>CM069861.1:7014441-7671941 GCA_036172795.1 Pelodytes ibericus | reverse complement strand
TTACAAGAAGTTGTGTGGAAGTTAGACCTCGTTCGACGAACCAAGACAGACGGGTACATGAAGTCCAGAGCCGTGCTCAAAGAGCTGACAATCTAGAGGGAGCGGCGGAAAGAGATAACTTGAGTTAAAAGGCAGGACGATGAGTTAATGGCAGTATTAGGGGACAGGGAGAGCTGGGTAGGTCTTGCCAGAGGTTACTTAAAGGATACGTGTAGCAGAAAATTAACTTATGTATAATTGAAAGATTGTATCAAGTGTAGATGATGTATAAAGAAAATCTTTAATGAAAGAATACAAATAAAGTTCATTTTTCAGTGTTCTTTACTCCATATCGTTCTCTCAGGGGGCAGACATGTTGGTTAGAATCTTTACTCCATATAGTTCTCTCAGGGGCAGACATGTTGGTTAGAATCTTTACTCCATATAGCTCTCTCAGGGGGCAGACATGTTGGTTAGAATCTTTACTCCATATCATTCTCTCAGGGGGCAGACATGTTGGTTAGAATCTTTACTCCATATAGTTCTCTCAGGGGGCAGACATGTTGGTTAGAATCTTTACTCCATATCATTCTCTCAGGGGGCAGACATGTTGGTTAGAATCTTTACTCCATATAGTTCTCTCGGGGGGGCAGACATGTTGGTTAGAATCTTTACTCCATATCATTCTCTCAGGGGGCAGACATGTTGGTTAGAATCTTTACTCCATATAGTTCTCTCGGGGGGGCAGACATGTTGGTTAGAATCTTTACTCCATATCGTTCTCTCAGGGGGCAGACATGTTGGTTAGAATCTTTACTCCATATAGTTCTCTCAGGGGGCAGACATGTTGGTTAGAATCTTTACTCCATATCATTCTCTCAGGGGGCAGACATGTTGGTTAGAATCTTTACTCCATATAGTTCTCTCAGGGGGCAGACATGTTGGTTAGAATCTTTACTCCATATAGTTCTCTCAGGGGGCGGACATGTTGGTTAGAATCTTTACTCCATATAGTTCTCTCAGGGGGCAGACATGTTGGTTAGAATCTTTACTCCATATAGTTCTCTCAGGGGGCAGACATGTTGGTTAGAATCTTTACTCCATATTGTTCTCTCAGGGGGCAGACATGTTGGTTAGAATCTTTACTCCATATCATTCTCTCAGGGGGCGGACATGTTGGTTAGAATCTTTACTCCATATAGTTCTCTCAGGGGGCAGACATGTTGGTTAGAATCTTTACTCCATATCGTTCTCTCAGGGGGCAGACATGTTGGTTAGAATCTTTACTCCATATCATTCTCTCAGGGGGCGGACATGTTGGTTAGAATCTTTACTCCATATAGTTCTCTCAGGGGGCAGACATGTTGGTTAGAATCTTTACTCCATATAGTTCTCTCAGGGGGCAGACATGTTGGTTAGAATCTTTACTCCATATAGTTCTCTCAGGGGGCAGACATGTTGGTTAGAATCTTTACTCCATATAGTTCTCTCAGGGGGCAGACATGTTGGTTAGATTCTTTACTCCATATAGTTCTCTCAGGGGGCGGACATGTTGGTTAGAATCTTTACTCCATATAGTTCTCTCAGGGGGCGGACATGTTGGTTAGAATCTTTACTCCATATAGCTCTATCAGGAGGCAGACATGTTGGTTAGAATCTTTACTCCATATAGTTTTCTCAGGGGGCAGACATGTTGGTTAGAATCTTGACTCCATATAGCTCTCTCAGGGGGCAGACATGTTGGTTAGAATCTTTACTCCATGTCGTTCTCTCAGGGGGCAGACATGTTGATTAGAATCTTTACTCCATATTGTTCTCTCAGGGGGCAGACATGTTGGTTAGAATCTTGGGTCAGATCTTCTGTCACTTTGATCCAGATGAAGAAAGTTCCGACCCATCAGACCTAAGATGCTAAACACAATTTCAGTCCCCTGATGGAGCTATATGGGGTAAAGATGGCTCAATAATTTATTTGCATTCTTTCATTGAAGCATTTTTATATAAAATGTCTACACTTGATACGATCCTTTAATTAAACACATTTTTTTTTTTTTTTGCTACCATGGGCGTACTAGTTGGATGAGATGTAAGCTTTGTGGGTGAGTTTTGAAAGGACTTTTTGAAGAGGTAAATTTATATATTTCAAATTAAAATGTAAAAAAAAAAAAAGGATTTTTTAATATTGATAATATTAAAGTGATAAAAATATTTCCCACCATGGTTACCCCTCTGTGTGTCCTATCTAAACCTTATACTAATAATGGAACTGACGAGTCAGCTGTAAAAATCAGTTGAGTTGCAAAGGACAGGCAAGTTGGAGAATGTTTCTGGCTCAGCTAGTAATGCCTGAATAGACTCCCAGTGGCTTAGGTCCAACATAATCCTTAAAGGGCAAAAAACATGTGATGGCTGCATCTCAACCCTGAGCATGACATGTCCATCCCTATGATCATTAGCATCTCCACAGAGCCTGTAATTAATTACTCCAGGGTGCAGAGTATTTTATGCTGTTGATTGGCATGGCAATTAGTCATTGTGTTAATCATTACAAGTGGCTGGTTCCAGTTATCCCTCAAAGTCTTCCACTGGCCGATTAATTACATCAATGACTCACAGCTGGAAGCCGCACCATCCGCACCGAGAAACTGGTTAAAAAAAGCAATATTTGGTCTTATGTCCCTGGACGTGAAGAGTAAGAATAGGTCCTAGTAGGGTTAAGGTTGTAATAGCCAGCAAAATATGAAGGGTTAACTAACCAATGTTATGTTATGTTAATACACTTTAATACTTAAAGGGTCACACTCATCAAAAAAATATATATATTTTGCATTGTTGATTTCAGATATGGTTTTTGTTATGTGAGTTTATTTTATGAAATATTTTACTAAACAAGTGTTCCTGGGTGCCGCCATTTTGTGAAATATAGTGTTTTTGGGTGCCACCCCCCCCCCCCCAGGTGACTTAACAGCACTAGTATCTCACTCATAGGCGTGCGCACGGGGTGTGCCGGGTGTGCCTGGGCACACCCTAATCCAGGGCCGGCGCCACCAGTAAGGCGACCTAGGCAGCTGCCTAGGGCGCATCTTGGCTGGGGGCGCCGGAACCCTGCTTCCAAAAAAAAAAAAAAAAATCCTCCTCCTTACTTACCTCGTCGGCGTCGCTGCGTCTCCGGTGCTGGGGCGCCTGTGGCTGAGAGGGAAGCGTTGTGCGCTCCCCTCCAGCCAATGCGCATTCAGTAAAGTTTTTTTTTTTTAAACTTTATTGAAAGCGCATTGGCTGGAGGGGAGCGCACAACGCTTCCCTCTCAGCCACAGGCGGCCCAGCACCGGAGACAGAGCAGCAGCAGCAGCAGCGACGAGGTAAGTAAAGGAAAGAAGGCCTGGCTGGCATATTGGGTGGCTAAGTCCAGGCATATTTTGGGGGAAAGTCCTGGCATATTGCTGGGGACAGTCCTGGCATATTGGGTGTTTAAGTCCTGGCATATTGGGTAGCTAAGTCCAGGCATATTTTGGGGGAAAGTCCTGGCATATTGCTGGGGACAGTCCTGGCATATTGCTGGGGAAAGTCCTGGCATATTGCTGGGGACAGTCCTGGCATATTGCTGGGGAAAGTCCTGGCATATTGCTGGGGAAAGTCCTGGCATATTGGGTGTTTAAGTCCTGGCATATTGCTGGGGAAAGTCCTGGCATATTGCTGGGGACAGTCCTGGCATATTGGGTGTTTAAGTCCTGGCATATTGGGTAGCTAAGTCCAGGCATATTTTGGGGGAAAGTCCTGGCATATTGAGGGGCATAATCCTGTCATATTGGGTGGCATAATCCTGGGATATTGAGGGGCTTAATCCTGGCATATTGAGGGGCATAATCCTGGGATAAAGAGGGGCATAATAATGGGACATTGAGGGGCATAATAATGGGATATTGAAGGGAATAATCCTGGCATATTGAGGGGCATAATCCTGGGATATTGAGGGGCATAATCCTGGCATATTGAGCGGCATAATCCTGGGATATTGAGGGGAATAATCCTGGGATATTGAGGGGAATAATCCTGGCATATTGTGGGGCATAATCCTGGGATATTGAGGGGAATAATCCTGGCATATTGTGGGCATAATCCTGGGATATTGAGGGGAATAATCCTGGCATATTGGGTGGCTAAATCCTGGCATATTGCGGAGCATAATCCTGGGGTATTGAGGGGAATAATCCTGGCATATTGGGTGGCTAAATCCTGGCATATTGCGGAGCATAATCCTGGGGTATTGAGGGGAATAATCCTGGCATATTGAGACTTAAGTTATGTTACTTATTCTCCACCATTCTTAATAGGGGGCTTTATTGCAACATGTAACTCTGTTAACTCTCTTTTAATTTAAATGCTGAGAAAGGGGTGGAACATGTGATGTCATGATATGGGAAAATAATATGATAATGGGGGGGGGGGGGGGGGGGGACGCCGTGTGCGGCGTGTGTGTTTGTGCTTTAGGGTGCACACCCTAATGCAATAGGCTGCGCACGCCTATGATCTCACTTTGGGGCTGGGGACACAGAATGCAGTCTATAAGTCAGAATTCTGATCATTGACTTGCACTGAATGGAGGGTAATGTAACTATGACATCACAAGGGGGCGTGGTTATTATCCTGTTTGCAGAATGCATAGGTAAAATTCTCAAAATAGATGCAGGAGATAGACATCTAATTGGACTTTTGCTTTTATATGCAATTAATTCGAACATAGAGGGAAAAACAGTGGCATATGTCTTATATATGATGGTAGAATCTCTTTAACATGTTAACTGAACATGTTTTGTTCTGCAGTTTTCTGATTGGTTTACAATCTTAGGAAAGCAATTAGAACACAGCTAAATTTCACATCATGATCACTGACCAACAAAATACACAGATGGGATTGCATTAATGCAGGGCTTGACAAATTTAATTTGATTAGGAGCCAGACATTTTTTTTAGGAGCCAGACAATCACACAAACATAAATGCAATTCATAAACACACATGCCTACTTCACATATATACATATATCCAAACACCTCACAGACACCTACTTTACATATACACATATATCCAAACACCTCACACACACCTACTTTACATATACACATATATCCAAACACACCTACTTTACATATACACATATATCCAAACACCTCACACACACCTACTTTACATATACACATATATCCAAACACACCTACTTTACATATACACATATATCCAAACACCTCACACACACTTACTTAACATATACACATATATCCAAACACCTCACACACACCTACTTAACATATACACATTTATACAAACACCTCACACACACCTACTTTACAATATACACATATATACAAACACACCTACTTTACATATACACATATATCCAAACACCTCACACACACTTACTTAACATATACACATATATCCAAACACCTCACACACACCTACTTAACATATACACATGTATACAAACACCTCACACACACCTACTTTACATATACACATATATCCAAACACCTCACACACACCTACTTTACATATACACATATATCCAAACGCCTCACACACACCTACTTTACATATACACATATATCCAAACACCTCACACACACCTACTTTACATATACACATATATCCAAACACCTCACACACACCTACTTAACATATACACATATATACAAACACCTCACACACACCTACTTTACATATACCCATATATACAAACACCTCACACACACCTACTTTACATATACACATATATCCAAACACCTCACACACACCTACTTAACATATACACATATATCCAAACACCTCACACACACCTACTTAACATATACACATATATCCAAACACCTCACACACACCTACTTAACATATACACATATATACAAACACCTCACACACACCTACTTAACATATACACATATATCCAAACACCTCACACACACCTACTTTACATATACACATATATACAAACACCTCACACACACCTACTTAACATATACACATATATCCAAACACCTCACACACACCTACTTTACATATACACATATATACAAACACCTCACACACACCTACTTTACATATACACATATATCCAAACACACCTACTTTACATATACACATATATCCAAACACCTCACACACACCTACTTTACATATACACATATATCCAAACACCTCACACACACCTACTTTACATATACACATATATCCAAACACCTCACACATACACCTACTTTACATATACACATATATACAAACACCTCACACACACCTACTTTACATATACACATATATCCAAACACACCTACTTTACATATACACATATATCCAAACACCTCACACACACCTACTTTACATATACACATATATCCAAACACCTCACACACACCTACTTTACATATACACATATATCCAAACACCTCACACACACCTACTTTACATATACACATATATACAAACACCTCACACACACCTACTTTACATATACACATATATCCAAACACACCTACTTTACATATACACATATATCCAAACACCTCACACACACCTACTTTACATATACACATATATCCAAACACCTCACACACACCTACTTTACATATACACATATATACAAACACCTCACACACACCTACTTTACATATACACATATATCCAAACACCTCACACACACCTACTTTACATATACACATATATCCAAACACCTCACACACACTTACTTAACATATACACATGTATACAAACACCTCACACACACCTACTTTACATATACACATATATCCAAACACCTCACACACACCTACTTTACATATACACATATACACAAACACCTCACACACACCTACTTAACATATACACATGTATACAAACACCTCACACACACCTACTTTACATATACACATATATCCAAACACCTCACACACACCTACTTTACATATACACATATACACAAACACCTCACACACACCTACTTAACATATACACATATATACAAACACCTCACACACACCTACTTTACATATACACATATACACAAACACCTCACACACACCTACTTTACATATACACATATATCCAAACGCCTCACACACACCTACTTTACATATACACATATATCCAAACGCCTCACACACACCTACTTAACATATACACATATATCCAAACACCTCACACACACCTACTTAACATATACACATATATACAAACACACCTACTTTACATATACACATATATCCAAACACCTCACACACACCTACTTTACAATATATACAAACACCTCGTGTGCCATCCGCACAGACTTTACCCCCTCGCGCTGCGAAAAAAATTGGATGGCAGCGGCAAGGGGACCATGAGGCTGACTGCACCCAGGCGACCTTGCGCCTGGGGTTTGTCGAGCCCTGCTTTAATGGAAGCCCCTAGTCAACCACAGACCTCCTGGCACTACTTATATGATTGTAACTTTAAATTCTATCTTTAAAAAACTATGCTACAAACTTAAGTTGTAGCCGCCGTCTCTCTACGGAGAGGAGCTCGAAGGCAGCAAATAAAAATCAGTGTGTTATAACATTCAACTCCGAGTATTTGAAAATGTCATTGCTCTCCAAGCAGTGAGCAGATCACAGCCAGGGGAACCGAAAACCTCATTCATGGAGAGGGACAATTGTCTGAAAGTCAATGACACGATTTTTCAAAAATTGTCATTACCTACAAGTGGCAGAGTAATAGGTGATATAACATAAGACCAGTATAGGCTCAGGCTGACTTGTCAGTATTAAAATGGGTGTAATCTGCACTCCTGTTCATTCCAATGTCTGATTTGCTCTCCAATCACAAGGGCACAACTGAAATATAAGTCCAGACGCCAAACTGAACCAAACTCCATGCATTTTAAGCTAAATACTTATAATAATGTATGCATTCCTTCAAATGTCAATACCTGGATTCTAAATATATTTAATTGTCTCACAAAAAACATGTCTGCAGCTTCTACTGTTCATCCCACTCACCTCTCAGCATTTGTCTGGAGTCTGGGATTTAAAAAGAAATAGTCCAAAAAGATAACTGTATTTGAACTGTGCTCAATATGCAATTAAGGAAGTTCCTGTAGGATCCCCTCTTTGATTGATAGTCTTGTTATCCCTACTACAGTCTGCATGTAAATGTTACATGGCTGACATGGCAATCCTAGAACTGCTGGTGGGAAGAAAACCTGCAAATGCCAGCTCTGTACAGACTCCTGTATAATATATGTATGTACACATTACAAGTATAGTTATCATTCACCTGGTATTATTATATGTCTGCTCTGTACAGACTCCTGTGTAACATATGTATGCACACATTACAAGTATAGTTATCATTCACCTGGTATTATTATATGTCTGCTCTGTACAGACTCCTGTGTAATATATGTATGCACACATTACAAGTATAGTTATCATTCACCTGGTATTATTATATGTCTGCTCTGTACAGGCTCCTGTGTAATATATGTATGCACACATTGCAAGTATAGTTATCATTCACCTGGTATTATTATATGTCTGCTCTGTACAGGCTCCTGTGTAATATATGATTCACACATTGCAAGTATAGTTATCATTCACCTGGTATTATTATATGTCTGCTCTGTACAGGCTGCTGTGTAATATATGATTCACACACTGCAAGTATAGTTATCATTCACCTGGTATTATTATATGTCTGCTCTGTACAGACTCCTGTGTAATATATGTATGCACACATTGCTAGTATAGTTATTATTCACCTGGTATTATTATATGTCTGCTCTGTACAGACTCCTGTGTAATATATGTATGCACACATTGCTAGTATAGTTATTATTCACCTGGTATTATTATATGTCTGTTCTGTACAGACTCCTGTGTAATATATGTATGCACACACTGCAAGTATAGTTATCATTCACCTGGTATTATTATATTTGTACTCTGTACAGGCTCCTGTGTAATATATGTATGCACACACTGCAAGTATAGTCATCATTCACCTGGTATTATTATATGTCTGCTCTGTACAGGCTCCTGTGTAATATATGTATGCACACACTGCAAGTATAGTTATCATTCACCTGGTATTATTATATGTCTGCTCTGTACAGGCTCCTGTGTAATATATGTATGCACACACTGCTAGTATAGTTATCATTCAACTGGTATTATTATATGTCTGCTCTGTACAGACTCCTGTGTAATATATGTATGCACACACTGCAAGTATAGTTATCATTCACCTGGTATTATTATATGTGAGCTCTTTACAGACTCCTGTGTAATATATGTATGCACACACTGCAAGTATAGTTATCATTCACCTGGTATTATTATATGTCTGCTCTGTACAGACTCCTGTGTAATATATGTATGCACACACTGCAAGTATAGTTATCATTTGCCTGGTATTATTATATGTCTGCTCTGTACAGACTCCTGTGTAATATATGTATGCACACACTGCAAGTATAGTTATCATTCGCCTGGTATTATTATGTCTGCTCTGTACAGACTCCTGTGTAATATATGTATGCACACATTACAAGTATAGTTATCATTCACCTGGTATTATTATATGTCTGCTCTGTACAGACTCCTGTGTAATATACGTATGCACACATTACAGGTATAGTTATCATTCACCTGGTATTATTATATGTCTGCTCTGTACAGACTCCTGTGTAATATACGTATGCACACATTGCAAGTATAGTTATCATTCACCTGGTATTATTATATGTGTGCTCTGTACAGACTCCTGTGTAATATATGTATGCACACACTGCAAGTATAGTTATCATTCACCTGACATTATTATATGTCTGCTCTGTACAGGCTCCTGTGTAATATATTAATGCACACTCTGCAAGTATAGTTATCATTCACCTGGTATTATTATATGTCTGCTCTGTACAAGCTCCTGTGTAATATATGTATGCACACACTACAAGTATAGTTATTGAAAGGATTAATTTGGATCTGTGAGGGTTAAAAGCCGACAGTGTGTCAAAGAAGCTGATGTCTGCAGCACCTTCTGGAAGGCCAGATCACGCCAGTAGCATAATTGTTATTAGAATGGTCTTATCTTACTATTCCAAGGCTAGAACAGAGGTTTCTGGAACATCAACAAGTTGTCTCTGAAAGTTCTGTAATTTTCCTATAAGAACGACTTTTGTAACACTATTTTACATATTACGTTTTAAGTGTATTTTCTTATAAAACACGCCTTTCTGCATATTAGAATATTAGAATAACCAATTATATCGTAGTAACTAATGTTTTTATCTTCGTATATATACGCTTGTTTAAACAATCAAAATCAGAGTTGTTTCACAGTTGCATTGGTGTCGGTCTCAGTTATTCACTGTGAGATAGCTCTCCTGGATCCAGTATTTACAAGTCAAACCAAGACGGTCACATTAAGGGACAGAGGATATTTCCTTACAATTTGGGGGCTCGTCCGGGATCGGGAAGGTCATCCTTTGTCCGGTAAGATATACTTTTTTTTGGTTTATCTATCGGACTGAGGGCACTGGCCAAATCCCGATCCTTATATTTGTGTGTCAGGGACATACATCCTTAAAATATTTGTTGTTTTTGTTTTTGTGTCCGGGACACATAACCAGATCTCAGGGAGATCCTTATATTACACAGATCTCAGGGAGATCCTTACATTCACGTGTCAGGGACACATACACAGATCTCAGGGAGATCCTTACATTCACGTGTCAGGGACACATACACAGATCTCAGGGAGATCCTTACATTCACGTGTCAGGGACACATACACAGATCTCAGGGAGATCCTTACATTCACGTGTCAGGGACACATACACAGATCTCAGGGAGATCCTTACATTCACGTGTCAGGGACACATACACAGATCTCAGGGAGATCCTTACATTCACGTGTCAGGGACACATACACAGATCTCAGGGAGATCCTTACATTCACGTGTCAGGGACACATACACAGATCTCAGGGAGATCCTTACATTCACGTGTCAGGGACACATACACAGATCTCAGGGAGATCCTTATATTCACATGTCAGGGACACATACACAGATCTCAGGGAGATCCTTATATTCACATGTCTGGGACACATACACAGATCTCAGGGAGGCTAACACACAGATCTCAGGGAGATCCTTACAGTCTCAGGGAGGCTAACACACAGATCTCAGGGAGATCCTTACAGTCTCAGGGAGGCTAACACACAGATCTCAGGGAGATCCTCACAGTCTCAGGGAGGCTAACACACAGATCTCAGGGAGATCCTTACAGTCTCAGGGAGGCTAACACACAGATCTCAGGGAGATCCTTACAGTCTCAGGGAGGCTAACACACAGATCTCAGGGAGATCCTTACAGTCTCAGGGAGGCTAACACACAGATCTCAGGGAGATCCTCACAGTCTCAGGGAGGCTAACACACAGATCTCAGGGAGATCCTCACAGTCTCAGGGAGGCTAACACACAGATCTCAGGGAGATCCTTACAGTCTCAGGGAGGCTAACACACAGATCTCAGGGAGATCCTTACAGTCTCAGGGAGGCTAACACACAGATCTCAGGGAGATCCTTACAGTCTCAGGGAGGCTAACACACAGATCTCAGGGAGATCCTTACAGTCTCAGGGAGGCTAACACACAGATCTCAGGGAGATCCTCACAGTCTCAGGGAGGCTAACACACAGATCTCAGGGAGATCCTCACAGTCTCAGGGAGGCTAACACACAGATCTCAGGGAGATCCTCACAGTCTCAGGGAGGCTAACACACAGATCTCAGGGAGATTCTCACAGTCTCAGGGAGGCTAACACACAGATCTCAGGGAGATCCTTACAGTCTCAGGGAGGCTAACACACAGATCTCAGGGAGATCCTTACAGTCTCAGGGAGGCTAACACACAGATCTCAGGGAGATCCTTACAGTCTCAGGGAGGCTAACACACAGATCTCAGGGAGATCCTTACAGTCTCAGGGAGGCTAACACACAGATCTCAGGGAGATCCTTACAGTCTCAGGGAGGCTAACACACAGATCTCAGGGAGATCCTTACAGTCTCAGGGAGGCTAACACACAGATCTCAGGGAGATCCTCACAGTCTCAGGGAGGCTAACAGACAGATCTCAGGGAGATCCTCACAGTCTCAGGGAGGCTAACACACAGATCTCAGGGAGATCCTTACAGTCTCAGGGAGGCTAACACACAGATCTCAGGGAGATCCTCACAGTCTCAGGGAGGCTAACACACAGATCTCAGGGTGATCCTCACAGTCTCAGGGAGGCTAACACACAGATCTCAGGGAGATCCTCACAGTCTCAGGGAGGCTAACACACAGATCTCAGGGAGATCCTTACAGTCTCAGGGAGGCTAACACACAGATCTCAGGGAGATCCTCACAGTCTCAGGGAGGCTAACACACAGATCTCAGGGAGATCCTTACAGTCTCAGGGAGGCTAACACACAGATCTCAGGGAGATCCTCACAGTCTCAGGGAGGCTAACACACAGATCTCAGGGAGATCCTTACAGTCTCATGGAGGCTAACACACAGATCTCAGGGAGATCCTTACAGTCTCAGGGAGGCCAGACAGATCTCAGGGAGATCGTTCACTTTAATACCAGGGGTATTATACACTTAAATTTACAGTCTCAGGGAGACTAGACTATTCTTGGTTTGGCTTGTTTAATTGTAATTTTGCATATTAATTGTATATTTGTGTTCATATATAAGGTTAATTATAAAGTCATAAGAAACCATAGACGGGTGGTAAGTGTACGTCTAAGGAAATTTACTGTATTTACTGTATTCTCTTATATGTGGTAAGTGTTTTATATTTAGTGGAGTAGAGAGGACATATCTCCTGAATCAATCAAAAACGAGCGCTCAATGAAAAAAAAATAGGCACGTTCTGCCGCTAGTATAATCATTTTTGAATGATTTTTGAGTAACGGTCTTCTAAGCTATATTCATCAGTGTGATGAGAAGTTTCATAGTAAGTAATTTTAATAGTGTATGCAAGACAAGTTTTGAATTAATTTGTTGCTGTAAGTAAGTAAAATAGAAATATTTGTGTGTAAAACAGCAAGAGTCATATAGTGTCCGAGGTATCTCTTGGACATCATGTTAAATATACGTGATCAATCCATTGGATAGTATAACAGCTATAAAATATTTTAAAATCTATCCAGCCAGTTTTATGTTCTGGCAAAAACAATCTAAAACTTGCATGATGCTAATTTAAAGACACAGACTATGTTTTTAACAGGTTTTACATGTCACATATTAGAAATGTTTATTTGTTTATGGTACATTCTTCCTTTTTGTATTTAGGTATCTTGACAAGTATTACATTTTTTTGTACTTTAGAAGGATTTTTGTGTTTTAAGCTTTTAATTTAGATTTTTCCCAAGATAAGATATCACATTTTCCAATACTCTAGATAAAGTAATTAGATAAGTGAAGATGCCTTCATTGTAAGGTTGTATTTGTATCCAGTGGTATATCTTGATTTTGTGCTGCCCTAGGCAGACAAAATCCGGGCACCCCCCTACCCAAGCTGCACACCCACGTTACACACCTAAGACATGCCCCATCACCTCCATTACATGACCCCACATCACACATAACATTCAGACTCACATCAAGCTCATACTCCCATCACACACACACTCCCATCACACTCAGTCACACACTCCTACTCCCATCACACTCAGTCACACACAGCCTCACATCACACACAGACTCCCATCACACTCAATCATACACAGTCTCACATCACACACAGACTCCCATCACACTCAGTCACACACAGCCTCACATCACACACACTCTTCCATCACACTCAGTCACACACACTGTCTCCCATCACACACACTCTGACTCCCATCACACTCAGTCAAACACACTGTCTCCCATCACACACACACTGACTCCCATCACACTCAGTCACACACAGCCTCACATCACACACAGACTCCCATCACACTCAGTCACACACAGCCTCCCATCACACACAGCCTCCCATCACACACAGACTCCCATCACACAGACTCACAACCACCGTTTTCCATTTGAACCAGCTTACCTTCTGCTGTACTGTGACAGGCAGGGGGCGGAGATTTTACACTGGCACGTGTGACGGGGAACGAAGGGAGGGGAAGTGAGGGAGCCCCGAGCATGTACGTATGTCAGTGATAAGTGGAAAGAATTAGCGAGTGTCGTGTTATGTGACAAGTTGTGTTGTGTTGTTAGAGTTGTAGGAGTTAATAGTGAAGTTGAGAGAAAGCCTCCCCAGAAGCCCCCCTTCTCTCTGACAGTCTATTTGGAGATAAGAGAATTGTAGCTGCAGCTGCAAAATTATTATTTTTTCTTTTTGTGAAGGGAGGGGGAGAACGGGCCAGAATTACTGTTACTGTTAGTTATTGAGAAGTTCTGTGTGTTATGTGCTATGGTTATATAATCTAATCATGATATGTCCTAATGGTAAAGCGATACATAATTATTATGTATGAGAACATATTCTCACATTATCAATTGATTCAACTATGATTATAAGATGGTAATAATATTTCAAGAACAAAGAATGGTTCAGTTTGACAAGTTTTAACAACACAGGTTAGCAGTAATAATATGTTTTAATTATATTTTAATGTGAAGATTAATAAGATGTTTAGTGAAATATTGCATGTTACTAACTGGAATTTTTTCGAGTTTTATTTTCATATAGATTAAAGCTGTACAGCCAACAAAAGAAAAGTTCAAAGTGCACCAACGAATTTAATGCTGATCATAACTATTTCTAAAGAAAAGTTTATTTTTAAAAGAAGAAAAAGTTTTCCAATTCATGTAACTGGATTCTCACCAAATTTATCGGAATATATTGTTCAAATCAACTCCTGGATCCACGTTATTTACGTAAAGCACATTCCTGTACTGACAAACAGGCCAACAAAAGAGCAGCAATTTAGTGTCTTGATGGGCATAATAATCCCTGACCACTAGCCAACATAAGCCAAGATTTTACCTTAATGGGTAACCCGTAAACAAATCACCCAGGAGTCTGCAACAGATACAACAGTCTTCGACAGATCATCATTGTTGGGAAGTATATTTTCATTGAGTATATATGTATAAAATTGTTATTGATGATTTGTAATCTTTGTCGTAAAGATTTGTTTAATTGTGATATTATGGGTATGTTTAGTATAGTGAAATTTTGAAATTTAACAATTAGACCGACTCTAACAAACAGGATTGAGTTGACCTATAAAGAAATTATATTGTTATAGTATTTTTGCAGAATTTTATATAGAGAATGTTAGGAAGTTTTTTTCAGATATTTAAAAAAAAATAAAAAAAAGTTTGGATTATGGATTTAAGTAGTAAGTTAAAAAGTGTTCACAGGTTATCCGTGAGATCCCCTGGGACTGCGAAATTGGCTAGGATCACTTGGAGCGAAACTTGTAAGTGGTTTGGCATGAGTGAGATCAGTGTTGCTAATTGTCTGTGTTTATGTTTGTTTCAAGGGTCTCATCCTCAAGTGCATCCTGACCACTGACATCATGCCCCTATGTGAAGAATGGAAGACACTGCTCAGATATTCCCCATTATGGAAGCTTACAATGCAACTAAGCTGGATGACCTACCAATGTGTGAAGTCGAGGAAGTGTGCCTTATCATCTTGGATACAATGATTGTGTTGACCAGGCAACTCCTGATGGTTATCCTTAAAAACAGACAATGTCAATTTCTAAGAATAAAAGGGGAGAAGAGTATGAATATTATATGGACTGTAGGGGCCTCTGGAGTCACGTCGTGGATGGGAGACCATATTGTTTTGTCCGCTGCCATTTTGTCTGACTGACGCTTTATGTTCTGAATGTATGCCATTTTGTGTGTTCTGAATGCATGTTCAGCTTTGCTCCAAGTCACTTTAAAGTATTTAGTCAACAACAGTCCTGGGGAATGGCAAACTCCGGAAAAATATGTTTTATTTTTTACATATATTTATTGGTTTTAGACAACTGCCAACTAATACCATTAGGGGTTTTATTAGGCAGGGTAAGAGAAGCAATGAACAACAGATATTTAATTTAGTTTTGTGGCCACATGTGTTTTTGGGTCATCAGGCCATGCCATTATGTTATATTATGTAACATATTTAGATAGTTACGGCAGGCCTTCCATATTTAAGAGAGAGATACTTTTTTAATTTTTTAGATTATAAGTCCAATATCTCTGCTGAGCGAAGCCAAGGTCTGCACAGTCACCAAAGGTCTAAACCTAATCAGTATTGTCCAGAGGCAGTCCGGTAAAACAGGACAGCCATAGTCGGTTATTATATGCTTTATTATGGATGTGGTATTTTTGATTGAAACAAACCTACCCATTGATCCCCAACAACATACCCCTGAAGGATACCGACAGTATTTACAGATCTATAGACAGAAGCAAAAGGGGAAGAACCATATTATATGAATCATATGGTTCTAAGAGGGGATTGAAAGGATTAATTTGGATCTGTGAGGGTTAAAAGCCGACAGTGTGTCAAAGAAGCTGATGTCTGCAGCACCTTCTGGAAGGCCAGATCACGCCAGTAGCATAATTGTTATTAGAATGGTCTTATCTTACTATTCCAAGGCTAGAACAGAGGTTTCTGGAACATCAACAAGTTGTCTCTGAAAGTTCTGTAATTTTCCTATAAGAACGACTTTTGTAACACTATTTTACATATTACGTTTTAAGTGTATTTTCTTATAAAACACGCCTTTCTGCATATTAGAATATTAGAATAACCAATTATATCGTAGTAACTAATGTTTTTATCTTCGTATATATACGCTTGTTTAAACAATCAAAATCAGAGTTGTTTCACAGTTGCATTGGTGTCGGTCTCAGTTATTCACTGTGAGATAGCTCTCCTGGATCCAGTATTTACAAGTCAAACCAAGACGGTCACATTAAGGGACAGAGGATATTTCCTTACAGTTATCATTCACCAGGTATTATTATATGTCTGCTCTGTACAGACTCCTGTGTAATATATGTATGCACACACTGCAAGTATAGTCATCATTCACCTGGTATTATTATATGTCTGCTCTGTACAGACTCCTGTGTAATATATGTATGCACACATTACAAGTATAGTTATCATTCACCTGGTATTATATGTCTGCTCTGTACAGACTCCTGTGTAATATATGTATGCACACACTGCAAGTATAGTTATCATTCATCTGGTATTATTATATGTCTGCTCTGTACAGACTCCTGTGTAATATATGTATGCACACATTACAAGTATAGTTATCATTCACCTGGTATTATATGTCTGCTCTGTACAGACTCCTGTGTAATATATGTATGCACACACTGCAAGTATAGTCATCATTCACCTGGTATTATTATATGTCTGCTCTGTACAGACTCCTGTGTAATATATGTATGCACACATTACAAGTATAGTTATCATTCACCTGGTATTATATGTCTGCTCTGTACAGACTCCTGTGTAATATATGTATGCACACATTACAAGTATAGTTATCATTCACCTGGTATTATATGTCTGCTCTGTACAGACTCCTGTGTAATATACGTATGCACACATTACAAGTATAGTTATCATTCACCTGGTATTATTATATGTCTGCTCTGTACAGACTCCTGTGTAATATATGTATGCACACATTACAAGTATAGTTATCATTCACCTGGTATTATATGTCTGCTCTGTACAGACTCCTGTGTAATATATGTATGCACACATTACAAGTATAGTTATCATTCACCTGGTATTATTATATGTCTGCTCTGTACAGACTCCTGTGTAATATATGTATGCACACACTGCAAGTATAGTTATCATTCACCTGGTATTATTATATGTTTGCTCTGTACAGACTCCTGTGTAATATATGTATGCACACATTACAAGTATAGTTATCATTCAACTGGTATTATTATATGTCTGCTCTGTACAGGCTCCTGTGTAATATATGTATGCACACACTGCAAGTATAGTTATCATTCACCTGGTATTATTATATGTCTGCTCTGTACAGCCTCCTGTGTAATATATGTATGCACACACTGCAAGTATAGTTATCATTCAGCTGGTATTATTATATGTCTGCTCTGTACAGACTCCTGTGTAATATAGGTATGCACACACTGCAAGTATAGTTATCATTCACCTGGTATTATTATATGTCTGCTCTGTACAGCCTCCTGTGTAATATATTTATGCACACACTGCAAGTATAGTTATCATTCACCTAGTATTATTATATGTCTGCTCTGTACAGCCTCCTGTGTAATATATTTATAAGCACACATTGACGGTACAGTTATTATTTGGGATACTTGGCTCTTCTCAAACATTTTAAAAGTGTTGTCATTATCATTGTTAAAATAAGCTTTATTTAAAAAATAAAAAGTGAATTTAATTAATGAATCCCCTTCCCCTAAAAGTTAGAGTAATCAGAGTGAACATGTTCTGTCTGGCTAGTGAAGGGTTAGATGGGAACCTGCAATCAGATAAATGGATCAGGCAGTAAAAGCTGTCTTTACACAGATTAAATGAAGCAGGAATATTCATACTGTAATTATGTAAAACTTTCCTATTTATATGGGATTTTACAAAACACCTAAACGATTCAGATAAACATTACGGCATTGAATGTACGTTAAGGTGAAGGGAATCCTTGTGGAGATGGTAATTGTAGCATCTTAATAAGGCAATTAGCTGACAAATACATCAGATTCACATCGCATTATGGAAAGCTGAGTTGTTTTTATTTATTTATTTTTTCCTACAGTAGTACTGAGACGGGGAGAATTTTTTTTATAACAAAAATAAAATGATTATTGAAAAATGTGTTCAGGGAGAGACAAGGGAACTGACAAGCGAACTGCAAACATCTGGCATTGATAGCTTATTTGGAAAGACAGGCAGGTAGACTATTAATTACTATTAATTACTATTAATACCACATAAAACAAAAAAAGTGAAGGTGAGTCATCTGGTCACTAGCAAGATATACAGAGTGGATATCCCAGTATCCTCAATACAGGCACATGTATTGTCTGGCACTCTCTAAGCTCAGCTGGTATTGCTGCAATGCCTCAATATCAAGGCATTCAGCAACACCTAATTCCTGACCCAGGACACAATGCCATCGCTCTCCAGGGCGATTGCATTTGCCATATTGAAAGGTATAAGGCCTTTCCAATATGGCGCTTTGACATTGATGAATGATCACTTCTGTCGCTGACAGTGTGTTGCTTGACTGCCTCCAGAGTCAGTAACATCCACGTTTAAAAAAAGCCCTTTTTTCTATGGTTAGCCTTAGAGCTGGGGTTAGGGTTAATATTAGGGTTAACATTAGGGTTAGTGCTAGAGTTACATTTAGAGCTAGGATGGGAACGGGGGTTCAAATGTTCCTATAGGAGAAATTTGTTATGCAAAAGCAATGCGCTACCTTCATTTATTGCCCTAGAACTTTCACACAAGAAAACAGAAAAACATGTGAACACTCAGGACAAATATTAGGATCTATTTAGCAGGGTTTTTTTTTTTTTTTTTTATTTGTGTTTGGAGAACAAATATACTACACTTAAATATCTGGCTGTTACTTGTTCATCTTTTCTTGCATGGAGGACTTTTGAGAGGTATCCACTCTACATAGGAAGACAATAATACATTTCTCTGAAGGCTGATTTATGAAAGAAGATATGTGAGTGCAATATATACCTGCACCTTAATACAGAGTTGTTTAAATGTACAGCACCATATTTCAGTATTATGTTATATATATTTCTATATACAGGATTCAGAGATCTAGATATCCACTCTGTAAATTCTACTAGTGACTAGGTTATCAAACCTTTGCAAGTCTACTCAGGAACCTCTGATTTTAGCTATTTTACACCTTTAGTGATATAAGTAAAAGTGCACGCTTGCTTCTTAAAGGATTCCCCACATATTGTACATTATATATGTTTCTTTTGAGACCATAGTTTGAGACTTAACCCTTTGTGTACTGTATAATTTGTAGGAAAGATTGTAAAAACGGTCAAACAAAAGTGGCCTTTTCACTGCCCTGTCACTTTAAAACACCCCCAGTTGGGGGGCGGATAGCCTCACTTATGAAGCTCTGTTGCTGTTTCTAGACTGCTTCTAGAGGCAGCCAGCAAAATTACAGGTAAAGAAAAAAAATCCCAAATTAACCCTAAGGTTAGGCTTAGAGTTGCACTTGGGTTAGGGTTACAAATGGGTTAGTATTAGAGTAATGATTATGGTTGGGGTCAAAAGGTCACTGTAGAAAAATAGTTAGGAAGCAAAAACACTACTTAAGGTTATTGCCCTATAACTTGCAAAAAAACAACACCTAATTACTAAACGCAGGATCAATATTAGAAACTATTTGCAGGTTTTTGTTTTCACTTTTGTAGATGTGTAGAATATATTTCATGTAAAAGTTAGAAAAGTTTTTTTTTTATTTATTTATTCATCATATTTTATGATTTTTCTATAATAAAGTATATGAAATGATGAAAGACAAGGTATCTAAAAAAAAAAAAGCACTTCTTATGGCAACAAAAACAATACATCATTGGTGTGAGTACATTAAATGAGGAGGAAGAAAATTACAGCTACACACAAACACCGCAGAAATGTTAAAAACAGCCATTGCCACAAAGGGAATCACTTTTTCAAATCAGTCCGCTCACTAAGGGGTTAAACTAAAAGACATACACAGTCTAAACATGGAGAATTGAGCTCCATCCGGCACACAGCATCACATGACTTTGCCCCTTTTTAGCCACTCCCATTTTCATCCAAGGTGCAAATGTGGAGTATCCCATAAGTGCAGGAGTGAACCATCAAGTGCAACAGAGCTATTATTTGGTCCTATATCCTTGTTCATTGTTATATTCTTTAAATTCCCGGTGCCAGCAATGCTTGGGTATCAGATACCCATTAGTTTAATGAGTTTCTTGGAAATCCCACCAATGACCTAAGGGTCATGAAAAAAAGAGAATTGCTGGGAATTGACAAGGGAACTTCAAATCAGAATTTTTGAACTCGGCTACTTTGGCTTTAAGTTTGAAATTCCCTTCTAAATTACCCCTGTCATGACTAAAGCCCAAAAATATTTATTGATTTCTCGTCATTACCAATCTTTTAGAGGGGGCGTCAGGACAGGTTACTGCAAACCTAAAGGGGGGGCTACAAAGATAAAAAAAAATAATAATAACATAATAAAAATATATTTCTGCTGGGTGATTAGTATTGCACATGTAACTTCAAATGGTGCAGTGATTTAGGATTGTCTGAAACGCCAGACAAAATACGGCAAATTATGTTAGCAAAAGGGCAGGTGGTCTGGGACAAGAGATATGCTTATGACCTATGCAAAAGCTTTGCGGTAAAACTTCTGGAGAGATTGGAAGGCTTTGATTGGAACTGAACTATCATTTACAAGCAGAAAGGGTAAGTGGATTTCTGTAACCCAACTCCCGGCTAATAGGCTTGTGGGAAAGGGTGTGCGCGTCGCCACTGTATCAGTGAAGGCTGCAGTGCGCAGACTGTGCATGTTCTGTCACCGCTCTCTGCTCTTTAATCCCTCTCTGTGCCACTGTGACGGCAGAGTGGCAGTGTCCCCATCTTATGGATCTTCAGACTTTTAAAGGCACCTCAGTAATAATAAATCGCGATTAGATCCGCGCGTCTTCCGTTTATTTTTATTTAGCGTGCATTTTTCCGGTTGCGCTAATAAATTGCGATTAGATTTGCGCGCGCTAAAGAGCTTTGCGAATATTTTGTGAAAAATAATTCTTCTTCGCTCGTGAAAATTACCCCAGCTTTTAGCGAGCGCCATCAAAAGAGGTAGAAAAAACATTCGCAAAATTGCCTGTTTTTATTCGCATTTTACGCGTATGTACTATCGGAGTGTTCAATGTTTAGTACATTGCAATAGGAGCAAAGAGCAAAAACAGTTTTGCACATAAAATATATTTGCGGTTTTTTTTTTAGTAAGCGCCCCTCCTTGATATGCTAATGAACCAATGGGCAATGTGTCATTTGCAAATCAGGTCACACAGTGATGTTATAAACTAGAGACAACACAAATATATTTTTAGTGCCCTTCTAAGGTTGGCAACCCACCGAATTCCCATAGAATACACTGCTGCCCACGTGGAGATCATACACAAGTTATAGGCGGCATCCTCTCATTGTCTGATGAAGTAATAGCACTGCTGGTCCTAGATCCCACGGCTCAGGTTATGTATAGAGCAGAGGAGCAACTAGCCCAATTCCTCAGGTTAAATTAACAAGGAAAGCATCCCCCCCCCCCCCCCCCCCCACCATTGGATCAGAATAACGAGTTCCAGTACTGGTGGGCTTTTTAATAAGTAGAGATTCTCCCATTGGGTCAAGATATGGACAGATCAGGTGTCTAACGACTGATAGATGTTTACTAATCAAAAGACCACCCACTGGATTAGGTCATGTGTTGTTGTTGTTGTTTTTAAATGGGCCCCCAAATGCCATATAAAGACACTTTGCACATTGGGTAATGACTCCCATTCCTGTGATATCACCAACACGCACATTTCGAAAAAAAAAAAAAAAAAAAGTCATCCAACTTTGCACAAGGGGACACACTGTCCCTATACAAGCTGCTCCCCCACTGTGTCTCTTGCTTCCTACATTATCTTCAGTGCCCTGTCACATTAGTACAGCTGTACACTCAGCTCTTTGAAATTACAGGCAAGGGGGTGGAGTTAAACATTCCATCCCTTTACTTTTTATACGCTCCAAATGCAAGACATGTTTGAGAATAGAGAGGGGTTTTCATGAAAGCTACCTTCTCCTCTATACAAACTGAAAGGGCTGATGTTGCCCTTCAATTGGCTTTTTTTTTCTTGATTCTTTTCTTGTAAAAAGCCCCAGAGTCATACACCGATACCCCATGCATAGTCTGGCCGTAAGCTGTGACAGGCATTGTCAGATATCCTCTGCAGACGTCTCTATCTCTGACCACTGCTTTGACACTGATTGTCTTTGTCTTTTTTCGATTCTTCGAGCCTCCTCATTAAGATATAATTCCCTACAAACTAATCAGCAGTGACTAAAATAGTTACGGACGGCATGGGCTTTAATTACATTTATTCAAATACATCCAATTCCATTTGTGATTCATTTCAGGATTGTTCACCCCCCCCCCCCCCCCCCCCCGTTTCCAGATTCCTTTAACCATTCGTGTGCATGCTATCAAAAACATACAGCTCTCAGCATTCTCAGCAGAAACCAGAAGAGCATTCTGGGAGTTGATGTCCGCTGCGAGTGGCGAGAACCAGTCGATCCTGGGCAGAAAAAAAAAAAAAAAACCCCAACTGATGGAACAGTCCCACTGCGGCAAAGATGACCCCTAGGGTCAGGACTCCTTATAGAAAAAAAAAGGGGTCAAATAGACGCCAGCATAAAGATGGATGACAGAGTCACGTATGGACAGAGACGCACAGACAGTCTTAAAAGCAAAATGATGGGGGGAAAAATGTTGCTATGCATTGAGTTAGAAGAATTGCAAGAAAAAAGTGCTTTAAACGTGTCTCTTGTTTATGACATCATATGTAATTTAAGTCATTTTTAAGAGATAACACATAATTTAGGTATAAAGCCACGCAGACGCAGTGATGAACAGCAGACACCACAGACACATATAACTTGAACATATATATTTATAATGCCATTTTTGCTTGTAATTCTGCCAGCACACTGGATAGATCATTTCACTCCCTCTCTGCTTTCTACGTTCTAGTTATAATCAATGTTTAGGTGACGAGGGCCCCACGTTAATTGCCTTTCTAGAAAGCGAGGGTTTTGTAGCTGACGGTGGTGTAATCAGTCGGATGTCTGTTTATCGGTTCAGGCTATAATAAGACTTGGATATGTTAATGTAAGATTCGCTCTCTCTCTCACTTCCCGATATACCTCTCCCCGCAAACCATCATTATTCATCTAAATTCTCTAATACACAACAGTTCCTCCAAACTAACAGGATGATTACAAAACACTGCTTTATGTGTGCGACTTGCCAGCAGATTATACATAATCAAACAACACAAACTCCCTCAGCAAAATAATAATAAAAAAAACCAAACCCTCTCACTTCAATATTCTGATTGTACGTGGGACGGGTGAAGCGAGAAACAGGAGATGTTTAATAAAGATTCAGTGCTGATCAATCAATCTGTACCATGAGAGTTTGGAAAATCAGATTGAAGGATACGCAGCAGAAGGAGTTGAGGAGCGGTGCTGGGGAGAAACATAACACGTTTATCAAAAAAAAAAAAAGGTTGAACTGTCGCCCTAAGGTTTTAAAACCAATTGCAGACTTACAGGGACTGGATCACCTAAACACTGCTTTTACTGTGCATGTAGAGCATTACAAATGATTGAAATGATCTATATATGTGTCTGTGCCTCCTGCTTATCACTTGTGGCCTGATATGCAAATTAACTGATTTTCAATGGGAAATGGGCAATTTGCATACCGTGCCACAGGTGATGTCATAAGCAAGAGGCACCTTTAAAACACATTTTTCTCCTAATTTAGGCATTTGCTTACAGTTTTGGTAACACAATGTATAGATCATTTTTAATCATCAATTATCAATCAATTATCAATCATTGTTATGCTCCAGATGCACGGTGAAAACAACCTTCAGGTGGTGCTGTTCCTTTAAGGCCAGAGTAGCTGAGTTGAGAAATTGATTTAATTCTGCTGAATAGGACTATCTTTCCAACTCTGCTACTTTGGCCTTACATTTGAAATTCCCTTGTCAACTCCCTTTTTTAATTTTTTAATTTTTTAGAAATAAAGCACAAGTATATTTGAACATTTGAAGCAGTGCTCTAGCTATAGGAGTAGTGAGGTGTGTGCAGGCCCTCCATCAAGGGGTGACAAGCGATACTGGCATCACGCCAGGTAAAAAAAAATAACAATTCTCTGTTAAAAGCCAGTGAGGGAAGCATTGTGCGCTCCCCTCCAGCCGCTCGGCTTCAATAAAGTTTGTTTAAAAAAAAAGTAGAAACAAACTTTATTGAAGCCGCACAGCTGGAGGGGAGCGCACAATGCTTCCCACACAGCCACAGACGTGCAGAGCAGAGCACCGGGAGACAGCAGCAAGGAGGTAAGAACTGGGGAAGGGGGGAGGAGGATGGTAGATAACGAGCACACTGAGGGGCAAAATCCTGGTATATTGAGTGGCTAAATCCTGGCATATTAATTGGCATAATCCTGGCATATTAAATGGCATAATCCTGGCATATTGAGGGGCAAAATCCTGGCATATTAATTTGCTAAATCCTGGCATATTAATTGGCTAAATCCTGGCATATTAATTGGCTAAATCCTGGCATATTGAGGGGAACAATCCTGGCATATTAATTGGCATAATCCTGGCATATTAAATGGCAAAATACTGGCATATTGAATTTCAAAATACTGGCATTTTGAATGGCAAAATAGTGGCATATTAAATGGCAAAATAATGCCATATTTAGGGAAAAATACTTAGTGAGTGGCAAAATATTACTGGCATATTGACCAACTGTTCCTAACCACCCTCCATATTACATTAGACCGGGATAACATGCTTGTGAGGGTAGGTGGGACGAGTGGGGGGCCCAGAAAATTCTGTTCAGTAAGGGGCCCTGAAATTCCTGGTGGCGGCCCTGGGTGTGTGCTTATACCGGTGAACAGATCCTAACAGCATCCAATAGGCCAGCATCCATGTGTCGTTTGTCTTGATGGTTCAGCAGGCGAAGCAGGAGCTTTGTGACTTCAGTAACACAGATCTCCCTTCTCCTGCTCTGTAACATGTCCTCAGGGGAGGACATGTTGTTTAGAATCTTTGCTCTGTATAGCTCTATCAGGGGAGGAAATGTTGTTTAGAATCTTTGCTCTGTATAGCTCTATCAGGGGGTGGACATGTTGTTTGGAATCTTTGCTCTGTATAGCTCTATCAGGGGACGGACATGTTGTTTAGAATCTTTGCTCTGTATAGCTCTATCAGGGGGCGGACATGTTGTTTAGAATCTTTGCTCTGTATAGCTCTATCGGGGAGGACATGTTATTTAGAATATTTACTCTGTATAGCTCTATCAGGGGGAGGACATGTCGTTTAGAATCTTTGCTCTGTATAGCTCTATCAGGGGGTGGACATGTTTAGAATCTTTGCTCTGTATAGATCTATCAGGGGGGCGGACATGTTGTTTAGAATCTTTGCTCTGTATAGCTCTATCAGGGATGGACATGTTATTTAGAATCTTTACTCTGTATAGCTCTATCAGGGGGATGACATGTAGTTTAGAATCTTTGCTCTGTATAGCTCTATCAGGGGGAGGACATGTTGATTAGAATCTTTGCTCTGTATAGCTCTATCAGGGGGAGGACATGTTGTTTAGAATCTTTGCTCTGTGTAGCTCTATCAGGGGGCGGACATGTTGTTTAGAATCTTTGCTCTGTATAGCTCTATCAGGGGGAGGACATGTTGATTAGAATCTTTGCTCTGTATAGCTCTATCAGGGGGAGGACATGTTGTTTAGAATCTTTGCTCTGTGTAGCTCTATCATGGGGCGGACATGTTGTTTAGAATCTTTGCTCTGTGTAGCTCTATCATGGGGCGGACATGTTGTTTAGAATCTTTGCTCTGTATAGCTCTATCAGGGGAGGAAATGTTGTTTAGAATCTTTGCTCTGTATAGCTCTATCAGGGGAGGAAATGTTGTTTAGAATCTTTGCTCTGTATAGCTCTATCAGGGGAGGACATGTTGTTAGAATCTTTGCTCTGTATAGCTCTATCATGGGGAGGACATGTAGTTTAGAATCTTTACTCTGTATAGCTCTATCATGGGGAGGACATGTAGTTTAGAATCTTTGCTCTGTATAGCTCTATCAGGGGGCGGACATGTTTAGAATCTTTGCTCTGTATAGATCTATCAGGGGGGCGGACATGTTGTTTAGAATCTTTACTCTGTATAGCTCTATCAGGGAGACGACATGTCGTTTAGAATCTTTGCTCTGTGTAGCTCTATCAGGGGGAGGACATGTCGTTTAGAATCTTTGCTCTGTATAGCTCTATCAGGGGGCGGACATGTTTAGAATCTTTGCTCTGTATAGATCTATCAGGGGGGCGGACATGTTGTTTAGAATCTTTGCTCTGTATAGCTCTATCAGGGGGAGGACATGTTGTTTAGAATCTTTGCTCTGTATAGCTCTATCAGGGGGATGACATGTAGTTTAGAATCTTTGCTCTGTATAGCTCTATCAGGGGACGGACATGTTGTTTAGAATCTTTGCTCTGTATAGCTCTATCAGGGGGCGGACATGTTGTTTAGAATCTTTGCTCTGTATAGCTCTATCGGGGAGGACATGTTATTTAGAATCTTTGCTCTGTATAGCTCTATCAGGGGGAGGACATGTTGTTTAGAATATTTACTCTGTATAGCTCTATCAGGGGGAGGACATGTCGTTTAGAATCTTTGCTCTGTATAGCTCTATCAGGGGGTGGACATGTTTAGAATCTTTGCTCTGTATAGATCTATCAGGGGGGCGGACATGTTGTTTAGAATCTTTGCTCTGTATAGCTCTATCAGGGATGGACATGTTATTTAGAATCTTTACTCTGTATAGCTCTATCAGGGGGATGACATGTAGTTTAGAATCTTTGCTCTGTATAGCTCTATCAGGGGGAGGACATGTTGATTAGAATCTTTGCTCTGTATAGCTCTATCAGGGGGAGGACATGTTGTTTAGAATCTTTGCTCTGTGTAGCTCTATCAGGGGGCGGACATGTTGTTTAGAATCTTTGCTCTGTATAGCTCTATCAGGGGGAGGACATGTTGATTAGAATCTTTGCTCTGTATAGCTCTATCAGGGGGAGGACATGTTGTTTAGAATCTTTGCTCTGTGTAGCTCTATCATGGGGCGGACATGTTGTTTAGAATCTTTGCTCTGTGTAGCTCTATCATGGGGCGGACATGTTGTTTAGAATCTTTGCTCTGTATAGCTCTATCAGGGGAGGAAATGTTGTTTAGAATCTTTGCTCTGTATAGCTCTATCAGGGGAGGACATGTTGTTAGAATCTTTGCTCTGTATAGCTCTATCATGGGGAGGACATGTAGTTTAGAATCTTTACTCTGTATAGCTCTATCATGGGGAGGACATGTAGTTTAGAATCTTTGCTCTGTATAGCTCTATCAGGGGGCGGACATGTTTAGAATCTTTGCTCTGTATAGATCTATCAGGGGGGCGGACATGTTGTTTAGAATCTTTACTCTGTATAGCTCTATCAGGGAGAGGACATGTCGTTTAGAATCTTTGCTCTGTGTAGCTCTATCAGGGGGAGGACATGTCGTTTAGAATCTTTGCTCTGTATAGCTCTATCAGGGGGCGGACATGTTTAGAATCTTTGCTCTGTATAGATCTATCAGGGGGGCGGACATGTTGTTTAGAATCTTTGCTCTGTATAGCTCTATCAGGGGGAGGACATGTTGTTTAGAATCTTTGCTCTGTATAGCTCTATCAGGGGGATGACATGTAGTTTAGAATCTTTGCTCTGTATAGCTCTATCAGGGGGAGGACATGTTGTTTAGAATCTTTGCTCTGTATAGCTCTATCAGGGGGATGACATGTAGTTTAGAATCTTTGCTCTGTATAGCTCTATCAGGGGGAGGACATGTTGTTTAGAATCTTTGCTCTGTGAAGCTCTATCAGGGGGAGGACATGTTGTTTAGAATCTTTGCTCTGTGTAGCTCTATCATGGGGCGGACATGTTGTTTAGAATCTTTGCTCTGTATAGCTCTATCAGGGGGAGGACATGTTGATTAGAATCTTTGCTCTGTATAGCTCTATCAGGGGGAGGACATGTTGTTTAGAATCTTTGCTCTGTATAGCTCTATCAGGGGGAGGACATGTTGTTTAGAATCTTTGCTCTGTGAAGCTCTATCAGGGGGAGGACATGTTGTTTAGAATCTTTGCTCTGTGAAGCTCTATCAGGGGGAGGACATGTTGTTTAGAATCTTTGCTCTGTGTAGCTCTATCATGGGGCAGACATTTTGTTTAGGATCTTTGCTCTGTGTAGCTCTATCATGGGGCGGACATGTTGTTTAGAATATTGCGGCAGAAGAAGGAAAATCTGACCTAAGATATCTGTCCACTGATAAGCCCCCTATTAGTTAATCAGTGCCTCTGTCAGGTCCAGCTGGTGTCGCATGGGGTAAGTTCTCTTATTTTACAGACCAATCTCCTGGAATTCAGCACCAATTTTTTTGCAAAATCAAAATCGGTGACAGTTACAGCCTTTGCTACATCCAAATTAGTATGTATCTCTCTGGTAAAGACTCGGGAGGTGACTTTGGCAAGATGCTTGCTTCATAAAAACATGTTGATTTACAGTAATGATTGTGTTTTTCTCAGCAGGGGCCAACACCACGTCTAATACTGACAAGTAGATCCCTCGTTACAGATGTCAAAACTACCGGACTGTAATTCCCTGGTAAAGTTTCTGCTCGTGATTTAATTAGCTGAGATGCACTGGCTGTCCTCCAACCCTGTAATATCGAGCAGTGCACCATGAAGATTACAAGCTTGCCATGTCCGCTTCATCGGGTCCTCGGACTAGAACATGTTACACATTCATTTAAAATGTGAGAAATATTTTTATTATTTATTATTTAACCCATTAAACATGTCACAGTCATTAGGTCACGTTACATGGGACTGTCCCTTTAACCCATTAAACATGTCACTGTCATTAGGTCACTTTACATGGGACTGTCCCTTTAACCCATTAAACATGTCACTGTCATTAGGTCACTTTACATGGGACTGTCCCTTTAACCCGTTAAACATGTCACTGTCATTAGGACATGTTACATGGGACTGTCCCTTTAACCCATTACACATGTCACTGTCATTAGGACACGTTACATGGGACTGTCCCTTTAACCCATTACACATGTCCCTGTCATTAGATCATTTTACATGGAACTGTCCATTTAACCCATTAAACATGTTACTGTCAGTAGGTCCCGTTACATGGGACTGTCCCTTTAACCCATTAAACATGTCACGTTACATGGGATAGTCCCTTTAACCCATTAAACATGTCACTGTCATTAGGTCACATTACACGGGACTGTCCCTTTAACCCATTAAACATGTCACTGTCATTAGGTCACGTTACATGGGACTGTCCCTTTACCCCATTAGACATGTCACTGTCATTAGATCACTTTACATGAGACTGTCCCTTTAACCCATTAAACATGTCACTGTCATTAGATCACTTTACATGGGACTGTCCCTTTAACCCATTAAACATGTCACTGTCATTAGGTCACTTTACATGGGACTGTCCCTTTAACCCATTAAACATGTCACTGTCATTAGGTCACGTTACATGGGACTGTCCCTTTAACCCAATACACATGTCACTGTCATTAGGTCACGTTACATGGGACTGTCCCTTTAACTCATTAAACATGTCACTGTCAGTAGGTCACGTTACATGGGACTGTCCCTTTAACCCAATACACATGTCACTGTCATTAGGTCACGTTACATGGGACTGTCCCTTTAACTCATTAAACATGTCACTGTCAGTAGGTCACGTTACATGGGACTGTCCCTTTAACCCATTACACATGTCACTGTCATTAGGTCACGTTACATGGGACTGTCCCTTTAACCCATTAAACTTGTCACTGTCATTAGGTCACGTTACATGGGATTGTCCCTTTAACCCATTAAACATGTCACTGTCATTAGGTCATGTTACATGGGACTGTCCCTTTAACCCATTAAACATGTCACTGTCATTAGGTCACATTACATGGGACTGTCCCTTTAACCCATTAAACATGTCACTGTCATTAGGTCACGTTACATGAGACTGTCCCTTTAACCCATTAAACATGTCACTGTCATTAGGTCACGTTACATGGGACTGTCCCTTTAATCCATTAAACATGTCACTGTCATTAGGTCACGTTACATGGGACTGTCCCTTTAACCCATTAAACATGTCACTGTCATTAGGTCACGTTACATGGGACTGTCCCTTTAACCCATTAAACATGTCACTGTCATTAGGTCACGTTACATGGGATTGTCCCTTTAATCCATTAAACATGTCACTGTCATTAGGTCACGTTACATGGGACTGTCACTTTAACCCATTACACATGTCACTGTCATTAGGTCACGTTACATGGGACTGTCCCTTTAACCCATTATACATGTCACTGTCCTTAGGTTACTTTACATGGGACTGTCCCTTTAACCCATTAAACATCTCACTGTCATTAGGTCACGTTACATGGGACTGTCCCTTTAACCCATTACACATGTCACTGTCATTAGGTCACGTTACATGGGACTGTCCCTTTACCCCATTAAACATGTCACTGTCATTAGGTCACGTTACATGGGACTGTCCCTTTAACCCATTAAACATGTCACTGTCATTAGGTCACGTTACATGGGACTGTCCCTTTAACCCATTAAACATGTCACTGTCATTAGGTCACGTTACATGGGATTGTCCCTTTAATCCATTAAACATGTCACTGTCATTAGGTCACGTTACATGGGACTGTCACTTTAACCCATTACACATGTCACTGTCATTAGGTCACGTTACATGGGACTGTCCCTTTAACCCATTATACATGTCACTGTCCTTAGGTTACTTTACATGGGACTGTCCCTTTAACCCATTAAACATGTCACTGTCATTAGGTCACGTTACATGGGACTGTCCCTTTAACCCATTACACATGTCACTGTCATTAGGTCACGTTACATGGGACTGTCCCTTTAACCCATTAAATATGTCACTGTCATTAGATCACGTTACATGGGACTGTCCCTTTAACCCATTAAACATGTCACTGTCATTAGATCACGTTACATGGGACTGTCCCTTTAACCCATTAAACATGTCACTGTCATTAGGTCACGTTACATGGGACTGTCCCTTTAACCCATTAAACATGTCACTGTCATTAGGTCACGTTACATGGGACTGTCCCTTTAACCCATTATACATGTCACTGTCCTTAGGTTACTTTACATGGGACTGTCCCTTTAACCCATTAAACATGTCACTGTCATTAGGTCACGTTACATGGGACTGTCCCTTTAACCCATTACACATGTCACTGTCATTAGGTCACGTTACATGGGACTGTCCCTTTAACGTCTCAGAGTTAGTATTATATATTCCTCTGCAGTTCAGCTTCCAGTAGGATTCTGGTATCTATGTCTCCTTGAGACAGGAATAAAATCTTTTGCATTTCTTGCCATCTCATTTCTCATTCAGACTGTTGACTGCAGAGTTACTTCTATTTCTTCTACACTGCCTGAGGTTCATCGTTCCCAGTCTGGCTCCAGGGGTAACATTGTCCCCTGATTTGGAATTTGCACCAGTACTTTCAGTTATCTCTCTCTCACCATCACACAGACCAGTATAATCCCTACTGGATGCCACAGATCCTCTCTAATTTATCAGAAACCCAGACAGTGCCATGGATAACTCACCACTGGGTATTCGTATTTTCTCGAATACAAGACAAGGTTTTTTCAGAGCAAATGCTGTGAAAAATGCCCTTCGTCTTATATTCGAGGTTCGTCTTATAATCAGACCTCAAATCGATGCATCCTGACATCCTCCGCTGCTGCCCGGCACTTCTGCCTGGACTTCTATGACGGAATTCATGAGGTCATGTGACCTTCCAGCGGTCCATCAGATAGAAGTGTCAGGTGGCATGGGAGGATGTCTACATTCAATGCGCAGACATCCACCGGCTGCCCCCAGTAGCCACCAGGGATATTTGAAGCAGGGAGAGGGGCATTGGCAAAGTCTGGGGGCAGCAGGGGAACATTGGCAAAGTCTGGGGGCAGCTGGGGGCATTGACAAAGTCTGGGGGCTATAGGAGGGGCACTGGTAAAGTCTGGGGGCATTGGAAAAGTCTGGGCGCAGCAGGGGCAGTATTGGGGGACAGATGGCTGTGTGGCGGCATGATTGGCTAAGTCTGGGGCAGATGACTGTGTGTGGGAGGGATCCATTGGCTAAATCGGAGGGCAGATTGGCAAATAAAAACAAGAAATGCTATTTCCTTACTATGCTTTATCCTTTTTTCCTAAAGGAATATCCAAAATTTGGGGGGTCGTCTTATAATCGGGGTTGTTTTATATTTGAGCAAATACGGTTCTTTACTGAGAGGTTAGTGGATGCATGGAATAGTCTTCCAGTAGAAGTGGTAGAGGTTAATACAGTGAAGGAGTTTAAGCATGCGTGGGATAGGTATTAGGCTATCCTAGATATAAGATAAGGTCAGGGACTAATGAAAGTATAACATTACTGAGAGGGTAGTGGATACATGGAACAGTCTTCCAGTAGAAGAGGTTAATACAGTGAAGGAGTTTAAGCATGCATGGGATAGGTAGAAGGCTATCCTAGATATAAGATAAGGCCAGGGACTAATGAAAGTATTACATTACTGAGAGGGTAGTGGATGTATGGAATAGTCTTCCAGTAGAAGTGGTAGAGGTTAATACAGTGAAGGAGTTTAAGCATGCGTGGGATAGGTATTAGGCTATCCTAGATATAAGATAAGGCCAGGGACTAATGAAAGTATTACATTACTGAGAGGGTAGTGGATACATGGAACAGTCTTCCAGTAGAAGAGGTTAATACAGTGAAGGAGTTTAAGCATGCATGGGATAGGTATAAGGCTATCCTAGATATAAGATAAGGCCATGGACTAATGAAAGTATTACATTACTGATGGGTAGTGGATGCATGGAATAGTCTTCCAGTAGAAGTGGTAGAGGTTAATACAGTGAAGGAGTTTAAGCATGCGTGGGATAGGTATAAGGCTATCCTAGATATAAGATAAGGCCAGGGACTAATGAAAGTATTACATTACTGAGAGGGTAGTGGATGTATGGAATAGTCTTCCAGCAGAAGTGGTAGAGGTTAATACAGTGAAGGAGTTTAGCATGTGTGGGATAGGTATAAGGCTATCCTAGATATAAGATAAGGCCAGGGACTAATGAAAGTATTACTTTACTGAGAGGGTAGTGGATGTATGGAATAGTCTTCCAGTAGAAGTAGTAGAGGTTAATACAGTGAAGGAGTTTAAGCATGCATGGGATAGGTATAAGGCTATCCTAGATATAAGATAAGGCCAGGGACTAATGAAAGTATTACATTACTGAGAGGGTAGTGGATGCATGGAATAGGCTTCCAGTAGAAGTGGTAGAGGTTAATACAGTGAAGGAGTTTAAGCATGCGTGGGATAGGTATAAGGCTATCCTAGATATAAGATAAGGTCAGGGACTAATGAAAGTATTACATTACTGAGAGGGTAGTGGATGCATGGAATAGGCTTCCAGTAGAAGTGGTAGAGGTTAATGCAGTGAAGGAGTTTAAGCATGCATGGGATAAGTATAAGGCTATCCTAGATATAAGATAAGGCCAGGGACTAATGAAAGTATTACATTACTGAGAGGGTAGTGGATGTATGGAATAGTCGTCCATTAGAAGTGGTAGAGGTTAATACAGTGAAGGAGTTTAAGCATGCATGGGGTAGGTATAAGGTTATCCTAGATATAAGCTAAGGTCAGGGACTAATGAAAGTATTACATTACTGAGAGGGTAGTGGATGTATGAAATAGTCTTCCAGAAGAAGTGGTAGAGGTTAATACAGTGAAGGAGTTTAAGCATACATGGGATAGGTATAAGGCTATCCTAGATATAAGATAAGGCCAGGGACTAATGAAAGTATTACTTTACTGAGAGGGTAGTGGATGTATGGAATAGTCTTCCAGTAGAAGTGGTAGAGGTTAATACAGTGAAGGAGTTTAAGCATGAATGGGATAGGTATAAGGCTATCCTAGATATAAGATAAGGTCAGGGACTAATGAAAGTATTACTTTACTGAGAGGGTAGTGAATGTATGGAATAGTCTTCCAGCAGAAGTGGTAGAGGTTAATACAGTGAAGGAGTTTAAGCATGTATGGGATAGGTATAAGGCTATCCTAGATATAAGATAAGGCCAGGGACTAATGAAAGTATTACTTTACTGAGAGGGTAGTGAATGTATGGAATAGTCTTCCAGCAGAAGTGGTAGAGGTTAATACAGTGAAGGAGTTTAAGCATGCGTGGGATAGGTATAAGGCTATCCTAGATATAAGATAAGGCCAGGGACTAATGAAAGTATTACTTTACTGAGAGGGTAGTGGATGTATGGAATAGTCTTCCAGTAGAAGTGGTAGAGGTTAATACAGTGAAGGAGTTTAAGCATGTATGGGATAGGTATAAGGCTATCCTAGATATAAGATAAGGCCAGGGACTAATGAAAGTATTACTTTACTGAGATGGTAGTGGATGTATGGAATAGTCTTCCAGTAGAAGTGGTAGAGGTTAATACAGTGAAGGAGTTTAAGCATGTATGGGATAGGTATAAGGCTATCCTAGATATAAGATAAGGCCAGGGACTAATGAAAGTATTACATTACTGAGAGGATAGTGGATGCATGGAATAGTCTTCCAGTAGAAGTGGTAGAGGTTAATACAGTGAAGGAGTTTAAGCATGCGTGGGATAGGTATAAGGCTATCCTAGATATAAGATAAGGTCAGGGACTAATGAAAGTATTACTTTACTGAGAGGGTAGTGGATGCATGGAATAGTCTTCAAGCAGTGAAGAGGATTTGGCAGATTAGATGGGCTGTCTGTTACTTATCTGCCGACATATTCCATGTTTCTGTCTTTTTAATATTCCGTGAAGGTTTCATTAAGAGGCTTCAGTCTCAGGCCCCACATCACGCTCCACGCTACCCGCTTTGCCCCCACACCACTTGTCAATTCAGGGCAATGGTCACAGGGATCAAACCGAGAGTGTCGGATGTCAAGTGTCAGCAGTACTGCGCATGCACAGTAGCTCTATTACGCAAACCTGCAGCGATAACGCGCTTCTTGTCACGCGTGCGCAGTGTGCCATTTCTGGGGTCTGAATGATTGCGGCCCTCAATCCTGATGTCCTGCCGAACTCTACCTCTTTACCGTAAATTGGGGCCGAGGCAGAGCTCAGCGGCAGTCCCACGTGAAGCAGGACAGTTGGGAGGCATGCTGGATGGTTCTCCTGCTCTCAAAGACAACGTGGGGCAACCGAGGACTCAGCTCAGTCCCCCGAGGAATTACCACAGCAATTTAAATAACAAAAACCTTCCCATGGATCCAACATTAACTCTGTGCAAACCCCACCTACTTTGGCATTATACCCCACCCACTATGGCATAAAACCCCACCCACTATGGCATAATACCCCATCCACTATGGCATAATACCCCATCCACTATGGCATAATACCCCACCCACTTTGGCATAATACCCCACCCACTTTGGCATAAAACCCCACCCACTTTGGCATAATACCCCATCCACTATGGCATAATACCTCACCCACTTTGGCATAATACCCCATCCACTATGGCATAATACCCCACCCACTTTGGCATAATACCCCACCCACTATGGCATAATACCCCACCCACTATGGCATAATACCCCATCCACTATGGCATAATACCCCACCCGCTATGGCATAATACCCCATCCACTATGGCATAATACCCCATCCACTATGGGATAATACCCCATCCACTATGGCATAATACCCCACCCGCTATGGCATAATACCCCACCCGCTATGGCATAATACCCCACCCGCTATGGCATAATACCCCATCCACTATGGCATAATACCCCATCCACTATGGCATAATGCCCCACCCACTTTGGCATAATACCCCACCCACTATGGCATAAAACCCCACCCGCTATGGCATAATACCCCATCTGCTATGGCATAATACCCCATCCACTATGGCATAATACCCCACCCGCAAGGCTTTTCATTATTATTACTATCTTAGTCTGGGTCACCTCTCCATCTGGAAGCCATTGGCTCATAAATCCAATGGTGTAGGTCTGTCCACTCCAAACACTAGTGGGGTGTATATTAAAAACCCTTTTTCCCAAAAAATAAACATTCCGTTTCTCTATTTTTTATTTCTATAATATGCATTTAATAAGGCAAAATGGCATGCTTAAAAATGGAAGATCCGACCAACAGTAATGACATCATAAAGTGAAATAAAAAATTTAAAAAAATAACAGTTTTTCATTCACTGTTTGGTTGTATAGATATACTATATCGCTGATACACTGAATGTAGAGAATAAAACATGATCTATATATTGTGTTAGCAGAACTGCATTAATGTGGCAATGTGTCTGTGTCTATGACATCACCTGCATTAATGTGGCAATGTGTCTGTGTCTATGACATCACCTGGATTAATGTGGCAATGTGTCTGTGACTGTGTCTATGACATCACCTGCATTAATGTGACAATGTGTCTGTGTCTGTGTCTATGACATCACCTGCATTAATGTGACAATGTGTCTGTGTCTGTGTCTATGACATCACCTGCATTAATGTGGCAATGTGTCTGTGTCTATGACATCACCTGCATTAATGTGGCAATGTGTCTGTGTCTATGACATCACCTGGATTAATGTGGCAATGTGTCTGTGACTGTGTCTATGACATCACCTGCATTAATGTGACAATGTGTCTGTGTCTGCGTCTATGACATCACCTGCATTAATGTGGCAATGTGTCTGTGTCTCCTGTCTATGACATCACCTGCATTAATGTGGCAATGTGTCTGTGTCTCCTGTCTATGACATCACCTGCATTAATGTGGCAATGTGTCTGTGTCTGTGTCTATGACATCACCTGCATTAATGTGGCAATGTGTCTGTGTCTCCTGTCTATGACATCACCTGCATTAATGTGGCAATGTGTCTGTGTCTCCTGTCTATGACATCACCTGCATTAATGTGGCAATGTGTCTGTGTCTCCTGTCTATGACATCACCTGCATTAATGTGGCAATGTGTCTGTGTCTCCTGTCTATGACATCACCTGCATTAATGTGGCAATGTGTCTGTGTCTGTGTCTATGACATCACCTGCATTAATGTGACAATGTGTCTGTGTCTGCGTCTATGACATCACCTGCATTAATGTGACAATGTGTCTGTGTCTCCTGTCTATGACATCACCTGCATTAATGTGACAATGTGTCTGTGTCTCCTGTCTATGACATCACCTGCATTAATGTGACAATGTGTCTGTGTCTCCTGTCTATGACATCACCTGCATTAATGTGGCAATGTGTCTGTGTCTGCGTCTATGACATCACCTGCATTAATGTGGCAATGTGTCTGTGTCTATGACATCACCTGCATTAATGTGACAATGTGTCTGTGTCTGTGTCTATGACATCACCTGCATTAATGTGACAATGTGTCTGTGTCTGTGTCTATGACATCACCTGCATTAATGTGGCAATGTGTCTGTGTCTGTGTCTATGACATCACCTGCATTAATGTGACAATGTGTCTGTGTCTGTGTCTATGACATCACCTGCATTAATGTGACAATGTGTCTGTGTCTGCGTCTATGACATCACCTGCATTAATGTGGCAATGTGTCTGTGTCTGCGTCTATGACATCACCTGCATTAATGTGGCAATGTGTCTGTGTCTATGACATCACCTGCATTAATGTGGCAATGTGTCTGTGTCTGCGTCTATGACATCACCTGCATTAAATAAACAGCTTTTCAATAGAACATTTGTACTTTACATAAGCTAGCAGAGCTACAGACACATTTAAAACACATTCCTTTTTGCTTTTGCTGCAAATTTGCTAACACAACGTATAGATCATTTCTTTATCTATTCTTACTTTCTACGTGTAAGAAATGTCTATACTGACAGAGACCCTTTAAGGCCAAATTTAGCTCAGTTGGAGAATTCTTCCATCTCAGCTACTTTGGGCTTAAGTTTGAAGCGTCCTTGTCAATTCCCTGCCATTCTCACTTTCACGAATACAGCCCTATACCTTCCGCCCACTTCCTAACTGGCCTGCGATTACGTCTAAAGCGTCCAAGCAAAACGCGTCAGGTTGTTACAGACGAATAGATTTTGGCATCTGGTTCTTACGAATAGCAATAAATTACAGAAAGGTCTGTAATTGGGCTACCTTCACCAGGGGTGCAAGATTAGGAGGTTTAATAGGTACTTTCCCCAGCTTCCCCTGGATATTAAGCCACTTCCTATCTATATATGTGACAGAACATAAAATAACTGGGTCTAAATCCTACTTTTACATATCAGAAAGTCCCACTGCTGTGAAGGGAGCCGAGCGGAGCACAGAACAAGGCTGATTCTCTCTATGCAAACATCGCCCATTTCTTGTTGTTTGTATTTTTATTCTATGTTTTTATTCCACTCTCTGGTTAATATTCTGCAGTCGACTCATCGATGATCTTTTCATTCCGCGGGTTGGATGACATCAGCGGCGAGTGCAATCCGATTACCAGGCTCTAATGACATATCTTTTAATACAAGCGCTGTGGAAATAAAGATGATGGGCCCAGCCTGTTTCTAGGGGTGAACACCAACAGATCATTATTTTGGTACATCAAAGCCGGCAGCAAATTGTTCTAATTGCAGCTTGGGTTGTTCCAAATTACAATGTAGCCGAGCAGATGTTGACTGCATACAGAGTGGGGAGGTCTGGCTCACTTGGGAAACTGCTGTCTGTCATTTGCCTGTTCTGTTCCATGCCACAACTGCATAGAGGCAGAGCAGTGCACCCACTACCACTGCTACTACTATCCCCCAAGACATGGCACATTTCAGGTAGAATCCCGGCATCCAACACACATTGGAGGTCATGTACTAAACATGTGCAGTGGGGGGAAAAAGTAGGTAAAACATGAGTAAGGAGCAATTTTGTTTCCCCTGACTTGCTCCTCTTCCGTTTATTTTTATTTAGCGTGCATTTTTCCGGTTGCGCTATTAAATTGCAATTATATTGTCGCACGCTAAAGAGCTTTGCGAATATTTTGTGAAAAATATTTCTTATTTGTGTGTGAAAATGACACCAGCTTTTAGCGAGTGCTATCAAAAGAGGTAGAAAAAAATATTCGCAATTTGCTCGCATGTACTATTTGAGTGCTAAATGTTTAGTACATTGCAGTAGGAGCAAAGCGCAAATATAGTTTTGCACATAATATATATTTGCGTTTTTTTAGTACATAAGCAGAAGGGAAAAAGGGTTGAACGGAGTGAAAGGGTTGCGCCCCTGGCAGCAAGAAAGAGCCAGCGGCTGTCTCTATCCGCCACTGATATGCGTTTGCATCAATCAAGGATGATTGATCATCTCCGCCCTTGCTGTAGGCGTGTTTGGACACACCCTCAGCGCTAGCCGGTCACACAGACCGGCTCAATCACCCTGAGAATCCCCCGTTACAAATAATCCAGTGGGGGGTTTTTTTTGCAGCAAATACCAGGATTTGCACAATAATTAGAATTTAATGAAGGCGTCAGACCAACTGGCAGACGGAAATACCAGCGATGGGACTGTCCCAGTAAAATTCAGGACTATTGGCAACAGCACTCCACAAGAACTGGAGCAGAGACAGAGGCAGCGTATGAACAAAAAAACACAAAAAAACAAAAGTTTACAGGAGTGAAAAGTCATATTTTTATATTAAATCACAGTTGATTTTTCCCGTAGCCCATTCACCCCCCCCCCCCCCCCCCCCACACACACACACACACGTTCAGTAAGGGAATCTCTCCTGGCTTCTTTTCCAGCCAGTAATCTCCCATCCTCCGGCTGACTAATACTTTCTTTGCTGTAAGGATGTAGGAGGGAAATAGCATTTCAGTCGCTCATGGTGCCAGGGAATGTGCAGCTTTTCCAGTGTTTTCTTTTTATATCTTTTTTTTCAGACTGCGATTCTTTGATTCATTGGCATCTAGTAAGCATATTTATAAATGTAATCGATTCTTATAACTGCCTGGTCTCACCGATCTCAGTTAGACAAGCAGAGAGATTCAATCTTCCTTTACACAACTGTGCCTTGCAAGATGCAGGGAAAGGCCTCTCAGCAGAGGTGGTAGTTGGTCAAAATATTGGCTCTTAATACCGATCCCATGTAGGTTTAAAGTCACCTGCTGATGGTAAGAGGTTTAATGGGTTAAAAGGGGCAAGAGATGGGTTTCAAATGTGTCTATGATGTCTGCTGTTTATGACATCACCTGTGGCTTGATATGCAAATGACATCATTTTCAATGGGAATGGTGCAATTTACATATGACACCACCAGGTGATGTCATAAGTAGGAGATGCCACAGGCACATTTTAAACTTCTATTTCTCTTATGCATTTGCTGCCATTCTGCTGACACAATGTAAAGATCATGTTTTTATTCTTCGCATTCACAGTATTACAGGTTATGAATGTAAACAAAGGGGCGTGTCCAATTTTTAAAATAAATCATGTTTAATTCCCCTTTCTAGAGATAAATATGACCCCAAAACAAAAGAGAAACAAAGATAAATACAGGAACTTTCCTAACAGTAGAGATGGTAAAGGTGGGGGTTTGGTTCACCTATTGGCCAATTAGATGTTAGCTTGCCAACCATGTCAAGGTACCCCACATTACGCTAAGGTACGCCACAATAGGCAAGGTACCCCACATTACGCAAGGTACCCCACATTAGGCAAGGTACCCCACAATAGTCAAGGTACCCCACAATAGTCAAGGTGCCCCACATTACGCAAGGTACCCCACAATAGGCAAGGTAGCCCACAGAAGGCAAGGTACCCCACATTAGGCAAGTCCCTAACTAAGACAGAATATTAACAAAATAATAAATCATATAATCTAAGACACATACATGACATTGACACAGATAAAATACCTGTAGACTGCTGCTGCTGAACAGTAACGGGTGTGGTTTAAATAGAAGTAAATTAATAAGATCGAGGGAATGAGAGAAAACCTGGAATGAAACAAAGACTGACAGAAAGGAAAACATAACAGGAATACAGGGCAAGGACAGGACTACAGGGCAAGGACAGGACTACAGGGCAAGGACAGGACTACAGGGCAAGGACAGGACGGCAGGGCAATGACAGGACTACAGGGCAAGGACAGGACTACAGGGCAAGGACAGGACGGCAGGGCAATGACAGGACTACAGGGCAAGGACAGGACTACAGGGCAAGGACAGGACGGCAGGGCAATGACAGGACTACAGGGCAAGGACAGGACTACAGGGCAAGGACAGGACGGCAGGGCAATGACAGGACTACAGGGCAAGGACAGGACTACAGGGCAAGGACAGGACGGCAGGGCAATGACAGGACTGCAGGGCAATGACAGGACTGCAGGGCAAGGACAGGACTGCAGGGCAAGGACAGGACTGCAGGGCAAGGACAGGACGGCAGGGCAAGGACAGGACGGCAGGGCAAGGACAGGACTACAGGGCAAGGACAGGACGCAGGAATATAGAGCAAGGCAGCAATACAGGGCAAGGCAGGACTACAGGGCAAGGACAGGACGCAGGAATATAGGGCAAGGACAGGAATATAGAGCAAGGCAGGAATACAGGGCAAGAACAGGAATACAGGACAAGGCAGGAATACAGGGCAAGGCAAGAATACAGGGCAAGGCAGGACTACAGGGCAAGGACAGGACGCAGGAATATAGGGCAAGGCAGGAATACAGGGCAAGGACAGGAATATAGGGCAAGGCAGGAATACAGGGCAAGGCAAGAATACAGGGCAAGGCGGGAATAAAGGGAAAGGACAGGAATACTGGGCAAGGCAGGAATATAGGGCAAGACCAGGAATACAGGGCAAGGCAGAAATACAGGCAAGAACAGGAATACAGGGCAAGGCAGGAATATAGGGCAAGGACAGGAATACAGGGAAAGGCAGGAATACAGGGCAAGAACAGGAATACAGGGCAAGAACAGGAATACAGGGCAAGGCAGGAATACAGGGCAAGGCAGGAATACAGGGCAAGAACAGAAATACAGGGCAAGGCAGGAATACAGGGCAAGGCAGGAATAAGCATAAATAATAAACAAGAAAGCAAAGCAAGACGGATTCAGAAATGTTTGGATACAGTCTGGATGAGCCTGCACAAAGGTCCATGGGACAGGAATACAGGGCAAGGCAGGAATATAGGGCAAAAACAGGAATACAGGGCAAGGCAGGAATACAGGGCAAGGCAGGAATAAACATATATAATAAACAAGAAAGCAAAGCAAGAAGGATCCAGAAATGCTTGGATACAGTCTGGATGAGACTGCACCAGGGTCCATGGTTACAATATCAAGGGAATTAGGACAAAGTCTACTCTGTGTCACCAACACACGTGAAACATTTCCAAATAATGCAATGGAAAACAATATTTTTATTCTTATTATTTATAGCTTACTGAATACCAGAATTACCTATGCTTGACATTCCCTTGCCAATTCCCTCTTTTATGGAAAAAGAACCAGTGAGCCACATAATATGGCCACACTATTGCTATGAGTATGTTGTATGGTGTTTGTGGGTGATGCTAAGACCACTCAATATAATGAGTCTGTGAACTGCGTCGGGCACTGTGAACAATCAAGGAGGCCAAGTCCCCCCCAGTGGATTTGTAATTCTTTGTCACTAAGGGGTTAATTCCTCAGATCACAGGGTCTGACATACTGTATCTGTGTCTGTTTAATCCTGCCAACCTTTCCCAAGTCAGGATCCCCAGCAGACTAATCCCTCACGGCAGAGAACTCACCTCCCTGAAATGACATTTCTGTAAATATCAAGATGTTAATCTAGTAATATCATTCCCCGGCACGTCTGTCACCTGAAAACAAAAATACATCTCATTCGTATGATCCCAGCGTCCGTTCCAATTAATACCATGGGGGATGTATTACAATAGACACATCACACAGGATAAGGTGACACAGCTCATGTTACAGACACCAGAGATTGTACTCCTTCCTCCATCTGCAGTAACCCTAGTAATACAGCCCGCTCCCACCCTAGTAATACAGCACACTCCCACCCTAGTAATACAGCCTGCTCCCACCCTAGTAATACAGCACGCTCCCACCCTAGTAATACAGCACGCTCCCACCCTAGTAATACAGCACGCTCCCACCCTAGTAATACAGCATGCTCCCACCCTAGTAATACAGCACGCTCCCACCCTAGTAATACAGCATGCTCCCACCCTAGTAATACAGCACGCTCCCACCCTAGTAATATAGCACGCTCCCACCTTAGTAATGCTCCCACCCTAGTAATATAGCACGCTCCCCCCCTAGTAATACAGCATGCTCCCACCCTAGTAATACAGCACGCTCCCACCCTAGTAATATAGCACGCTCCCCCCCTAGTAGGCCAAGACAGTCTACTGGTAGAGCACAAGGTTTGGCAAATTGCTGATCCCGTAAAGTGATGCCTGGTCCATGGGACCAGACTCATCGTAGGTCAGAATCTGCTTCTAGTAATGATTATACAGGGGAGACTTCTCCAGCAGCTGCCTAGATAAATAGAGAGAGATAATGGAACCATTTAATATCATAGAGGAGCTGATCTATCCTTTTCATTTTATAAAAAGAGCATTAATATCAGTAAACGGAATAAAATATGCAGGGTTCGTTGCTAAGTCAGGCAATTTTACAAGACACGTGAAATGTACGAGTTTAATGGGCTTTGAGAATATTTTTCAGAAATTAGAATTTACATATTAAAATATTCCATAATCGCTGCAGAAAGTGATGCCAAAAGCCGACACTCTGATGCTATCAACCTTTTCATTTTACTCGAGTTGAATATATAGCATTTAAAAAATCTGTAACATAGCTAGATTACAAAATATCAGACCTTTGGGTGATCAGAAGTAACTCCATGAATACAGTGAGAATGAATTATACTTTAAAGAAACATTATTGACAAAGTGAGCTGGGTTATATATCTTTTAATGATGTTAAACCTACTTAGCTCATTCACTTTTACTAGTCCTTATCCAAGTGAGCAGGGTGGGGGAGAAGGAATACGTCTGGGACCCTTCCCACGAACTATCTGGACTTTTTGTGGCTGAGCATTATGGGAAAGGAACTCCATGGCATGTGCCATAAAAATGTCAAGTGTCGTGGATTGTGTTTGCCATGAAGCTCATCCAGAGATGACATCTTCTGGCACTTGCAAGGCAGCCTGGGGAATTGAACCTTTTACCCTGGTGGTCCGTTGGAGGGAATGGAGAGGTGGGCTTGTTCAGTCTCCCTTCTCCATGGTAATGCCCGGTCTTAGTCTCCCTACACACCTCAAGCAACAACACTTGCGGGATGTAATATTCACAGCTCCCTGAATACAGGGAGACCCTGAGGGAGCTTTACAATGGAGATCTGTGCACAATGTCAGTATACCATAGGTGGCCATTGTTGGATCTTTACCAACAATTATCACATCAGCGGGATCAAAGATTCAGGTCTGGACATGGCCTCCAGGCATTATTTGCAAATTAATACCTATAATTTGCATCTGGTACCAAATAGTGATGGTATAAACAAGAGCTAACTAACTAACTAACTAACGCTGGGCCATTTCTTGCTGCTCTGGGGCCAGTGTGTGTAAAACATTTCTATTTAGTAGACGTAGTAATTAAAGGGAGCTTATTAATCAATTCAACATGTCAGAAATGCTACAACAGAAATAAAAACGTGTTCCTTGTTAATCTGCTGCAAAACAAAGCTGTGGAGAGGAGAGAAGGTTGTTTTCTAATTTTGCATCTTGAAGTTCGGCACCAATGGGAATGGTGAATTTAAATCCCAGTCACGGAGTAAATAAAGCCGAGCTGGGAATGTGCTAATGATTCTTCCCATATGGTGTATAATACAGATTCCTGGAGAAAATAGAATATAGCTAACATACAGTACCTCTGCTCCAGTATCTGAACGGATCTGAATAACCTCTAATATACAGACTGCACTTTCCAAAAGGAATCACTGTCTCTTTAATCTCCCGGCCTGGATCGGACGCTAGAAGGATTCGCAGCGTCTTAGAGGTGAGTGGCCCCGCGAGACATGATGCATTCATTTAACTCTTTAAACGTGTCACTGCGCTCGACGGAGCCAGTGATAGTTTAGTGTTTGCTAAACACCTGTCCCTGTTTGTTGATTCCATGGATCTTCCTGCATCCAGCTATTTTATCTTTATGTTTCCATCTCTCTCACACCCCGATTACAGCAGGATTTATCACCTCCCTACGGGGGAATTACTCTCCATCATTACACCCAGGAAATCCACACACCGGCATATCTCTCCACGCCAACAGATGGATGATACCGTGAGTGGGAATACTGTCGCTGCTAATAAAATGACCTCGATTTATTCCTTACAGGAGATCGGATCAGTGTACAGTCACCGAGAGAAAGCGAGAGAAAGCGAGAGAAAGCGAGAAAAACCGTGAGAAAGCGAGAGAAACCGTGAGAAACCGAGGGAAACCGAGAGAAAGCGAGAGAAAGCGAGAGAAAGCGAGAGAAAGCGAGAAAAACCGGGAGAAACCGAGAGAAAGTGTGAGAAATCGAGAGAAAGCGAGAGAAACCGTGAGAAACCGAGGGAAACCGAGAGAAAGCGAGAGAAAGCGGGAGAAACCGTGAGAAACCGAGGGAAACCGAGAGAAAGCGAGAGAAAGCGAGAGAAAGCGAGAGAAAGCGAGAAAAACCGGGAGAAACCGAGAGAAAGTGTGAGAAATCGAGAGAAAGCGAGAGAAACCGTGAGAAACCGAGGGAAACCGAGAGAAAGCGAGAGAAAGCGGGAGAAACCGAGAGAAAGCGAGAAAAACCGTGAGAAAGCGAGAGAAACCGTGAGAAACCGAGGGAAAGCGAGAGAAAGCGAGAGAAAGCGAGAGAAAGCGAGAGAAAGCGAGAAAAACCGGGAGAAACCGAGAGAAAGTGTGAGAAACCGAGAGAAAGCGAGAGAAACCGTGAGAAACCGAGGGAAACCGAGAGAAAGCGAGAGAAAGCGGGAGAAACCGAGAGAAAGCGAGAAAAACCGTGAGAAACCGTGAGAAAGCGAGAGAAACCGTGAGAAAGCGAGAGAAACCGTGAGAAACCGAGGGAAACCGAGGGAAACCGAGAGAAAGCGAGAGAAAGCATGAGAAAGCGAGAGAAAGCGAGAGAAAGCGAGAGAAAGCGAGAGAAAGCGAGAGAAATCGAGAGAAAGCGAGAAAAACCGTGAGAAAGCGAGAAAAACCGGGAGAAACCGAGAGAAAGTGTGAGAAACCGAGAGAAAGCGAGAGAAAGCGAGAGAAATCGAGAGAAAGCGAGAAAAACCGTGAGAAAGCGAGAAAAACCGGGAGAAACCGAGAGAAAGTGTGAGAAACCGAGAGAAAGCGAGAGAAAGCGAGAAAAACCGTGAGAAAGCGAGAGAAACCGTGAGAAAGCGTGAGAAAGTGAGAGAAAGCGAGAGAAACCGTGAGAAAGCGAGAGAAACCGTGAGAAACCGAGAGAAAGTGTGAGAAACCGAGAGAAAGCGAGAGAAAGCGAGAGAAAGCGAGAAAAACCGTGAGAAAGCGAGAGAAAGCGAGAGAAAGCGAGAGAAACTGAGAGAAAGCGAGAAAAACCGGGAGAAACCGAGTGAAAGTGTGAGAAACCGAGAGAAAGCGAGAGAAACCGAGAGAAAGCGAGAGAAACCGAGAGAAAGCGAGAAAAACAGGGAGAAAGCGAGAGAAAGCGAGAGAAAGCGAGAGAAAGCGAGAGAAAGCGAGAGAAAGCGAGAAAAACCGGGAGAAAGCGAGTGAAAGTGTGAGAAACCGAGAGAAAGCGAGAGAAACCGAGAGAAACCGAGTGAAAGTGTGAGAAACCGAGAGAAAGCGAGAGAAACAGAGAGAAAGCGAGAAAAACCGGGAGAAACCGAGTGAAAGTGTGAGAAACCGAGAGAAAGCGAGAGAAACCGAGAGAAAGCGAGAGAAACCGAGAGAAAGCGAGAAAAACAGGGAGAAAGCGAGAGAAAGCGAGAGAAAGCGAGAGAAAGCGAGAAAAACCGGGAGAAAGCGAGAGAAAGCGAGAGAAAGCGAGAGAAAGCGAGAAAAACAGGGAGAAAGCGAGAGAAAGCGAGAGAAAGCGGGAGAAAGCGAGAAAAACAGGGAGAAAGCGAGAGAAACCGAGTGAAAGTGTGAGAAACCGAGAGAAAGCGAGAGAAACCGAGAGAAACCGAGAGAAACCGAGAGAAAGCGAGAAAAACAGGGAGAAAGCGAGAGAAAGCGAGAGAAAGCGAGAGAAAGCGAGAAAAACCGGGAGAAAGCGAGAGAAAGCGAGAGAAAGCGAGAGAAAGCGAGAGAAAGCGAGAAAAACCGGGAGAAACCGAGAGAAAGCGAGAAAAACCGAGAGAAAGCGAGAGAAAGTGAGAGAAAGCGAGAGAAAGCGAGAGAAAGCGAGAAAAACCGTGAGAAAGCGAGAGAAACCGTGAGAAAGCGAAAGAAAGTGAGAGAAAGCGAGAGAAAGCGAGAGAAAGCAAGAGAAAGCGAAAGAAAGTGAGAGAAAGCGAGAGAAAGTGAGAGAAAGCGAGAGAAAGCAAGAGAAAGCGAAAGAAAGTGAGAGAAAGCGAGAGAAAGCAAGAGAAAGCGAGAGAAAGCGAGAGAAAGCGAGAGAAAGCAAGAGAAAGCAAGAGAAAGCGAGAGAAAGCGAGGGAAACCGAGAAAAACCGAGAGAAACCGAGAGAAAGTGAGAGAAAACGAGAGAAAGAGAGAGAAAGCGAGAGAAACCGAGGGAAAGCGAGAGAAAGCGAGAGAAAGAGAAAATGGAACAGAACAAATTAATGTGATCCTGAGACCGATTGGGAATCCCACTGATATTACACCAGTCACTTTACAAGGGACTGTCACTTTAACCCATTAAACATGTCACTGTCATTAGGTCACGTTACATGGGATTGTCCCTTTAACCCATTAAACATGTCACTGTCATTAGGTCACGTTACATGGGACTGTCACTTTAACCCATTAAACATGTCACTGTCATTAGGTCACGTTACATGGGACTGTCCCTTTAACCCATTAAACATGTCCCTGTCATTAGGTCACGTTACATGGGACTGTCCCTTTAACCCATTACACATGTCACTGTCATTAGGTCACGTTACATGGGACTGTCCCTTTAACCCATTAAACATGTCGCTGTCATTAGGTCACGTTACATGGGACTGTCCCTTTAACCCATTAAACATGTCACTGTCATTAGGTCACGTTACATGGGACTGTCACTTTAACCCATTAAACATGTCACTGTCATTAGGTCACGTTACATGGGACTGTCACTTTAACCCATTAAACATGTCACTGTCATTAGGTCACGTTACATGGGACTGTCCCTTTAACCCATTAAACATGTCACTGTCATTAGGTCACGTTACATGGGACTGTCACTTTAACCCATTAAACATGTCACTTTCATTAGGTCACGTTACATGGGACTGTCACTTTAACCCATTACACATGTCACTTTCATTAGGTCACGTTACATGGGACTGTCCATTTAACCCATTAAACATGTCACTGTCATTAGGTCATGTTACACAGGACTGTCCCTTTAACCCATTAAACATGTCACTGTCATTAGGTCACGTTACATGGGACTGTCCCTTTAACCCATTAAACATGTCACTGTCATTAGGTCACGTTACATGGGACTGTCCCTTTAACCCATTAAACATGTCACTGTCATTAGGTCACGTTACATGGGACTGTCACTTTAACCCATTAAACATGTCACTTTCATTAGGTCACGTTACATGGGACTGTCACTTTAACCCATTACACATGTCACTTTCATTAGGTCACGTTACATGGGACTGTCCATTTAACCCATTAAACGTGTCACTGCCATTAGATCACTTTACATAGGACTGTCCCTTTAACCCATTAAACATGTCACTTTCATTAGGTCACGTTACATGGGGCTGTCCCTTTAACCCATTAAACATGTCACTGTCATTAGGTCACGTTACACGGGACTGTCCCTTTAACACATTAAACATGTCACTGTCATTAGGTCACGTTACATGGGACTGTCCCTTTAATCCATTAAACATGTCACTGTCATTAGGTCACGTTACATGGGACTGTCCCTTTAACCCATTACACATGTCCCTGTCATTAGATCACGTTACATGGGACTGTCCCTTTAACCCATTAAACATGTCACTGTCATTAGGTCACGTTACATGGGACTGTCCCTTTAACCCATTAAACATGTAACTGTCATTAGGTCACGTTACATGGGACTGTCCCTTTAACCCATTAAACATGTCATTGTCCAGATTCAGGAAAGTGAGAATTTTGACATTAATAATGATCCTGTCTCATTTGGAATCCGATTCTAGTGTGGCTGCAGCAAAGAAAGGATAATATAATTACCTGCTACCCCCCCCCCCCCCCCTTCAGAAACGTTTAAAATATACATAGCTCAGGGCTTCCTTGGTGATATGAGAGATCCCACGGAATATATTCTGTATGTGCCTTTCCCAGGAGATTAGACTGGTTCCCAGATAACAGATAAATGGGGTTTCAGAACCTCTGATTTACGTTAGAAAGAACTAACGGTCACAATTTGTCTGTGAAATGATTGGTTTTATCCGGGGCACGGGATTTGCAGGGAATTGAGGCTAAAGTAGCAGAAATGGACATGTTCTGCTATTCAATTCAATTTCCCAACTTAATGGCTCAGTCTAGTCCCCAAACTCACTTTGGTGCAAGATGCAGATCACTGCTTGTATAATGCACAGGCTTTTATCCCAGTGTGATTTGATGCAGGCATTCTGTATAAATAACATGTAACATGTTTAATATCTGACACAAGCCCTCCCTCAGTGATTACTCTGCATGTTTACTGCAGGTGCGGCAGCACTGATTATCTAAACAGTGCAACACATTGTCTGATGACATCACTAGAGAGACAGGATATTCCATTAATTTGAATGAAATTATTCGCATTGGTTCCTGCAGCAAATAAAAAAAAGCAATGACTTTTACTCATCTATTGTGGGCAGTCCTGGCTTCTTGCAAACTGCTGTAATTTCACAGTTTCTTCTAGCTGTAAGTACTTTATATTTGAAGCAATGCAAAATGTAAGACCTGCATTGTAAAGTACTTTGCAAGCGCATTAATATGTATTAATATTTGGAAGATGCATTTCAGGCACCAGACAGCCCCCTTAAATATAAAAATCTGTTTGGTCTTAATTCTGCAATTCCCTTGTCAAGAAAGAGACAAATAACTTGTACCTGCTCCATGTAGAATACAAATAATAACCAATTAATTAATCAATCAAGGAAGGATTACCTTCATTAACTGATCTCCCTCTTATCACATATGAATTATCCATTCTGCAGGCAACATGTGAATGTCATATGTCTCCCTGAAACATGGATTGCTAATCCAGTGACCCTGCCCGGGAGGAAGCCCAAGGCCCTTGGCGTGATCAGCCATCAGATGGTTAACGCATGCTGTGCTGGAATGTGTTATAATGAGACACCGACTAGCTGTTCCTGCCTGGCTCGTCATGTGTTAATTAATCAATAACCCTGTATCACACTTTATTAGCTTATAACAACTCACAGCCCCATCAAAGAGGCAAGCAACGCCAATTGCACCAATTAAATGTAGATTTAAGAGCTATTGAAATCTAAATTGAAGTCATTTAATCCTCTGCATTGTACAGATCTAAACAGCATAACAAACAATTCGGATACCTCCCCAGACCTTATAAATAATCTTACTGGGCCTGGATCACTTACACTGCTTCTGCTGCGGAGAGAACACATAATAAGTGAAAATGATCTATACCCTGGGTTTAAACTAGGAGAAAAATGTGTTTTTAAATGTGTCTGTGGGGTCTTCTGCTTCTGACATCACCTGTGTTTCACCTGACACAGGTGATGTCATAATTAGACCCCACAGACACATTTAAAACTCATTATTTTTCACATAATTTAGGCATTTGCTTGCAATTCTGCAAAACTCAATGTATAGATCATCTTCTGTTTTTCTTTCTCTACATGCACAGTAAAAACTGTGTTTAGGTGATCCAGACCCTTTAATAATGGCCGCAGAGTTCACAAAGATCCCATTTCATGTAAAGGGTCACGTTTCATTGTGTATAGTGTCCTCTGCAAGAGAAACATAATCTAAAGCTAGTGGCATTATACTGTTACATTAAATGAACTTCTATTGATATAGCATTAAAGGGAAGGAACAAAGACAGACTGATATTTGAGGTTTGGCTCGCACAGCTTACAATCTAAGGAAGCGGGGGCATGTTTAAAAAGTTTTTTTCAAGTCTTTCAAAGCTAGTGCTTAGCGAACAAAGCTAGTGCTTAGCGAACAAAGCTAGTGCTTAGCGAACAAAGCTAGTGCTTAGCGAACAAAGCTAGTGCTTAGCGAACAAGAGCCCAGCACACAAAAATGAAACTGGCACCCCTTCCCAAACCTCTTGCAAAAACACTCTCATATCTGTCTGTCTATAACAGTTATATACTTGGCACTTTCATTAATCCATAATTAGTCTATATCGTCCTTGTGGTGTCTTGGTTTATGAATGATAAACTGCAGCATTATCTACCCTAATATTGACTTTACTGCATATTATTGGTATATTAGAGATTCTTCGTCTGTCGGCTCCCCGGTGGGATACAGGCTGTGCCCTCTGGCTGTTTCTCCCAATGTGATTTCAGACCCCAAAAGCTGGTTTTAAAGTGATAATTACATCTGCGTGTAAACTGAATCACTCAGTGACTTAGAGATTTCTCTCCAAGGGGACTGGGGCAGATTCCCTCCCCCCCGATTACCCCAGCTTCCTCCTGATATACCCCAGCTTCCATCTGATCTGGGGCGTACCTAGAGCATTTGGCACCCGGGGCGGACCCTGAGTGTGGCACCAATCCCCCCCACCCCCCATAATAAAAATGTAAGAAAACACCCACAATTTTTTCAATGTTTGAAAATTGTACAATTATAGATACCAGGAATAGTGTGCCATTCAGAGCTCATTAATAGTGTGCCATTCAGAGCTCATTAATATTGTGCCAGTTAGATACCAGTAATATTGTGCCAGTCAGATACCAGTAATATTGTGCCACACAGAGCCTAGTAATATAGTGCCAGCCAGATGCCCAGTAATATTGTGTCAGTCAGAGCCCAGTAATAGTGTGCCAGTCAGATGCCTGTAATATTGTGCCAGTCAGATACCAGTAATATTGTGCCAGTCAGATACCAGTAATATTGTGCCACTCAGAGCCCAGTAATATAGTGCCAGCCAGATGCCCAGTAATATAGTGCCAGCCAGAGCCCAGTAATATAGTGCCAGCCAGATGCCCAGTTATATAGTGCCAGCCAGATGCCCAGTAATATAGTGCCAGCCAGATGCCTGTAATATTGTGCCAGCCAGAGCCCAGTAATATAGTGCCAGCCAGATGCCCAGTAATATTGTGTCAGTCAGATGCCTGTAATATTGTGCCAGCCAGAGAACAGTAATATAGTGCCAGCCAGAGCCCAGTAATATAGTGCCAGCCAGATGCCCAGTAATATTGTGTCAGTCAGATGCCTGTAATATAGTGCCAGCCAGAGCCCAGTAATATAGTGCCAGCCAGATGCTCAGTAATATTGTGTCAGTCAGATGCCTGTAATATTGTGCCAGCCAGAGCCCAGTAATATTGTGCCAGCCAGAGCCCAGTAATATAGTGCCAGCCAGATGCCCAGTAATATAGTGCCAGCCAGGGCCCAGTAATATAGTGCCAGCCAGATTCCCAGTAATATAGTGCCAGTCAGAGCCCAGTAATATTGTCCCAGTCAGATGCCTGTAATATTGTTCCAGCCTGAGCCCAGTAATATAGTGCCAGCCAGATGCCCAGTAATATTGTGCCAGTCAGATGCCTGTAATATTGTGCCAGCCAGAGCCCAGTAATATAGTGCCAGCCAGATGCCCAGTAATATAGTGCCAGCCAGATGCCCAGTAATATAGTGCCAGCCAGAGCCCAGTAATATAGTGCCAGCCAGATTCCCAGTAATATAGTGCCAGCCAGAACCAAGTAATATAGTGCCAGTCAGAACCCTGCTCGCTTTAAACCACCCTCCTCCCCCCCCCTTCCCCATTACTTACCGATGCTGCTCTCTGGTCCCGGACCGACACCTCCTCCGTGCAGTCTTCCCTCTTGCACGGAGGAGGGAAAAACCAGTTGCTGGAGGTGTCACCCGGTGTGGTCCACCCCCCCCCCCACGCGGGACGCCACTGCTCCTGATATACCCCAGCTTCCTCCTGATATACCCCAGCTTCCTCCTGATACACCCCAGCTTCCTCCTGATATACCTCAGCTTCCTCCTGATATACCCCAGCTTCCTCCTGATACACCCCAGCTTCCTCCTGATATACCCCAGCTTCCTCCTGATATACCCCAGCTTCCTCCTGATACACCCCAGCTTCCTCCTGATATACCCCAGCTTCCTCCTGATACACCCCAGCTTCCTCCTGATATACCCCAGCTTCCTCCTGATACACCCCAGCTTCCTCCTGATACACCCCAGCTTCCTCCTGATACACCCCAGCTTCCTCCTGATATACCCCAGCTTCCCCTGATATACCCCAGCTTCCTCCTGATACACCCCAGCTTCCTCCTGATAACCCCAGCTTCCTCCTGATATACCCCAGCTTCCTCCTGATATACCCCAGCTTCCTCCTGATATACCCCAGCTTCCTCCTGATACACCCCAGCTTCCTCCTGATATACCCCAGCTTCCTCCTGATACACCCCAGCTTCCTCCTGATACACCCCAGCTTCCTCCTGATATACCCCAGCTTCCTCCTGATATACCCCAGCTTCCTCCTGATACACCCCAGCTTCCTCCTGATATACCATGGCTTCCTCCTGATATACCATGGCTTCCTCCTGATATACCATGGCTTCCTCCTGATATACCCCAGCTTCCTCCTGATATACCCCAGCTTCCTCCTGATACACCCCAGCTTCCTCCTGATACACCCCAGCTTCCTCCTGATATACCCCAGCTTCCTCCTGATATACCCCAGCTTCCTCCTGATACACCCCAGCTTCCTCCTGATATACCCCAGCTTCCTCCTGATACACCCCAGCTTCCTCCTGATATACCCCAGCTTCCTCCTGATATACCCCAGCTTCCTCCTGATATACCCCAGCTTCCTCCTGATACACCCCAGCTTCCTCCTGATATACCCCAGCTTCCCCTGATATACCCCAGCTTCCTCCTGATACACCCCAGCTTCCTCCTGATAACCCCAGCTTCCTCCTGATATACCCCAGCTTCCTCCTGATAACCCCAGCTTCCTCCTGATATACCCCAGCTTCCTCCTGATATACCCCAGCTTCCTCCTGATACACCCCAGCTTCCTCCTGATACACCCCAGCTTCCTCCTGATACACCCCAGCTTCCTCCTGATATACCCCAGCTTCCTCCTGATATACCCCAGCTTCCTCCTGATACACCCCAGCTTCCTCCTGATATACCATGGCTTCCTCCTGATATACCATGGCTTCCTCCTGATATACCATGGCTTCCTCCTGATATACCCCAGCTTCCTCCTGATATACCCCAGCTTCCTCCTGATATACCCCAGCTTCCTCCTGATACACCCCAGCTTCCTCCTGATACACCCCAGCTTCCTCCTGATATACCCCAGCTTCCTCCTGATATACCCCAGCTTCCTCCTGATACACCCCAGCTTCCTCCTGATATACCCCAGCTTCCTCCTGATACACCCCAGCTTCCTCCTGATATACCCCAGCTTCCTCCTGATATACCCCAGCTTCCTCCTGATATACCCCAGCTTCCTCCTGATACACCCCAGCTTCCACCTGATATACCCCAGCTTCCCCTGATATACCCCAGCTTCCTCCTGATACACCCCAGCTTCCTCCTGATAACCCCAGCTTCCTCCTGATATACCCCAGCTTCCTCCTGATAACCCCAGCTTCCTCCTGATATACCCCAGCTTCCTCCTGATATACCCCAGCTTCCTCCTGATACACCCCAGCTTCCTCCTGATATACCCCAGCTTCCTCCTGATACACCCCAGCTTCCTCCTGATACACCCCAGCTTCCTCCTGATACACCCCAGCTTCCTCCTGATATACCCCAGCTTCCTCCTGATACACCCCAGCTTCCTCCTGATACACCCCAGCTTCCTCCTGATATACCCCAGCTTCCTCCTGATATACCCCAGCTTCCTCCTGATACACCCCAGCTTCCTCCTGATATACCATGGCTTCCTCCTGATATACCATGGCTTCCTCCTGATATACCATGGCTTCCTCCTGATATACCCCAGCTTCCTCCTGATATACCCCAGCTTCCTCCTGATACACCCCAGCTTCCTCCTGATACACCCCAGCTTCCTCCTGATATACCCCAGCTTCCTCCTGATATACCCCAGCTTCCTCCTGATACACCCCAGCTTCCTCCTGATATACCCCAGCTTCCTCCTGATACACCCCAGCTTCCTCCTGATATACCCCAGCTTCCTCCTGATATACCCCAGCTTCCTCCTGATACACCCCAGCTTCCTCCTGATATACCCCAGCTTCCCCTGATATACCCCAGCTTCCTCCTGATACACCCCAGCTTCCTCCTGATAACCCCAGCTTCCTCCTGATATACCCCAGCTTCCTCCTGATAACCCCAGCTTCCTCCTGATATACCCCAGCTTCCTCCTGATATACCCCAGCTTCCTCCTGATACACCCCAGCTTCCTCCTGATATACCCCAGCTTCCTCCTGATACACCCCAGCTTCCTCCTGATACACCCCAGCTTCCTCCTGATATACCCCAGCTTCCTCCTGATATACCCCAGCTTCCTCCTGATACACCCCAGCTTCCTCCTGATATACCATGGCTTCCTCCTGATATACCATGGCTTCCTCCTGATATACCATGGCTTCCTCCTGATATACCCCAGCTTCCTCCTGATATACCCCAGCTTCCTCCTGATATACCCCAGCTTCCTCCTGATACACCCCAGCTTCCTCCTGATACACCCCAGCTTCCTCCTGATATACCCCAGCTTCCTCCTGATATACCCCAGCTTCCTCCTGATACACCCCAGCTTCCTCCTGATATACCCCAGCTTCCTCCTGATACACCCCAGCTTCCTCCTGATATACCCCAGCTTCCTCCTGATATACCCCAGCTTCCTCCTGATATACCCCAGCTTCCTCCTGATACACCCCAGCTTCCTCCTGATATACCCCAGCTTCCCCTGATATACCCCAGCTTCCTCCTGATACACCCCAGCTTCCTCCTGATAACCCCAGCTTCCTCCTGATATACCCCAGCTTCCTCCTGATAACCCCAGCTTCCTCCTGATATACCCCAGCTTCCTCCTGATATACCCCAGCTTCCTCCTGATACACCCCAGCTTCCTCCTGATATACCCCAGCTTCCTCCTGATACACCCCAGCTTCCTCCTGATACACCCCAGCTTCCTCCTGATACACCCCAGCTTCCTCCTGATATACCCCAGCTTCCTCCTGATATACCCCAGCTTCCTCCTGATACACCCCAGCTTCCTCCTGATATACCATGGCTTCCTCCTGATATACCATGGCTTCCTCCTGATATACCATGGCTTCCTCCTGATATACCCCAGCTTCCTCCTGATATACCCCAGCTTCCTCCTGATATACCCCAGCTTCCTCCTGATACACCCCAGCTTCCTCCTGATACACCCCAGCTTCCTCCTGATATACCCCAGCTTCCTCCTGATATACCCCAGCTTCCTCCTGATACACCCCAGCTTCCTCCTGATATACCCCAGCTTCCTCCTGATACACCCCAGCTTCCTCCTGATATACCCCAGCTTCCTCCTGATATACCCCAGCTTCCTCCTGATATACCCCAGCTTCCTCCTGATACACCCCAGCTTCCTCCTGATATACCCCAGCTTCCTCCTGATATACCCCGGCTTCCTCCTGATATACCATGGCTTCCTCCTGATATACCATGGCTTCCTCCTGATACACCCCAGCTTCCTCCTGATATACCCCAGCTTCCTTCTGATACACCCCAGCTTCCTCCTGATATACCCCAGCTTCCTCCTGATATACCCCAGCTTCCTTCTGATACACCCCAGCTTCCTCCTGATATACCCCAGCTTCCTCCTGATATACCCCAGCTTCCTCCTGATATACCATGGCTTCCTCCTGATACACCCCAGCTTCCTCCTGATATACCCCAGCTTCCTCCTGATATACCCCAGCTTCCTCCTGATACACTCCAGCTTCCTCCTGATATACCCCAGCTTCCTCCTGATATACCCCAGCTTCCTCCTGATACACTCCAGCTTCCTCCTGATATACCCCAGCTTCCTCCTGATACACCCCAGCTTCCTCCTGATATACCCCAGCTTCCTCCTGATATACCCCAGCTTCCTCCTGATATACCCCAGCTTCCTCCTGATATACTCCAGCTTCCTCCTGATACACCCCAGCTTCCTCCTGATATACCCCAGCTTCCTCCTGATACACCCCAGCTTCCTCCTGATACACCCCAGCTTCCTCCTGATATACCCCAGCTTCCTCCTGATACACCCCAGCTTCCTTCTGATACACCCCAGCTTCCTCCTGATATACCCCAGCTTCCTCCTGATACACCCCAGCTTCCTCCTGATATACTCCAGCTTCCTCCTGATACACCCCAGCTTCCTCCTGATACACCCCAGCTTCCTCCTGATATACCCCAGCTTCCTCCTGATACACCCCAGCTTCCTCCTGATACACCCCAGCTTCCTCCTGATATACCCCAGCTTCCTCCTGATACACCCCAGCTTCCTCCTGATACACCCCAGCTTCCTCCTGATATACCCCAGCTTCCTCCTGATACACCCCAGCTTCCTTCTGATACACCCCAGCTTCCTCCTGATATACCCCAGCTTCCTCCTGATACACCCCAGCTTCCTCCTGATATACTCCAGCTTCCTCCTGATACACCCCAGCTTCCTTCTGATACACCCCAGCTTCCTCCTGATATACCCCAGCTTCCTCCTGATACACCCCAGCTTCCTCCTGATATACCCCAGCTTCCTCCTGATACACCCATGCTTGCTCCTGATATACCCCAGCTTCCTCCTGATATACCCCAGCTTCCTCCTGATATACCCCAGCTTCCTCCTGATACACCCCAGCTTCCTCCTGATACACCCATGCTTGCTCCTGATATACCCCAGCTTCCTCCTGATATACCCCAGCTTCCTCCTGATATACCCCAGCTTCTTCCTGATATACCCCAGCTTCCTCCTGATATACCCCAGCTTCCTTCTGATATACCCCAGCTTCCTCCTGATATACCCCAGCTTCCTCCTGATATACCCCAGCTTCCTCCTGATACACCCCAGCTTCCTCATGATATACCCCAGCTTCCCCTGATATACCCCAGCTTCCTCCTGATACACCCCAGCTTCCTCCTGATAACCCCAGCTTCCTCCTGATATACCCCAGCTTCCTCCTGATAACCCCAGCTTCCTCCTGATATACCCCAGCTTCCTCCTGATATACCCCAGCTTCCTCCTGATACACCCCAGCTTCCTCCTGATATACTTCAGCTTCCTCCTGATACACCCCAGCTTCCTCCTGATACACCCCAGCTTCCTCCTGATATACCCCAGCTTCCTCCTGATACACCCCAGCTTCCTCCTGATACACCCCAGCTTCCTCCTGATATACCCCAGCTTCCTCCTGATACACCCCAGCTTCCTCCTGATACACCCCAGCTTCCTCCTGATATACCCCAGCTTCCTCCTGATACACCCCAGCTTCCTTCTGATACACCCCAGCTTCCTCCTGATATACCCCAGCTTCCTCCTGATACACCCCAGCTTCCTCCTGATATACTCCAGCTTCCTCCTGATACACCCCAGCTTCCTTCTGATACACCCCAGCTTCCTCCTGATACACCCCAGCTTCCTTCTGATACACCCCAGCTTCCTCCTGATATACCCCAGCTTCCTCCTGATACACCCCAGCTTCCTCCTGATATACCCCAGCTTCCTCCTGATACACCCATGCTTGCTCCTGATACACCCCAGCTTCCTCCTGATACACCCCAGCTTCCTCCTGATATACCCCAGCTTCCTCCTGATACACCCCAGCTTCCTCCTGATATACCCCAGCTTCCTCCTGATATACCCCAGCTTCCTCCTGATATACCCCAGCTTCTTCCTGATATACCCCAGCTTCCTCCTGATATACCCCAGCTTCCTTCTGATATACCCCAGCTTCCTCCTGATATACCCCAGCTTCCTCCTGATATACCCCAGCTTCCTCCTGATACACCCCAGCTTCCTCCTGATATACCCCAGCTTCCTCCTGATATACCCCAGCTTCCTCCTGATATACCCCAGCTTCCTCCTGATATACCCCAGCTTCCTCCTGATACACCCCAGCTTCCTCCTGATATACCCCCACCTGCCCTATTTTGCCACATTAGAAGAAGCGCTCCATGTAATGTGTATTTTTACTGTTTGCCAACAATTTCAGAGGCTCACATGGAGAGGTTAAGAGCGATCAGGTTCACTCCGCTCGGTACATGTTTAATTTATGCTAATTGCATACAATTAAAGACCTTTTTTTCTAGCTTTGCTTCACCTGATGAATCCTTCTCTCCTGCAGATAATGAATGGGTTCTGTGCATATAATATTCTTGTTCATTAGTAAGAGAAACAAAAACATACGACCGGGAAAAAAATCCTGCAATGATCTTGGTTTGAGTAAATACTGGCCTGCAGGGCGGCAGCGACTGAACAGGGATAGAAAGAGACTGGGTAACTAGACCTCCCTCCCTCCCTCCCTCATCCCTGGCTATACAAGTCTGTGGGACACTGAGAAGACTCTAGGGTTCACACACACAATCCCACCATCTAAGAGTAACAATACTCAGACTGCTCCATACAGGGTCCTGAGTCTCTAGGACTCACACACACAATCCCACCATCCCTGAGTAACAATACTCAGACTGCTCCATCCAGGGTCCTGAGTCTCTAGTACTCACACACACATTCCCACCCTCCCTCAGTAACAATACTCAGACTGCTCCATACAGGGTCCTGAGTCTCTAGGACTCACACACACAATCCCACCATCCCTGAGTAACAATACTCAGACTGCTCCTTACAGGGTCCTAAATCTCTAGGACTCACACACACAATCCCACCCTCCCTCAGTAACAATACTCAGACTGCTCCATACAGGGTACTGAGTCTCTAGTACTCACACACACACAATCCCACGATCCCTCAGTAACAATACTCAGACTGCTCCATACAGGGTCCTGAGTCTCTAGGACTCACACACACAATCCCACCATCCCTGAGTAACAATACTCAGACTGCTCCTTACAGGGTCCTGAGTCTCTAGGACTCACACACACAATCCCACCATCCCTCAGTAACAATACTCAGACTGCTCCATACAGGGTCCCGAGTCTCTAGGACTCACACACACAATCCCACCATCCCTCAGTAACAATACTCAGACTGCTCCATACAGGGTCCTGAGTCTCTAGGACTCACACACACAATCCCACCATCCCTGAGTAACAATACTCAGACTGCTCCATCCAGGGTCCTGAGTCTCTAGTACTCACACACACAATCCCACCATCCCTGAGTAACAATACTCAGACTGCTCCATCCAGGGTCCTGAGTCTCTAGTACTCACACACACATTCCCACCCTCCCTCAGTAACAATACTCAGACTGCTCCATACAGGGTCCTGAGTCTCTAGGACTCACACACACAATCCCACCATCCCTGAGTAACAATACTCAGACTGCTCCTTACAGGGTCCTAAATCTCTAGGACTCACACACACAATCCCACCCTCCCTCAGTAACAATACTCAGACTGCTCCATACAGGGTACTGAGTCTCTAGTACTCACACACACACAATCCCACGATCCCTCAGTAACAATACTCAGACTGCTCCATACAGGGTCCTGAGTCTCTAGGACTCACACACACAATCCCACCATCTAAGAGTAACAATACTCAGACTGCTCCTTACAGGGTCCAAAATCTCTAGTACTCACAAACACAATCCCACCATCCCTCAGTAACAATACTCAGACTGCTCCATACAGGGTCCTGAGTCTCTAGGACTCACACACACAATCCCACCATCCCTCAGTAACAATACTCAGACTGCTCCATAAAGGGTCCTGAGTCTCTAGTACTCACACACACACAATCCCACCATCCCTCAGTAACAATACTCAGACTGCTCCATACAGGGTCCTGAGTCTCTAGGACTCACACACACAATCCCACCATCCCTCAGTAACAATACTCAGACTGCTCCATCCAGGGTCCTGAGGTTCTAGGACTCACACACACACACACAATCCCACCATCCCTCAGTAACAATACTCAGACGGTTTCTTCCATACAAGATATACATCTAATTTTGGACTTTATGCCAATGTCTGTACAATACACTCTCTGTTTTATTTGAAGTGTATCACATGCAAAATGCCATTTATCTGTTTCTCTCTTAATTACTTCCTCAACTATCTCTGTTATTCTCCATTTGCTTCCAAACTCCTCTTCACGAGCTTAATTGCTATTTTTTTCACTCAGTCTCTCGTACCCACGCACAATCCCACCATCCTTCAGTAACAGGACTCAGACAATACCCTCCATCCAGGGCCGTCTTTAACATTGACTGGACCCTGGGCAAACATTTGTTTGGGGCCCCTGGACCCCATACCCGGCATGCAATCACACCCTCCACCCTAATACTTGCTGAGTGTGTGTGTGTGTGTGTGTGTGTGTGTGTGTGTGTGTATGTATATACAGTGGATATAAAAAGTCTACACACCCCTGTTAAAATGTCAGGTTTCTGTGCTGTAAAAAAAAATTAGACAAAGATAAATCATTTCAGAACTTTTTCCACCTTTAATGTGACCTATAAACTATACAACTCAATTGAAAAACAAACTGAAATCTTTTAGGTAGAGGGGAGAAAAAATATAAAAGTAAAATAAAGTGGTTGCATAAGTGTGCACACCCTTAAACTAATACTTTGTTGAAGCACCTTTTGATTTTATTACAGCACTCAGTCTTTTTGGGTATGAGTCTATCAGCATGGCACATTTTGACTTGGCAAGATTTGCCCCCTCTTTGCAAAAACACTCCAAATCTGCCAGATTGCGAGGGCATCTCCTGTGCACAGCCCTCTTCAGATCACCCCACAGATTTTCAATCGGATTCAGGTCTGGGCTCTGGCTGGGCCATTCCAAAACTTTAATCTTCTTCTGGTGAAGCCATTCCTTTGTTGATTTGGATGTATGCTTTGGGTCGTTGTCATGCTGAAAGATGAAGTTCCTCTTCATGTTCAGTTTCTAGCAGAAGCCTGAAGCCTGACTTGTATTTGGAACTGTTCATAATTCCCTCTATCTTAACTAAGGCCCCAGTTCCAGCTGAAGAAAACCAGCCCCAAAGCATGATGCTGCCACCACCATGCTTCACTGTGGGTATTATGTTCTTTTGGTGATGTGCAGTGTTGTTTTTGCGCCAAACATATCTTTTGGAATTATGGCCAAAATGTTCAACCTTGGTTTCATCAGACCATAACACCTTTTCCCACATGCTTTTGGGAGACTTCAGATGTGTTTTTGCAAAATGTAGCCTGGCTTGGATGTTTTTCTTTGTAAGAAAAGGCTTTCGTCTTGCCACCCTACCCAATAGCCCAGACATATGAAGAATACGGGAGATTGTTGTCACATGTACCACACAGCCAGTACTTGCCAGATATTCCTGCAGCTCCTTTAATGTTGCTGTAGGCCTCTTGGTAGCCTCCCAGACCAGTTTTCTTCTCGTCTTTTCATCAGTTTTGGAGGGCGCTCCAGTTCTTGGTAATGTCACTGTTGTGCCATATTTTCTCCACTTGATGATGACTGTCTTCACTGTGTTCCATGGTATATCTAATGCCTTGGAAATTCTTTGTACCCTTCTCCTGACTGATACCTTTTAACAATGAGATCCCTCTGATGCTTTGGAAGCTCTCTGTGGACCATGGACCAACTAGAGCAGCTGAACTTTATTTGGGGTTAATCAGAGGCACTTTAAATGATGGCAGGTGAATGCTGACTCCTATTTAACATGATTTGGAATGTGATTGCTTAATTCTGAACACAGCTACATCCCCAGTTATTAGAGGGTGTGCACACTTATGCAACCACATTATTTTATCTTTATATTTTTTCTTCCCTCTATCTAAAAGATTTCAGTTTGATTTTCAATTGAGTTGTACAGTTTATAGGTCACATTAAAGGTGGGAAAAGTTCTGAAAAGATTTATCTTTGTCTCATTTTTTTAAAGCACAGAAACCTGACATTTTAACAGGGGTGTGTAGACTTTTTATATCCACTGTATGTATATATATATATATAAATGGATTTATATGAAATATTATATAAACCAGCCATATGCTTTAAATACAACCATCTATATATATAATTATAATGTATAGGTGGTTTACATAATATTTAGATTAAATATGTGTTTAAATATATTGCTAAATGATATGAAATATTATATAAACTTACCATATGACATGTGTAATATTATATATATCAGAGAGATATCAGGTTCATTTAATATTTATATAATATAACTTGGGGGTGGAGCACACAGAGAGACAAACTAACACACACACATAGACACACAGTCAGACTTACACAGACAACCTTATACAGTCAGATAGACACATGTACACACACAGACTTACACAGACTTACACAGTCAGATAGACACACGTACACACACAGACTTTACACAGTCAGATAGACACACTTACACACACAGACTTTACACAGTAAGATAGACACACACACACAGACTATACACAGTCATATAGACACACTTAGACACACAGACACACTTACACAGTAATATCGACACACTTACACACACAGACTTTAAATAGTCAGTTAGACACACTTACACCCACAGACTATACACAGTCATATAGACACACTTACACACACAGACACACTTACGCACACAGACTTTACACAGTCATATCGACACACTTACACACATAGACACACACACACAGACTTTACACAGTCATATAGACACACACACACTTACATACACAGACTTACACAGTCATATAGACACACACACACTTACATACACAGACTTACACAGTCATATAGACACACTTACACACAGTCAGACTTAAACACACACTACTTTTGTTTGTCCTCCTCCCTGCTCGCTTACCTTACATTTGAAGGGAGGTGGCTGATTCTTCTGTGCGTGGCTCCATGTGTTCTGAGCACTGGTATATCAAGGACATCCGGTGCTCTAACATGCTCTGTGAGGGGGCAGAGAATTTCCCCCTCACTTGACACAGGCAGACACATCTGTGTCCGCATTTAGGACGCACCTGTACTATGCGATCTGTGCTGATCGCATAATGCAGGTAGCAGTTACGGATGGGCATCGGGCCCACCAGGCAGCTGCCTTGGACCCCCCAGGAGTAAGTGGAACCGGGGCAGCTGCCCCGTTTTCCCTGCATTAAATACGGCCCTGCCTCCATGCCCCCCATTACCATTAATGTTTTTATTTCCAATACAGGGTTTGGTTCATCAGATGATGTGATTTGACCTCTCAATCACCCACCTGGCAACCTCCCCCCTCTATACACAATCATATGCAATATTTTAGCACTCACTCACTTTACTCACCTGCAGTCTCCAAAGATTTTCATTGCTATGTGAGTAGAGTCTGTAGGCTTAATGCCCCCACCTAGATCACCCATTTAGCAACCACTGGTGTGACTCATTCAGCTGTCACCGTTCCCTGGTACCTTCCATTGTCACAATCCACTTCAAATTTCCCTCCTGCAGCTTTCTTCCAGCCTCTTCACTCACCTTATGTTTCTCATGTTCCCCATCCTCTCCAGAATGTAAGCTTGGGAGCAGGACCCTCAAACTCATGTTTTAGTCTGAATATATTTGTCTCCTTTTGTTTGTAACACTCTTTTTGTGCTCTGTAATAGTGCTGTGTAAATGTTTGTTGCTATATAAATAAATGGTATTGCACATCAATCAATTTTATTTATTTAGCTTTGGGTTGATTTACTTTAATCTGGCTATAATTGCACCTTTTTTTAAATTTAGAACCCCGACACAGGTGCAGGACATGTGTGCTTATTTTATAGCTGCTTTATTTGTTTCTATACATGGGAATGGCTAAGGGGCAAATTTAGTAGCCCACAGTGTAATTTTACCAGCCCACTCGTTATCATCAGATATAGACACAAATACACAGGCAGAACAGATATACTGACAGACTGCTAGACAGACAATTCAGTATGTGCATAAATATTGCTAATTCCCGATATCTGTCAGTAGCTAGTGTAATACTGGCGCACATACCATGATAGTGTTTATTTTATCCATAATATAGACTGTATTCCAAGCATGGCAGCTCTTCAGCATCATACCTGGGCCGGGCAATGATTTCAGAAAGGAATGTCATTTCTGGCGTAATCAACTGGAAACTATGACTCCTTCAAAGCTGAAAACAGTAATAAAAAGCCACGTTATTAATGATAATTGTAGAGATTTACACATAATTACGACCTTGCGACTTTGCATTTTTTCCATTTGCATTTTCATTGTAATTTAATTATATAAGTCTACATCTATGACACACGGATCACACTCTATATCATGATATAATACAATGAATGTATAATGTTTATTAATTCTACACAAAACATCGGATCTTTACTCAGCTTTGTTACGGTGGTCCCAGGCTTGCTGGTAGTTGGGAGCTTTGGATACCCTGCTTCCCGAATCCAGAGAGACGAACGCTGTTTCAATCGGCAAAAACCTGCAAGTGTGGTAACATCCCACTAGCTACGGCACCGCTAGGATACTCTCCCCTCCCAGACGGGTCGAGGCTGCGATTTGAGGGTAACAAGAACACACCTTTAATGGCTCCCGGTGGGACAATTTATACAGCCTTCCAGACCAAGGGACAGCCCCCTTCCCCCTGAAGGTACACAGGACAATCACATGTTCTATCCAATGGACACACAGTACAACATCTGAAATGTCCCTGCCTAGCTTGGAGATAATTGGCTTTAACGGTTACAGTAACCTAATTATCTCCAAGCACATGAAACTACTGCATTTTACACCCATAAAGGAAATAACATAAAGACATAAAAACATAAAAACATATACCTTTGACATTTTAAGATGAAATAGGTCATGTGACCATTCGCCAGGTCTGAGCGCACAAGATGTATGCATTGCGCTCCGATCTCACGAGCGATGTGCCAGAGTTCTGATATACAAGTCTGATCGTGGGAAACAAAGTGTTCAAATATAACAACAGTAACTGTCGATATCCAGGGGAAGGAATCTCTGTAACAAGCTTCATAGAGTGAGACTGGCTGTGAACACTGGCATGTTTTACAGCAATTCATGCGTTCAGCTCAGTGCTACAATATTCATACAGTTAGTTATTTAAATCTATTTCTCTTCATATATTTTAAATACATTCCATGAATGCATGGAATAGCCTCCCAGCGGAAGTGGTAGGGGTTAATACAGTGAAGGAGTTTAAGCATGCATGGGATAGGTATAGGGCTATCCTAGATATAAGATAAGGTCAGGGACTAATGAAAGTATTACATTACTGAGAGGGTAGTGGATGCATGGAATAGTCTTCCAGTAGAAGTGGTAGAGGTTAATACAGTGAAGGAGTTTAAGCATGCAAGGGATAGGTATAAGGCTATCCTAGATATAAGATAAGGCCAGGGACTAATGGAAGTATTACATTACTGAGAGGGTAGTGGATGTATGGAATAGTCTTCCAGTAGAAGTGGTAGAGGTTAATACAGTGAAGGAGTTTAAGCATGCATGGGATAGGTATAAGGCTATCCTAGATATAAGATAATGCCAGGGACTAATGAAAGTATTACTTTACTGAGAGGGGAGTGGATGTATGGAATAGTCTTCCAGTAGAAGTGGTAGAGGTTAATACAGTGAAGGAGTTTAAGCATGCATGGGATAGGTATAAGGCTATCCTAGATATAAGATAAGGCCAGGTACTAATGAAAGTATTACATTACTGAGAGGGTAGTGGATGCATGGAATAGTCTTCCAGTAGAAGTGGTAGAGGTTAATACAGTGAAGGAGTTTAAGCATGCATGGGATAGGTATAAGGCTATCCTAGATATAAGATAAGGCCAGGGACTAATGAAAGTATTACATTACTGAGAGGGTAGTGGATGCATGGAATAGTCTTCCAGTAGAAGTGGTAGAGGTTAATACAGTGAAGGAGTTTAAGCATACATGGGATAGGTATAAGATAAGCCCAGGTACAAATGAAAGTATTCAGATTTTCTATTTATTATTTATATTAAATTGGGCAGACTAGATGGGTTCTTTTCTGCCAGTGACACAGTCTAGATATGTTCTACACAAACAATCAGTTTCCCTGTGCAGCAGAGTATTTAGAAATGAATGACTTTATCTAGAGACTGGATCTTGATAACTCGATATCAGAATGTCCCTGTAGCATTCAGAGAAGCAGGTAAGAGCTTAGAGAGGATATTACTGCACAGTAAAAACACTTCTTCATTTTATAACTGGATAGACAACAAGATAAACAGCAGCTCTTGGAAAACAGCAGCATACTAAATGCAAATTGTAATTATAAGAACATTTTCATGTTGACTAATGTATAATCCAACAGCAGGGAAATAATTCCAGTACAGTACAATAAATATATTGGATGCAGAACCATGGAGAGCTCCAGATAATGTATTAGATGCAGGACCATGGAGAGCTCCAGATAATGTATTAGATGCAGGACCATGGAGAGCTCCAGATAATGTATTGGATGCAGGACCATGGAGAGCTCCAGATAATGTGTTGGATGCAGGACCATGGAGAGCTCCAGATAATGTGTTGGATGCAGGATCATGGAGAGCTCCAGATAATATATTGTATGTAGGACCATGGAGAGCTCCAGACAATGTATTGGATGCAGGACCATGGAAAGCTCCAGATAATGTATTGGATGCAGGACCATGGAGAGCTCCACATAAACAACACTCTGTCTTAGTATCATGGATCTCTCTCCTAGCTCTACTCTGTCCTAGTATCATGGATCTCTCTCCCAGCTCTACTCTGTCCTAGTATCATGGATCTCTCTCCCAGCTCTACTCTGTCTTAGTATAATGGATCTCTCTCCCAGCTCTACCTTGTCTTAGTACCATGGATCTCTCTCCCAGCTCTACTCTGTCTTAGTACCATGTATCTCTCTCCCAGCTCTCCTCTGTCTTAGTATCATGTATCTCTCTCCCAGCTCTCCTCTGTCTTAGTACCATGGATCTCTCTCCCAGCTCTACTCTGTCTTAGTATCATGGATCTCTCTCCCAGCTCTCCCCTGTCTTAGTACCATGGATCTCTCTCCCAGCTCTACTCTGTCTTAGTACCATGGATCTCTCTCCCAGCTCTACTCTGTCTTAGTATCATGGATCTCTCTCCCAGCTCTCCTCTGTTTTAGTACCATGGATCTCTCTCCCAGCTCTACTCTGTCTTAGTATCATGGATCTCTCTCCCAGCTCTACTCTGTCTTAGTATCATGGATCTCTCTCCCAGCTCTACTCTGTCTTAGTACCATGTATCTCTCTCCCATCTCTCATCTGTCTTAGTATCATGGATCTCTCTCCCAGCTCTACTCTGTCTTAGTATCATGTATCTCTCTCCCAGCTCTACTCTGTCTTAGTACCATGTATCTCTCTCCCATCTCTCATCTGTCTTAGTACCATGGATCTCTCTCCCAGCTCTACTCTGTCTTAGTACCATGTATCTCTCTCCCATCTCTCATCTGTCTTAGTATCATGTATCTCTCTCCCAGCTCTACTCTGTCTTAGTATCATGGATCTCTCTCCCAGCTCTCCTCTGTCTTAGTATCATGTATCTCTCTCCCAGCTCTCCCCTGTCTTAGTACCATGTATCTCTCTCCCAGCTCTCCTCTGTCTTAGTATCATGTATGTCTCTCCCAGCTCTCCTCTGTCTTAGTACCATGGATCTCTCTCCCAGCTCTACTCTGTCTTAGTACCATGTATCTCTCTCCCAGCTCTACTCTGTATTCATGTCTCTCTACCTGTTTCTATCCATGAGATAGCTCCATATTTAGAATCTGTTCAACCCTCAGGGTTGCAAATTAGATTTCTGGCAGGTTCATCTCAGCCTTTTATCATTATGAGGTTAATAAAATGATTACCATTAATTTGGATAATCATTAAAAAAAACTATACTTTATCGTTGTATAAAGCCCCCTCCCAGGTTAAACATTTTGTTATCATTAATATTATTATTTCTAACAGTTCCGTTGTAATTTGTTCACTATGTTTTAAAGTATTAATACAAGTGTTAATTCCAGAAATATTTATAATAGCTAACGCAGAGTCCGCTCCCTGCAGTTTCCTGTCTGCTGAATTATACATCCTATCTGTTTATATCTCGGCCTTCCTTCCTCTCTGTGTCTGAGCTGAGCTCTCTCCTGTGAAAAGTAGCTGCTGTTATCATAGATACTGCTCTGTCCAGCCATTAAACATCCCTGACAGGTACCGCCCTAGCGCCCGACATGCACACAGCCTGGATTTTAATCTCTTTGTGAGCTAAGTGCTTGCATATAATGGAGAGCCTTGATCCAGTGCTAAACCAAGGTCTTTACTGCTGTGAAATACAAGCTTTTCTGGAAATGGTTCAAAAAACATCATTTTACCACGAGAAAAAGACAGGGGAGAGAAAAAGCAATATGGCTGGTGGGACATTGCTGGCGTGGTTAGAAATACTGAGCCAGGAGGGTTCTGCTTTAGGAAACACATCATATAACAGTATTCTGGGGAAATACAAATAGGACAATGAAGGGAGTCTCTCTGGCATAGGGAATATATTTCTTTTTTTTAGTTTTGAAAAGGGTTACATTTTTTAGAAGTTGTGCCTTGATGGGAGGTAATAATGTTTATTTCTACCCAGACCTGTATCATATTATCCCTGCACAGGTGTCGTAAGTCCAAGGGGTTTAATTACACCCAGAGGGGGGAGCATTTGACCACTTGCAATGTACAGTATATTCTATTATGTAAAGCAAACAGAAAAACAACAAGCTTAAAAAAAGTTATCCTCACTTATATAAACTGTAACACGGTGCAAAAAGCTACAAAGGTGCAAGAAGGCTGCTGGAGTTAGAGGGACACAGAGGGGGTCGATTGCCGGCAAATGCATGGATCGAGAGTAAAATATGTTTTAAAAGTGTCTGTGGAGTCCCTTGGTTATGACATCACCTGTGGCTTGAGATGCAAATTAACACATTTTCAATGGCAAATGTGTAATTTACATATCAGGCCACAAGGTGATGTCATCAGCAGGAAAGGCCCAGACACATTTTTTTTCCCCTTTTTTTTATGCACTTACTGCAATTCTGCTAAAAAAAACATGTATAGATTTTTTTATTCTCTGCAATCACAGTATAAGCAATATTTAGGTTGACAGAGCCCCTTTAACCAATAATCCATCCTCTAGTACAATCAGCCCCAATTTTATGTATTCATTTCCAAATATGTTAGGACCTTTGCGTCAGCAGACTGGCTCTGAGCACTAAGTCCGGAGCTGTGTCTGCCGTGGGGCTTGATGCAGGATGACGGGAGAAGGGAGCAGGGTGATTCAGGAACTCCTGTTTTTGGCAATCTGTTTTCTCTGAACACACAGGAGGTCAGAATAATCAGCGGCGAGATTTATGTCAACAGAGAAATGTTTCCGGGCTTTGAGTAAGTATTCTGTGATGATTGAGCGCATCATTAGGGGGGAATTTGTGAGTAATTACTTTTATTAGGTGACATTTCTGCATGCATAACCAAGTTAATTTCATGATTACAAATCTGAGATCTGTCCTGCTGAACTTCTGGCTCATACAGCTGTGTTCATCATTCCTACTGCAAGAAGAACCCAACTGATTAATGGCAGCATCCTGGCTAATTAACTAAATATATGAGTCCTGCACCTATACAAACCCTCTACTGCTAAACTGTTATTAGGATAATCAAGAGCTGCAAACAGGAGCACTCAACTGGCAAAGGACAGTGGTACGTTTAATGGGTTAAAGAGACAGTGCCGTGTAACGTGACCTAATGACAGTGACATGTTTAATGGGTTAAAGGGACAGTCCCATGTAAAGTGACCTAATGACAGTGACATGTTTAATGGGTTAAAGGGACAGTCCCATGTAACGTGACCTAATGACAGTGACATGTGTAATGGGTTAAAGGGACAGTCTCATGTAACGTGACCTAATGACAGTGACATGTATAATGGGTTAAAGGGACAGTCCCATGTAACGTGACCTAATGACAGTGACATGTTTAATGGGTTAAAGGGACAGTCCCATGTAACGTGACCTAATGACAGTGACATGTTTAATGGGTTAAAGGGACAGTCCCATGTAACGTGACCTAATGACAGTGACATGTTTAATGGGTTAAAGGGACAGTCCCATGTAAAGTGACCTAATGACAGTGACATGTTTAATGGGTTAAAGAGACAGTGCCGTGTAACGTGACCTAATGACAGTGACATGTTTAATGGGTTAAAGGGACAGTCCCATGTAACGTGACCTAATGACAGTGACATGTTTAATGGGTTAAAGAGACAGTCCCATGTAAAGTGACCTAATGACAGTGACATGTTTAATGGGTTAAAGGGACAGTCCCATGTAACGTGACCTAATGACAGTGACATGTTTAATGGGTTAAAGGGACAGTCCCATGTAAAGTGACCTAATGACAGTGACATGTTAATGGGTTAAAGGGACAGTCCCATGTAACATGACCTAATGACAGTGACATGTCTAATTAGTTAAAGGGACAGTCTCATGTAACGTGACCTAATGACAGTGACATGTGTAATGGGTTAAAGGGACAGTCCCATGTAACGTGACCTAATGACACTGACATGTGTAATGGGTTAAAGGGACAGTCCCATGTAACGTGACCTAATGACAGGGACATGTTTAATGGGTTAAAGGGACAGTCTCATGTAACGTGACCTAATGACAGTGACATGTTTAATGGGTTAAAGGGACAGTCCCATGTAACGTGACCTAATGACAGTGACATGTTTAATGGGTTAAATGGACAGTCCCATGTAACGTGACCTAATGACAGTGACATGTTTAATGGGTTAAAGGGACAGTCCCATGTAACATGACCTAATGACAGTGACATGTGTAATGGGTTAAAGGGACAGTCCCATGTAACGTGACCTAATGACAGTGACATGTGTAATGGGTTAAAGGGACAGTCCCATGTAACGTGACCTAATGACACTGACATGTGTAATGGGTTAAAGGGACAGTCCCATGTAACGTGACCTAATGACAGGGACATGTTTAATGGGTTAAAGGGACAGTCCCATGTAACGTGACCTAATGACAGTGACATGTTTAATGGGTTAAAGGGACAGTCCCATGTAACGTGACCTAATGACAGTGACATGTATAATGGGTTAAAGGGACAGTCCCATGTAACGTGACCTAATGACACTGACATGTGTAATGGGTTAAAGGGACAGTCCCATGTAACGTGACCTAATGACAGGGACATGTTTAATGGGTTAAAGGGACAGTCCCATGTAAAGTGACCTAATGACATAGGTTTAATCAATTACTTCACTATGCAATTAAACTAGAAACATTGATGTTCCCTGTTATCTGGATAACTCAATCCCAGATATAACTCAATCTTCTCTATACTTGGATCCATCAGCTCATTAACAGTTTGGATATAAAGTATTGCATTGAGTCCATATCACTGCATTATACATTTCCATGTTCATTCTGCTTGTCGAGCCTTGCTGTGCTGTGCACGGTTTGCAGCGAGAGGCCGTGCAATGGTTAAATTGATAATAATACTGCAATGTCATGAACTGTAGCAGGCAGTGTAAGGACGGTTCAGTTTGTGAATCATTATTCTCAGGCTTTGGAATCTGTGTGGGAGATTAGAATCTGTCTGGAGCTCACTGGGATTTTACTCGTTCTTTACATATATTTCTATCATGAGTTCCTACTGGTAGTAGCATGTCGCAGGAAGGGTTAGAATGGAAAAGAGAAAATGGGAAACGTGAGAGAGAAAAGGGAGAGGGGGCGGCAAGGTAAAATTAGACAGTGGAGCAGGGAGTGTCAGAGAGGGGCAAGGTAAGGGGGTGTACGAGAGAGGAGAGTAAGGAGATGTAAGAGAGGAGTGAGGGAAGAGGGTGTTAGAGAGGGGTGAGGGAAAGGGAGTAAGAGAGGGGTGAGGGAAGGGGGTGTAAGAGAGGGATGAGGGAAGGGGGTGTACGAGAGAGGAGAGTAAGGAGATGTAAGAGAGGAGTGAGGGAAGAGGGTGTTAGAGAGGGGTGAGGGAAAGGGAGTAAGAGAGGGGTGAGGGAAGGGGGTGTAAGAGAGGGGTGAGGGAAGGGGGTGTAAGAGAGGAGTGAGGGAATAGTGTGTAAGAGAGGGGTGAGGGAAGGGGGTGTAAGAGAGGGGTGAGGGAAGAGTGTGTAAGAGAGGGGTGAGGGAAGGGGGTGTAAGAGATGACTGAGGGAAGGGGGTGTAAGAGAGGGGTGAGGGAAGAGGGTGTAAGAGAGGGGTGAGGGAAGGGGGTGTAAGAGAGGGGTGAGGGAAGGGGGTGTAAGAGTGGGATGAGGGAAGGGGGTGTAAGAGAGGGGTGAGGGAAGAGGGTGTAAGAGAGGGGTGAGGGAAGGGGAGTAAGAGAGGGGTGAGGGAAGAGGGTGTAAGAGATGGCTGAGGGAAGGGGGTGTAAGAGAGGAGTGAGGGAAGAGTGTGTAAGAGAGGGGTGAGGGAAGGGGGTGTAAGAGTGGGGTGAGGGAAGAGTGTGTAAGAGAGGAGTGAGGGAAGAGTGTGTAAGAGAGGGGTGAGGGAAGGGGGTGTAAGAGAGGAGTGAGGGAAGAGTGTGTAAGAGAGGGGTGAGGGAAGGGGGTGTAAGAGTGGGGTGAGGGAAGGAGGTGTAAGAGAGGGGTGAGGGAAGGGGGTGTAAGAGAGGGGTGAGGGAAGGGGAGTAAGAGAGGGATGAGGGAAGGGGGTGTAAGAGAGGGGTGAGGAAAGGGGAGTAAGAGAGGGGTGAGGGAAGGGGGTGTAAGAGAGGGGTGAGGGAAGGGGGTGTAAGAGAGGGGTGAGGGAAGGGGAGTAAGAGAGGGATGAGGGAAGGGGAGTAAGAGAGGGATGAGGGAAGGGGGTGTAAGAGAGGGGTGAGGGAAGGGGATGTAAGAGTGGGGTGAGGGAAGAGGGTGTAAGAGATGGCTGAGGGAAGGGGGTGTAAGAGAGGGGTGAGGGAATGGGGTGTAAGAGAGGGGTGAGGGAAGGGGAGTAAGAGAGGGATGAGGGAAGGGGAGTAAGAGAGGGATGAGGGAAGGGGGTGTAAGAGAGGGGTGAGGGAAGGGGATGTAAGAGTGGGGTGAGGGAAGAGGGTGTAAGAGATGGCTGAGGGAAGGGGGTGTAAGAGAGGGGTGAGGGAAGGGGAGTAAGAGAGGGATGAGGGAAGGGGGTGTAAGAGAGGGGTGAGGGAAGGGGAGTAAGAGAGGGAAGAGGGAAGCGTGTGTAAGAGAGAGATGAGGTAAGGGGTTGTAAGAGAGGGGTGAAGGAAGGGGATGTAAGAGTGGGGTTAGGGAAGAGGGTGTAAGAGTGGGGTGAGGGAAGGAGGTGTAAGAGTGGGGTGAGGGAAGGGGGTGTAAGAGAGATGTGAGGGAAGAGGGTGTAAGAGAGGGGTAAGGGTTGGGGGTGAAAGAGTGGGGCAAGGGAAGGGGGTGTAAGAGTGGGGCAAGGGAAGGGGGTGTAAGAGTGGGGCAAGGGATGGGGATGTAAGAGTGGAGCAAGGTATGGGGGTGTAATGGGGTGAGGGAAGGGGTATCTAAGAGTGGGGTTATGGAAGGGGGTGTAAGAGTGGGGCGAGGGAAAGGGGTGTAAGAGTGGGGCAAGGGAAGGGGGTGTAAGAGTGGGGCAAGGGATGGGGTTGTAAGAGTGGGGCAAGGGATGGGGGTGTAAGAGTGGGGAAAGGGAAGGGGGTTTAAGAGTGGGGCGAGAGAAGCGGGTGTAAGAGTGGGGTGAGGGAAAGGGGTGTAAGAGTGGGGCAAGGGAAGGGGGTGTAAGAGTGGGGTGAGGGAAGCGGGTGTAAGAGTGGGGTGAGGGAAAGGGGTGTAAGAGTGGGGCAAGGGAAGGGGGTGTAAGAGTGGGGTGAGGGAAGAGGGTGTAAGAGTGGGGCGAGGGAAAGGGGTGTAAAAGTGGGGCAAATAATGGGGTGTAAGAGTGGGGAGAAAAAAAAAGTAAGAGTGGGTCAAGGGAAGGGGTATAAGAGTAGGGCAAGAGATGGGGTGTAAGAGTTGCGCGAGGGAAGGGGTGTAAGAGAGGGGTGAGGGAAGAGGGTGTAAGAGAGGGATGAGGGAAGGGGGTGTAATGTGTGAATGTGAAAGAGACTGGATTAGAGGGAGAGAAATTGGGAAACATGATTTATATGTCAAGGAAGGCTGGAAAATGGAAACATGGGAAAGATGAGGCAGGATAAAGAATGGGTGAGTATGGACCACCTTGGATATTTGCAGGATAGTAGAAATAGTGAAACCCACCCTAGTAGCAAAGCTTCCCAGAGTAATGCATTATATATAAACTAAATCACAGACTGTAGCAGAACTTGCACAGAACATGACTGCAGACTGTCATCCAGTAAGCAACAGAGCTTACACTCCATAGAAAATAGAGGCAGATTTATACTTTAGCACAGACTATAACAGAGCTTCTTGCACACAGGTCGAACACATCACGTGCTTAGCGGAATATACAGGTTTGGAGAGGGTATGCTGTGCCTAGGAAGAACCCAATAGATTCCAGGGTCAGATACACAGAGATGGTTGGCAGACTACCAGGGACTGGTACACGAAGGAGGAAGGCAGACACACAAACTGGTACACGAGAAGGTCACAGGACCCAAAGTAACCAGGACCACAGTGAGAATCAGCCGGCACACTGACCTTTTCAAGTCTGGCACCAGTGCATGCTCTGCCCTCCCACCGTGTGTCACCCCCCACAGCGCACTGAGTGTGCATGTGTCTAAAGGGAATACCACTCTGCCCAGACCCTTGCTGAAGAATCCCAATCATGTGAGACCTTCAGGCAGCTTTGTAAGGGCTAAAATACTCATTACTTGCAGTGCTGCGGGGGGTCCGCAGCCTTATCATGGGCTCCTGAGAGGAATATCGCTTCCTACAGCAAAATGTCAATTATTAAATTATTACCCCTTTATATCCATTATACCAGATTGCTTGTGTCTTAGTATTAATACAACCAAAGCCATTAAATCCAATAGAACAAGGTTATTCCTCCTCTGGGTTTTCAAACCTGGACTTTCTGGAGCATCCTGTCTAATCCCTCTCGAAGAAACTCTTCTAAATAGAAATCCATCTTTTTATGGAGCTTTCGTCTTCCGTCGAAACCCGAATATGATTTTAGAAACAGGATCTGTTATTTCTGTTTCCCTTTCATTAGAAGAAAACAGGTTAAATGAGGACTAACGAACCCCAGGGATGGATTTGCAGCAGATTGATAATTAAGGCTGTGTTTGCTTGTGGATTTTGGCGTATTAAAGGCCGGTGTTTAATCAGAGAGGCATCGTCTCTCTGCATTTATTATTGGCCCCATTAAAAAAAAGAAATCCCAATGTTCTGCTCAGTGTTTGGTATTATTAGTCGGCTCCCGGGGTTATAAGGGCAGGAGGTCGTAACTAAAAGGGGGAAGGGAAAAGGGAGGAGTGGGATTAAATGGGATGCAGTATAGGGAGAGAGGGGATGTGGTAAGAGGGGACTGATATAAAGGAGAGAAGGAGAGAGAAGGGGATTTCATACGTTCTATTTAAAATGTTTACACGTGATGCAATATTTCAATTAAACTGAACTTTTTTACCAGCAGATGTCCATTTCGATTATTTAAATCATCCGTCCAGTAGAAATCTAAGCAGTGAGAGCTTCACACATACAGCGATCAGCCATAACATTATGACCACTGGTGGGAAGCCGGTGGAGGCAGTGTGATGCTTTGGACTGACAGGAGGCAAGCCAGCGGAGGCAGTGTGATGCTTTGGGCTGACAGGTGGCAAGCCGGCGGAGGCAGTGTGATGCTTTGGACTGACAGGAGGCAAGCCGGTGGAGGCAGCGTTATGCTTTGGACTGACAGGAGGCAAGCCGGCGGAGGCAGTGTGATGCTTTGGACTGACAGGAGGCAAGCCGGCGGAGGCAGCGTAATGCTTTGGATTGACAGGAGGCAAGCCGGCGGAGGCAGTGTGATGCTTTGGACTGACAGCAGGCAAGCCGGTGGAGGTGACGTGATGCTTTGGACTGACAGGAGGCAAGCCGGCGGAGGCAGTGTGATGCTTTGGACTGACAGGAGGCAAGCCGGCAGAGGCAGTGTGATGCTTTGGACTGACTGGTGGCAAGCTGGCGGAGGCAGTGTGATGCTTTGGGCTGACAGATGGGAAGCCGGCAGAGGCAGTGTGATGCTTTGGACTGACTGGTGGCAAGCTGGCGGAGGCAGTGTGATGCTTTGGGCTGACAGGTGACAAGACGGCGGAGGCAGTGTGATGCTTTGGGCTGACAGGTGGGAAGCCGGCGGAGGCAGTGTGATACTTTGGGCTGACAGCTGACAAGCCGGCAGAGGTAGTGTGATGCTTTGGGCTGACAGGTGACAAGCCGGCAGAGGCAGTGTGATGCTTTGGACTGACTGGTGGCAAGCTGGCGGAGGCAGTGTGATGCTTTGGGCTGACAGGTGACAAGACGGCGGAGGCAGTGTGATGCTTTGGGCTGACAGGTGGGAAGCCGGCGGAGGCAGTGTGATACTTTGGGCTGACAGCTGACAAGCCGGCAGAGGCAGTGTGATGCTTTGGGCTGACAGGTGACAAGCCGGCAGAGGCAGTGTGATGCTTTGGACTGACTGGTGGCAAGCTGGCGGAGGCAGTGTGATGCTTTGGGCTGACAGGTGACAAGACGGCGGAGGCAGTGTGATGCTTTGGGCTGACAGGTGACATGACGGTGGAGGCAGTGTGATGCTTTGGGCTGACAGATGGGAAGCCGGCAGAGGCAGTGTGATGCTTTGGGCTGACAGGTGGGAAGCCGGCAGAGGCAGTGTGATGCTTTGGGCTGACAGGTGACAAGACGGCGGAGGCAGTGTGATGCTTTGGACTGACTGGTGGCAAGACGGTGGAGGCAGTGTGATGCTTTGGGCTGACAGATGGGAAGCCGGCAGAGGCAGTGTGATGCTTTGGGCTGACAGGTGACAAGACGGCGGAGGCAGTGTGATGCTTTGGGCTGACAGGTGACAAGACGGTGGAGGCAGTGTGATGCTTTGGGCTGACAGATGGGAAGCCGGCAGAGGCAGTGTGATGCTTTGGACTGACTGGTGGCAAGCTGGCGGAGGCAGTGTGATGCTTTGGGCTGACAGGTGACAAGACGGCGGAGGCAGTGTGATGCTTTGGGCTGACAGCTGACAAGCCGGCAGAGGCAGTGTGATGCTTTGGGCTGACAGGTGACAAGCTGGCAGAGGCAGTGTGATGCTTTGGGCTGACAGGTGGCAGGCCGGCGGAGGCAGTGTGATGCTTTGGGCTGACAGGTGGCAGGCCGGCGGAGGCAGTGTGATGCTTTGGGCTGACAGGTGGCAAGCCGGCGGAGGCAGTGTGATGCTTTGGGCAATGTTCTGCTGGGAAACCTTGGGTCCTGCCATTCATGGACCCAAGGCCATGTACACTCTTTCATGGAAACAGTATTCCCTGATGGCATTGGCCTCTTTCAGCAGGATAATGTGCCCTGTCACAAAGGAAAAATGGTTCAGGAATGGTTTGTGGAACACAACAACGGGTTCAAGGTGTTGACTCATCCTCCAAATTCCCCAGATCTCAATCCAATCGAGCATCCGTGGGATGTGCTGGACAAACAAGTCCGATCCATGGAGGCCCCAACCTAGCAACTTACAGGACTTAAAGGATCTGCTGCTAACGTCTTGGTGCCGGTTACCCCAGCACACCTTCAAAGGTCCAGTGGGGTCCATACCTCGATGGGTCGGCCTGTTTTGGTAACGAAAGGGGAGGTACACAATATTAGCCAGGTGGTCATGTTATGGCTGATTGATGTAAGTCAAAAACAATCCAACAAATCAAATACTCTGCCACCTTCTCTGGGAATCTGCGACATGGCCTACAACACAAACATCCTCCAGGCGATGGCGAGGCACTGAGCATGATGGGATGTTATTTATGTATAATATGGGTGGCCTTCACCTTGGCATTTCTTCTTTATCCTGTTTCTAAACACATTTTTTAAGCCTCTGAGATGAATAGGCGATGATTTGCCGATTCTGTATATCCCATAAATGGATTCACTCAGGCTAATGGATTAACTGTTAATTTGTCCTGGCCGCAAATCCCTTTCAGAGAAATGCATTAATGACACATTAGGATTTCTAACTCTCCCGCCTCCCTGTTTTTCCCTTTTGTGCGTTTTCCCAGCTGTGCAACCACGAGCCGCAAACGGGCATCCTGCGAATAGGCCTTGCCACTGGGCCAGTATGTGACCTGCAGGCTGATAACAAAAACAAAAATTGTCTTGAAGCCAACGATCAATCTACGGAGACGATAGGATGGCCGGTATTGTACTTATTATTTAATTTTCAATAAAAGATGGCGACCTGATTCTCCAGTGGCCCTCAGAACTGTTTTTATTGGGTGGAGTTGACCTTTGCCCCACCCAGTGTTAACCTGTTACTTACCTGTCTCTCTAGTTACGGTCTATTCATTGTCCCTCAAGGAAGGTAATAAAAGTGGCCCATCGATGCTCCAACGCAGAATGTATAACATGTCATATGGTGTAGACTGAGGGTGGAAGGACAAATCCTTAAAAATCCAAGCCCCATACGATGTTTTACATTTGTAGACGCCCTGCTCATATCACATGAAACTTTTCATTGATTTAAGGTTTTTTTAGGAGATAATTGTTTTACATGCAGATAAAAGACACCCCACCCCCCGACACACACACACGCACTTTGCAGGTATTTAAAGGGGCTGTCTGGTGCCCAAAATGTGTCTTCCAAATATTAATACATATTAATGTGCATTCAATGTACTTTAAAATGCATGTCTTACATCTTTCATTGCTTAAAATATAAGTTACTTACAGCTAGATGGAATGGTGAAATTACAGCAGTTTGCAAGAAGCCAGGACTGCCCACACTACATGAGAAAAAGTCATTTCCTTTTTTTTTTTTTTTTTTTTTTTTGCTGCAGGAACCAATGAGAACAATGCCATTCAAATGAATGGAATATCCTGTCTCTCCAGTGATGTCATCAGACAATGTATTGCACTGTTAGGAGATCCTACAGTGTACAAGAGCAAGGTCACTCAGATGCCAGATAATAGATTGAATTGGAGGAGCACAGGAAGTGACTAAATTAAACTAAACTTTATATCCTTAGTGTCTATAGAATCAGTGCTGCCGCACCTGCAGTAAACATGCAGCGTAATCACTGGGGAGGGCATGTGTCAAATATTAAACATGTGATGTATACAGAATGCCTGCATCAAATCACACTGGGAAAAAAGCCTGTGCACTATACAAGCAGTGATCTTCATCTTGCACCAAAGTGAGTTTGGGGACCAGACTGTCCCTTTAATACTGTGGGGTCTTCCAAGATGAATCTCCAGCATCTGTCTCCAGATTTCCGGGGAGGAATGTTACCTAAATGTAGAACTAACCGTACAGTCATCTTCTCCAGGTCATCCTGGTCAATAGTAAGATCTTCCTGTTAATTATTTTTGAATGACGGACACCGGGCAAACTGTGTACGATCTCTGTGAGTGATCTGGGGTAACAGCAGGTCTGCTTTATACATATCGATCTGTTTGCTGAGATGTTTCTTTTGATTGTTTATTGACCTCGACTACATCTTGGAGTAATAATCTCATCACCTCTTCATCATTCCCTCTCCGTCCTGTCGGGACAATGCTTACTCAGTGGGTTTGGTCTCTTTTCCATGTAGAGCCAAGATATCAATTCACCATCATTGCTATGGGCTTGTTCAGATATATCTTGAGGTGCAACACAATTTGTAATGGCTGTGGTGCTTTATTTCAGATAAAATTGAAAAGTTTCCAGAGAATCTAACACACACACACACACATTAATACACATTAATTCACACAAGATATAGTGTGACTCTTGCCTGGCAAGAACCCTGGTGGTCCAGTACTAGGAGGTGTATTCCTTCAATGCTAGCACTCTCCTCCGTGTCTACCCCTATATCTGCATTATTGAATGTGTCAGAGCATCTGAATGTCACACTAAATCATATTATATTTCAAGGGCAACATGTAAAGAAAAAAGAAGAAAAAAAGAAAGGGAATTTTATATATATATATATTTTTTATTTTAATATTTGACTTTAGTTATAAAGGTCGGGTACAATGTTTAAATGTAACACAATTAAAAAAGCTCTGGGGACTGCAGCTCAAAACATCAATCTGTTAATTAGGTGGGCACTTATCCACGCCAGTATTTCCCTATCATCCCCTTGTCATCAGTGGTGTATCTTGATTTTGTGCTGCCCTAGGCAGACAAAAACCGGGGACCCCCCTACCCAAGCTGCACACCCACGTTACACACCTAAGACATGCCCCATCACCTCCATTACATGACCCCACATCACACATAACATTCAGAGTCACATCAAGCTCATACTCCCATCACACACACACTCCCATCATACTCAGTCACACACACTGACTCCCATCACACTCAGCCTCCCATCACACTCAGTCACACACTGCCTCGCGGTAGATACACTACTGCATCTCTCATTCCACTGGCCGTGCATCATGGGAAATACAGTCATAAACATCAGGAGTAGAATGGTTAGCCATCACTGTTCTACAATAATTTAATCTTATTTGAGATTCCCAACATATGTATTGTATTTACTAGAACTATAGCGTTTATATTTCTGAATTGACACTGCAGTTTTTATAATGACTGGTATTATTAGAACCTATGTGATGGCTGGCTGCTATATGTAGAAAACTGCAATCAGTCTCTGGTACATTTTATCACACTCAGTCACACACAGCCTCACATCACACACAGACTCCCATCACTCTCAGTCATACACAGCCTCACATCACACACAGACTCCCATCACACTCAGTCACACACAGCCTCACATCACACACAGACTCCCATCACTCTCAGTCATACACAGCCTCACATCACAGGAAGGTAAGAGAGAGGGAGGGGAGGGGGTGGGAAGAGAGAGGGAGGGGAGGGGAAGGGAAAAGAGAGGGAGGGAACAACTCTTAACAAAACGGTGAAGAAAGTAAAAATCTTCGCCGCACCAGAAGTGTTTAAAGCACCAGTGTGCTTTACCAACCTCTGGGAAAGTGCCGCCCTAGGCGAGCGCCTTGTTTGCCTCGCGGTAGATACACTACTGCTTGTCATGCTGTATTTGTATTGTAAATGCTCCAGTCTGCAACAAGACCGACTGCGAAACACATTGAAATCAAGGAAATAAACATTACAATATATCTAGATCTGTGCAAACCTAAAAAGAAGCACATGATACAATTAGGGGGGGGGGGGGTCTTTACAGGGGCTCTGTCACCTAAACGTTGCTTATTATGTGAATGGAGAGGATAAAGAATGATCAAAAAGGGATCTGTACATTGTATTAGCAGAACTTTCTGTGTGTAGTGGGAGCTAGGGTTCGAGTTAGGGTTCAATTTAAGGTTAGGGTTACATTTAGGGTTCGGGTTGGGGTCAAAAGGTGAAAATGGTTATAAAACAGAAAAAAACACTATTTTTGGTTATTGTCCTATAACTCGCAAAAATCAGCAGAAAAACATGAAAACAATAATATTTCTAAACTCAATAAAAAAAATTCCCATCATATGTTATGATTTATTTTGTAGTAAATAATAAGATATGATGAACATAATGGTTTCTAACAAAAGCCCTTCTTGTGACACTAAAAACAATATATAATTTGTGTGGGTACAGTGTGTGAGAAAGAAGAAAATTTCAGCTAAACACAAACACCCCAGAAATGTCAACACAGCCCATGTCACCAAGGGAAAGACTAGGTCAAAAGATCATGTCACTAAGGGGTTAATATTTGACTCAAGCCCTCCCCCAGTGATTACTCGGCATGCTTACGGCAGGTGCGGCAGCACTGATTATATAGACATTGATGATATAAAGTTTTGTTTTATTTAGTCACTTCCTGTGCTCCTGTAATGGAATACATTGTGTGTACTGGGAAAAACCTGCTCTTGTACACAGTAGGATCTCTTAACAGTGCAACACATTGTCTGATGACATCACGTGAGAGATTATTCTCATTGATTCCTGCAGCAAGAAAGAAAACAAAAATTACTTTTACTCAGCTAGTGTGGGCAATCCTGGCTTCTTGCAAACTGCTGTAATTTCCCAATTTCATCTAGCTGTAAGTATTTTATATTTTAAGCAATGCAAAATGTAAGACATGCATTGTAAAGTACACTGAAAGCCCATTAATATGTATTAATATTTGGAACATGCATTTTGGGCACCAGACAGTACCTTTAATACCCAACCAGGTGGAATCCTCCAGGGGTCCCACAAAGGTCACCATGGGAGATGGTGCCAATTCAGACCCAGTGCTTGCTCCAGGACATCCCCAGCACAGACACTAGAGAGTGTTTTACACCTTTACAGACGCTGAGCAGGTTTATTGGTGTAACACAGGTTACCTGGCAACCGCACAGTGCAAGGGGAGATGTAAGCACGATTAACTCACTGAGCGCTGGACCAGCAGCCACGTCTCATGCCTGGGCAGAGACCTCACACTATCAGCTTCATCCATGATGGAAAGAATGGCAGGGGATTGACATGGCAATTTCACAATTAAAGCCAAACTAGCTGAGAGCTAGAGAGTTTCTAACTGGGCTACTTTGGCCTTAAATGTGCAATTTCCTTGTCCATTCCCTGCCATTCCCTTTTTCATGAATAAAGCCCTAAATATTGCCATTGGGGGTACACAGTATGAGACCCCCACGCGTTACAATGTTACATCAGCCTTGGGTGAGAATATCTAATCTGCAACCACGGAATTACGAAGAAAAGCAATCCAGTCATATTTAATTGAAAGATTGCATCAAGTGTAAGCATGATAAATGGAAAATACTCTAATGAAGAATACAAATAAAGTAACTTGTGAGCCCTTTGCTCTGTATAGCTCTATCAGGGGGAGGACATATTGTTTAGAATCTTTGCTCTGTATAGCTCTATCAGGAGGCAGACATGTTGTTTAGAACCTTTGCTCTGTATAGCTCTATCAGGGGGCGGACATGTTTAGAATTTTGGCTCTGTATAGCTCTATCGGGGCGGACATGTTGTTTAGAATCTTTGCTCTGTATAGCTCTATCAGGGGGCGGACATGTTTAGAATTTTGGCTCTGTATAGCTCTATCGGGGCGGACATGTTGTTTAGAATCTTTGCTCTGTATTGCTCTATCAGGGGGTGGACATGTTGTTTAGAATCTTTGCTCTGTATAGCTCTATCATGGGGCAGACATGTTGTTTAGAATCTTTGCCCTGTATAGCTCTATCAGGGGGCGGACATGTTTAGAATCTTTGCTTTGTATAGCTCTATCAGGGGAAGGACATGTTGTTTAGAAACTTTGCTCTGTATAGCTCTATCAGGGGGCGGACATGTTGTTTAGAATGTTTGCTCTGTATAGTTCTATCAGGGGCGGACATGTTGTTTAGAATGTTTGCTCTGTATAGCTCTATCAGGGGCAGACATGTTGTTTAGAATCTTTGCTACGTATAGCTCTATCAGGGGGCGGACATGTTGTTTAGAATCTTTGCTCTGTATAGTTGTATCAGGGGCGGAAATGTTGTTTAGAATCTTTTCTCTGTATAGCTCTATCAGGGGGAGGACCTGTTGTTTAGAATCTTTGCTCTGTATAGCTCTATCAGGGGGCGGACATGTTGTTTAGAATCTTTGCTCTGTATAGCTCTATCAGGGGGCGGACATGTTGTTTAGAATGTTTGCTCTGTATAGCTCTATCAGGGGCAGACATGTTGTTTAGAATCTTTGCTATGTATAGCTCTATCAGGGGGCGGACATGTTGTTTAGAATCTTTGCTCTGTATAGTTCTATCAGGGGCGGACATGTTGTTTATAATCTTTGCTCTGCATAGCTCTATCAGGGGGAGGACATGTTGTTTAGAATATTTGCTCTGTATAGCTCTATCAGGGGTGGACATGTTGTTTGGAATCTTTGCTCTGTATAGCTCTATCAGGGGGCGGACATGTTGTTTGGAATCTTTGCTGTGTGTAGCTCTATCAGGAGGCGGACATGTTGTTTAGAATTTTGCTCTGTATAGCTCTATCAGGGGGAGGACATGTTGTTTAGAATCTTTGCTCTGTATAGCTCTATCAGGGGGAGGACATGTTGTTTAGAATCTTTGCTCTGTATAGCTCTATCAGGGGGCGGACATGTTGTTTGGAATCTTTGCTCTGTATAGCTCTATCAGGGGGCGGACATGTTGTTTAGAATGTTTGCTCTGTATAGCTCTATCGGGGGGGGCATGTTATTTGGAATCTTTGCTCTGTATAGCTCTATCAGGGGGCGGACATGTTGTTTGGAATCTTTGCTCTGTATAGCTCTATCAGGGGGCGGACATGTTGTTTGGAATCTTTGCTCTGTATAGCTCTATCAGGGGGCGGACATGTTGTTTAGAATCTTTGCTCTGTATAGCTCTATCAGGAGGCGGACATGTTGTTTAGAATCTTTGCTCTGTATAGCTCTATCAGGGGGCGGACATGTTGTTTAGAATCTTTGCTCTGTATAGCTCTATCAGGAGGCGGACATGTTGTTTAGAATCTTTGCTCTGTATAGCTCTATCAGGAGGCGGACATGTTGTTTAGAATGTTTGCTCTGTATAGCTCTATCGGGGGGGGGCATGTTATTTGGAATCTTTGCTCTGTATAGCTCTATCAGTGGTCAGACATGTTGTTTAGAATGTTTGCTCTGTATAGCTCAAACGGGGGGGGGGGGGGGGCATGTTATTTGGAATCTTTGCTCTGTATAGCTCTATCATGTCCACACTGAGATTAGAGCATTTAACAAGACAGCAGGAAAGTCCCTTTTGGAGCTCCAGCTGCTGTAGACTACAACTCCCATTAGTCTGTTCCGTATCTAGATTAATATTCTGAACCTGGATCTTTATAGTTCTGGCTTGCTGCTCTCATTATATCAGTGACGCTCATCATTTTAATTAACTTGGAACAGAAATCATAATATCAGAAAGATTATGGGGTTTTTTCACCTCAAGGGGTTGGCTACAATCTAACAATCAAGTATGGTGGGCCGACCTACCACCAGCAGAACCGACCCCCCCTCTCCTGATGCTTCCTGAAGTTAGTGATGTAGGGAATAGAGACCACCAATCTCTGTTATCTCACTGATTAGAGATGTGAATGATCCCTGTCACCCTGCTGATTAGTGCAGTATCTGATGAGATAGCAGAGCTATGTCTGATCACATCTGTATTTAGCTAAATTTACACCCAAAAATCCTATGATCTAGACCTGGGCCTCTTTGTGTTCCCTGCCCTCTGTGCCAGACACCGTAAGACTGATAAACCTTCTAGTGATTCGGATATTAAATTGGAAGGGAACTAGATCCGTCTTCTTACACGGCCTTGATTGTCTGTCTCTCTTGAGGAACATGAAATGGCTTTTGGTTTCTAACCTTAAAAACAACCCGTAATCCAAACCCAATGGGTTTTTTTTTTTTTTTTTTAAACGCTTCTGACATCCAGAAATCCGGTACAAGGGGTTAAGACGGCCCATGTACACAGCCGAGGCAGCGAAAAACACAGCCAATCTCTCAGATAATCCGTGAAATGCTGATCTCAGCCACATCTGGGTCCCTCGCCTGGCTATTTTTAACTATTTTGGTATTGGGGATGTTCAATTTGCAACATGTCTTACACGCTCCAGGTTTAAAATGGATGTAATTAAATAGGGAATAAATTCCTGGCAAACAATACTGCTTGGTTAAAGAAAAATTGGGATGATACTCCAAAAAGAGAATAAATAATAAAAAAAAGGCCAGTGTAATGTCCGCACCCTAGTCTTTACAATGAAAAAGACTACTGCGGAATATCTTTTGAATCATAGAAGTGGTCAAATTTAAAATGATTTTAACATGTAGTCCCTCTTTATTATGCTTTGACCAAAGTCTTTAATGATATTGTTCAATACTCCCGACCAGCATCCACAATACAATAAATTATACCCGTGATTTTGTTCTTTTTCTACATATATTTATTAAGCCAAAAGGTGCTACTGCTTTTTTTGTTCCTTTGTACTAAAGTCAAAAATAACCCAGAAAAAAAAAAGAAATCTCTTACAGTTCATTTCTGCTGCACAGAAGGCTAAAGATCAAACTACTTCTCCGATAATCTTCACTTGTCGCAAGGAAGTTTGTTTTCTATTTTTAAACTGAATCATCTTTAATTCATTATGGGTTTTTGGCAAAAGTCGCCGAGCCTTTAATACAAACATAGGATGTGTCGGCAGATCATCGAGTCAGCCCAGAGGACATTATGGATATTGCCCAGTTTGTGTTTATTGTTTGCATTCATTCTTAGAATTTCTTATACGCCTTTTATCAAGCTATATGAGCTGCCAAACCAGTACTGGTCCAGAATGTCTAACGCTGATGTGCATCCCCAAATAAATGTTTGGTTTTCTCATGCCTGTTAATCAATACGAAACAAGGATGGAGCAGCGTCGGAGAGATAGTATACTAGAAAACATCTGTTTTCGGATCTGTCCAAGTAACATTTATTTTAGGTGGGGGAAAAAAATACTTAATTAAACCTCAACATCTGAAGAAAGGGATTTAGGAGTAATAATTTCAGAGGACTTGCAGGTAGGTAGGCAATGCAATAGAGCAGCAGGAAATGCTAGCAGAATGCTTGGTTGTATAGGGAGAGGTATTAGCAGAATGCTAGGTTGTATAGGGAGAGGTATTAGCAGAATGCTTGGTTGTATAGGGAGATGTATTAGCAGAATGCTTGGTTGCATAGGGAGAGGTATTAGCAGAATGCTGGGTTGCATAGGGAGAGGTGTTAGCAGAATGCTTGGTTGTATAGGGAGAGGTATTAGCAGAATGCTTGGTTGTATAGGGAGAGGTATTAGCAGAATGCTGGGTTGCATAGGGAGAGGTATTAGCAGTATGAAGAGGGAAGTGCTCATGCCATTGTACAGAACGCTGGTGAGACCTCACTTGGAGTATTGTACACAGTACTGGAGACCGTATCTCCAGAAGGATATTGATACATTGGAGAGAGTTCAGAGAAGGGCTACTAAACTGGTTCATGGGTTGAAGGATAAAACTTACCAGGAAAGGTTAAAGCATCTTAACATGTATATCTTGGAGGAAAGACGTAACAGGGGGGATATGATAGGAACATTTAAATACATAAAGGGAATCAACTCAGTAACGGAGGAGAGTATATTTAAATGAAGAAAAACTACCACAACTAGAGGACATAGTCTTAAATTAGAGGGGCAACGATTTAAAAGTAATATCAGAAAGTATTACTTTACTGAGAGGGTAGTGGATGTATGGAATACCATTCCAGCAGAAGTGGTAGAGGTAAACACAGTCAAGTATTTTAAGCATGCGTGGGATAGACACAAGGCTATCCTAGCTATAAGACCGGGAATGGGGGACTAATAAAAGTACTCAAAAAAAATTGGGCATACTAGATGGACCGAATGGTTCTTATCTGCCGACACATTCTATGTTTCTATGTTTCTAATTCCATGAAGTTCAACCCTTCTACTTTCTCCCTGCATTCAATCCAAAAGAAGGTAAAAACCAGCGATCTGCCACGGAGAGCGAAAAATTCCTTCTTGATTAAAATAAAAGGCAATCAGATCTAGATTTGGATCTAAAACGAAAGGATTTCTAGAACCCTCCTCTGTGATTGGCACATAAAAGACAGTCCCGATTTTTGGAAAACTGCATCCAGCCGAGCTCTACCTTTATCCCCCTTTTTCAAGACAGAGGTAGAGCTCGGTGAGACGGTGGGTTTTGGGACCGCTGATTTAATTTTCCAGTGTCTGAGACAGGATCAGTTCGAGCTTCAGTGATGGTACTACCGCACAGTAAGGCTGACACTCTGACCTCCCAAGATCTGCCCCCCAGAAACTGTCTGGCATCTACACAAAGATTACCAGTCACTCCCAGACCTTGAGAATCATGGATTACTGAGTCCATAAAGAGGTTAGACATGTCTACTATAAATCCTATAGAAATACTATAGGTCATGTAGTACCTGCGCTACAGTTAATATCTCAGGACCTTTCTGGGGGTTACACAGTGTCTGTTCGACTGCTAATATGTGTTTATTAATGTCCTGCGTCCACTGCCATCTCCCCAAATAATATCTTTTACAAACCCCCGGCCTGTGGAAGAAGGAGAGACTTGGTCAGTCTCAGGAGACTGTGAGGCATATGGTCTGGATAAATCCCACTCAGCTTGTGCTGTCAGGATTCTTCCAGTCTTCTATCCAGATGGAAGAGATAGCCTGCAAATCCTCTACAAAATATACCCCAAAGCACCGCACACAGGCTTAGACAGGGGAGGTGTCACAGCGAGGGGTATCCACTAGCAAGGTATGATGGATGACACAAATTACAGAAATCGGTGGGGGAAAAAAACATGTTGTAACTTATTAAACTTTCTGCTAACAGGACTGCAGTGTGAGATCTCGGGTGGGTATTGCTGTATTTATCTATTTTATTACAGTACTGATAGATCAGTAGAAGCTGCAATCCTGATATCTGTGATAAATGAAATAAAGTCATATTAAACTTTCAGATGAATTAAAAAGGGAGCTCGTTATCACGCTGAAGTTTCCTTTTTAATGAAAATGTTAATTACTGGGTATTTCCAAGGTTTGGGAAAGTTATAGCATGTCATTATGGGGGTAAACATGTCCCTGTCATTAGGTCACGTTACATGAGACTGTCCCTTTAACCCATTAAACATGTCCCTGTCATTAGGTCACGTTACATGGGACTGTCCCTTTAACCCATTAAACATGTCCCTGTCATTAGGTCACGTTACATGAGACTGTCCCTTTAACCCATTAAACATGTCACTGTCATTAGGTCACGTTACATGGGACTGTCCCTTTAACCCATTAAACATGTCCCTGTCATTAGGTCACGTTACATGGGACTGTCCCTTTAACCCATTAAACATGTCCCTGTCATTAGGTCACGTTACATGGGACTGTCCCTTTAACCCATTAAACATGTCCCTGTCATTAGGTCACGTTACATGGGACTGTCCCTTTAACCCATTAAACATGTCCCTGTCATTAGGTCACGTTACATGGGACTGTCCCTTTAACCCATTAAACATGTCCCTGTCATTAGGTCACGTTACATGGGACTGTCCCTTTAACCCATTAAACATGTCACTGTCATTAGGTCACGTTACATGGGACTGTCCCTTTAACCCATTAAACATGTCACTGTCATTAGGTCACGTTACATGGGACTGTCCCTTTAACCCATTAAACATGTCACTGTCATTAGGTCACGTTACATGGGACTGTCCCTTTAACCCATTAAACATGTCCCTGTCATTAGGTCACGTTACATGGGACTGTCCCTTTAACCCATTAAACATGTCACTGTCATTAGGTCACGTTACATGGGACTGTCCCTTTAACCCATTACACATGTCACTGTCATTAGGTCATGTTACATGGCACTGTCCCTTTAACCCCTTAAACATATCACTGTCATTAGGCCATGTTACATGGGACTGTCCCTTTAACCCATTAAACATGTCACTGTCATTAGGTCACGTTACATGGCACTGTCCGTTTAACCCATTACACATGTCACTGTCATTAGGTCACATTACATGGCACTGTCCCTTTAACCCCTTAAACATATCACTGTCATTAGGCCATGTTACATGGGACTGTCCCTTTAACCCATTAAACATGTCACTGGCATTAGATCACGTTACATGGGACTGTCCCTTTAACCCATTACACATGTCACTGGCATTAGATCACGTTACATGGGACTGTCCATTTAACCCATTACACATGTCACTGTCATTAGGTCACGTTACATGGAACAGTCCCTTTAACCCATTAAACATGTCACTGTCATTATGTCACTTTACATGGGACTGTCCCTTTAACCCATTAAACATGTCACTGTCATTAGGTCACTTTACATGGGACTGTCCCTTTAACCCATTAAACATGTCACTGTCATTAGGTCACGTTACATGGGACTGTCCCTTTAACCCATTAAACATGTCACTGTCATTAGGTCACGTTACATGGGACTGTCCCTTTAACCCATTACACATGCCACTGTCATTAGGTCATGTTACATGGGACTGACCCTTCAACCCATTAAACATGTCACTGTCATTAGGTCACGTTACATGGGACTGTCCCTTTAACCCATTAAACATGTCACTGTCATTAGGACATGTTACATGGGACTGTCCCTTTAACCCATTAAACATGTCCCTGTCATTAGGTCAAGTTACATGGGACTGTCCCTTTAACCCATTAAACATGTCACTGTCATTAGGACACGTTACATGGGACTGTCCCTTTAACCCATTAAACATGTGACTGTCATTAGGACACGTTACATGGGACTGTCCCTTTAACCCATTAAACATGTCACTATTATTAGGTCACATTACATGGGACTGTCCCTTTAACCCATTAAACATGTCACTGTCATTAGGTCACGTTACATGGGACTGTCCCTTTAACCCATTAAACATGTCACTGTCATTAGGGCACATACATGGGACTGTCCCTTTAACCCATTAAACATGTCACTATTATTAGGTCACATTACATGGGACTGTCCCTTTAACCCATTAAACATGTCACTGTCATTAGGTCACGTTACATGGGACTGTCCCTTTAACCCATTAAACATGTCACTGTCATTAGGACACATACATGGGACTGTCCCTTTAACCCATTAAACATGTCACTGTTAGATCCTGTGTATTGCCCGGAGCGCTGTTTATATAGATATATACTGTGTTTTTCTTGTATTAGTCGGTTATTTATCATTCTGACATGGTTTCTATGTTCTCGTCCTATCACTCACACAAGTAATTTCCTGCCCCCGGTACATATAATATATAGAAATCTAACACTTCCAATATATTCGCTATCATTTTTGTTCGGCTCTCTTCCGATGTAATGGGATTTTACACTGATGGACATAAAGTCGCGGGATGGAAGCCATTACTCCTCAGCTGCCGGGGTTACAAGGCGCCCATCACAGCACACCGTGGGGAGATATAAGCTGCTTGGACGGGTCAGTGGATAAATGGAGACTTTGTTCGCCATGCATTAGGATAAGGTTTGTTTGTGCAAAAGCCATCTGTGTTAAAGCAGTCAGCCGTGAGCCGCGTCTCAGCTGGTAAATATAGAAACCAGGTTCCTATCTTGTAGTGGAGGACGATTTATACTAAAGAACAAAAAATGCTACAGATTTATCCTTTTTTCAGCCCCCTATTACTGTATCCAGGTTCCAGTAGTGATCTGTGACACCCTGGATCCTCACTTTCCGTCCCAGGGAAAGGGGCCATCCATAAAACATTTAAAAAAAAAAAAAATCCTCCTATTTCGAAAAAAAAATCTAAACTCAGTGGAGAGCAGACACCAAATGAAATAACAGTAGGAAGCGTCTGATTGGCTAACTGTGTCAGCCAATCTGAAGCCTCACTATGCCAGATCACTGGATTTTTAAACTATCCAATAGTAGTGCTGGAACAGGGAAGTTTCTGATTGGCTGACGGTCAGCCAATCCGACAACTCCTACTACCCCTCATTCTGAGTCTGCTGTCCACTGAGAGTCCTTATGGTTGGCGGCGGACATTGAGTCATCACCCCAGTTATCATGTTAATGGGGGCTATTGAATCTACCCCACTGTCTGAGTCCGCTACCCTGGGGTTTGTTTCCAGGGGTTTTTGTAGTTCACACACTGAGCCCTTTTGTCGAATCGTCTAGAAAAGAGAAACCTCCAAACCCTTTAATGACTGCGTTAAACCTCTATTTTATAATAGACTGTTATAATTCTATAGAATAAAGCCCTTAGTTTCGGCCTAGTCACAGCCCCATCTACCTTTATCTACAATCCACCTGATGATCAACCAGCGGAGATTTGCAGTGAGCAGAGTATAGTGCTGTGTAACGCAGCTCTGTCACCCACAGCAAACAATCTGAACTGTGACAGTTGTTTTAGTACTCACTTTCCCAGGATGCCCAGCATGCCAAATGGCTGGCTGAGAGTCATGAGAGTAGCATAGTCTCAAAAGCGTGGAGTTATGTAACCGTAGCTGAAATACATGTATTAAATCAATTGCCTCGTATCTGCAGCATGCAGGCTGTGCCTCTGCCCATGCAGGCTGTATCTCTGCCTATGCAGGCTGTGTCTCTGCCCATGCAGGCTGTGTATCTGCCCATGCAGGCTGTGTCTCTGCCCATGCAGGCTGTGTCTATGCCCATGCAGGCTGTGTCTCTGCCCATGCAGGCTGTATCTCTGCCCATGCAGGCTGTGTCTCTGCCCATGCAGGCTGTGTCTCTGCCCATGCAGGCTGTATCTCTGCCCATGCAGGCTGTGTCTCTGCCCATGCAGGCTGTGCCTCTGCCCATGCAGGCTGTATCTCTGCCCATGCAGGCTGTGTCTCTGCCCATGCAGGCTGTGTCTCTGCCCATGCAGGCTGTATCTCTGCCCATGCAGGCTGTGTCTCTGCCCATGCAGGCTGTGTATCTGCCCATGCAGGCTGTGTCTCTGCCCATGCAGGCTGTGTCTCTGCCCATGCAGGCTGTATCTCTGCCCATGCAGGCTGTGTCTCTGCCCATGCAGGCTGTGTCTCTGCCCATGCAGGCTGTGTCTCTGCCCATGCAGGCTGTATCTCTGCCCATGCAGGCTGTGTCTATGCCCATGCAGGCTGTATCTCTGCCCATGCAGGCTGTATCTCTGCCCATGCAGGCTGTGTCTCTGCCCATGCAGGCTGTATCTCTGCCTATGCAGGCTGTGTCTCTGCCCATGCAGGCTGTGTCTCTGCCCATGCAGGCTGTATCTCTGCCCATGCAGGCTGTGTCTCTGCCCATGCAGGCTGTATCTCTGCCCATGCAGGCTGTATCTCTGCCCATGCAGGCTGTGTCTCTGCCCATGCAGGCTGTGTCTCTGCCCATGCAGGCTGTGTATCTGCCCATGCAGGCTGTGTCTCTGCCCATGCAGGCTGTGTCTATGCCCATGCAGGCTGTGTCTCTGCCCATGCAGGCTGTATCTCTGCCCATGCAGGCTGTGTCTCTGCCCATGCAGGCTGTGTCTCTGCCCATGCAGGCTGTATCTCTGCCCATGCAGGCTGTGTCTCTGCCCATGCAGGCTGTGCCTCTGCCCATGCAGGCTGTATCTCTGCCCATGCAGGCTGTGTCTCTGCCCATGCAGGCTGTGTCTCTGCCCATGCAGGCTGTATCTCTGCCCATGCAGGCTGTGTCTCTGCCCATGCAGGCTGTGTATCTGCCCATGCAGGCTGTGTCTCTGCCCATGCAGGCTGTGTCTCTGCCCATGCAGGCTGTATCTCTGCCCATGCAGGCTGTGTCTCTGCCCATGCAGGCTGTGTCTCTGCCCATGCAGGCTGTGTCTCTGCCCATGCAGGCTGTATCTCTGCCCATGCAGGCTGTGTCTATGCCCATGCAGGCTGTATCTCTGCCCATGCAGGCTGTATCTCTGCCCATGCAGGCTGTGTCTCTGCCCATGCAGGCTGTATCTCTGCCTATGCAGGCTGTGTCTCTGCCCATGCAGGCTGTGTCTCTGCCCATGCAGGCTGTATCTCTGCCCATGCAGGCTGTGTCTCTGCCCATGCAGGCTGTATCTCTGCCCATGCAGGCTGTATCTCTGCCCATGCAGGCTGTGTCTCTGCCCATGCAGGCTGTGTCTCTGCCCATGCAGGCTGTGTATCTGCCCATGCAGGCTGTGTCTCTGCCCATGCAGGCTGTGTCTCTGCCCATGCAGGCTGTGTATCTGCCCATGCAGGCTGTGTCTCTGCCCATGCAGGCTGTGTCTCTGCCCATGCAGGCTGTATCTCTGCCCATGCAGGGACTCGGAGAGCAGACCAAACCACTCTGACAGCAATAGTATTTGCTGCACTAAGCCTGCCTGTTGGGTGTTTGTTCTTCTCTCTGGGTGAACCTACCCTCTGTCCCCTTCTGCTGGAATTTTTGGTTGGGGGAGGCATGTGCCCCTTCTTGCCCCTCCCCACGCCGCAAGCCCATGCCCTTGAGATTGGTTCTGAAGCAGCTTCTGAAATACTTTCTATTATCTTCTATATCTACGTGCCGGCCAGTCTCAGGTTCTATGAGAAGCCTTCTCCTGAGATCATCCAGCGAAGGTAGCTCTCAAGGGCATCAGTGGGGTCACCCCAGAAAGGGCTTCGGTAACACACTTGTTAGCGAGAGCACTCTGCGCAGACGGTGAGGCAGTGTGCGAATCCCACGAGTGCAGGATCTGTACACTCCTGTGCACTTACATTGGAAGAAAGTCTTCTAAAGCTCTCTGATCCCTGAAGGAGAATCCTCCTGTCAAAAAACAAAAGCTGCATTATTTAGTAGGCTTAGACACCCAGTTTACATCTCCTTCACCTCTCGGCACGTGAACTTTGGTGCCCTCTATCACATGCATCTTTAATAACACCCCTGAGCAAGAAAAAAGCAGGGTAACCCGAATTGCATACTAGTCCGTGATGTATTTTTGGCTGCTTGATTCATTTTTAATGTTTTCTGTACATTTCCAATGCGCTTCAATTAACCTTTCATTAAAAAAATAAAAAAATAAAACATTTGAAATATTTCATATACATCCCCAAGGGCCTATAGGCATATGTTCATAATGCATAGCCAGGGATCTCTTAGTAATGGTTTTCGGAAAGGATTTGCCATGGGAAATATATTTATTTATGGTTGTTTTTTTTTTTTATAAGACTGGATCCTCTACTGGATTAAGATGGATTAGCTAATTTTTGCAGGGTTTCTCCTCCCGCTTACATTGTGTGTTACAAACCCGGCAGCTGCTGCCAGCCAATCAGACCCTTCCCAGAGAGATGTCTGAACCGCTATCTCTCTTGCCAGCTCCAATAATCAAATATTACGGGCGTTATTCATGAAAGAGGTAATGGCAGGGGGATTGAGGATGGGATTCGTCTTCTCAATTCAGAGAAGATTTCCAACTCAGCTACTTTGCCTTCACGCTTGCAGTTCCCCTGCCAATTCCCTGCCATACCCTCTTTCATGAATACAGCCCTATGCATAGTTGGACATGCAAAAGCAGTGGATGCATAGTACAGCAAATACAAATAAAACGGGCTAGAACGGCCTGTAATGTTTGCACGTCTGTTTATATGAACCATTCTGTCTTCTCCATTTTGTTTACACACTTGATGGGAACTTTAGAAAGGTGTGAAGCACCCTTGCTCGTTGTAGACAGAAGAGAGGAGATAACTGTGGCAGTGGATGGGCGAGAGGGGATTTAGTTTGAAAGGAGATGGACTCGCACCACCGACCTGCCTAATCCATCCTGACTGTGTGTGAGGATAATACACTGAGATACTGAGGTCCATCAGTGCAATGGCAGGAGATGGAGTCTATGGGCACCTTGCACCCTCTGCTGGGGAGAGGAGGGTATATATGCACAGACTACCTCAGGATTAATTCTGCACTACTACAGTATCTATCCAAAGCTCAGGATTAATTCTGCACTACTACAGCATCTATCCAAAGCTCAGGATTAATTCTGCACTACTACAGCATCTATCCAAAGCTCAGGATTAATTCTGCACTACTACAGCATCTATCCAAAGCTCAGGATTAATTCTGCACTACTACAGCGTCTATACAAAGATCAGGATTAATTCTGCACCACTACAGCGTCTATACAAAGATCAGGATTAATTCTGCACTACTACAGCGTCTATACAAAGATCAGGATTAATTCTGCACTACTACAGCGTCTATACAAAGATCAGGATTAATTCTGCACTACTACATGATCTATACAAAGATCAGGATTAATTCTGCACTACTACAGCGTCTATACAAAGCTCAGGATTAATTCTGCACTACTACAGTGTCTATACAAAGCTCAGGATTAATTCTGCACTACTACAGCGTCTATACAAAGATCAGGATTAATTCTGCACTACTACAGCATCTATACAAAGCTCAGGATTAATTCTGCACTACTACAGCATCTATACAAAGCTCAGGATTAATTCTGCACTACTACAGCGTCTATACAAAGATCAGGATTAATTCTGCACTACTACATGATCTATACAAAGCTTAGGATTAATTCTGCACTACATTCACCCAAACTAAATAAAATGAATATTATGAAGCTGGGTAATAATATCAATATATGATTGTGAGAGTGTTGCATCAATTCCCCTTATATTTGGAATTCTTGTCTCAAACCCCTGCAATTCTCTCTTTATTGAGTAGAACCTCAAATCTAGTTACTTTCTCAGTCATAGCCGAGGAGCGTCGGGGTAACAGTGGGTTAGTTTCACCAGCGCAGCATTGGACCCCTGAGTAGCCCCCCAGACACCTGCTTTTTTCTACCTGGAGTACACCATAAGAAAAATAAGGAATAAGGCTTCGCAAAGGGTTAAGACAGAAACCATCGCCCAGTGGCGGTCCTACTCCCAATGAGAGATGCTTAGACCCCTCTATAGATTGAGTAGCGCACCTCTCCCCCTCCCAGAATTACTCATTACCACCAACATTAGCTGATCACCTGGGACTTTAATTAATTGAGGAGATGGTGCAATTAATTTGTTAGAGCCTAGACTGTGTGTCGGCATCAGTCCTGGGGACCCAGCTCATCCTGATAGCACCTTGTTAATGAATGAGTAGAGCAAGCGCCCTGTAACGACTCGTCCTTCAATCACAGAGCGATTAGCTATTGGCTTTACCGTCTGCTCAGGATTTAAGATCCTAGTGACCCCAGTCGGGTCTGTACTGCTCCACCGTAATCTATTCCTATCGCTTGTGATTTCAGTCTGGATTCTCTACTTTATCTGAAAGTCAATACAAATCACTTTGCAATCTTACAGCAGGAGAAAAAACGGCGTTACCTTTTCCCAACCTGTTCGCCAGTTCATTTTCTTTTCTAATCTGTGTTTCCGAATTGTTTTTTTTTTTTCTCCTTGGGCACCTGTGGCAAAGGACATCAGGTCCTCCTTACGCACAGGGGAATTCTTGCTTTGCTCAAGATGAGGAAATCAGAGGATCTGATTGGCTGTCGGCAAAACTCAATTCACTTTAGCTTGTTCTGATGAAAGTCATTTTCATCTGCTGTTGATATTGTGTTAAACTTAATTTTTTTAAATCATTTTTCAAGCAACAGATGCACTTTTTTTCAGGGCAACTGTGCAAATGAGAGGGGGGCTCAGCGTGGTCTTTGGCAGCTGCACGTGTTTCGTGAGGCAGCATTACTACTTCCATTTGCTGCCCCCCTCAGCATCCGGGCCTGCAGTACCCAGCACCCAGTTTCTTCAGGGAAGCACCACCCATGTGTGATGACGCCCCGTACAGTTCCTGTAGGTTTCGGTTCCCAGCCTCTTTCTTGGCTAGGAGCCGTGTCATTTCCTGTGATAGGACTTTGTACGTTTTGGTTGTCCGATATTCCCGTGTTTGGTTCTTCTGGTATTTGGACCTCAGATTGATTCTGAAATTCCTAAACTTTCCATTTTGTGTTCTCGGCTTGCCTCTGACCATCCTGATCTATCCAGTCCTTGACCTCAGCTTGCCTCTGACCATCCTGATCTATCCAGTCCTTGACCTCAGCTTGCCTCTCACCTTCCTGATCTATCCAGTCCTTGACCTCAGCTTGCCTCTGACCATCCTGATCTATCCAGTCCTTGACCTCAGCTTGCCTCTGACCATCCTGATCTATCCAGTCCTTGACCTCAGCTTGCCTCTGACCATCCTGATCTATCCAGTCCTTGACCTCAGCTTGCCTCTGACCATCCTGATCTATCCAGTCCTTGACCTCAGCTTGCCTCTGACCTTCTTGATCTATCCAGTCCTTGACCTCAGCTTGCCTCTGACCATTCTGAACTCCTCAGTCCTTGACCTCAGCTTGCCTCTGACCATCCTGATCTATCCAGTCCTTGACCTCAGCTTGCCTCTGATTATCTTGAACTCCTTATTCCTAGACCTCAGCTTGCCTCTGACCCTTCTGAGCTCCTCATTCCTTGACCTCAGCTTGCCTCTGACCCTTCTGAGCTCCTCATTCCTTGACCTCAGCTTGCCTCTGACCCTTCTGAAGTCCTCAGTCCCTGACCTCAGCTTGCCTCTGACCATTCTGAACTCCTCAGTCCTTGACCTCAGCTTGCCTCTAACCATCCTGATCTATCCAGTCCTTGACCTCAGCTTGCCTCTGATCATCCTGATCTATCCAGTCCTTGACCTCAGCTTGCCTCTGATCATCCTGATCTATCCAGTCCCTGACCTCAGCTTGCCTCTGATCATCCTGAACTACTCAGTCCTTGACCTCAGCTTGCCTCTAACCATCCTGATCTATCCAGTTCTTGACCTCAGCTTGCTTATGTTTGTGGCCACAGTAGCCACAAACATTCATCTCAGCATACCCCGCTCTAAACTACTATTTTCCTGCAATGCTGGTCCTCTATCTGGGGCCTGCATAAATCTAATATGATGTAGTTTAAGGATCCAATCCATTGAGAGTCCAGTATACAGCCCTGTAAATAAATCTACCAGCTCTAATTGTCACTGGGAGCGAGACAAATGGTTTTGTTCTTCCTCTATGTTCACGCTTCCATATCGGAGTGCAGTAGAGACAGTTATTAAGTTATGGCCAGGTGTAGTTTTATAGCAGACGTGGGTTTTATGGTTCAGTGGTTAACCCATGATATGCCTCGTGTTGTGTAGTTTTATAATCTGCAGAACCGAAACCAATGGGAAAATGAAAAGACAGACACGAAAAAGAAATACTGACTCGCTTCCAAGTAACAGACATACAAAGTTAAACAGACTGCAACTGACACAGAGAGGGTGACACTAAGGGATAGATAGACAGATACAGAGAAAGAAGACAGAGAAAGACAAAAAAAAAAAATGAAAGCAGGAGAGTTACAGAAAGAAAAACATACAGAGCCAGACACATATAGAGAGCAAAAGACAAACAGAAAGACAGCTACAGACAAAGCGACACATAATAAAGGAGAATAAAGAGGCAGACAGGGAGACAGATACTGTAAAGACAGACTGAGATGCTGAAAAAGAGACAGACGTACACATACAGACTGAATTTACATTTCTTCATCAAATCCAATCCCTGGTAACAACCTTTGCTTCATGACAATGGTGGGGCAAACCTTCCCCCCCCCCCCCCCCACCTCTCATCCCAATAAATACACAGACAACTTGCCGGCTAAAAGGTTACAGATTTATTTATGAAAATCACCTGCAACAAAATGATTAAATATCTAATAATATATAGCTGTACTTATCAAACGTTACAACATCCTAAAATTAATGTTATAAAACAATCAGTAATGAGTACAAAATAAATAAATAACCGGGTGTCACCAAATCAATACCTGCAACAAAAAAGCTGTAGCGTGCCTCCGTATAACTCCTAGGTCACTAGGATGGGGCCCCCGAGGATCTGACGCAGGCGTAATCTGGCTACTTGGGCTACTGGCATCCCACTATGCACAGTAGCCCCCCAATTTGCTCACCAGGGACCACCCCGTGGTGAGCTCGTGCAGATAGCCACATAGCAACTGCTACCCGGGTTGGTCATACCCCAGGCGACCAACCCCCAGCCCTGACGTCAGACCTCGGGAAGACCCCCCGCCAGTCACACGTAAAATTAGTAAATTGCTACCTAAAGGGAAGGGAGGGAACAAAATAATTTTCTTTAAAAGAGAAAGTGGGAATGAGTGCAAACTGGTTATATAAGATTGCCCAGCCCCCGTGGTTTCTTGTGCCCCCCTGTGTGGTAATGAAGAGTTTCTGGTGACCTACAAGGCTAGAATTGAGATCCTGCACCTACCATAGCCACCTGATCCTTGAACTATATAAGCAAAACAAAAGGCTAAAGAGCAGCCAAGAGCACTAGACCAGGTGTCCATCGACCTTCAGTCAATGACCTTCCCTGGTCTTCAAGGGAAAGTTTTTTTTTTTTTTCTAAAGGATTGTAAGGCAGTAAACTCTGTGAATAGCCTATCCCATAGACCTTTCTCATACCTATAGACCAGTTCTGTTCAGCTTTTCTAATGCAGAGGGGTTCAGAAGAAATGGCTTAATGGGCTGGGTTAGGCACGGTATTCTGTGGCAAGGTCTGTGAAGGTCCAGTGTTGCTGCCTCCCCCGACTTAAGTGTTATGTAAGGGTAGAAATTCCCTCCCGCAGAGAAGACGTTATCCTCTGCTCAGTAACTCGGGAAAAGCTGGTAAATTTCCCTTAGATCCGCGAGATTATTTTGCACCCATTTGTCTTCTTAATGTCCCAGAGTGAATAAAATAGCTCGGAGTGGCTGTTTAGTTATTATTTTCCCTCGTCAGTTGCCTCTGCTAACGAATTCGGAAGGCGGTATTTCACAAGATGAATAGATTTTGTCTGGGACAACAAATAGAAACAGATATGGTTTATTATTTTCTTGTTATTTGGGGAATATTTCTTGGGTTCCGTGACATTTTCATGAATCAGCCGTTATTGCTCATATCCAAATGATAAGTTCTAAAATAAATTGTAATGCTTTGCCTGCCTTGCTTCTTATAACACAAAACACTTTGTGGAAAGCTGGTTTGTGGTTTGAATCAAATACACTAGACACCTCACTCTCGTTAGCATCCCACACTGAGACTTCTATCGGCTTTTAGATCACCGCATTACATGATCTTCACCTCGTCTGTCAATTTTCGTTCCTTGATTCGATCTCTTTGGCCCAAACTGGAAACTAGACTAAAAAGCAGGATCAAGACAAGTGTGTCCACAATCAAATTAAGGACTACCTTTAGAACATCCCCAATATATTAATATCTGACCAGTCTATAGCCTTCAGTTGTTTGGCGATCAACCATCTTCAAGATCCTTCTTCAGTGTCTATTACATGCTCATCTTCAAGATCTTCAGTGTCTTCTACGTGCTCATCTTCAAGATCTTCAGTGTCTACTTCATGCTCATCTACAAGATCTTCAGTGTCTATTACATGCTCATCTTCAAGATATTCAGTGTCTTCTACATGCTCATCTTCAAGATCCTCAGTGTCTACTTCATGCTCATCTTCAAGATCTTCTTCAGTCTGTACTACATGCTCATCGTCAAGATCTTCAAGGTCTACTTCATGCTCATCTTCAAGATCTTCTTCAGTCTGTACTACATGCTCATCTTCAAGATCTTGTTGCACCTACTACATAGTTATCTTTAAATATTCCTCAGGCTTGGGTGCAAACACAGTGGTGAATGTGATTCCACCATAGAATAAGAACATCTCTGCACAAGTTTAAGTAAAAGACTTAAAGGACAACTGTTACAGTCGCCACTGTGACTGCGGTGGTCTGGTTACCTGGACGGCATTATGTATTATATTTCGCTCCGTTATAAGAGCAATTCTCGCTGTATTTGTGGCCCCAAAATTGTACCCCAGCTTTCAATAAAGGTTAAACCCGGTCGCTAGGTACGTTCTGCAATTTTGAATTGTCGGCCTGGTTCATGACTGGCCAGGGGTTTAAAGTCCACTCCATATTAGGAGTGAACCAATGTCGCTCCTATTCCGATTGGTTGCTTGGTTAAAGGGACTGAATTCAGGCACCAGTTCGTCTCGGCCTCAGGTAAGCCCCTCGACTGCCTACTGGTTGCTCCTCTAACAGCCCCGTTCTTATTGGTCAATACTAATCTGGCACCAAATGTATCTATATAGCATTGTGACGTCTTGTTCCCACAGCCATAGCAAAAAAAGAATCTACAGCACCGTCCCATCCATTGGGACCACCCTCCTTTTTCCATAGAGAAGATACACGCTGACCGTGTCCGATCTGGCCCTCACATGGCTAACATGCAAGGAGGGGATCTGACTTTATGGTGCAAGAAATCTTTAAATCCAACCTCCTGCTGAACTCAGCATTGAAACCTGTCTGCTGGCATTTACCATAACATTTATCTCGATTCGCAAATTCCTTCCCAGTCACTATATTTTCATACTTGTGACAATGTTCTAACTTAAAGGTCACATCAGCTGGATTTACTCTAGAAGAGACACCGTGGTATTTCACATGCGAAACCATCTCATCGCGTGCCGATTTATTCAATCTACTACTGCCAAGTCAGCAAGCGGCGCGAGGGGGTAGAAATTATTCAGGCGTGGGACCTTCTACCAACACCATAAGCCACATACCACTGGTCCTGCGTGATAAATGTTAGACGAGGTCAAGGACTGAGGAGCAACTCTAAACTTGCTTGAAACGCTTCACTTCCCCTCTAGTAAACTCAAGGGGTCGTCATGGCCGAAATCCCCGGGTTTCATCCAATTATCAGGTCAGATATTCGACACGGGGGACATTTTCTGCTCCGTTGGGATGATCTGTGGAAAGCTTTCCCAACCAGAGGTCCTAACTTCCCCAGAAAAGTGACCATGTACGTTAGCCAAGACTCATATATAACGACTGGAAAAGTGAAAAAGTGTCGAGAATTATTTGTTGTTGCTAGGCAACAATGTGGCTATGTGATGGACAGTGTAATGATGTTCTATCGAACTTGACTGGCCTTGCTAAGGACTCTGATGCCCTTGTAAAGACATTTTGAACCAAGTGTAGGTGCATCCAACTAAATTTGGACTATTCTATAACCCTGGTCCTGAAGCTCAGAGTGTAATGACTTACTTTATCTCGTACAAACGTTGGCGAGTCTTTAATTATTGTAATAAGTAGAGCCAGACCTTTTAATGGGGGGCAGATGACCCAGCCGGCACCCTGGCAGGGGCGGCACTTTGATGCTCCATGACCCCTGTGTCTGGGGTAGCTTGATAGAAGGAGGTCTCAGCCAATCAGGTGAACTCTCTCAAATCTCCTGATTGGCTGAGAGTTCAGAAGTCTCCCGTGATTGGCTTAGTCCCCCGTTCACACGAGGAGCTCAATGCAAGAGATCCCTGCACCAGATTAGGTAAAAACTGACAGTGTGTCAGTGTGAGTGAGAGTGTGTGTCAGTGTGAACGTGTGCATGTGTGAGTGACAGACTGTGTATGTGTGTGAGTAGGTAAGTGTGTGGATAAAGGGGTAAAGTCCTCTGACACTGTCTATATCTGTCTAGCCACCCAAGGGGTAAAGTCCTCTGACACTGTCTATATCTGTCTAGCCACCCAAGGGGTAAAGTCCTCTGACACTGTCTATATCTGTCTAGCCACCCAAGTGGTTAACTGCTCTGACACTGCCTATATCTGTCTAGTCACCCAAGGGGTTAACTTCTTTGACACTGACTATATCTATCAAACTACCCAAATGGTTATCTCCTCTGACACTGCCTATATCTGTCTAGGCCAAGGGGTTAACTCCTCTGACACTGCCTATATCTGTCTAGCCCAGGGGCGGATCCAGAGTCTGATCTCGGGAGGGGCACATGTCCGTCTGTCTTTTCCTCTCTCCCATGTCCGTCTGTCTTTTCCTCTCTCCCATGTCCGTCTGTCTTTTCCTCTCTGCCATGTCCGTCTGTCTTATCCTCTCTCCCCTGTCTGTCACACTCCTCTCACTCCCCGTGTCCCTCTGTCTCTCTTCCTTCCATATCCGTTTCTCTCCTCTTCCCTTCCATGTCCTTCTATGTATCCTCTTCTTTCCCATGTCTGTCTGTCTCTCCTCTCATTTCCCATCTCTCTGTTTCTCCTCTCCCATCCCATGTCTGTCTGTCTCTCCTCTACTATCCCATTTATGTCTCTCTCTTCTCCCTTCCCATTTATGTCTCTTTCCTCTCCCTTCCCATTTCTGTCTGTCTCCTCTCCCCATATCTGTCTGTCTCTCCTCTGCCATCCCATATCTGTCTGTCTCTCCTCTGCCATCCCATGTTTGTCTGTCTTTCCTCTGCCAACCCATGTCTGTCCGTCTCTCTACCATCCCATTTATGTCTCTCTCTTCTCCCTTCCCATTTATGGCTCTCTCAGCCAATTTGTCCAATAATATGCCAGTATTATTTGCCATTTAATATGCCCCAGCCAATTTGCCCAATAATATGCCAATTTGTTGCCATTTAATATGCCCCTGCCAATTTGCCCAATAATATGCCAGTGTTATTTGCCATTTAATATGCCCCTTCCAATTTGCCCAATAATATGCCAGTGCTAGTTGCCATTTTATATGCCCCAGCCAATTTGCCCAGTAATATGCCAGTGTTAGTTGACATTTTATAAGCCCTTCCAATTTGCCCAGTAATATGCCAGTGTTAGTTGCCATTTTATAAGCCCCTTCCAATTTGCCCAGTAATATGCCAGTGTTAGTTGACATTTTATATGCCCCTTCCAATTTGCCCAATAATATGCCAGTGATAGTTGCCATTTTATATGCCCCTGCCAATTTGCCCAGTAATATGCCAGTGTTAGTTGCCATTTTATAAGCCCCAGCCAATTTGCCCAGTAATATGCCAGTGTTAGTTGCCATTTTATATGCCCCTTCCAATTTGCCCAGTAATATGCCAGTGTTAGTTGCCATTTTATAACCCCCTTCCAATTTGCCCAATATGCAGTGTTATTAGCCATTTAATAAGCCCCAGCCAATGTGCCCCCCTCATCTCCACAGCACTTACCTTTCCCTGGTGGCTAGTGGCAGGCAGCATGGTCTCCCCCATGCTGCCTGTTCGGCTCCCAGGCGGTTGTGCCGACAGGTCACGTGACCCGGCGCGCGTATGACGTCATACGCGCGCCGGTCACGTGACCTGTCGGCACTTCCGTGTCAGACTGCACGGGGAGCCGAACAGGCAGCACGGAGCTTTCTCTGTGCTGCCTGTTCGGCTCCCCGTGCAGCCTGGCAGGCAGAGAAGGTGAGGGGGGATCTTCCGATCCCCTCTCACCACCGTCTCTGCCTGCAAGTGTGTTTTTTTTTTTAAGCGTTTTTTTTTTTTTTTCTTCCTCTTCTCGGGGGGGGGGGGGGGGGGGGGCAATTGCCCCGTTGCCCCCCTTCCCCCTGGATCCGCCACTGGTCTAGCCCCTCTGGGTTTAACTCCTCTGACACTGCCTATATAAATCTGGATTTTGATACAGGTCACTGGTCACATTATGTTTTAGCGAATTGCACATTCTATTATCATAATAATGTTTTACCATTCATTTATTTTCACCTTATGGATGAGCTCTTTGAAAAAAATAGATTATTATGTATATAAGAAGTGCTTTAGTGGGCATAGAAAAATAACAAAAAAATTCTAAGAGATCACCCATGAGGTGAAAAGAAAGAAATGGTAAAACAAACATTATTTGTAAGGCAGTTTCCCAAAAGATAAAATGTGACCCTTGACCTACAACCTGACTTGCTCAAATATTGTACATTAAGTTTAAATGCTCAAACATTTAGGGTACACATTGTAATCATGGCCGGCCAATACTGTATTTCATATCATTTTGCATAGAGAAAGGTGCTCCTGCATTAAATTAGCACTTCCTGATCAGTTTCATTTTACTTTGAATTATTATAACTGTGGACTTTTTTTTGTGGAGGGGGGGCATTTTGTTTTGGTCCAGCTGTGCTAAAAACACAATTTTCCCCATCCCCAGGCTTCCAATAACAGTGCTTCTCAAATCAGAAGCTAAAGCTTGAATTTTGTAAAACAAAAATTTTTTATTTTTCTACTGATAGCTTAAGGGCTCTACCCGGGGTCTTCTCCTCCCAATAAAACGTCTGATATTACGCCATAGTCCCCCCCAGCATCCACTTAGACTGATTCCACCAGCATTCTCCTGTCTTTCATTTCTAGGACTTCCACTGCATCCACAAATGATGAAACGCCAAAAGCTAAGTCTTCTCTGATCTCCATTACCGCTTGAGATACTTGTAGATGCTACTGACCCCGGTGGGGCGTCAGGTATCTCTAGCCTATATTGGGTGTTGCTAAGATCTAGAGATGGGGGTGGAGGAGCAGGGAAACATTCTTCCGTATACATAATGTAATGTTCACTGTTGCTTTTCTCTGAATCCATCAGTCTCCAAACGTGCGAACCTGGGGGGCCTTGTTCAATATCCGACATTGAACACACAGGAAATGGTGGTGAAGGAGGGTTGTCAAAAAAGATATCATTTGTGTACGTACACGATTCTGACTCATCCGATGCAGATGGTTGAACCTCAGGAATCAGTGCTATTGGACACCAGCCATGGTCCTCGCCTTCCTCCTTTGCACACATCTCGTAGCAAGCCATATTGCTGATGTTATCCACGTATTCGCTTTCATTTTCACCGTCCCATGGCAGCTCTTCAATAAAAAACTCTCCATGTTCTGGTAGAGTGCCCTCCGAAGACCCCGGATGCTTTATCGCATCTTCTCCACTCATAACATTCACTGATTAAACAGTTACTACGAATGTCTGCTTTAGACTACTCAACATACGCAAGTGAGGGAAATGTGTTAGTTGGTGCTTTATATAGAGTACATATTACATTATGAGGTCAAATGGGCGTGGCCAATATTACATTATGAGGTCAAAATGGGCGTGGCCCACATTACATTATGAGGTCAAGTGGGTGTGACCCATATTACATTATGAGGTCAAATGGGTGTGGCACATATTAAATGATGAGGTCAAGTGGGTGTGGCCAATATTACCTTATGAGGTCAGTGGGTGTGGCCCATATTACCTATAAGGTAAAATGGATGTGTCCTATCTGAAAGGGCGTGGCATACTTGTATGAACGTGGCCCACCCATGTTTGTGGAACTAATTGGAACATTAAAAGCAAAACATATCGTCTTACTACTAAGCCAGAATTATTAAATGATTGAAACCAGCCAGTGCAAAGAGAAATGAATATCAGAAGTTACTCCGAGTGTGTGCACAAGAGTACAATAGTGTACATGCTCACAGATTGCACTGGTGTAATTATAAGTGTAAAGGGCCGTCCCAGCCTATGACGTCAATTTATAGAGCAACCAGGGGGGCATTTGGTCCCCTACATTACCTGCCGACCCTCCTTTGTAGTGGACGGGTTTAATCTGCTAACACAAATTGTGCCAACATTATACATGCAATCAATTTAGTCTTATCCAATCTGGCATGGCCCCACCCTATTGTGACTCCACCCTTCATGGCCCCACCCTATTGTGACTCCGCCCGCACATATTTTTTTTTTGAGGAAAAGGTGGCAAGCATATGTGTAACATGTATGTGAGACTTGGACTGGTTACGCGTAACATGTATGTGAGATTTGGAATGGTTATGTGTATTGCACAATCTTTCTTCGTGCTATTTAAAGGGCCCAGTTCATTCTTTTATGAACACTTTACTGATCTCAGTGCCCTGTATGCAGGGTTGAGGGAGCTGGGAAGTATCAGTCAGTATTACTTTACTGAGAGGGTAGTGGGTGCATGGAATAGTCTTCCAGTAGAAGTGGTAGAGGATAATACAGTGAAGGAGTTTAAGCATGCATGGGATAGGTATAAGGCTATCCTAGATATAAGATAAGGCCAGGGACTAATGAAAGTATTACATTACTGAGAGGGTGGTGGATGCATGGAATAGTCTTCCAGTAGAAGTGATAGAGGTTAATACAGTGAAGGAGTTTAAGCATGCGTGGGATAGGTATAAGGCTATCCTAGATATAAGATAAGGCCAGGGACTAATGAAAGTATTACATTACTGAGAGGGTAGTGGATGCATGGAATAGTCTTCCAGTAGAAGTGGTAGAGGTTAATACAGTGAAGGAGTTTAAGTATGCATGGGATAGGTATAAGGCTATCCTAGATATAAGATAAGGCCATGGACTAATGAAAGTATTACTTTACTGAGAGGGTAGTGGATGTATGGAATAGTCTTCCAGTAGAAGAGGTTAATATAGTGAAGGAGTTTAAGCTGCATGGGATAGGTATAAGGCTATACTAGATATAAGATAAGGCCAGGGACTAATGAAAGTATTACTTTACTGAGAGGGTAGTGGATGCATGGAATAGTCTTTCAGTAGAAGTGATAGAGGGTAATACAGTGAAGGAGTTTAAGCATGCATGGGATAGGTATAAGGCTATCCTAGATATAAGATAAGGCCAGGGACTAATGAAAGTATTACTTTACTGAGAGGGTAGAGGATACATGGAATAGTCTTCCAGCAGAAGTGGTAGAGGTTAATACAGTGAGGGAGTTTAAGCATGCGTGGGATAGGGATAAGGCTATCCTAGATATATGATAAAGCCAGAGAGTAATGAAAGTATTACATTACTGAGAGGGTAGTGGATGTATGGAATAGTCTTCCAGTAGAAATGGTAGAGGTTAATACAGTGAAGGAGTTTAAGCATGCATGGGATAGGTATAAGGCTATCCTAGATATAAGATAACGCAAGGGACTAATGAAAGTATTACTTTACTGAGAGGGTAGTGGATGTATGGAATAGTCTTCCAGTAGAAGTGGTAGAGGTTAATACAGTGAAGGAGTTTAAGCATGCATGGGATAGGTATAAGGCTATCCTAGATATAAGATAACGCCAGGGACAAATGAAAGTATTACTTTACTGAGAGGGTAGTGGATGTATGGAATAGTCTTCCAGTAGAAGTGGTAGAGGTTAATACAGTGAAGCAGTTTAAGCATGCATGGGATAGGTATAAGGCTATCCTAGATATAAGATAAGGCCAGGGACTAATGAAAGGATTACATTACTGAGAGGTTAGTGGATGTATGGAATAGTATTCCAGTAGAAATGGTAGAGGTTAATACTGTGAAGGAGTTTAAGCTTGCATGGGATAGGTATAAGGCTATCCTAGATATAACATAAGGTCAGGGACTAATGAAAGTATTACTTTACTGAGAGGGTAGTGGATTGATGGAACAGTCTTCCAGAAGAAGAGGTTAATACACTGAAGGAGTTTAAGCATGCATGGGATAGATATAAGGCTATCCTAGATATATGATAAGGCCAGGGACTAATGAAAGTATTACTTTACTGAGAGGGTAGTGGATGTATGGAATAGTCTTCCAGTAGAAGTGGTAGAGGTTAATACTGTGAAGGAGTTTAAGCTTCCATGGGATAGGTATAAGGCTATCCTAGATATAAGATAAGGTCAGGGACTAATGAAAGTATTACATTACTGAGAGGGTAGTGGATGTATGGAATAGTCTTCCAGTAGAAGTGGTAGAGGTTAATACTGTGAAGGAGTTTAAGCTTCCATGGGATAGGTATAAGGCTATCCTAGATATAAGATAAGGCCTGGGACTAATGAAAGTATTACTTTACTGAGAGGGTAGTGGATACATGGAACAGTCTTCCAGTAGAAGAGGTTAATACACTGAAGGAGTTTAAGCATGCATGGGATAGGTATAAGGCTATCCTAGATATAAGATAAGGCCAGGGACTAATGAAAGTATTACTTTACTGAGAGGGTAGAGGATACATGGAATAGTCTTCCAGCAGAAGTAGTAGAGGTTAATACAGTGAGGGAGTTTAAGCATGCGTGGGATAGAGATAAGACTATCCTAGATATAAGATAACGCCACGGACTAATGAAAGTATTACTTTACTGAGAGGGTAGTGGATGTATGGAATAGTCTTCCAGTAGAAGTGGTAGAGGTTAATACAGTGAAGGAGTTTAAGCATGCATGGGATAGGGATAAGGCTATCCTAGATATAAGATAAGGTCAGGGACTAATGAAAGTATTACTTTACTGAGAGGGTAGTGGATGTATGGAATAGTCTTCCAGTAGAAGTGATAGAGGTTAATACAGTGAAGGGGTTTAAGCATGCATGCGATAGGTATAAGGCTATCCTAGATATAAGATAAGGCCAGGGACTAATGAAAGTATTACATTACTGAGAGGGTAGTGGATGCATGGAACAGTCTTCCAGTAGAAGTGATAGAGGTTAATACAGTGAAGGAGTTTAAGCATGCGTGGGATAGGTATAAGGCTATCCTAGATATAAGATAAGGCCAGGGACTAATGAAAGTATTACATTACTGAGAGGGTAGTGGATGCATGGAATAGTCTTCCAGTAGAAGTGGTAGAGGTTAATACAGTGAAGGAGTTTAAGCATGCATGGGATAGGTATAAGGCTATCCTAGATATAAGATAAGGCCATGGACTAATGAAAGTATTACTTTACTGAGAGGGTAGTGGATGTATGGAATAGTCTTCCAGTAGAAGAGGTTAATATAGTGAAGGAGTTTAAGCTGCATGGGATAGGTATAAGGCTATACTAGATATAAGATAAGGCCAGGGACTAATGAAAGTATTACTTTACTGAGAGGGTAGTGGATGCATGGAATAGTCTTTCAGTAGAAGTGATAGAGGGTAATACAGTGAAGGAGTTTAAGCATGCGTGGGATAGGGATAAGGCTATCCTAGATATATGATAAAGCCAGGGAGTAATGAAAGTATTACTTTACTGAGAGGGTATTGGATGTATGGAATAGTCTTCCAGTAGAAGAGGTTAATATAGTGAAGGAGTTTAAGCTGCATGGGATAGGTATAAGGCTATACTAGATATAAGATAAGGCCAGGGACTAATGAAAGTATTACTTTACTGAGAGGGTAGTGGATGCATGGAATAGTCTTCCAGCAGAAGAGGTAGAGGTTAATACAGTGAGGGAGTTTAAGCATGCGTGGGATAGGGATAAGGCTATCCTAGATATATGATAAAGCCAGGGAGTAATGAAAGTATTACTTTACTGAGAGGGTATTGGATGTATGGAATAGTCTTCCAGTAGAAGTGGTAGAGGTTAATACAGTGAAGGAGTTTAAGCATCCATGGGATAGGTATAAGGCTATCCTAGATATAAGATAAGGTCAGGGACTAATGAAAGTATTACATTACTGAGAGGGTAGTGGATGTATGGAATAGTCTTCCAGTAGAAGTGGTAGAGGTTAATACAGTGAAGGAGTTTAAGCATGCATGGGATAGGTATAAGGCTATCCTAGATATAAGATAACGCCAGGGACTAATGAAAGTATTACTTTACTGAGAGGGTAGTGGATGTATGGAATAGGCTTCCAGTAGAAGTGGTAGAGGTTAATACAGTGAAGGAGTTTAAGCATGCATGGGATAGGGATAAGGCTATCCTAGATATAAGATAAGGTCAGGGACTAATGAAAGTATTACTTTACTGAGAGGGTAGTGGATGTATGGAATAGTCTTCCAGTAGAAGTGATAGAGGTTAATACAGTGAAGGAGTTTAAGCATGCATGCGATAGGTATAAGGCTATCCTAGATATAAGATAAGGCCAGGGACTAATGAAAGTATTACATTACTGAGAGGGTAGTGGATGCATGGAACAGTCTTCCAGTAGAAGTGATAGAGGTTAATACAGTGAAGGAGTTTAAGCATGCGTGGGATAGGTATAAGGCTATCCTAGATATAAGATAAGGCCAGGGACTAATGAAAGTATTACATTACTGAGAGGGTAGTGGATGCATGGAATAGTCTTCCAGTAGAAGTGGTAGAGGTTAATACAGTGAAGGAGTTTAAGCATGCATGGGATAGGTATAAGGCTATCCTAGATATAAGATAAGGCCATGGACTAATGAAAGTATTACTTTACTGAGAGGGTAGTGGATGTATGGAATAGTCTTCCAGTAGAAGAGGTTAATATAGTGAAGGAGTTTAAGCTGCATGGGATAGGTATAAGGCTATACTAGATATAAGATAAGGCCAGGGACTAATGAAAGTATTACTTTACTGAGAGGGTAGTGGATGCATGGAATAGTCTTTCAGTAGAAGTGATAGAGGGTAATACAGTGAAGGAGTTTAAGCATGCGTGGGATAGGGATAAGGCTATCCTAGATATATGATAAAGCCAGGGAGTAATGAAAGTATTACTTTACTGAGAGGGTATTGGATGTATGGAATAGTCTTCCAGTAGAAGAGGTTAATATAGTGAAGGAGTTTAAGCTGCATGGGATAGGTATAAGGCTATACTAGATATAAGATAAGGCCAGGGACTAATGAAAGTATTACTTTACTGAGAGGGTAGTGGATGCATGGAATAGTCTTCCAGCAGAAGAGGTAGAGGTTAATACAGTGAGGGAGTTTAAGCATGCGTGGGATAGGGATAAGGCTATCCTAGATATATGATAAAGCCAGGGAGTAATGAAAGTATTACTTTACTGAGAGGGTATTGGATGTATGGAATAGTCTTCCAGTAGAAGTGGTAGAGGTTAATACAGTGAAGGAGTTTAAGCATCCATGGGATAGGTATAAGGCTATCCTAGATATAAGATAAGGTCAGGGACTAATGAAAGTATTACATTACTGAGAGGGTAGTGGATGTATGGAATAGTCTTCCAGTAGAAGTGGTAGAGGTTAATACAGTGAAGGAGTTTAAGCATGCATGGGATAGGTATAAGGCTATCCTAGATATAAGATAACGCCAGGGACTAATGAAAGTATTACTTTACTGAGAGGGTAGTGGATGTATGGAATAGTCTTCCAGTAGAAGTGGTAGAGGTTAATACAGTGAAGGAGTTTAAGCATGCATGGGATAGGTATAAGGCTATCCTAGATATAAGATAAGGCCATGGACTAATGAAAGTATTACTTTACTGAGAGGGTAGTGGATGTATGGAATAGTCTTCCAGTAGAAGAGGTTAATATAGTGAAGGAGTTTAAGCTGCATGGGATAGGTATAAGGCTATACTAGATATAAGATAAGGCCAGGGACTAATGAAAGTATTACTTTACTGAGAGGGTAGTGGATGCATGGAATAGTGTTTCAGTAGAAGTGATAGAGGGTAATACAGTGAAGGAGTTTAAGCATGCATGGGATAGGTATAAGGTTATCCTAGATATAAGATAAGGCCAGGGACTAATGAAAGTATTACTTTACGGAGAGGGTAGAGGATACATGGAATAGTCTTCCAGCAGAAGTGGTAGAGGTTAATACAGTGAGGGAGTTTAAGCATGCGTGGGATAAGGATAAGGCTATAATAGATATATGATAAAGCCAGGGAGTAATGAAAGTATTACTTTACTGAGAGGGTATTGGATGTATGGAATAGGCTTCCAGTAGAAGTGGTAGAGGTTAATACAGTGATGGAGATTAAGCATGCATGGGATAGGTATAAGGCTATCCTAGATATAAGATAAGGCCATGGACTAATGAAAGTATTACATTACTGAGAGGGTAGTGGATGTATGGAATAGTCTTCCAGTAGAAGTGGTAGAGGTTAATACAGTGAAGCAGTTTAAGCATGCATGGGATAGGGATAAGGCTATCCTAGATATAAGATAACGCCAGGGACTAATGAAAGTATTACTTTACTGAGAGGGTAGTGGATGTATGGAATAGTCTTCCAGTAGAAGAGGTTAATACACTGAAGGAGTTTAAGCATGCATGGGATAGGGATAAGGCTATCCTAGATATAAGATAACGCCAGGGACTAATGAAAGTATTACTTTACTGAGAGGGTAGTGGATGTATGGAATAGTCTTCCAGTAGAAGAGGTTAATATAGTGAAGGAGTTTAAGCTGCATGGGATAGGTATAAGGCTATACTAGATATAAGATAACGCCAGGGACTACTGAAAGTATTACTTTACTGAGAGGGTAGTGGATGTATGGAATAGTCTTCCAGTAGAAGTGGTAGAGGTTAATACAGTGAAGGAGTTTAAGCATGCATGCGATAGGTATAAGGCTATCCTAGATATAAGATAACGCCAGGGACTAATGAAAGTATTACTTTACTGAGAGGGTAGTGGATGTATGGAATAGTCTTCCAGTAGAAGTGGTAGAGGTTAATACAGTGAAGCAGTTTAAGCATGCATGGGATAGGGATAAGGCTATCCTAGATATAAGATAACGCCAGGGACTAATGAAAGTATTACTTTACTGAGAGGGTAGTGGATGTATGGAATAGTCTTCCAGTAGAAGTGGTAGAGGTTAATACAGTGAAGCAGTTTAAGCAGTTTAAGCATGCATGGGATAGGGATAAGGCTATCCTAGATATAAGATAACGCCAGGGACTAATGAAAGTATTACTTTACTGAGAGGGTAGTGGATGTATGGAATAGTCTTCCAGTAGAAGAGGTTAATACAGTGAAGCAGTTTAAGCATGCATGGGATAGGCCTAAGGCTATCCTAGATATAACATAAAGTCAGGGACTAATGAAAGTATTACTTTACTGAGAGGGTAGTGGATACATGGAACAGTCTTCCAGTAGAAGAGGTTAATACACTGAAGGAGTTTAAGCATGCATGGGATAGGTATAAGGCTATCCTAGATATAAGATAAGGTCAGGGACTAATGAAAGTATTACTTTACTGAGAGGGTAGTGGATGTATGGAATAGTCTTGCAGTAGAAATGGTAGAGGTTAATACTGTGAAGGAGTTTAAGCTTGCATGGGATAGGTATAAGGCTATCCTAGATATAACATAAGGTCAGGGACTAATGAAAGTATTACTTTACTGAGAGGGTAGTGGATACATGGAACAGTCTTCCAGTAGAAGAGGTTAATACACTGAAGGAGTTTAAGCAAGCATGGGATAGGTATAAGGCTATCCTAGATATAAGATAAGGCCAGGGACTAATGAAAGTATTACTTTACTAAGAGGGTAGAGGATACATGGAATAGTCTTCCAGCAGAAGTAGTAGAGGTTAATACAGTGAGGGAGTTTAAGCATGCGTGGGATAGAGATAAGACTATCCTAGATATAAGATAACGCCAGGGACTAATGAAAGTATTACTTTACTGAGAGGGTAGTGGATGTATGGAATAGTCTTCCAGTAGAAATGGTAGAGGTTAAAACAGTGAAGCAGTTTAAGCATGCATGGGATAGGTATAAGGCTATTCTAGATATAGGATAATGCCAGGGACTAATGAAAGTATTACTTTACTGAGAGGGTAGTGGATGTATGGAATAGTCTTCCAGTAGAAGTGGTAGAGGTTAATACAGTGAAGGAGTTTAAGCATGCATGGGATAGGGATAAGGCTATTCTAGATATAAGATAACGCTAGGGACTAATGAAAGTATTACTTTACTGAGAGGGTAGTGGATGTATGGAATAGTCTTCCAGTAGAAGTGGTAGAGGTTAATACAGTGAAGGAGTTTAAGCATGCATGGGATAGGGATAAGGCTTTCCTAGATATAAGATAAGGCCAGGGACTAATGAAAGTATTACTTTACTGAGAGGGTAGTGGATGCATGGAATAGTCTTCCAGTAGAAGTGATAGAGGTTAATACAGTGAAGGAGTTTAAGCATGCATGGGATAGGTATATGGCTATCCTAGATATAAGATAAGGCCAGGGACTAATGAAAGTATTACATTACTGAGAGGGTAGTGGATGCATGGAATAGTCTTCCAGTAGAAGTGGTAGAGGTTAATACAGTGAAGGAGTTTAAGCATGCGTGGGATAGGTATAAGGCTATCCTAGATATAAGATAAGGTCAGGGACTAATGAAAGTATTACTTTACTGAGAGGGTAGTGGCTGCATGGAATAGTCTTCCAGTAGAAGTGGTAGAGGTTAATACAGTGAAGGAGTTTAAGCATGCGTGGGATAGGTAAAAGGCTATCCTAGATATAAGATAACGCCAGGGACTAATGAAAGTGTTACTTTACTGAGAGGGTAGTGGATGTATGGAATAGTTTTCCAGTAGAAATTGTAGAGGTTAATACTGTGAAAGAGTTTAAGCATGCATGGGATAGGGATAAGGCTATCCTAGATATAAGATAAGGCCAGAGACTAATGAAAGTATTACTTTACTGAGAGGGTAGTGGATACATGGAACAGTCTTCCAGTAGAAGAGGTTAATACACTGAAGGAGTTTAAGCATGCATGGGATAGGTATAAGGCTATCCTAGATATAAGATAAGGCCAGGGACTAATGAAAGTATTACTTTACTGAGAGGGTAGTGGATGCATGGGATAGTCTTCCAGTAGAAGTGGTAGAGGTTAATACAGTGAAGGAGTTTAAGCATGCGTGGGATAGGTATAAGGCTATCCTAGATATAAGATAACGCCAGGGACTAATGAAAGTATTACTTTACTGAGAGGGTAGAGGATACATGGAATAGTCTTCCAGCAGAAGTGGTAGAGGTTAATACAGTGAGGGAGTTTAAGCATGCGTGGGATAGGGATAAGGCTATCCTAGATATAAGATAAGGTCAGGGACTAATGAAAGTATTACTTTACTGAGAGGGTAGTGGCTGCATGGAATAGTCTTCCAGTAGAAGTGGTAGAGGTTAATACAGTGAAGGAGTTTAAGCATGCGTGGGATAGGTATAAGGCTATCCTAGATATAAGATAACGCCAGGGACTAATGAAAGTGTTACTTTACTGAGAGGGTAGTGGATGTATGGAATAGTTTTCCAGTAGAAATTGTAGAGGTTAATACTGTGAAGGAGTTTAAGCATGCATGGGATAGGGATAAGGCTATCCTAGATATAAGATAAGGCCAGAGACTAATGAAAGTATTACTTTACTGAGAGGGTAGTGGATACATGGAACAGTCTTCCAGTAGAAGAGGTTAATACACTGAAGGAGTTTAAGCATGCATGGGATAGGTATAAGGCTATCCTAGATATAAGATAAGGCCAGGGACTAATTTAAGTATTACTTTTCTGAGAGGGGAGAGGATACATGGAATAGTCTTCCAGCAGAAGTGGTAGAGGTTAATACAGTGAGGGAGTTAAAGCATGCGTGGGATAGGTATAAGGCTATCCTAGATATAAGATAACGCCAGGGACTAATGAAAGTATTACATTACTGAGAGGGTAGTGGATGAATGGAATAGTCTTCCAGTAGAAGTGGTAGAGGTTAATACAGTGAAGGCGTTTAAGCATGCGTGGGATAGGTATAAGGCTATCCTAGATATAAGATAAGGTCAGGGACTAATGAAAGTATTACTTTACTGAGAGGGTAGTGGATGTATGGAATAGTCTTCCAGTAGAAATGGTAGAGGTTAATACAGTGAAGGAGTTTAAGCATGCTTGGGATAGGCCAAAGGCTATCCTAGATATAACACAAGGTCAGGGACTAATGAAAGTATAACTTTACTGAGAGGGTAGTGGATGTATGGAATAGTCTTCCAGTAGAAGTGGTAGAGGTTAATACAGTGAAGGAGTTTAAGCATGCATGGGATAGATATAAGTCTATCCTAGATATAAGATAAGGCCAGGGACTAATGAAAGTATTATATTACTGAGAGGGTAGTGGATGCATGGAATAGTCTTCCAGTAGAAGTGGTAGAGGTTAATACAGTGAAGGAGTTTAAGCATGCGTGGGATAGGTATTAGGCTATCCTAGATATAAGATAAGGCCAGGGACTAATGAAAGTATTACATTACTGAGAGGGTAGTGGATACATGGAACAGTCTTCCAGTAGAAGAGGTTAATACAGTGAAGGAGTTTAAGCATGCATGCGATAGGTATAAGGCTATCCTAGATATAACATAAGGCCAGGGACTAATGAAAGTATTACTTTACTGAGAGGGTAGTGGATGCATGGGATAGTCTTCCAGTAGAAGTGGTAGAGGTTAATACAGTGAAGGAGTTTAAGCATGCGTGGGATAGGTATAAGGCTATCCAAGATATAAGATAACGCCAGGGACTAATGAAAGTATTACTTTACTGAGAGGGTAGAGGATACATGGAATAGTCTTCCAGCAGAAGTGGTAGAGGTTAATACAGTGAGGGAGTTTAAGCATGCGTGGGATAGGGATAAGGCTATCCTAGATATAAGATAAGGTCAGGGACTAATGAAAGTATTACTTTACTGAGAGGGTAGTGGCTGCATGGAATAGTCTTCCAGTAGAAGTGGTAGAGGTTAATACAGTGAAGGAGTTTAAGCATGCGTGGGATAGGTATAAGGCTATCCTAGATATAAGATAACGCCAGGGACTAATGAAAGTGTTACTTTACTGAGAGGGTAGTGGATGTATGGAATAGTTTTCCAGTAGAAATTGTAGAGGTTAATACTGTGAAGGAGTTTAAGCATGCATGGGATAGGGATAAGGCTATCCTAGATATAAGATAAGGCCAGAGACTAATGAAAGTATTATTTTACTGAGAGGGTAGTGGATACATGGAACAGTCTTCCAGTAGAAGAGGTTAATACACTGAAGGAGTTTAAGCATGCATGGGATAGGTATAAGGCTATCCTAGATATAAGATAAGGCCAGGGACTAATGAAAGTATTACTTTACTGAGAGGGTAGTGGATGTATGGAATAGTCTTCCAGTAGAAATGGTAGAGGTTAATACAGTGAGGGAGTTAAAGCATGCGTGGGATAGGTATAAGGCTATCCTAGATATAAGATAACGCCAGGGACTAATGAAAGTATTACATTACTGAGAGGGTAGTGGATGTATGGAATAGTCTTCCAGTAGAAGTGGTAGAGGTTAATACAGTGAAGGCGTTTAAGCATGCGTGGGATAGGTATAAGGCTATCCTAGATATAAGATAAGGTCAGGGACTAATGAAAGTATTACTTTACTGAGAGGGTAGTGGATGTATGGAATAGTCTTCCAGTAGAAATGGTAGAGGTTAATACAGTGAAGGAGTTTAAGCATGCTTGGGATAGGCCAAAGGCTATCCTAGATATAACACAAGGTCAGGGACTAATGAAAGTATAACTTTACTGAGAGGGTAGTGGATGTATGGAATAGTCTTCCAGTAGAAGTGGTAGAGGTTAATACAGTGAAGGAGTTTAAGCATGCATGGGATAGGGATAAGGCTATTCTAGATATAAGATAAGGCCAGGGACTAATGAAAGTATTACATTACTGAGAGGGTAGTGGATACATGGAACAGTCTTCCAGTAGAAGAGGTTAATACAGTGAAGGAGTTTAAGCATGCATGCGATAGGTATAAGGCTATCCTAGATATAACATAAGGCCAGGGACTAATGAAAGTATTACTTTACTGAGAGGGTAGTGGATGCATGGGATAGTCTTCCAGTAGAAGTGGTAGAGGTTAATACAGTGAAGCAGTTTAAGCATGCATGGGATAGTTATAAGGCTATCCTAGATATAAGATAAGGCCAGGGACTAATGAAAGTATTACTTTACTGAGAGGGTAGTGGATGCATGGGATAGTCTTCCAGTAGAAGTGGTAGAGGTTAATACAGTGAAGCAGTTTAAGCATGCGTGGGATAGGTATAAGGCTATCCTAGATATAAGATAACGCCAGGGACTAATAAAAGTATTACTTTACTGAGAGGGTAGTGGATGTATGGAATAGTCTTCCAGTAGAAATGGTAGAGGTTAATACAGTGAAGCAGTTTAAGCATGCATGGGATAGGAATAAGGCTATTCTAGATATAGGATAACGCCAGGGACTAATGAAAGTATTACTTTACTGAGAGGGTAGTGGATGTATGGAATAGTCTTCCAGTAGAAGTGGTAGAGGTTAATACAGTGAAGGAGTTTAAGCATGCATGGGATAGGGATAAGGCTATTCTAGATATAAGATAACGCCAGGGACTAATGAAAGTATTACTTTACTGAAAGGGTAGTGTATGTATGGAATAGTCTTCCAGTAGAAGTGGTAGAGGTTAATACAGTGAAGGAGTTTAAGCATGCATGGGATAGGGATAAGGCTATCCTAGATATAAGATAACGCCAGGGACTAATGAAAGTATTACTTTACTGAGAGGGTAGTGGATGTATGGAATAGTCTTCCAGTAGAAATGGTAGAGGTTAATACTGTGAAGGAGTTTAAGCTTGCATGGGATAGGTATAAGGCTATCCTAGATATAACATAAGGTCAGGGACTAATGAACGTATTACTTTACTGAGAGGGTAGTGGATGTATGGAATAGTCTTCCAGTAGAAGTGGTAGAGGTTAATACTGTGAAGGAGTTTAAGCTTGCATGGGATAGGCCTAAGGCTATCCTAGATATAAGATAAGGTCAGGGACTAATGAAAGTATTACTTTACTGAGAGGGTAGTGGATACATGGAACAGTCTTCCAGTAGAAGAGGTTAATACACTGAAGGAGTTTAAGCATGCATGGGATAGGTATAAGGCTATCCTAGATATAAGATAAGGCCAGGGACTAATGAAAGTATTACATTACTGAGAGGGTAGTGGATGTATGGAATAGTCTTCCAGTAGAAGTGGTAGAGGTTAATACAGTGAAGGAGTTTAAGCATGCGTGGGATAGGTATAAAACTATCCTAGATATAAGTTAAGGTCAGGGACTAATGAAAGTATTACATTACTGAGAGGGTAGTGGATGCATGGAATAGTCTTCCAGTAGAAGTGGTAGAGGTTAATACAGTGAAGGAGTTTAAGCATGCATGGGATAGGTATAAGGTTATCCTAGACATTAGATAAGGCCAGGGACTAATGAAAGTATTACTTTACTGAGAGGGTAGTGGATGTATGGAATAGTCTTCCAGTAGAAGTGGTAGAGGTTAATACAGTGAAGGAGTTTAAGCATGCATGGGATAGATATAAGTCTATCCTAGATATAAGATAAGGCCAGGGACTAATGAAAGTATTACATTACTGAGAGGGTAGTGGATGCATGGAATAGTCTTCCAGTAGAAATGGTAGAGGTTAATACAGTGAAGGATTTTAAGCATGCATGAGATAGGCCTAAGGCTATCCTAGATATAAGATAAGGCCAGGGACTAATGAAAGTATTACATTACTGAGAGGGTAGTGGATGTATGGAATAGTCTTCCAGTAGAAGTGGTAGAGGTTAATACAGTGAAGTAGTTTAAGCATGCATGGGATAGGTATAAGGCTATCCTAGATATAACATAAGGTCAGTGACTAATGAAAGAATTACTTTACTGAGAGGGTAGTGGATGCATGGAATAGTCTTCCAGTAGAAGTGGTAGAGTTTAATACAGTGAAGGAGTTTAAGCATGCGTGGGATAGGTATTAGGCTATCCTAGATATAAGATAAGGCCAGGGACTAATGAAAGTATTGCATTACTGAGAGGGTAGTGGATACATGGAACAGTCTTCCAGTAGAAGAGGTTAATACAGTGAAGGAGTTTAAGCATGCATGCGATAGGTATAAGGCTATCCTAGATATAAGATAAGGTCAGGGACTAATGAAAGTATTACATTACTGAGAGGGTAGTGGATACATGGAACAGTCTTCCAGTAGAAGAGGTTAATACAGTGAATGAGTTTAAGCATGCATGGGATAGTTATAAGGCTATCCTAGATATAAGATAAGGTCAAGGACTAATGAAAGTATTACTTTACTGAGAGGGTAGTGGATGTATGGAATAGTCTTCTAGTAGAAATGGTAGAGGTTAATACAGTGAAGGAGTTTAAGCATGCATGGGATAGGCCAAAGGCTATCCTAGATATAAGATAAGGCCAGGGACTAATGAAAGTATTACATTACTGAGAGGGTAGTGGATGCATGGAATAGTCTTCCAGTAGAAGTGGTAGAGGTTAATACAGTGAAGGAGTTTAAGCATGCATGGGATAGGTATAAGGCTATCCTAGATATAACACAAGGTCAGGGACTAATGAAAGTATTACTTTACTGAGAGGGTAGTGGATGTATGGAATAGTCTTCCAGTAGAAGTGGTAGAGGTTAATACAGTGAAGGAGTTTAAGCATGCATGGTATAGGTATAAGGCTATCCTAGATATAAGATAAGGCCAGGGACTAATGAAAGTATTACATTACTGAGAGGGTAGTGGATGCATGGAATAGTCTTCCAGTAGAAGTGGTAGAGGTTAATACAGTGAAGGAGTTTAAGCATGCGTGGGATAGGTATTAGGCTATCCTAGATATAAGATAAGGCCAGGGACTAATGAAAGTATTACATTACTGAGAGGGTAGTGGATACATGGAGCAGTCTTCCAGTAGAAGAGGTTAATACAGTGAAGGAGTTTAAGCATGCATGCGATAGGTATAAGGCTATCCTAGATATAAGATAAGGTCAGGGACTAATGAAAGTATTACATTACTGAGAGGGTAGTGGATACATGGAACAGTCTTCCAGTAGAAGAGGTTAATACAGTGAAGGAGTTTAAGCATGCATGCGATATGTATAAGGCTATCCTAGATATAAGATAAGGCCAGGGACTAATGAAAGTATTACTTTACTGAGAGGGTAGTGGATGCATGGGATAGTCTTCCAGTAGAAGTGGTAGAGGTTAATACAGTGAAGGAGTTTAAGCATGCGTGGGATAGGTATAAGGCTATCCTAGATATAAGATAACGCCAGGGACTAATGAAAGTATTACTTTACTGAGAGGGTAGAGGATACATGGAATAGTCTTCCAGCAGAAGTGGTAGAGGTTAATACAGTGAGGGAGTTTAAGCATGCGTGGGATAGGGATAAGGCTATCCTAGATATAAGATAAAGCCAGGGAGTAATGAAAGTATTACATTACTGAGAAGGTAGTGGATGTATGGAATAGTCTTCCAGTAGAAGTGGTAGAGGTTAATACAGTGAAGGAGTTTAAGCATGCGTGGGATAGGTATAAGGCTATCCTAGATATAAGATAAGGTCAGGGACTAATGAAAGTATTACTTTACTGAGAGGGTAGTGGAAACATGGAACAGTCTTCCAGTAGAAGAGGTTAATACACTGAAGGAGTTTAAGCATGCATGGGATAGGTATAAGGCTATCCTAGATATAAGATAAGGCCAGGGACTAATGAAAGTATTACTTTACTGAGAGGGTAGTGGATGTATGGAATAGTCTTCCAGTAGAAGTGGTACAGGTTAATACAGTGAAGGAGTTTAAGCATGCATGGGATAGGTATAAGGCTATCCTAGATATAAGATAAGGCCAGGGACTAATGAAAGTATTACATTACTGAGAGGGTAGTGGATGTATGGAATAGTCTTCCAGTAGAAGTGGTAGAGGTTAATACAGTGAAGGAGTTTAAGCATGCATGGGATAGGTATAAGACTATCCTAGATATAAAATAAGGCCAGGGACTAATGAAAGTATTTAGAAAGTTGGTCAGACTAGATGGCCGGATTGTTATCTGCTGACACATTGTATGTTGCTATATGTCTATGTATAGGGAGGTAGTGCAGGGTTATAATCCAGCCTGCCTGTCACTGTGTGGTATCTACCGGCTGCCCCAAGGTCACATATGTTTCAGGCTCCTTGTAGAGCTGGACACTTTTCTGTCTATATACCTATTTTTAAAGTGCCCCACCTCCAATGTTTATTAATAAAAGAAGATATGATTGTCATTTATCACTAAAATATTGGTAGTTTGGCAAATTACATTTGAAATTAAAAATCACATATTGAGAATATAAATGACTTATTGAGACCAATTGTGACAAATGTATACAGACCGTACAGACATCTGCCTTGTATCCAACCCGGGGATTCTTTGTTGCTTTTTAAGGTAATAAAGCTGAGTGTAACCTGAGCGGCTCCTTCTTACGCTTTACTAAGAGCAGACACTCTCATCATGCAGATCCATACCGGTATCCATGTCTCCTTCCAGCACTCGCAGGGTGCACCCCTAACCGTTCCAGGCCTAATGGCAGACATTCTGCTATTAACGTATCTGTCCCCCGTTTCCCCCGTGGTGGGGGGGCTGCCATGTTTAACTTATGGCTCTGAAGCCCAAGCCATTGTCTGTGAGGAGATGGGAGATATACGTTTAATTCAGAGTGTAAACCTCAGGACGTGTGATTATATCATATCATTGCAATCAGAATCACCTCTGTCGGGCGGCAGATCTATGTAACAGCAACTCTTTTACTCCAAAAATGATCCAATTCTCCCGACACTGCAGATTGTGGTTGCGTACATCTATGTTTCTCCATCATTAAAAGGACCATGAAGTAAAATAAATTATAATAATGAGAATAATGTCTTTAGAGAGTATACTAGTTCATAATCCACGATGTGTTCTCAAGAGCTTGCACTCTAATACAAATACTACAGCTTACACTAGTACACATACCACAATGTGTTTGCAAGCACTTCCATTGTATTAAAGCTAACAAAGCCTATGCCTATTTCCAATTCCACCAGCTGCTCTCAAGAGCTTACACTCTATTTCCGAATCCTCACATTGCAATCTGTTACACATCTGTTACACGTCAGCAACCTGCACATGACCTTGGTCTGCACGCAGAGGGCGAGGGTTACAGAGAGGGGGGCGAGTGAAGCAGATTAATCTCACCGCACAGAACATTTCCCTACTGATATCCATATTCAACGTGTCCCTCCGACAATGACTGGTACAAGATGAATAGCGGAGGGGAGGGGGAGACCTGCGGGGGCGACACCTCAAATTAATGGCTGGATCTTAACATTCACACGGAAAACTGAAGGTCGCCCCTCGGAGACGCAATATAACAGAGTAATAAAGGGGGGCAAACAGCAGAGCACGAGACACATCAACAGGGAGTGCCGAGGACCACCTCCACACAGACACCTAGTGACAGTGACATGTGTAATGGGTTAAAGGGACAGTCCCATGTAATGTGACCTAATGACAGTGACATGTTTAATGGGTTAAAGGGACAGTCCCATGTAACGTGACCTAATGACAGTGACATGTTTAATGGGTTAAAGGGACAGTCCCATGTAACGTGACCTAATGACAGTGAGATGTTTAATGGGTTAAAGGGACAGTCCCGTCTAACGTGACCTAATGACAGGGACATGTTTAATGGGTTAAAGGGACAGTCCCGTGTAACGTGACCTAATGACAGTGACATGTTTAGTGGGTTAAAGGGACAGTCCCATGTAACGTTACCTAATGACAGTGACATGTTTAGTGGGTTAAAGGGACAGTCCCATGTAACGTGACCTAATGACAGTGACATGTTTAATGGGTTAAAGGGACAGTCCCATGTAACATGACCTAATGACAGTGACATGTTTAATGGATTAAAGGGACAGTCCCATGTAACATGACCTAATGACAGTGACATGTGTAATGGGTTAAAGGGACAGTCCCATGTAACGTGACCTAATGACAGTGACATGTTTAATGGGTTAAAGGGACAGTCCCATGTAAAGTGTCCTAATGACAGTGACATGTTTAATGGGTTAAAGGGACAGTCCCATGTAAAGTGACCTAATGACAGGGACATGTTTAATGGGTTAAAGGGACAGTCCCATGTAACGTGACCTAATGACAGTGACATGTTTAATGGGTTAAAGGGACAGTCCCATGTAACGTGACCTAATGACAGTGACATGTTTAATGGGTTAAAGGGACAGTCCCATGTAAAGTGTCCTAATGACAGTGACATGTTTTATGGGTTAAAGGGACAGTCCCATGTAACGTGACCTAATGACAGTGACATGTTTAATGGGTTAAAGGGACAGTCCCATGTAAAGTGACCTAATGACAGTGACATGTGTAATGGGTTAAAGGGACAGTCCCATGTAATGTGACCTAATGACAGTGACATGTGTAATGGGTTAAAGGGACAGTCCCATGTAACGTGACCTAATGACAGTGACCTGTTTAATGGGTTAAAGGGACAGTCCCATGTAATGTGACCTAATGACAGTGACATGTTTAATGGGTTAAAGGGACAGTCCCATGTAACGTGACCTAGTGACAGTGACATGTGTAATGGGTTAAAGGGACAGTCCCATGTAACGTGTCCTAATGACAGTGACCTGTATAATGGGTTAAAGGGACAGTCCCGTGTAACGAGACCTAATGACAGTGACATGTTTAATGGGTTAAAGGGACAGTCCCATGTAAAGTGATCTAATGACAGTGACATGTTTAATGGGTTAAAGGTTCAGTCCCATGTAATGTGACCTAGTGACAGTGACATGTGTAATGGGTTAAAGGGACAGTCCCATGTAATGTGACCTAATGACAGTGACATGTTTAATGGGTTAAAGGGACAGTCCCATGTAACGTGATCTAATGACAGTGACATGTTTAATGGGTTAAAGGGACAGCATCATGTGAAGTGACCTAATGACAGGGACATGTGTAATGGGTTAAAGGGACAGTCCCATGTAACGTGACCTAATGACAGTGACATGTGTAATGGGTTAAAGGGACAGTGCCATGTAACGTGACCTAATGACAGGGACATGTGTAATGGGTTAAAGGGACAGTGCCATGTAAAGTGACCTAATGACAGTGACATGTTTAATGGGTTAAAGGGACAGTCCCATGTAACGTGACCTAATGACAGTGACATGTTTAATGGGTTAAAGGGACAGTCCCATGTAACGTGACCTAATGACAGTTACATGTTTAATGGGTTAAAGGGACAGTCCCATGTAACGTGACCTAATGACAGTGACATGTTTAATGGGTTAAAGGGACAGTCCCATGTAACGTGACCTAATGACAGTTACATGTTTAATGGGTTAAAGGGACAGTCCCATGTAACGTGACCTAATGACAGTGACATGTTTAATGGGTTAAAGGGACAGTCCCATGTAACGTGACCTAATGACAGTGACATGTATAATGGGTTAAAGGGACAGTCCCATGTAACGTGACCTAATGACAGTGACATGTTTAATGGGTTAAAGGGACAGTCCCATGTAACGTGACCTAATGACAGTGACATGTTTAATGGGTTAAAGAGACAGTCCCATGTAACGTGACCTAATGACAGTGACATGTTTAATGGGTTAAAGGGACAGTCCCATGTAACGTGACCTAATGACAGTGACATGTTTAATGGGTTAAAGGGACAGTCCCATGTAACGTGACCTAATGACAGTGACATGTTTAATGGGTTAAAGGGACAGTCCCATGTAACGTGACCTAATGACATTGACATGTTTAATGGGTTAAAGGGACAGTCCCATGTAACGTGACCTAATGACAGTGATATGATTAATGGGTTAAAGGGACAGTCCCATGTAACGTGACCTAATGACAGTGACATGTTTAATGGGTTAAAGGGACAGTCCCATGTAACGTGACCTAATGACAGTGACATGTTTAATGGGTTAAAGGGACAGTCCCATGTAAAGTGACCTAATGACAGTGATATGATTAATGGGTTAAAGGGACAGTCCCATGTAACGTGACCTAATGACAGTGACATGTTTAATGGGTTAAAGGGTCAGTCCCATGTAACGTGACCTAATGACAGGGACATGTTTAATGGGTTAAAGGGACAGTCCCATGTAAAGTGACCTAATGACAGTGACATGTTTAATGGGTTAAATGGACAGTCCCATGTAACGTGACCTAATGACAGTGACATGTTTAATGGGTTACAGGGAGAGTCCCATGTAACGTGACCTAATGACAGTGACATGTGTAATGAGTTAAAGGGACAGTCCCATGTAACGTGACCTAATGACAGTGACATGTTTAATGGGGTAAAGGGACAGTCCCATGTAACGTGACCTAATGGCAGTGACATGTTTAATGGGTTAAAGTGACAGTCCCATGTAACGTGACCTACTGACAGTGACATGTTTAATGAGTTAAAGGGACAGTCCCGTATAACGTGACCTAATGACAGTGACATGTTTAATGGGTTAAAGGGACAGTCCCATGTAACGTGATCTAATGACAGTGACATGTTTAATGGGTTAAAGGGACAGTCCTGTGTAACGTGACCTAATGACAGTGACATGTTTAATGGGTTAAAGGGACAGTCCCATGTAAAGTGACCTAATGACAGTGATATGATTAATGGGTTAAAGGGACAGTCCCAAATAACGTGACCTAATGACAGGGACATGTTTAATTAAACGTGACCTAATGACAGTGACATGTTTAATGGGTTAAATGGACAGTCCCATGTAACGTGACCTAATGACAGTGACATGTTTAATGGGTTAAAGGGACAGTCCCATGTAACGTGACCTAATGACAGCGACATGTTTAATGGGTTAAAGGGACAGTACCATGTAACGTGATCTAATGACAGTGTCATGTTTAATGGGTTAAAGGGACAGTCCCATGCATGTAACGTGTCCTAATGACAGTGACATGTTTAATGGGTTAAAGGGACAGTCCCATGTAACGTGTTATAATGACAGTGACATGTTTAATGGGTTAAAGGGACAGTCCCATGCATGTAACGTGTCCTAATGACAGTGACATGTTTAATGGGTTAAAGGGACAGTCCCATGTAACGTGACCTAATGACAGTGACCTGTTTAATGGGTTAAAGGGACAGTCCCATGTAACATGACCAAATGACAGTGACATGTTTAGTGGATTAAAGGGACAGTCCCATGCAACGTGACCTAATGACAGTGACATGTTTAATGAGTTAAAGGGACAGTCCCATGTAACGTGACCTAATGACAGCGACATGTTTAATGGGTTAAAGGGACAGTCCCATGTAACGTGACCTATTGACAGCGACATGTTTAATGGGTTAAAGGGACAGTACCATGTAACGTGACCTAAGGATAGTGACATGTTTAGTGGATTAAAGGGACAGTCCCATGTAACGTGACCTAATGACAGTGACCTGTTTAATGGGTTAGAGGGACAGTCCCATGTAATGTGACCTAATGACAGTGACATGTTTAATGGGTTAAAGGGACAGTCCCATGTAACGTGACCTAATGACAGTGACATGTTTAGTGGATTAAAGGGACAGTCCCATGTAACGTGACCTAATGACAGTGACATGTTTAATGGGTTGAAGGCACAGTCCCGTGTAACGTGACCTAATGACAGAGACATGTTTAATGGGTTAAAGGGACAGTCCCATGTAACGTGACCCAATGACAGTGACATGTTTAATGGGTTAAAGGGACAGTCCCGTGTAACGTGACCTAATGACATGTTTAATGGGTTAAAGGGACAGTCCCATGCATGTAACGTGTCCTAATGACAGTGACATGTTTAATTGGTTAAAGGGACAGTCCCATGTAACGTGACCTAATGACAGTGACATGTTTAATGGGTTAAAGGGACAGTCCCATGTAACATGACCAAATGACATTGACATGTTTAGTGGATTAAAGGGACAGTCCCATGCAACGTGACCTAATGAAAGTGACATGTTTAATGGGTTAAAGGGACAGTCCCATGTAACGTGACCTAATGACAGCGACATGTTTAATGGGTTAAAGGGACAGTACCATGTAACGTGATCTAATGACAGCGACATGTTTAATGGGTTAAAGGGACAGTACCATGTAACGTGATCTAATGACAGTGACATGTTTAATGGGTTAAAGGGACAGTCCCATGTAATGTGACCTAAGGACAGTGACATGTTTAGTGGATTAAAGGGACAGTCCCATGTAACGTGACCTAATGACAGTGACCTGTTTAATGGGTTAGAGGGACAGTCCCATGTAAAGTGACCTAATGACAGTGACATGTTTAATGGGTTAAAGGGACAGTCCCGTGTAACGTGACCTAATGACAGAGACATGTTTAATGGGTTAAAGGGACAGTCCCATGTAACGTGACCTAATGACAGAGACATGTTTAATGGGTTAAAGGGACAGTCCCATCTAACGTGACCCAATGACAGTGACATGTTTAATGGGTTAAAGGGACAGTCCCGTGTAACGTGACCCAATGACAGTGACATGTTTAATGGGTTAAAGGGACAGTCCCGTGTAACGTGACCCAATGACAGTGACATGTTTAATGGGTTAAAGGGACAGTCCCGTGTAACGTGACCTAATGACATGTTTAATGGGTTAAAGGGACAGTCCCATGTAAAGTGACCTAATGACAGGGACATGTTTAATGGGTTAAAGGGACAGTCCCGTGTAACGTGACCTAATGACATGTTTAATGGGTTAAAGGGACAGTCCCATCTAACGGAACCCAATGACAGTGACATGTTTAATGGGTTAAAGGGACAGTCCCGTGTAACGTGACCCAATGACAGTGACATGTTTAATGGGTTAAAGGGACAGTCCCGTGTAACGTGACCTAATGACATGTTTAATGGGTTAAAGGGACAGTCCCATGTAAAGTTTCTTGAATAGTAGATTAGCCCTTTCTTGCTCTAACTCTGGGTCATTGGAAGTTAGTCTCAGTCTGGTAGTTACCCTCTGGCATCACATGAGGAGAGGGTGGTCTTTCAGAGCATTTATCAGCTGGGACATGAAGGGATGGGATTGCATCTCCAGCACAGAGCAGATAACTTCACGGAGCTGCTTTCAGGGGGGTGGAAATGTATCAATGTCAGAGATCTGTGACCAACACAATACACAGATATAGCGTGTAACACGTCTGTTACACATTGATACCCACGTCTTGAAAGAAGGAATTGCAGGGAACTGATAAAGGAATCTCAGACTTAAGGCCGAAGTAGATGAGTTGGAAACATTCTCCCCTTCAGCTGTATTCAGGAGAATTTTCCAACTTTGCCAATTTGGCCTGAAGTTTACAATTCCCTTGTCAATTCCCTGCCATTCTCTTGTTCATGAATAAAGCCCATAGCGTTAGATTCTGTTCTCCCTGGCTCGGGTGGATTGCGTATCTTTCCCACTCTTCCCTCTCCCCCCATTCTGTTTCCTCTCTTCCTGGATCACTCCCCCCTCCATTTCTGTATTCTCTCTCTCACTTCTTTCAGGATTCCCCTCCCTTCTCCTCCCCATCGTCCTCTATCTTCCTCTTCTTGACTGCCACTCGTTTTCGATTATCCCCTGTTCTCTCCGAGGCTCAATGGATTCCCTCTCTCTCTCCATCAATCTCCCTTCCCCTCTCACATCCCCTCTCTCCTAAAGCACAGTTATTAGAAAGATCAGCTCCACACAAGACATAAGTCATTCGCGGCTCCCACAGTTTGCTTGTCAGGATAGTAAATTAAATTTCTGCTCTCTGGCCAAACATAAACACTGCAATGAATCTCTATATCATTTACACCATGTCTTCTACTCTCCTCGGAAGGGGGTGGGGGGAGATGGGGTTTGGGGGGGGGGGGGGCGCCTTGGGTGGAGTCAGGGGACTCCGAGGTCCAGAACACCAGGGGGCAGAATTTTTCCACTGCCCCTGCAGACTTACAATTTGTAAACAAACAAAAAAATGCACCAATTAACTATCTCATGTGAAAGAGAAACTATAGGTAATCCTTGGGGTAAAAGAGACAGTTGCCCCAATACCGGCAGGATGCTGATACACATTACATAACGTACTCCTGTACTCCGCCAGTTGGTCCAGACAGGGCCTGCAAATACAGAATACAACTGAACTTCCTCAGTTTGGGGGGGGGGGGGCTCGTAAAACCTGTGCCCAAGGAGGGAGCCAGAGAGTGTATTAATATGAAAAGATGCTAGCCCACCTCCCAGCCTCTCACATCTAACAATGGACTTCTCCAAATCCTCTGAATGGGGGAACTTATTCCAAATTCGGCTGCTTTGGTCTGAAGTTTGAAGTTCCCTTCTCATTTCCCTGCAGTTCCTTAGTATGATCTATAACATAACAATATACGCCACGCTGATAGGTTTGTCGTCTATTCTCGGCCTCTGGGTCAAGTGCCCACTGCGCGGCAACCCTACAGGCTGAGCATGATGAGATTCGGAGTCCGCAGTTGGTCCTCCGGTGATTGATTTTTAGGTCTTAAAGAGTTACCACTACATCAAAAGAAATATCTGTGTATGTAATCCACAAGATCCTGGGACATACATGTATTTCACATGAAGGTTAATATCTGGTTAATTACATGGGGGTGGGGGGGGGGGGAGATTCATATTTAACCCTTTCAGTGCAAGGGGTAAGAGCATTGCTCTGCTATTTTTCCCATTAACCCTTTCTCATACGATTTAGAAATAAGAAAGGGTTAACGGACACATAACGTTTGTGACACATTGAATTTATTTGAAGGGGGCTACAGTCTCTGATTGGATCCTGGGACACCCCCAAAATATAAACCGTACGTGGTGTCTGCATGAATGAGAGCATGTATAGACAGCGCCACCCTGTGGTCCCCACGCCCCCCCTTACTGAATGAATTTAGAGGTCCCTCTAAAATTATTTTCAATGTCAAACTAGTGGAGAACTGGAAAAAAAAACCCACCTTAAACATACAGAAAATCAGCTTGGTGGGACTGTCTGTTTGTGTTGAATAATCACAGACACAGACAGGACAGAGCAGTGAAGGTTTATTCAGGGGTCTCACAGAGCAGCTCCCCCCGGGCTCCCATCATGTTATGTGCAGGTGCAGTAATAACTCTGGATTGCGTCGTTCCAGTTGCCTAAAAGACCGTTGGCGTAGTCCTTCAGCTGGTAGACCACCCCAGACGAGAACGAGCGGTTATTTCCCAGCTTGCCCGCTTTACTCCACACCTTCAGGGTACATCGATTGGCCACCACCAGCGAGGAGATCTTGTTGCCCCAGCTAAGGGGCATGTAGGGAAAATCGTCTCCGTTGCGGGCATCCAGGTAGTTCCCGCCGCAGGACTGATCGAAGTAAGCGTTGCTGTGCTCGAACATGCGGGTGCAGAGCTTTTCGCCGCTGTCGTTCACCAGGTTTGACGGCGAGGGGCACTGGGTTAAGACCCCCCAAAAGAGGAAGGGCAGGAGGAGCAGAGAGCGAAAGGATGTCATGGCTGCAGATCTCACAGCTTTCTGGCTGATACCCCGGCTCCTTGCAGAGTTTTTATGGTCGGCTGCCTCAGGAATAAGGTGACCTTCAGATGTCATGCAGAATCGGGGCTATTTTGGTTTTTAGAGATTGGGTGACAATTCAAGGCAGCTTGATTAGCTTTGGGAGAAAAAGCACATGGCAGAAAGGTGTGAACCCCGGGAGAATCAGCTGGGAGGTTTCTCAGAGTGGGAATCAATATTCACGGAGATCCCCCCCCCCCCCCCCCAACTCACCACCTCCGGCTCCAAATTATCTATTATACATTACGGGGCGAGCAGTGGACACAGCTATGGAATATAGATCTTCTAGAATATGTGAAATCCCAGTATCCTCAGCCCCTTCATGTAATCTACTTCCAACATATTGAGGGGTTCTCTGTTCTCTCCCCTGTTGGGAGAAGCAGGATGATGCTGGATAGCAGACCTTTCACTCCTGCTCCAGCCACAGATCTTGCTGTAAACATCTCCTATTGTGATGTTCCATACACTGCTGGAAGGCGATTTAAAGTATCTACTACTCTTTCTGGAAAATAACATGTCCTCATTTAGAGGCTGCTTGCTCTGCTACGGATATCAGTGGGGAACATGGGGATGGCAGCCGTGTAACAGCTGGGGTTGGCAGGCGCGTGTTATTATCTAGTATGATGTCTATTTGTGAGGGGTCCAGATGTGACCATTCTCACCCAGCAACAGGTTATGTCAAATATAGACCTATATTTATATACTAACTGTACAGCACTGCTGATTCACACTTCATACAGAATACAGAGAGCACGGAGCCGGCACAAAAAAAAAAAAACCGCACTATTAAAAAAACAACAACAAAAAACACACTATAAAACAAACAAAACCAAAAAAACCAAACACTTTAAAACAAACAAAAAAAAACAAAGACTATAAAGCAAATATAAACTAAAAAACAAACAACCTAAACGGTAAAAATGAAAGCAAAATAGACAAAAAAAATCCATAAAGTGAATAAATCAAAATAAAATAATATTTAAAAAAAAAAGGGGGGGGACAGTAGAAGTGAAATGGATGTAAGAGAAAGCAACAAACAACAGACCAAACCTGCGATAGCTTTTACTTCCCTTTTTCTCCTTTTATTCACGTTGTAGTTATGTTAAAGTATTTATTTACATAGATTTCAAATCCTAATAAATAAAACTTCATATAGATCGTCCAGTAAGACTGGGAGACTCTGGCACAAGGGATTATTTGCTCAAATGTAAAAACATGTACAGTATTATAAAAACAAACCCAGGGTCCTAATAATAATAATAATAATAATAAAGATGAGGTTTAATACTAGGAATCCAGGGCGGGTGGGCTAGCAATCAGTCAGGTGCTGCCTCTTGTGGCGGAGAATCTCCGTGGGGGTCAGCACCAAGTCCCTCTGACAGACGTCGCAGTGATAATGTGTGTGTAGCGGGGTCACCGACGCGGTCTTGACTCCTGTATCCTCGCCGTCTGCAAGAAACAAAACACGGGAAAGATTTCACTCTGACACTGCGCTCTAGGGAATTGACAAGGGAAATTCCAACTTGAGCCCAAAGCAACCAAGTTGGAAAAAACTCTCCCATTCAGGTGAAATTGGCAGGGTTTTTTTTCTCTCTAACTCAGCTACTTTGGCCTTAAGTTTGAAACTCCCCTGTCAATTCCCTCTTTCATGAGTAAAGCCGCTAGAGTGTGCTGCATTCCCACTTACCTGTGGAATGCAAGCTCATGGGGCGAGTGACTGGTTGATAGTTTGTGTACAGCATAAATAAATAAAAAACAATAAAACCAAATAATAATGGAAAATAAAAATAAACCAAAACCGGCGAGAATTAATTTCTCAGCTCTTATTCTGGATCCGGGGGGGGGGGGGGGGGGGGGTGCAACCCACTGGCTGCTAATTAACCCCTTCCACGTAAACTCTGCTACTTAAGCGTGCAGTTTCCTTGTCAGTTCCATCTTTCGTGAATCAAGCCCCCTCGCAGGTGCACTGAAACATTTTAATGACGCTCAGGACGTACCTCCCGCCTCCTCCTCCTCCTCCTCTGCGCAGGCGTTTTGGTGGGCCATTCGCTCCATGGGTGTAAACGGCATGTATACCCCGCAGCGCGGACATGTCCAGAAAGAGCGCAGGCAGTCGCTGTAGAAATCCCGGTCGTTCTGCACAAGGAGATAGAACGTTTCCAGGCGTTTAGTTATAGAGCGCCAACACGCGCTGCGGCGCTGTACAACGCGGCTTACATGTCAAACAAATAACTGGAGACGTTACAATCTTATATACACCCGGGGTCACATGCCCCGTCGTCTATAACAAGGCTGCGGCTGGACTGCAACTCCCATCATCCTCAGCCAGCGGCTTCGGTAAAGGCTGGTGGGAGGTTGCAGTGCAGGGTTTGATTAGCGTTATCAGCCGTTATGCTGTATTATCAGTGTGCTCGTCATCGCTTATTATTAGAAGTTACCGGACTTTATTCATGAAGAAAAGCAGAAAAAAAATTTTAAAAAAAAGAGAAAATGCCATGGAATTGACAAGTGAATTGCAAACTTAAAGGGTTTCTGCCAAACTGCACATTGCTGATAATGTAGAGAATATAAAATGATCTATACATTGGGCAGAATTGCAGCAAATATGTTATAAACACGCTAGCGGAGTCTCCTGCTTACGACATCACGGGTGGCTTGATATGCAAATGAACTCATTTTCAATAGAAAGTGTGTAATCAAGCCACAAGTGATGTCATAACACATTTAAAGTCCATCGCAGTCCATCATCTATTCTTCATCATTTGTTTATTCTTTACAAATCACAGTATATTTAGTGTTTGGGTGACGGAGAGCCTTTAAGGCCAAAATAGTAGAGTCTGAAGCCTAGTTGAATGGGAGAATGTTTCCAACTCGGCTACTTTGGCCTTAATGTTTGCAATCCCCTCTCTCAGGAATAATATAGACTGTTCCCCCGGCTCTCACCATTAGACAGTTGTACGTCAGAAAGCTTGTGACGCAGTAGCCTCCTTTCACTGGATCGGGCTTCATCTCCTCACTGCTAAATACCCCAGGCAAGGAGGGGGCAGAGGTAACAGTCTGGGGTCCGACGTACAGATTCTGGGTCTCTAGACCAGTGAGTCTTCTTATAGTGTAAGGTGTCTGCAAAAGGAAAGCAAGGAGGAGCAATTATCAGTGGCTCCAGATCTCCCATCGGCAAAATCCAGGCTCCCCAAAGCTTCTCAGCCCTGTCTGGGTCTGTACTACAGAGGAAGCTCTGGGAGCTCTGCGTCCAGCTATCTGGAAATTGTCCAGAACACACGAGACTCGGTATTGCAGGCATGACGTTACCTCTATGGTGTCATACAGTGCGATACGCTGCTGCTTTATCAGATTGGCCTACTTTATAAGATAAGAAAACCCTAACAGAATGAATTGTGCGAAGAGAGAGTAACCCTCGCTTTCAAAGGGGATCAAGTTAATGTCCCTTTCGCTGATTCTATAGAGAGGGTCTCTCTGCTCTAGCAGATAAGAGTCATTCACAACCAGACCAGGATGCCTGCTTTCCATGGTGCTGGTGAGAAGATAAACTGCCATTCACTGTGAAAAGGACCAGTTTACCGTCATATTATGGCCCTTAAATGATCCCTTGTGCTTCCATGTTAGAAGCAGCCCATACCACCCTCTGCCAGGACTCACCTCTGATCTCACATAGTCCACTAGACCCTGGCCCAGGAGATCAACCTCTCGCCTCCTCCTCCGGTCACGCTCTTTCTGGACATCCTCTCGACCTGACGACTTTTCCAGTCTGGATTTCAGAAGCTTCTCCCAGGCTAAACGCAGGCGCACAGCGTCGGAGATCAGACGCAGAGCTGCCTCGGGATCAGTCACGTTCATCTCCATCCAGCCGTCGCAAACAATGCGGCAGCAATCGGCGCTCGTATCCAAGGAGCGGGACAGGAGCAAGAAACCCTGGAAGAGAGAATTAGAATGCAAAGTGAGTAGGACACGTCAACCAGGCAGACTCCATAACGCTACTACTAATGACAAACTCTGACAGCCAGACTCTACATCTAGTTAAAAAAAAAAGAAGATAACTGCAGGGAATTGACAAGGGAATTTCAAACTTAAGGCCAAAGCAGCCGAGTTGGAAAAAAAACCTGCCTCTAACTCTGCTACTTTGGCCTTAAGATTGAAATTCCCTTGTCAATTCCCTCTTTCATAAGGAAAGCCACTAGGGTGTGTTGTATTCCCACTTCCCTGTGGAATGCAAGCTCTTGGGGGGAGTGACTGTCTTATTCATTTTTCCTAATATTACGTACTTTTTGCATGTTTTGTTTGTGTTTCAATGGCATTTGCATATCAGGCCACAGGTGATGTCATAAGCAGGAGTACAGACATAATTAAAACACATTTTTCCTCCTAATTTATACATTTGCTTGCAGTTTTGCTAACACAATGTACAGATTATTTTTGTTTTCTGCAGTCCCTAGAAGCATACATTAATACGCACAGATGGATGCACAATATACATGTTATTTCTTGTAACTTTAATAGCTGTTGAGTCTTTCACAGAGGAAGCAGTGACAGATGATTATTCTATAACACTTTGTGCGGTCAGTGGGGAATCGATGGGGGGTCAATGGGTCTCACACAGTATTAAAACTGGACCCAGAGACACAGATTAAACCCTTTCCTTTATTATTATATTTCCTTTTCTAGTGGATTTAATTTGAATCACATACGCTGGTACTAAGCAATATAATGATAGAGAAGTAAGACTTCATGTAGACCAGACATCCTCATGGTTAATTATCTGCTCGTAAAGGTGCACTGACCTGCAGAGCTGACAATCGTACACAGTTTACAAGGTACGGCTTGTTGGTTTCCAGGAGGGATACGAACCCCACAATCTGATGTTTGCTGCTCTGAACTTGTTTCCTAGAATCTTTATTATCAGGGGGGAGGAAAAAAAATGAAACGGCAAAAAGTTTATTAGAAAAATAAAATCAGCCAACAAATGATCTGTAACATTTCAATGAAAAAGCAATGATTTATAGTAGATGGGTCTCCAGGACTGGGCATAGATTGAGGGAGAGCAGGATGGTCCGTGTCTATATAATTAAACATCACTTCTATTAGTATATTGTTATATCTCTTTCATACACAACAAAAGGAAACATAAAAATAGAAAGGAAACTGTAATGCTTAACAATAGCCACTAGATGGCACACAGTGCATATAACGGCACTGAACACCATCCACTTCACGGTTATATGCACTGTGTGCCATCTAGTGGCTCTTGTTAAGAACTACAACTTCTTTTGTATGTGTTATTTATTTTTGTGTATTATATTACTATTTATTTCTATACCACCATCAAATTACACAGCGCATTTACAGAGCATTAAAAGGTTACAACCAAAATGAGACAAATATACTCCGACTACAACATGAGGTGTATGAAAGAGCTCTTAATTTACTAATAAAAGTTAAATCAATTGCATGGACCCTTAAGGGGATGGACGTACCACCCAGCTTTCTCTGTTCCCCCTTATAACAGAGACAAAGATAACCCCTAAGACAAGGGGAGAGGGTCCGGGCTCCACCGCCCTAGTCCAGTGCCTCTCCAGCACTGCAAGGGTGTTTCAGCTGTGCGTGAGATCCAGGTGCCGGCTTCCCACGCTTACCCAGCGTTTTAAAGACCAACAAATTGAAATAGAAAAAGAAGGAAGAATCCGCACTCAAGCAGCTTTGTACTTGACGCGTTTCGCGTGAAAACACACGCTTAATCATAAGTCATGATGACTTATGATTAAGCGTGTGTTCACGCGAAACGCGTCAAGTTTTTTCCCTCCGTCTACTGCTGTTATATCTATCACCATTTTTTGCCATTAAAATCATCACGGATTTATCACCAAAGATCCTGAGTGCGGATTCTTCCTTCTTTTTCTATTTCAATTTGTCCCCCTTATAACACCCCATGACTATCCCCATTACTTGGATTTTAGTGATGTGAGTGGGGAGTCTGTGGCCTAAATATTGCTTATACTGTGAATGTATATACACACACACACACACACACACACACACACACACACACACACACACACACACTATCTATGCAAATGCATTAAAGAGAAATATATGTTTTAAACATATCTTTGGGGTCTCCTGTCTATGACATCACCAATGGCCTGATATGCAAATTGTGTCATTTGCATTTCAAGCCACTGGTGACGTCATAAGCTGGAGACACAGACTCACTGTCCTTTTAATGTATGCATTGGCTTGCCATTCTAATAACACAATGTATAGATCATCATTTCTGTACATTCACACTATATACATAGTTTAGGTGATTTTTTTTTATCACCCCCGGCCCACCCTGCACTGTGAAATCTACACAGAATTCAGTGATGAGAGATCAGGTAAGAGATCCAGCAAACCATGCCGTTCGTCTTCTCTAACTTAACAAGGATTTTGTCCTCAAACAAATACGTTTTATTTCCATTTATAGATTATTATTCCGATCGTTTCTTCCTACGTTCCTTCCCTCCCAATCAGCTGCCCTTGAAAAGTATTTAAAAAAAAAAATACAGAAAATGTACAAAGCTGCTTAAACAGCAAAAAATAAGGGACCCACTCAGCGTCTCGCCTTTGCCTCCCGAAGTCTCATCTGCAAAATATAAAAGAAGAAAACTAATGTTTAATTGAGCCGTCTGCAGCTCTATCACTTTCCAGTCAGGGCAATGTTGGTTCTTACCCGGTACAGCGACTTCCTCTTCCTTGCCGTCAGCTTGGAGCAGCTCAGGATTACTGGCAAAGACGCTAGTTGGATGGAGGACGATGCCGTGTTTGCTCTTGGTGTGGAAGACCTGACAGGACAGGGGTATAATGCTTAGCCGCAGGGCATGGGGGCAGATAGGATGGTACAGATACACCGGAAAAGAAATCCATATACAACAAGACTGCGCAGAAAACAGACTTAAAAGGACAACTGCCGACAAAGATGAAGTTGTGTTTAATTGAAAGACTGGATCAGGTGTAGATATTTTATATAGAGATGTATCTATATGTGAGACCACGCTAACCATTGGATGAGATAATGTCTGGAGGATGCAGGTTCCCTGCTTCTCACCTGGTCGGAGTCCTTGCGGTAGGTGTTGTAGTTGTCGGGCACTGCTAGTTGGGGGTAGAGACCATGACATACGATGAGTTTGAGCAGAGAGAGCTCCAAGCGCGTCAGTTCTTGGCCGGCGCTGGACGCCCGGAGATCATCCACATTGTGCCGCAGCTTGAACTTTATGTCCTGTAAGGGGACCAGGCAGAGTTTACACGAGAGAGAAGACACCGGCATAATGGCTCCAGCAGCCTCCCTATACTACAGGGACCTCAGTTATGTGTTTAGGTTTTGTGCTGCCCTAGGAAGGACCAAACTCATTTGTCTCAGCCCTTCCTCACTTACTCATTCCACTACAACAGATTGCCCCCACATCCCTGTCCATTGGGCCAGATTGCCCCCACATCCCTGTCCATTGGGCCAGATTGCCCCCACATCCCTGTCCATTGGGCCAGATTGCCCCCACATCCCTGTCCATTGGGCCAGATTGCCCCCACATCCCTGTCCATTGGGCCACATTGCCCCCACATCCCTGTCCATTGGGCCAGATTGCCCCCACATCCCTGTCCATTGGGCCAGATTGCCCCCACATCCCTGTCCATTGGGCCAGATTTCCCCAACATCCCTGTCCATTGGGCCAGATTGCCCCCACATCCCAGACATAGGCCAGATTGCCCCCAAATCCCAGACATAGGCCAGATTTCCCCCAAATCCCAGACATAGGGCAGATTGCCCCCACATCCCAGACATAGGCCAGATTGCCCCCACATCCCAGACATAGGCCAGATTGCCCCCACATCCCAGACATAGGCCAGATTGCCCCCAAATCCCAGACATAGGGCAGAATACCACCACTGTCCCTCGCAGTCTGCTGCACCCATACATCCCCCAGTATGCTGATGCCCCCCACCTCCCCAGTCTGCTGCCCTAAACCTAGGCCTTGTTGGCGGAGGAAGAAATGGAACACTGAGTGACCTGGATGTCCACCCCCGCGGCACTGTCTGAGCGAAATCGTTCCTCGCCTTCGCTTGAGGATCCGCCGTCTTGCTCCTCGAGTCTCAGCACTTTGCGCTTATGTTTCTCAGAGCGCTCGTGCTGCCTTTTCAGCTGGTGTAGCTCCTTGCGCTCTCGGTGCTGCCGTTGACGGGTGTGCCGGTCGCCAGTCCGAGCTTCGCTCTCCTCCAGCAGCCAATGGTCCTTCAGCAGCTCCTGCACAGACCAGAATCATTACCCTCTGTAACAATGACAGACGCTGCCACCAGACTGCCTCGTACAGGTACCAATAATCCCACTTATTATGGTATACTTAATATTAGTGACCTTAAACTGGCGCCGGAGGTTGGTCATCTCATACAGCCGCTGCTCTTCCAGCCCCCGCCGGCGACACCACTTCCTGGAGTTATTACTCCGACTGGACTTCACCTAAAACCAAGAAACAACAACATGTCAGCCTTGCCTGAGTTATTAGAGATGAACATGTATAGCTTGGAGGAAAGACGTAACAGGGGGGATACGATTTATATACATAAAGGCAATCAGCACAGTAACGGAGGAGAGGATTAACTACTACAACTAGAGGACATAGTCTGAAATTAGAGGGGCAACAATTTAATGTAATATCAGGAAGTATTACCGTATCTGCTCGATTATAAGACGACCCTGATTATAAGACGACCCTGATTATAAGACGACCCTGATTATAAGACGACCCTGATTATAAGACGACCCTGATTATAAGACGACCCTGATTATAAGACGACCCTGATTATAAGACGACCCTGATTATAAGACGACCCTGATTATAAGACGACCCTGATTATAAGACGACCCTGATTATAAGACGACCCTGATTATAAGATGACCCTGATTATAAAATGACCCTGATTATAAGACGACCCTGATTATAAGACGACCCCCCAAACTTTGGATATTCCATTAGGAAAAAAACTAAAAGCCTGAATATAAGACGACCCTATAGGAAAAAAGTTCAACTTGTATATATTCACATGTAAATTGCTTTTTTAATAAAAAATAATGATATCAAAAAATGTATTTCTAGTTTTTATTTCCTTTTATGTGCCAAAGCTGCCTCTCTCTTTCCCTTGCCCCCAGCTTTCTCTCTCTCCCCCCCTTAGTGTTGTCTCTCTCTCCCCCTCCCTTTGTCTCCCCCCTCGCTCCCCTTGTCTCGGTCTCTTCGCCCCCCTTGTTTCTCTCTGCCCCCCCCCCTTCTTACTCTGCCACCCACTCCCTCCCTCCCCCTCACCTGTTTCTTGGTCCCTGGTGGCTAGTGGGGGCAGCCGGGGGATGTCTGCACGATACATGCAGACATCCTCCATGCTGCACGACATCTCCGTCTATTATGACGGACAGCTGGTCCGTCAAAATAGACGGAAGTGTCGGGCAGCATGGAGGATGTCTTAACGTATCGTGCAGACATTCCCCGGCTGCCCGATTCTCCCTGGTGGCTAGCAGGGCAGCGGAGGATGTCTGCGCGATGAGCGCAGACCACCCCTGCTGCCGCCCGGCGCGACCACCGGGACTTTTATGACGAAGCCTGAAGTACCCGGCTTCATCATAGAAGTCCCGGCGGTCGTGCCGGGCGGCAGCAGGGGAGTCTGCGCTCATCACGCAGACATCCCCTGCTGTTAGAAAGGGGGATACAGGCAGTAACATGTTTATGGGCCAGTCCTTCCTAGGACCAAAGTGTACTAATGATAGTGACATGTTTATGGGTCAGTTCTTCCTAGGACCAAAGTGTACTAATGACAGTGACATGTTTATGGGTCAGTCCTTCCTAGGGCCAAAGTGTACTAATGACAGTGACATGTTTATGGGTGAGTCCTTTCTAGGACCAAAGTGTACTAATGACAGTGACATGTTTATGGGTCAGTTCTTCCTAGGACCAAAGTGTACTAATGACAGTGACATGTTTATGGGTCAGTCCTTCCTAGGGCCAAAGTGTACTAATGATAGTGACATGTTTATGGGTCAGTTCTTCCTAGGGCCAAAGTGTACTAATGACAGTGACATGTTTATGGGCCAGTCCTTCCTAGGACCAAAGTGTACTAATGACAGTGACATGTTTATGGGTCAGTCCTTCCTAGGACCAAATGACAGTGACATGTTTATGCGTCAGTCCTTCCTAGGACCAAAGTGTACTAATGACAGTGACATGTTTATGGGTCAGTCCTTCCTAGGGCTAAAGTGTACTAATGACAGTGACATGTTTATGGGTCAGTCCTTCCTAGGGCCAAAGTGTACTAATGACAGTGACATGTATATGGGTCAGTCCTTCCTAGGACCAAAGTGTACTAATGACAGTGACATGTTTATGGGTCAGTCCTTCCTAGGACCAGAGTGTACTAATGACAGTGACATGTTTATAGGTCAGTCCTTCCTAGGGCCAGTATGTACTAATGACAGTGACATGTTTATGGGTCAGTCCTTCCTAGGACCAGAGTGTACTAATGACAGTCACATGTTTATGGGTCAGATTGTGCCTAATCCGGTGTTGATATGACAGGATCTCGACTCACCTGAATCCATTCATTGAACACATTAAGAAGCGTAAAGGGGTCTCCATGGTCACTCTCGAGGGGCTTCCTGGCAGTGGAGCACTCTGGGTTGTTGGTAGCACTGCGTAGTAGAGGTGATTGAACACTCAGGGCAGCAGCGATGGTGAGTACTGGCTCCAAAAGACTGAACAGTGACCCCAAAATGAGCATTTTCCCTGCGAGATGAGACAATAGCACAATGTAGATCCAGTAACACCGACCAACAAGTCATCCCAAGGAAAGGCGAGAGTACGTGCAGTCACAGTCTATGCACAGTCACATACTGACCTATGGGGGGGGGGGGGGGGGGGGGAGGGACAGGGAGAGACAGAGAGAGAGAGAGAGAGAGAGAGAGAGAGAGAGAGACACACAGAGAGAGAGAGAGAGAGAGAGAGAGAGAGAGAGACAGACAGACAGACAGAGTGTGTGTGTATTAACTCCTAAGGATAAGAGCTTTATGGCCATTTTCTTTTTGTTGTGATGTAATGATTTTTAAGTGTCTCTTTCTGAAATCTCTCTCTCATACAAACTATATATTGTATTGTTTAATGAGACCTATAGCTTTTGAAGCCATATTTAGCCTTATAAATCAGAATGTAAGGATTTTTGAAGTTCATGTGTTATAAAGGGTATAAATCCGGCTATTGATACATCACAGCTCAGACACGTGCCAGTGTTCCCATTAATCATAATGAGAGGCGTTCACCTATCACAACATCTACAGGGAGTCTGGCCAGCAGCTTGCCGATGGGTGTCAGCTCTTCGCTCCTGTCCAAGGCGCCTTGATCCCTCAAATAAAATATAGCGGTCTCTATGCTGGACATGGGCGGCTGCTCGATAAATGGGAAGCAGCGAGGATCCCCGAGATCCATACTCTTCATCTGATAAAAGAAAAACAACAGATTAGTCCAACTTAAGAGGGAATAGTTCTGCTGATTTAGGCACTTTTTAAAATTATCTTTCTATCATGCTGCGTTTAGAAGATATCGTTGGTTATGCCAAGGACTAAAACAAGCACTAGGAGACTATCTTCCTGGAACCATCAATAAGGACATGTTCTATTGGCCTCTAATTGGTTTATCATACTCAGTGTGACATGTAGGCCTTAGCCATTGGTCAATCTCACATACCATTCCCACAAGGAGCCACTGGAGAAGGAAAGTGTCCTAGTGCTTGACCACTAAGCTTCACTACTTAGTGATATATTATAAACAAAACATGATAGAAAGAAAATGTAAAAAGTCAACACAAACAGAGCCAATGTATTGATAGTTTTAAAGTTGGCTGACCAGGTACTGCCCCATCTTCCCCCTGCTGCTGACTGGCTGGAAGGTTATTCGAAGTAGCAGAGCTATAGTCTTATGGTATCCACATCATTCGACCCCAACTACATGTTAGAACGTTTGTCTGCAATCCCTTTTACGTGGTTCAGCAGGGTACCTGAAGAACCAGAGAATCCAAGGCAACTCTCTGGATTTCTGGAACAGGGTAAGGAGCAAATGCATCATAGTCGGACTCCGCGTACAGCCGGTAACAAACCCCGGGGCCCGTGCGGCCGGCACGACCTTTCCTCTGCTCCGAGCTGGCCCGACTGATCCAGAATTCCTGCAGCCGCTGCATTTTGGCTTTGGGGTCAAAACTCATCTCCTTCACTTTCCCTGTGAAGCACAACACAACGAGAATGAAGAAGGATCCAGAAACTGCGAGTTTGCAGCTGCTCAGCAAGGCCGAATCCTCCTTCCCACACTATTTTCACTAGTGACAGAGACTATAGGTTTCTAAATTGTGATGATTTTCCGCTGTATAATAAAACATATCAGGATAAATACATCCCAAAAAAAATAAATAATATTATATATATATATATAAAAAAAAAAAAAATTAAACTGATTTATTAATTACAAAAACATAAACATGGCTTGTAGTAGGAATGTAGGGAATAAAAAAAATGATTAATTCTAATTATTGTACTTTAACACATGCGTAGAAATAGAGAAATATATATTTTACATGTGTCTGTGGGAGTCTCCTGCTTATGACATCACCTGCGGCCTGATATGCAAATGAACACATTTCCAGTGGATATCAATCTACATTCGTCAGTCACGGTATTAGCAATGTTTAGAACAGAGCCCACCCCAATACCATGAAAACCCCCCAATACTCACCAGAATCCAGTACAAATCTCACCCCATCAATGGTCACCGAGGTCTCCGCAATATTAGTAGAGATTATACATTTCCGAACGCCGGGTGGAGCCAAATCAAACACCTGAAGAAATATGAAGACAAGGGAGCGATCAAGCAATGCTTTACAGCTGGTATAACATATATGTTTTAAACATGTCTGTGGAGTCTCCTGTTTATGACATCACTTGAAATGATTTCATATGGTAAATGATCAAGCCACAAGATGATGTCATAAGCAGGGGACACATTTTATATATAAATGTAGATCTTTTATAATCTCTACACGCACAGTATAAGCAATCCCACCTTGTCTTGCTCTGCGATGGAGAGAGTGCTGTGCAGAGGAAGCGTTATCCAGCGCTGTGTGTGCGTAGCGTAGACTTGCACCGCCTCCAGTACGCTGCTGATCTCGGTCACCCCACTCAGGAAGATCAGCAAATCCCCCCGCTCGTCGGCTGGGTACTTCTGATCGATGGCTTGCAAGACCCGGAGGTATGGCCTCGGATCCATCTTCTCCGTCTTGGACGTGGCCTCCTCCTTCGGGATGGGCTGGTAGATCACCTGGGACGGGGAGGGGGGGTTTGTATTGATCAAGAAGGTAGAGAAGCATCCTATAGAAAGAGTCTATATCAATCAGTTACCTGTATGGGAAACAGCCTCCCCGGGACCTGCAGGACTGGAGCCTGGTCAAAGTATCCAGAGAAGAGCTTGATATTGATGGTGGCTGACATTAGGATGACCTTCAGGTCTTTTCGCAATGGCAGAAGTTGGCGCAAGACCCCCAATAGGAAGTCACTGTGAAGATGCCGCTCGTGAACCTCGTCTACAATAAGGACCTGGTACTGGGGAACTTCAGGGTCTTTCTGGATCTGACGCAGGAGAAGACCCTCAGTCAAGAAGACAATTTTGGTGGCTGGGGAGCGGCTACTCTCAAAACGGATTTGGTAGCCAACCTAAGGGAAAAAATACAAGTTCAGCATCATCTCTTAGGCAATCAGCGTCATTAGGTCACGTTACATGGGACTGTCCCTTTAACCCATTAAACATGTCACTGTCATTATGTCATGTTACATGGGACTGTCCCTTTAACCCATTAAACATGTCACTGTCATTAGGTCACGTTACACGGGACTGTCCCTTTAACCCATTAAACATATCACTGTCATTAGGTCACGTTACATGGGACTGTCCCTTTAACCCATTAAACATGTCACTGTCATTAGGTCACGTTACATGGGACTGTCCCTTTAACCCATTAAACATGTCACTGTCATTAGGTCACGTTACATGGGACTGTCCCTTTAACCCATTAACATGTCACTGTCATTAGGTCACGTTACATGGGACTGTCCCTTTAACCCATTAAACATGTCACTGTCATTAGTCATGTTACATGGGACTGTCCCTTTAACCCATTACACATGTCCCTGTCATTAGGTCACGTTACATGGGACTGTCCCTTTAACCCATTAATCATGTCACTGTCATTAGGTCACGTTACATGGGACTGTCCCTTTAACCCATTAAACATGTCACTGTCATTAGGTCACGTTACATGGGACTGTCCCTCTAACCCATTAATCATGTCACTGTCATTAGGTCACGTTACATGGGACTGTCCCTTTAACCCATTAAACATGTCACTGTAATTAGGTCACGTTACATGGGACTGTCCCTCTAACCCATTAATCATGTCACTGTCATTAGGTCACGTTACATGGGACTGTCCCTTTAACCCATTAAACATGTCACTGTCATTAGGTCACGTTACATGGGTCTGTCCCTTTAACCCATTAAACATGTTACTGTCATTAGGTCACGTTACATGGGACTGTCCCTTTAACCCATTAAACATGTCACTGTCATTAGGTCACGTTACATGGGACTGTCCCTTTAACCCATTAAACATGTCACTGTCATTAGGTCACGTTACATGGGACTGTCCCTTTAACCCATTACACATGTCACTGTCATTAGGTCACGTTACATGGGACTGTCCCTTTAACCCATTAAACATGTCACTGTCATTAGGTCACGTTACATGGGACTGTCCCTCTAACCCATTAAACATGTCCCTGTCATTAGGTCACGTTACATGGGACTGTCCCTTTAACCCATTAAACATGTCACTGTCATTAGGTCACTTTACATGGGACTGTCCCTTTAACCCATTAAACATGTCCCTGTCATTAGGTCACGTTACATGGGACTGTCCCTTTAACCCATTAAACATGTCACTGTCATTAGGTCACTTTACCTGGGACTGTCTCTTTAACCCATTAAACATGTCACTGTCATTAGGTCACGTTACATGGGACTGTCCCTTTAACCCATTAAACATGTCACTCTCATTAGGTCATGTTACATGGGACTGTCCCTTTAACCCATTAAACATGTCACTGTCATTAGGTCACATTACATGGGACTGTCACTTTAACCCATTAAACATGTCACTGTCATTAGGTCACGTTACATGGGACTGTCCCTTTACCCCATTAAACATGTCACTGTCATTAGGTCACGTTACATGGGACTGTCCCTTTAACCCATTAAACATGTCACTGTCATTAGGTCACATTACATGGGACTGTCCCTTTACCCCATTAAACATGTCACTGTCATTAGGTCACGTTACATGGGACTGTCCCTTTAACCCATTAAACATGTCACTGTCATTAGGTCACGTTACACGGGACTGTCCATTTAACCCATTAAACATGTCACGTTACATGGGACTGTCCCTTTACCCCATTAAACATGTCACTGTCATTAGGTCACGTTACATGGGACTGTCCCTTTACCCCATTAAACATGCCACTGTCATTAGGTCACTTTACATGGGACTGTCCCTTTAACCCATTAAACATGTCACTGTCATTAGGTCACGTTACATGGGACTGTCCCTTTACCCCATTAAACAGCTCACCTTTGACCCGTACTGATTGAGACTTTCAAAAGCCACTCTCTTGGCTAACGAGATACACGCGATCCTGCGGGGCTGTGTACAAGCAATGTGCCCAAACCCTGCCGCTAACAGATACTGAGGCACCTGAGTGGACTTCCCACATCCTGTATCTCCAGCCACCACCACCACTTGGTGCTCCCTGACCATGCGTACAATCTTCTCCCGGTATTGGAAGATGGGCAGGTTGGACCGCTCTTGGCGGAGTTTCGCCAGTTTCCCAAAGCTCTGCTTCTGAGTAAAGTCCAGATAATGAAGGATCGCTTTCTTAAACTCAGCCATCTTCTCCTTGGGCATGTCTCTCGAGCGATGTCCATGGAACATCTTCTCGAGATCCCTGCCGAGGACGATGGAGACATTAATACGATACCTTGGATCATATTCCTTGGGAAGGTCAATTACCACGGATCGGCTCTCGGCCTTCGAACTGCCGTCTTTGCTTCTCCTGTCTTGTTTCTTAAGACTCTGAAACCGTTGAAAACGGTCAAAAAATACCCAGAATTCTTTGCATTCGTCTGAACTGGCTTTGATGTAACCTCGCTCAGCAAAAAAAAGTTCTTCCAGGCGTCTACGAGTCTGAGGACAGGTCCAGTCCCACCTGTGGTCATCTCCATCTCTCTCCATGTCATGCCCAGCTTCACAATTTCAACAGGAGCTCTTCAGTTACCTTCTAACCACAAACAAATAATAATAAATAACTATCACAGACCAATTTCACATCCTCCTAATACACAGACACCGGGACACACACCTCTCACCTCCTCCTAATACACAGACACCTGGACACACACCTCTCACCTCCTCCTAATACACAGACACCTCTCACCTCCTCCTAATACACAGACACTGGGACAGACACCTCTCACCTCCTCCTAATACACAGACACCGGGACACACACCTCTCACCTCCTCCTAATACACAGACACCTGGACACACACCTCTCACCTCCTCCTAATACACAGACACCGGGACACACACCTCTCACCTCCTCCTAATACACAGACACCGGGACACACACCTCTCACCCCCTCCTAATACACAGACACCAGGACACACACCTCTCACCTCCTCCTAATACACAGACACCAGGACACACACATCTCACCCCCTCCTAATACACAGACACCAGGACACACACCTCTCACCTCCTCCTAATACACAGACACCGGGACACACACCTCTCACCTCCTCCTAATACACAGACACCTCTCACCTCCTCCTAATACACAGACACCAGGACACACACATCTCACCCCCTCCTAATACACAGACACCAGGACACACACCTCTCACCCCCTCCTAATACACAGACACCGGGACACACCCCTCTCACCTCCTCCTAATACACAGACACTGGGACACACACCTCTCACCTCCTCCTAATACACAGACACTGGGACACACACCTCTCACCCCCTCCTAATACACAGAAACCTCTCCTAATACACAGACACTGGGACTCTCACCTCCTCCTAATACACAGACACCTCTCACCTCCTCCTAATACACAGACACCGGGACTCTCACCTCCTCCTAATACACAGACACCTCTCACCTCCTCCTAATACACAGACACCAGGACACACACCTCTCACCCCTCCTTCTAATACACAGACACCGGGACACACACCTCTCACCTCCTCCTAATACACAGACACTGGGACACACACCTCTCACCTCCTCCTAATACACAGACACCGGGACACACACCTCTCACCTCCTCCTAATACACAGACACCTCTCACCTCCTCCTAATACACAGACACCAGGACACACACCTCTCACCCCCTCCTAATACACAGACACCAGGACACACACCTCTCACCCCTCCTTCTAATACACAGACACCGGGACACACACCTCTCACCTCCTCCTAATACACAGACACCGGGACACACACCTCTCACCCCCTCCTAATACACAGACACTGGGACACACACCTCTCACCTCCTCCTAATACACAGACACTGGGACACACATCTTACACTGTCTCCATGAGACACTCACTGATCAGGATCCAATGCTCCCCTGCTCCTGATACACATGTTATACACACTTCCTGGTTTGCGTTCCACACTTTCTCCAAAGCGAGTCTTGGAACGCATTAGGTCACTTCCTGCATCCTGTCAGTGCTTTCCAGGAAACCAATGAAGAGAGAGGGGGCGGGGTAAGTTGTCATGGTAACAGTGTTACAGAACGTTCTACTCATGGCATTCACTTTACAGAGGTCATTCCTACATGTGCTGTGCCCTGCTGGCCAGTGTGTAGATATAATGTTATTATATGTTATAATATAATGTACATATACATGTGCTGTGCCCTGCTGGCCAGTGTGTGGATATAATGTTATTATATGTTATAATATAATGTACATTTGCATGTGCTGTGCCCTGCCGGCCAGCGTGCGGATATAATGTTATTATATGTTATAATATAATGTACATATACATGTGCTGTGCCCTGCTGGCCAGTGTGTAGATATAATGTTATTATATGTTATAATATAATGTACATATGCATGTGCTGTGCCCTGCCGGCCAGCGTGCGGATATAATGTTATTATATGTTATAATATAATGTACATATACATGTGCTGTGCCCTGCTGGCCAGTGTGTAGATATAATGTTATTATATGTTATAATATAATGTACATATACATGTGCTGTGCCCTGCTGGCCAGTGTGTAGATATAATGTTATTATATGTTATAATATAATGTACATATACATGTGCTGTGCCCTGCCGGCCAGCGTGAGGATATAATGTTATTATATGTTATAATATAATGTACATATACATGTGCTGTGCCCTGCCGGCCAGCGTGAGGATATAATGTTATTATATGTTATAATATAATGTACATATACATGTGCTGTGCCCTGCCGGCCAGCGTGCGGATATAATGTTATTATATGTTATAATATAATGTACATATACATGTGCTGTGCCCTGCCGGCCAGCGTGAGGATATAATGTTATTATATGTTATAATATAATGTACATATACATGTGCTGTGCCCTGCTGGCCAGCGTGTGGATATAATGTTATTATATGTTATAATATAATGTACATATACATGTGCTGTGCCCTGCTGGCCAGTGTGTAGATATAATGTTATTATATGTTATAATATAATGTACATATACATGTGCTGTGCCCTGCTGGCCAGCGTGCGGATATAATGTTATTATATGTTATAATATAATGTGCATATGCATGTGCTGTGCCCTGCCGGCCAGCGTGCGGATATAATGTTATTATATGTTATAATATAATGTACATATACATGTGCTGTGCCCTGCCGGCCAGCGTGCGGATATAATGTTATTATATGTTATAATATAATGTACATATACATGTGCTGTGCCCTGCTGGCCAGTGTGTAGATATAATGTTATTATATGTTATAATATAATGTACATATACATGTGCTGTGCCCTGCTGGCCAGCGTGCGGATATAATGTTATTATATGTTATAATATAATGTGCATATGCATGTGCTGTGCCCTGATGGCCTGCGTGCGGATATAATGTTATTATATGTTATAATATAATGTGCATATGCATTTGCTGTGCCCTGCCGGCCAGCGTGTGGATATAATGTTATTATATGTTATAATATAATGTGCATATGCATGTGCTGTGCCCTGCCGGCCAGCGTGAGGATATAATGTTATTATATGTTATAATATAATGTACATATGCATGTGCTGTGCCCTGCCGGCCAGCGTGTGGATATAATGTTATTATATGTTATAATATAATGTACATATACATGTGCTGTGCCCTGCCGGCCAGCGTGTGGATATAATGTTATTATATGTTATAATATAATGTACATATACATGTGCTGTGCCCTGCCGGCCAGCGTGTGGATATAATGTTATTATATGTTATAATATAATGTGCATATGCATGTGCTGTGCCCTGCCGGCCAGCGTGCGGATATAATGTTATTATATGTTATAATATAATGTGCTTATGCATGTGCTGTGCCCTGCCGGCCAGCGTGCGGATATAATGTTATTATATGTTATAATATAATGTGCATATGCATGTGCTGTGCCCTGCCGGCCAGCGTGTGGATATAATGTTATTATATGTTATAATATAATGTACATATACATGTGCTGGGCCCTGCCGGCCAGCGTGTGGATATAATGTTATTATATGTTATAATATAATGTACATATGCATGTGCTGTGCCCTGCCGGCCAGTGTGTGGATATAATGTTATTATATGTTATAATATAATGTACATATACATGTGCTGTGCCCTGCCGGCCAGCGTGTGGATATAATGTTATTATATGTTATAATATAATGTACATATACATGTGCTGTGCCCTGCCGGCCAGCGTGTGGATATAATGTTATTATATGTTATAATATAATGTGCATATGCATGTGCTGTGCCCTGCCGGCCAGCGTGCGGATATAATGTTATTATATGTTATAATATAATGTGCTTATGCATGTGCTGTGCCCTGCCGGCCAGCGTGCGGATATAATGTTATTATATGTTATAATATGATGTGCATATGCATGTGCTGTGCCCTGCCGGCCAGCGTGTGGATATAATGTTATTATATGTTATAATATAATGTACATATACATGTGCTGGGCCCTGCCGGCCAGCGTGTGGATATAATGTTATTATATGTTATAATATAATGTACATATGCATGTGCTGTGCCCTGCCGGCCAGTGTGTGGATATAATGTTATTATATGTTATAATATAATGTACATATGCATGTGCTGTGCCCTGCCGGCCAGCGTGCGATTATAATGTTATTATATGTTATAATATAATGTACATATGCATGTGCTGTGCCCTGCCGGCCAGCGTGCGGATATAACGTTATTAAATGTTATAATATAATGTACATATACATGTGCTGTGCCCTGCCGGCCAGCGTGTGGATATAATGTTATTATATGTTATAATATAATGTACATATGCATGTGCTGTGCCCTGCCGGCCAGCGTGTGGATATAATGTTATTATATGTTATAATATAATGTACATATGCATGTGCTGGGCCCTGCCGGCCAGCGTGTGGATATAATGTTATTATATGTTATAATATAATGTACATATGCATGTGCTGTGCCCTGCCGGCCAGTGTGGGGATATAATGTTATTATATGTTATAATATAATGTACATATGCATGTGCTGTGCCCTGCCGGCCAGCGTGCGGATATAATGTTATTATATGTTATAATATAATGTACATATGCATGTGCTGTGCCCTGCCGGCCAGCGTGCGGATATAACGTTATTATATGTTATAATATAATGTACATATGCATGTGCTGTGCCCTGCCGGCCAGCGTGCGGATATAACGTTATTAAATGTTATAATATAATGTACATATACATGTGCTGTGCCCTGCCGGCCAGCGTGTGGATATAATGTTATTATATGTTATAATATAATGTACATATGCATGTGCTGTGCCCTGCCGGCCAGCGTGCGGATATAATGTTATTATATGTTATAATATAATGTACATATGCATGTGCTGTGCCCTGCCGGCCAGCGTGTGGATATAATGTTATTATATGTTATAATATAATGTACATATACATGTGCTGTGCCCTGCTGGCCAGCGTGCGGATATAATGTTATTATATGTTATAATATAATGTACATATACATGTGCTGTGCCCTGCCGGCCAGTGTGTGGATATAATGTTATTATATGTTATAATATAATGTACATATACATGTGCTGTGCCCTGCCGGCCAGCGTGTGGATATAATGTTATTATATGTTATAATATAATGTACATATACATGTGCTGTGCCCTGCCGGCCAGTGTGTGGATATAATGTTATTATATGTTATTATATAACTGCTTGAAACATGGAGAATACAACTGGGTCAGAGAAAACCCGGAATAAAACAAAATAATGACCATTACTGACTATAAACCAACTGACACTGCACTAATGACTGGGTCACTATTTATTTTGGTAATACTGACATTTAGCGGCGCCCACTCTGTGGGTAATAACAGAGGGTCTGTGCATTACTGTAGCAGAATTAGATATGTTTTCGTCCTGTGTGCGGTGTCTCATGTCTATGACATCACCTGCAGCTTCAAATCAGCTACGTTTCAATGGCCGATGTGTAGGGTTGTCACATTGGGGCCAGTCTGCCGGTACACTACCGGCCAGGTGGCAACCTTAGCAATGTGTTATATGAAGGCAGAGGCAGCCTGGAACACCCCTCGTCTGGCATCTGATGAGGGGGCATGATTGACAGGTCAGTGACAATTGTTCCAGCAGCAATTATTTTTTTCTTTTTACCTTGCGCGTGAGGTTTCCAGGAGTGCAGCGAAGACGATAATCGCAACAATTGCACATTGGCATGATATACAAACTATGCATTTACTGCACATTGGCATGATATACAAACTATGCATTTACTGCACATTGGCATGATATACAAACTATGCATTTACTGCACATTGGCATGATATACAAACTATGCATTTACTGCTCATTGGCATGATATACAAACTATGCATTTACTGCTCATTGGCATGATATACAAACTATGCATTTACTGCTTATTGGCATGATATACAAACTATGCATTTACTGCACATTGGCATGATATACAAACTATGCATTTACTGCTCATTGGCATGATATACAAACTATGCATTTACTGCTCATTGGCATGATATACAAACTATGTATTTACTGCTCATTGGCATGATATACAAACTATGCATTTACTGCTTATTGGCATGATATACAAACTATGCATTTACTGCTCATTGGCATGATATACAAACTGCATTTACTGCTCATTGGCATGATATACAAACTATGCATTTACTGCTTGTTGGCATTCAATCAGTGAATTTATTGCTCATTGGCATCTTAATGGTATTTCATATAATTTTGCACATTCTTGTTTTAATTATCATGATATAACATAATGAATATGGGCAGAGACGGAACTACCGCTGTCACAGCTGTGACCGGGCCCGTCACTCCAGGTGACTGTGTGTGTCTGTATGTATGTATGTATGTATGTGTGTGTGTGTGTATGCCTCTACGTGTGTGTGTGTCTGGATGTCGGTGTGTGTCTGGATGTGTGTGTGTGTATGCCTCTACGTGTGTGTGTGTATGTCTGTGTGTTTATGCCTGTGTGTGGTGTGTCTCTGTGTATCTGCACGCGTGTCTGTATGTGTATCTGCACGCGTGTCTGTATGTGTATCTGTCTGCATATGTGTCTGCATGTGTATCTGTTTGTCTGTACGTGTATATGTTTGGCTGCATTTGTATCAGTGTGTGCCCCTATGAAGTGGCGTCACGCGGGGGGTGCGGACTGCACCGGGTGACACCTCCAGCGGGGGTGACACCCGTGCTGCCGGCACCCCCTGCATTAAAAAAAATAATCAAAAACTTACCTCCTTGCTGATGTCTCCCGGTGCAGGTCCTTGGCTGTGAGGGAAGCGTTGTGCGCTCCCCTCCAGCCGCGCTGATCAATAAAGTTTGTTCAAACTTTTTTTTTAAACAAACTTTATTGAAACCGCGCGCCTGGAGGGGAGCGCACAAGGCTTCCCTTACAGCCACGGACCTGCACGCACCGGGAGACAGAGCAGGAAACAGGTAAGTACTGGCTGGGGAAGGGGGGAGGAGGGTGGCATAACGAGCATACTAAGGGGCAATATCCTGGCATATTAATTGGCACTATCCTGGCATATTAAAGGGCATATTGGGGGTGAAAATCCTGGCATATTAAATGGCATATTGGAGGGGCAAAATCCTGGCATATTAAATGGCATATTGTGGGGGGAACTCCTGGCATATTGAGAGCAAAATACTGTCATACTAAATGGCATATTGAGTGGCAAAACAATCCTGGCATATTGAATGGCTAAATCATGGCATATTGAGGGATTAAATACTGGCATATTTTAATTGGCAAAGTGATGCTGTGGTATGGTCTGTGGGGCAAAATAACATGTACTATGTGGAAAGTGACACTGGCTAGTTCTGTGGGGGCAAAGTGACACTGTGGCATTCCAAATCGTGTAGGTGCAATATGAGTGCAAGCCAAGTGCTGTGGGTGCAATATAGGTGCTTGGCAAGTTCTGTGGGTATTGTATGGTGCTGTGTTAAGTCCTTTAGGTGCAATGTGGGTGCAGAGGAAGGGAATAAAAAATGTTTTAATAACATTTTTATTAAATAGAGTATTAAATAATTCAAATAAGTATAAAGGCATAATTTATGGGGCTCTTGTGTGTCATAGTTATGGGGCTCCTGTGTGTGGCATAGTTATGGGGCTCCTGTGTGTGGCATAGTTATTGGGCTCCTGTGTGTGGCATAGTTATGTGGCTCCTGCGTGTGACATAATTTGTGGAGCTCCTGTGTGTGACATAATTTGTGGGGCTCCTGTATGTGGCATATTTAATGGGCCATCTGACTGGCATTACTAAGGAATCTGTTTGGCCTGGTATTGGAGGAAATCCAGGAGGGTGACACCTTGAGTTACCGCACCGGGTGACACCAGCCCTAGTGACACCTCTGCCCCTATGTACCTGTATGTGTGTCACTGTTTGTATCTGTAGAAGTGTCATTCTGTGTGTCTGTGTATTAGCAGGTGTTTCGATGTATGTATCTGTATGTGTTATACAAATGGAGGGTGCTGGGGGAAGATGCATGGGGGGGCCATGTTGTTTCTAGCTACGCCTCTGAATGTGGGCAAAGTGTTGGTGGAAGTGGGGGGCATCATGTTATTGGGGGGGGCATCATGTTATTGGGGGGGGGGGCATCATGTTATTGGGGGGGGGCATCATGTTATTGGTGGAGGTGGGGGGCATCATGTTATTGGGGGGGCATCATGTTATTGGTGGAGGTGGGGGGCATCATGTTATTGGGGGGGCAGCATGTTATTGGGGGGGGGCATCATGTTATTTGGGGGGAGGGGGCATCATGTTATTTGGGGGGGCAGCATGTTATTGGGGGGGCATCATGTTATTGGGGGGGCATCATGTTATTTGGGGGAGGGGGGCATCATGTTATTGGGGGGGCAGTATGTTATTGGGGGGAGGGGGCATCATGTTATTGGGGGGGCATCATGTTATGGGGGGGAGGGGGCATCATGTTATTGGGGGGCATCATGTTATTTGGGGGGGGCATCATGTTATTGGGGGGGGGCATCATGTTATTTGGGGGGGGCATCATGTTATTGGGGGGTGGGGGGCATCATGTTATTTGGGGGTGGGGGCATCATGTTATTTGGGGGGGCATCATGTTATTTGGGGGGGCATCATGTTATTGGGGGGGGCATCATGTTATTGGGGGGGGCAGCATGTTATTGGAGGGGGTCATCATGTTATTGGGGGGGCAGCATGTTATTGGGGGGGGCATCATGTTATTGGGGGGGGCATCATGTTATTGGGGGGGCAGCATGTTATTGGAGGGGGCATCATGTTATTGGGGGGGGCAGCATGTTATTGGGGGGGGGCATCATGTTATTGGGGGGGGGCATCATGTTATTTTGGGGGGGGGGGGGATCATGTTATTGGGGGGGAGGGGGCAGCATTTCATCCTTGGACCAGACAGCACAATGTCTTGATGATCTGTAACAGGTGCAATATCCTGTGATGGAGGGGATTACAGGACGTGATCAGTTATATCCTTTATCTGCAGGTTATACTTGTGTTTGTACCAATCACTTACATCATCTGCTGGGATTTAGTAAATAATGACAGTTCTGTAAAGCACTCGGCAGTGAGAGGAAGTGAGAGGAATTGGATAGTTTATTGATAGACAGAGCGTTGATACAGAGATTATCAAATAATCAGCATAGTTGCCCACAGTCCCGAATTTACTTGAACAGTCACGTTTATCTGATGTCACATGGCATAGTGTAACTCCTCCCACTGTAGGACCTGTCCCTTTATTTGTCAAAGGATCTGGATTACAAGTTTTCAAGTTGAATCAGAAGATCAGATATAATAATCATTTTGTCATATGGCTTAGCATGTTTTACATGAAGAATGAACAGTATCCATTGGCTTTAATAATGATCTCTCCCCACACTGTACAATACAGGGTCTGATCTCTCCCCCACACTGTACTATACAGGGTGTGATCTCTCCCCCACACTGTACAATACAGGGTCTGATCTCCCCCCACACTGTGCAATACAGAGTCTGATCTCTCCCCACAATGCACAATACAGAGTCTGATCTCTCCCCACACTGCACAATACAGAGTCTGATCTCTCCCCACACTGTACACTACAGGGTCTGATCTCCCCACACTGTACAATACAGGGTCTGATCTTCCCACACACTGTACAATACAGGGTCTGATCTCCCCACACTGTACAATACAGGGTCTGATCTTCCCACACACTGTACAATACAGGGTCTGATCTCCCCACACTGTACAATACAGAGTCTGATCTCCCCCCACACTGTACAATACAGAATCTGAGCTCTCCCCACACTGCAAATGACAGAGTCTGATCTCCCCCACACTGTACGATTCAGAGTCTGATCTCCCCCCACACTGCAATACAGAGTCTGATCTCCCCCACACTGTACAATACAGAGTCTGATCTCCCCCACACTGTACAATACAGAGTCTGATCTCCCCCACACTGTACAATACAGAGTCTGATCTCCCCCCACACTGTACAATACAGAATCTGAGCTCTCCCCACACTGCACACTACTGAGTCTGATCTCCCCCACACTGTACAATACAGAGTCTGATCTCCCCCCACACTGTACAATACAGAGTCTGATCTCCCCCCACACTGTACAATACAGAATCTGAGCTCTCCCCACACTGCACACTACTGAGTCTGATCTCCCCCACACTGTACAATACAGAGTCTGATCTCCCCCCACACTGTGCAATACAGAGTCTGATCTCCCCCACACTGTACAATGCAGAATCTGATCATCCCCCACACTGTGAAATACAGAGTCCGATCTCCCCCCCCTACACTGTACAATACAGAGTCTGATCTTCCCCCACACTGTACAATACAGAATCTGATCTCCCCCCACACTGTGCAATACAGAGTATGATCTCCCCCACAATGTACAATACATGATCTGATCTCCACCCACACTGTACAATACAGGGTCTGATCTCCCTCACACTGTAGAATACAGGGTCTGATCCCCCCCACACTGTACAATACAGAGTCTGATCTCCCCCACACTGTACAATACATGATCTGATATCCCCCCACACTGTACAATACAGGGTCTGATCTCCCCCACACTGTACAATACAGGGTCTGATCTCCCCCACACTGTGCAATACAGGTTCTGATCTCCCCACACACTGTGCAATACAGGTTCTGATCTCCCCCCACACTGTACATACAATACAGGGTCTGATCTCCCCCACACTGTAGAATACAGGGTCTGATCTCTCCCCACACTGTACATACAATACAGGGTCTGATCTCCCCCCACACTGTACAATACAGGTTCTGATCTCCCCCCACACTGTACAATACAGGGTCTGATCTCCCCCCACACTGTACAATACAGGGTTTTGTCATCCCCATGCTCTTTAATACAGGGTCTGATCTCCACACACCGCTGTTACAAATATATGATCATGGGTGTATTTCAGTGGATAGAAGCGGCCTGAGCTCCCTCTACCAGCTTTCTATGCAGATTTTGAGTGATGGAGGACAAGGCGGATCGGAAGTCTCCCCATGCCACATGTACGCTCTGATTGCCAAAATCTTGGATTTGCCCCCCCTAAAGCTGACCACCCCTCCTTTGCTCTGCCAATCACACACTGCATGATACTTGACACCGTCCATAATCTACACTTGGATTTCAGAGTTCTTGGTCTCCGAAATTGTTGACTTTGTCTTCTTGGACTCAAAGGATAGACTTTGTTCATCCGCCAAGACATTCTTCAGGATCGAAGTGATGGACTTCTTAAACTTGGTCTTGAAGTCTTGCCCCACCAGCACGTAAATGATTGGGTTGATGCAGCTGTTTAGGAAAGCTATGCTGATCAAAACGGGATCCAGGGTGTACGTGGACATATACAGCGCAGAGGTGTCTTCTTGCTCCGCCAAAATGAGTCCCGCCACATGGTATGGGAACCAGCACGCAAAGAATCCGATTATCACCACAAGGACCACCTTCATTGTCTTACTCGACTGACTAAACCGTCCACTGACCCTGGACACCAGTACGCTGTAAGACCCCATGATGACCAAAAACGGAATAAAGAAACCCATGAGGAAGCGGAAAACGGCGATGGCCAGCTGCACGGTTTGTCGATGCCCACCGAGCGAAGAGTAGACCATGCCACATCTTGTCATATCGCTCTTCTTGACTGTTTGTCTTAAAATAAAGGATGGGCTGGCCAAGAGAAATGCAAGTAGCCACACCACCAAACATGCCAGTTGTGCCTTCCTAACTGTCCTCTTGTTCTGGCACCAAACTGGCTTGACCACCAAGGCGCAACGGTCTATACTGACCAAGGTGAGGAGAAGCACGCTGGCGTACATGTTTACTAGCAGCACGGAAGGTAGGGTCTTGCAGGCAAACAGCCCCAGGGGCCACCGTCCCAGCAATAATATCTGCATCATGGAGATTGGGACAATGAGGCAGCACAAGAAATCGGCCATGGCCAAGTTGAGGAACCACACCGTGTTGACCGTACTCTTCATCTGAAAAGCCGTCATCCACACCACTAAAGAATTACCCGGCACTCCGAGAAGAAACACCGTGGTGTAGATGACTAGCGCAGCCCACTCGGAGGGCGACACTGCGAGACCCTCTACGGAATTGTCTTTCGTTGGGTCGTAATTCCAAGTAATTGTCACATTGTCTTCCGTGTAGTCATAATCAGTGGTAAGGTCCATGGCAGATCAAGAGGTTAACGCTGCTGATCTTGAAGATACTGTATATATACAAAAAAAATAACATTTTGAAAGGGAGCTTTGTGGAATCTAAATTCGGCTTTTCATTACCAGTTTTGCTTTGCCATTAAATGGGCAGTTCCAAAAAGTTAAGACGATTATTTTTTTTACCCACTCAATTTTTCACTTAGTTTTATTTTTTTTCTTGGAGGGGGGGTGTTAGGAATGTTCTGCATCACATATACCAAAATACAAAAATAAACAGATGTGTCTTATCATAGAATGTGTCAGCAGATAAGAACCAATTTTCTAAATAATTTTATAAGTCCCCAGTTCCCTATCTTATAGCTAAGATAACCTTGTGCCTCTCCCATGCATGCTTAATATCCTTGACTGTGTTTACCTCTACCACTTCTACTGGAAGACTATTCCATACATCCACTGCCGTCTCAGTAAAGTAATACTTTCATTAGTCCCTGGCCTTATCTTATATCTAGGATAGCCTTATACCTATCCCATTCATGCTTAAACTCCTTCACTGTATTAACCTCTACCACTTCTACTGGAAGACTATTCCATGCATCCACTACCCTCTCAGTAATGTAATACTTTCATTAGTCCCTGGCCTTATCTTATATCTAGGATAGTCTTATACCTATCCCACGCATGCTTAAACTCCTTCACTGTATTAACCTCTACCACTTCTACTGGAAGACTATTCCATACATCCACTACCCTCTCAGTAATGTAATACTTTCATTAGTACCTGGCCTTATCTTATATCTAGGATAGCCTTATACCTATCCCACGCATGCTTAAACTCCTTCACTGTATTAACCTCTACCACTTCTACTGGAAGACTATTCCATGCATCCACTACCCTCTCAGTAATGTAATACTTTCATTAGTCCCTGGACTTATCTTATATCTAGGATAACCTTATACCTATCCCACGCATGCTTAATATCCTCACTGTATTAACCTCTACCACTTCTACTGGAAGACTATTCCATACATCCACTACCCTCTCAGTAAAGTAATACTTCCTGATATTACATTAAATCGTTGCCCCTCTAATTTCAGACTATGTCCTCTAGTTGTGGCAGTTTATCTTCATATAAATATACTCTCTTCTGTTACTGTTTTGATTCCCTTTATGTATTTAAATGTTTCTATCATATCCCCCCTGTTACGTCTTTCCTCCAAGCTATACATGTTAAGATGCTTTAACCTTTCCTGGTAAGTTTTATCCTTCATCCCATGGACCAGTTTAGTAGCCCTTCTCTGAACTCTCTCCAAAGTATTTATCAGTGTTTCATCAGATCTTCCTTTCTCGAGTTCAATTACTTGCAGGACAAAAAATTACAGAAGAACTGTAATTTGTTTAAAGGTAATAAATAAGAGCATATTAAAACATGTAACACATGTATAGTATACAGACATTTTCAAGCTAGGTAGACATTTCCCTTTAATCAATGCTTTTTTTTAAGGTTTGACAGGATAAGTTGATTCTGTGATCCAGTTTGCTCAATGTAATATGTTTTTGTACAAAATAGGATTTTGCAGGAAAAAGCAGAGACAATAATAATAATGAATATAATGACTAATTAGTCAGTGATACTTACAGAGAGATCCAACCTGTGGCAGTTTCAGCGTGTGCTGGGGAAGTAGTAAAGAAAGGGATGAGCTTCTCCTTTTATATAATCCTGTTTGGACGTCATCTCAGAGCATTACATCACACAGAAGGATGTTCACATTGAGCAGCCCCCTTTCCAAATCCTAGGACATTAGGAAGTGACACATTGAACGCTCTCGCTCTGACATTATCTCAACTTCATCTGTCCCATCCTGACATCAAACCCGTTGATGAAATGGTGCTGTACAAAAAAGAAAAGAGTTCAGTCTCTAATATTTGAACAATTTTAGGTTAAAAAAGCAAAACGCTCCCTCCGGTGCCCCATGGGTACAAAGGATTTTAAAGGAACGTCACCAAAAAAGCCTAAATTAAGAGGAATGTGTCTGTGGTGTCCCCTGTTTATTACATCCCTTTGTACTAATAGACTAATATAACCTACTTTCTATGGGAAATGTCTGATTTGCCTATCAAGCCACCAGGTGCAGAGAGTTGTAGTTAAAGACAAATTGTTTGGTGGATTTTCTCCTGGGAGGGGGGGGATTGTTTTGAATATGTTTATTATTTATCTTGCATGAAGCACTGAAAAGCCGATACTGGAGTTTTATTAAGGACAGTAAATTATGTATCATAATTGGAGAAAACCATCCCATAGGGCAGGCTGTGTTAGCGCTGTCCATTCTCCATTTTCGCTGAATTTACACACATATTTCTTCTATTTTTATTAAGGGGTAGTGTTAGTATTAGGGTTCGGGGGGTTAGTGTTAGTATTAGGGTTCGGGGGGTTAGTGTTAGTATTAGGGTTCGGGGGGTTAGTGTGAGTATTAGGGTTCGGGGGGTTAGTGTGAGTATTAGGGTTCAGGGGTAGTGTTAGTATTAGGGTTCGGGGGGTTAGTGTGAGTATTAGGGTTCGGGGGGTTAGTGTGAGTATTAGGGTTCGGGGGGTTAGTGTGAGTATTAGGGTTCAGGGGTAGTGTTAGTATTAGGGTTCGGGGGGTTAGTGTTAGTATTAGGGTTCGGGGGGTTAGTGTTAGTATTAGGGTTCAGTGGGGTAGTGTTAGTATTAGGGTTCGGGGGGTTAGTGTGAGTATTAGGGTTTGGGGGTAGTGTTAGTATTAGGGTTCGGGGGGGTAGTGTGAGTATTAGGGTTCGGGGGGTTAGTGTTAGTATTAGGGTTCGGGGGGGTTAGTGTTAGTATTAGGGTTCGGGGGGTTAGTGTTAGTATTAGGGTTCGGGGGGGTTAGTGTTAGTATTAGGGTTCGGGGGGTTAGTGTTAGTATTAGGGTTCGGGGGTTAGTGTTAGTATTAGGGTTCGGGGGGGTAGTGTTAGTATTAGGGTTCGGGGGGTTAGTGTTAGTATTAGGGTTCAGGGGTAGTGTTAGTATTAGGGTTCGGGGGGTAGTGTTAGTATTAGGGTTCGGGGGGTAGTGTTAGTATTAGGGTTCAGGGGTAGTGTTAGTATTAGGGTTCGGGGGGTTAGTGTTAGTATTAGGGTTCGGGGGTAGTGTTAGTATTAGGGTTCGGGGGGTAGTGTTAGTATTAGGGTTCGGGGGTAGTGTTAGTATTAGGGTTCAGGGGTAGTGTTAGTATTAGGGTTCAGGGGTAGTGTTAGTATTAGGGTTCAGTGGGGTAGTGTTAGTATTAGGGTTCGGGGGGTAGTGTGAGTATTAGGGTTCAGGGGTAGTGTTAGTATTAGGGTTCGGGGGGTAGTGTTAGTATTAGGGTTCAGTGGGGTAGTGTTAGTATTAGGGTTCGGGGGGTAGTGTGAGTATTAGGGTTCAGGGGTTAGTGTTAGTATTAGGGTTCAGGGGTAGTGTTAGTATTAGGGTTCAGGGGTAGTGTTAGTATTAGGGTTCGGGGGGTAGTGTTAGTATTAGGGTTCGGGGGGTAGTGTTAGTATTAGGGTTCGGGGGGTAGTGTGCGTATTAGGGTTCAGGGGGTAGTGTTAGTATTAGGGTTTGGGGGTAGTGTTAGTATTAGGGTTCGGGGGGGTAGTGTGAGTATTAGGGTTCGGGGGGTTAGTGTGAGTATTAGGGTTCGGGGGGTTAGTGTTAGTATTAGGGTTCGGGGGTAGTGTTAGTATTAGGGTTCGGGGGGTAGTGTTAGTATTAGGGTTCGGGGGGTAGTGTTAGTATTAGGGTTCAGGGGGTAGTGTTAGTATTAGGGTTCAGGGGGTAGTGTTAGTATTAGGGTTCGGGGGGGTTAGTGTGGATGTTCGGAGTAACTTTTAGGTTGGGTGTAAGTTTGTAAGCGCTGACAGTTCAGCTTACACTGCCGTAGTGAAGCAGCCACATTGCCTTTCAGGGACTAATGAAAGTATTACATTACTGAGAGGGTAGTGGATGTATGGAATAGTCTTCCAGTAGAAGTGGTTGAGGTTAATACAGTGAAGGAGTGTAAGCATGCATGGGATAGGTATTAGGCTATCCTAGATATAAGATAAGGCCAGGGACTAATGAAAGTATTACATTACTGAGAGGGTAGTGGATGTATGGAATAGTCTTCCAGTAGAAGTGGTAGAGGTTAATACAGTGAAGGAGTTTAAGCATGCATGGGATAGGTATAAGGCTATCCTAGATATAAGATAAGGTCACGGACTAATGAAAGTATTACATTACTGAGAGGGTAGTGGATGTATGGAATAGTCTTCCAGTAGAAGTGGTAGAGGTTAATACAGTGAAGGAGTTTAAGCATGCATGGGATAGGTATAAGGCTATCCTAGATATAAGATAAGGTCAGGGACTAATGAAAGTATTACATTACTGAGAGGGTAGTGGATGTATGGAATAGTCTTCCAGTAGAAGTGGTAGAGGTTAATACAGTGAAGGAGTTTAAGCATGCATGGGATAGGTATAAGGCTATCCTAGATATAAGATAAGGTCACGGACTAATGAAAGTATTACATTACTGAGAGGGTAGTGGATGTATGGAATAGTCTTCCAGTAGAAGTGGTAGAGGTTAATACAGTGAAGGAGTTTAAGCATGCATGGGATAGGTATAAGGCTATCCTAGATATAAGATAAGGTCAGGGACTAATGAAAGTATTACATTACTGAGAGGGTAGTGGATGTATGGAATAGTCTTCCAGTAGAAGTGGTAGAGGTTAATACAGTGAAGGAGTTTAAGCATACATGGGATAGGTATAAGGCTATCCTAATTATAAGATAAGTCCAGGGACTAATGAAAGTATTACATTACTGAGAGGGTAGTGGATGTATGGAATAGTCTTCCAGTAGAAGTGGTAGAGGTTAATACAGTGAAGGAGTTTAAGCATGCATGGGATAGGTATAAGGCTATCCTAGATATAAGATAAGGTCAGGGACTAATGAAAGTATTACATTACTGAGAGGGTAGTGGATGTATGGAATAGTCTTCCAGTAGAAGTGGTAGAGGTTAATACAGTGAAGGAGTTTAAGCATACATGGGATAGGTATAAGGCTATCCTAGATATAAGATAAGGTCACGGACTAATGAAAGTATTACATTACTGAGAGGGTAGTGGATGTATGGAATAGTCTTCCAGTAGAAGTGGTAGAGGTTAATACAGTGAAGGAGTTTAAGCATGCATGGGATAGGTATAAGGCTATCCTAGATATAAGATAAGGTCAGGGACTAATGAAAGTATTACATTACTGAGAGGGTAGTGGATGTATGGAATAGTCTTCCAGTAGAAGTGGTAGAGGTTAATACAGTGAAGGAGTTTAAGCATGCATGGGATAGGTATAAGGCTATCCTAGATATAAGATAAGGTCAGGGACTAATGAAAGTATTACATTACTGAGAGGGTAGTGGATGTATGGAATAGTCTTCCAGTAGAAGTGGTAGAGGTTAATACAGTGAAGGAGTTTAAGCATACATGGGATAGGTATAAGGCTATCCTAGATATAAGATAAGTCCAGGGACTAATGAAAGTATTACATTACTGAGAGGGTAGTGGATGTATGGAATAGTCTTCCAGTAGAAGTGGTAGAGGTTAATACAGTGAAGGAGTTTAAGCATGCATGGGATAGGTATTAGGCTATCCTAGATATAAGATAAGGCCAGGGACTAATGAAAGTATTACATTACTGAGAGGGTAGTGGATGTATGGAATAGTCTTCCAGTAGAAGTGGTAGAGGTTAATACAGTGAAGGAGTTTAAGCATACATGGGATAGGTATAAGGCTATCCTAGATATAAGATAAGTCCAGGGACTAATGATAGTATTACATTACTGAGAGGGTAGTGGATGTATGAAATAGTCTTCCAGTAGAAGTGGTTGAGGTTAATACAGTGAAGGAGTGTAAGCATGCATGGGATAGGTATTAGGCTATCCTAGATATAAGATAAGGCCAGGGACTAATGAAAGTATTACATTACTGAGAGGGTAGTGGATGTATGGAATAGTCTTCCAGTAGAAGTGGTAGAGGTTAATACAGTGAAGGAGTTTAAGCATGCATGGGATAGGTATAAGGCTATCCTAGATATAAGATAAGGTCACGGACTAATGAAAGTATTACATTACTGAGAGGGTAGTGGATGTATGGAATAGTCTTCCAGTAGAAGTGGTAGAGGTTAATACAGTGAAGGAGTTTAAGCATGCATGGGATAGGTATAAGGCTATCCTAGATATAAGATAAGGTCAGGGACTAATGAAAGTATTACATTACTGAGAGGGTAGTGGATGTATGGAATAGTCTTCCAGTAGAAGTGGTAGAGGTTAATACAGTGAAGGAGTTTAAGCATACATGGGATAGGTATAAGGCTATCCTAGATATAAGATAAGTCCAGGGACTAATGAAAGTATTACATTACTGAGAGGGTAGTGGATGTATGGAATAGTCTTCCAGTAGAAGTGGTAGAGGTTAATACAGTGAAGGAGTTTAAGCATGCATGGGATAGGTATAAGGCTATCCTAGATATAAGATAAGGTCAGGGACTAATGAAAGTATTACATTACTGAGAGGGTAGTGGATGTATGGAATAGTCTTCCAGTAGAAGTGGTAGAGGTTAATACAGTGAAGGAGTTTAAGCATACATGGGATAGGTATAAGGCTATCCTAGATATAAGATAAGTCCAGGGACTAATGAAAGTATTACATTACTGAGAGGGTAGTGGATGTATGGAATAGTCTTCCAGTAGAAGTGGTAGAGGTTAATACAGTGAAGGAGTTTAAGCATGCATGGGATAGGTATAAGGCTATCCTAGATATAAGATAAGGTCAGGGACTAATGAAAGTATTACATTACTGAGAGGGTAGTGGATGTATGGAATAGTCTTCCAGTAGAAGTGGTAGAGGTTAATACAGTGAAGGAGTTTAAGCATGCATGGGATAGGTATAAGGCTATCCTAGATATAAGATAAGGTCAGGGACTAATGAAAGTATTACATTACTGAGAGGGTAGTGGATGTATGGAATAGTCTTCCAGTAGAAGTGGTAGAGGTTAATACAGTGAAGGAGTTTAAGCATACATGGGATAGGTATAAGGCTATCCTAGATATAAGATAAGTCCAGGGACTAATGAAAGTATTACATTACTGAGAGGGTAGTGGATGTATGGAATAGTCTTCCAGTAGAAGTGGTAGAGGTTAATACAGTGAAGGAGTTTAAGCATACATGGGATAGGTATAAGGCTATCCTAGATATAAGATAAGGTCAGGGACTAATGAAAGTATTACATTACTGAGAGGGTAGTGGATGTATGGAATAGTCTTCCAGTAGAAGTGGTAGAGGTTAATACAGTGAAGGAGTTTAAGCATGCGTGGGATAGGTATAAGGCTATCCTTGATATAAGATAAGGCCAGGTACTAATGAAAGTATTACATTACTGAGAGGGTAGTGGATGCATGGAATAGTCTTCCAGTAGAAGTGGTAGAGGTTAATACAGTGAAGGAGTTTAAGCATGCATGGGATAGGTATAAGGCTATCCTAGATATAAGATAAGTCCAGGGACTAATGAAAGTATTACATTACTGAGAGGGTAGTGGATGTATGGAATAGTCTTCCAGTAGAAATGGTAGAGGTTAATACAGTGAAGGAGTTTAAGCATGCGTGGGATAGGTATAAGGCTATCCTAGATATAAGATAAGGTCAGGGACTAATGAAAGTATTACATTACTGAGAGGGTAGTGGATGTATGGAATAGTCTTCCAGTAGAAGTGGTAGAGGTTAATACAGTGAAGAAGTTTAAGCATGCACGCGATAGGTATAAGGCTATCCTAGATATAAGATAAGGCCAGGGACTAATGAAAGTATTACTTTACTGAGAGGGTAGTGGATGTATGGAATAGTCTTCCAGTAGAAGTGGTAGAGGTTAATACAGTGAAGAAGTTTAAGCATGCATGGGATAGGTATAAGGCTATCCTAGATATAAGATAAGGCCAGGGACTAATGAAAGTATTACATTACTGACAGGGTAGTGGATGTATGGAATAGTCTTCCAGTAGAAGTGGTAGAGGTTAATACAGTGAAGGAGTTTAAGCATGCGTGGGATAGGTATAAGGCTATCCTAGATATAAGATAAGGCCAGGGACTAATGAAAGTATTACATTACTGAGAGGGTAGTGGATACATGGAATAGTCCTCCAGTAGAAGTGGTAGAGGTTAATACAGTGAAGGAGTTTAAGCGTGCGTGGGATAGGTATAAGGCTATCCTAGATATAAGATAAGGTCAGGGACTAATGAAAGTATTACTTTACTGAGAGGGTAGTGGATGTATGGAATAGTCTTCCAGTAGAAGTGGTAGAGGTTAATACAGTGAAGGAGTTTAAGCATGCATGGGATAGGTATAAGGCTATCCTAGATATAAGATAAGGCCAGGGACTAATGCAAGTATTACATTACTAAGAGGGTAGTGGATGCATGGGATAGTCTTCCAGTAGAAGTGGTAGAGGTTAATACAGTGAGGGAGTTTAAGCATGCATGGGATAGGTATAAGGCTATCCTAGATATAAGATAAGGCCAGTGATATAATGAAAGTATTTTGCCAGTGACAAAATCAGAATAAAGTAGATCTTGACGGGACAGAGTCAAAAATTAGGATAATTTGGAGATATGGTGAACTTTGAGGGTCAGGAGTCAGATCCAGCAGAAACCAAGACAAAATGATGTAGTTTGTGAGTACAAACAAACTGGCACATTGGATAATATTGTACCAGAGAAGGAATCGGCGTGTGCCCAGGGACCACCATTAAACCAATCACAGTAACCTAATGGAGATAAAGGGTGGGTTAGTAAGAAGAAAGGTTTCAGTAGAGCTGATATTATCTATAGGGGGTCCGGCACTGAGAGTGCTGCATTAATATCTATACAGCAGATTCTCCCTCTTACAACTAAACTCTTTTATTCCTTGCCTGCTTAGAGGAAGAAATGGTTACAGATTTAGTTTCCCTTCTCTTTATTAAACCCGACATGAAGTCGTGGGATTCACAATCATTAGTAACTGACCTTTCATAGTATAAAAGACCAACAGAGAATATCTAGTCACACGCACACTCAGTCACGCACACTCAGTCACTCACGCACGCAATCCATCACGCACACTCAGACATTCACGCACACTCAGTCACTCACACACACTCAGTCATGCACACACACTCAGTCACGCACTCACATTCAGTCACGCACTCACATTCAGTCACGCACACTCATTCAGTCACGCACGCAATCCATCACGCACACTCAGACATTCACGCACACTCAGTCACTCACACACACTCAGTCATGCACACACACTCAGTCACGCACTCACATTCAGTCACGCACGCAATCCATCAAGCACACTCAGACATTCACGCACACACTCAGTCACGCACGCAATCCATCACGCACACATACTCACATACTCACACTCCATCACACACACATACTCACTGACATACACACTCTCCATCCTGCACACATACTCAGTAACACACACTCAGTCACGCACACATACTCACATACTCACACTCCATCACACACACATACTCAGTGACACACACACTCACATACACACACTCCATCACGCACACATACTCACATACTCACACTCCATCACACACATACTCACATACTCACACTCCATCACACACACATTCTCAGTAACACACACACTCAGTCACGCACACATACTCACATACTCACACTCCATCACACACACTTACTCACATACTCACACTCCATCACGCACACACACTCACATACACACTCCATCACGCACACATACTCAGTGACACTCAGTCATGCACACAAACATACTCATACTCCATCACGCACAAATACTCAGTGACACACACACTCACATACACACTCTCCATCACACACACATACTCAGTGACACACACTCTCCATCACGCACACATACTCAGTGACACACACTCAGTCACGCACACATACATACTCACACTCCATCACGCACACATACTCACATACTCACACTCCATCACACACACATACTCAGTGACACACTCAGTCACGCACACATACTCACATACTCACACTCCATCACACACACATACTCAGTGACACACATTCAGTCACGCACACATACTCACATACTCACACTCCATCACACACACATACTCACTGACACACACACTCACATACACACTCTCCATCCTGCACACATACTCAGTGACACACACACTCAGATACACAAACTCCATCACCCACACATACTCGGTGACACACACTCAGTCACGCACACATACTCACATACTCACACTCCATCACACACACATACTCACTGACACACACACTCACATACACACTCTCCATCCTGCACACATACTCAGTAACACACACTCAGTCACGCACACATACTCACATACTCACACTCCATCACACACACATACTCAGTGACACACACACTCACATACACACACTCCATCACGCACACATACTCACATACTCACACTCCATCACACACATACTCACACTCCATCACACACACATTCTCAGTAACACACACACTCAGTCACGCACACATACTCAGTAACACACACTCAGTCATGCACACATACTCACATACTCACACTCCATCACACACACATACTCACATACTCACACTCCATCACGCACACACACTCACATACACACTCCATCACGCACACATACTCAGTGACACTCAGTCATGCACACAAACATACTCATACTCCATCACGCACAAATACTCAGTGACACACACACTCACATACACACTCTCCATCACACACACATACTCAGTGACACACACACTCAGTCACGCACACATACTCAGTGACACACCGCCGAATCAACATACACCTTGAACCAAGGAATAAATAGATCAAGTCAATATGTAAGATATTCAAACACCAGTGTAATTAATATAAATTGGAGATAAGAGATCACTCAGCTTATGTTTCTTTATGATATTTAAATAGAGCTATTGGGGGCATGAAGGGGAGGCATGTATGGGAGGCATGAAAGGGAGGCATGAAAGGGAGGCATGAAGGGGAGGCATGTATGGGAGGCATTATGGGGAGGCATTAAGGGGAGGCATGTAGGGGAGGCATGAAGGGGAGGCATGAAGGGGAGGCATGAAGGGGAGGCATGTAGGGGAGGCATGTAGGGGAGGCATGTAGGGGAGGCATGAAGGGGAGGCATGAAGGGGAGGCATGAAGGGGAGGCATGAAGGGGAGGCATGTATGGGAGGCATGAAAGGGAGGCATGAAGGGGAGGCATGAAGGGGAGGCATGTATGGGAGGCATGAAGGGGAGGCATGTATGGGAGGCATGAAGGGGAGGCATGAAGGGGAGGCATGAAGGGGAGGCATTAAGGGGAGGCATGAAGGGGAGGCATGTAGGGGAGGCATGTAGGGGAGGCATGAAAGGGAGGCATGAAGGGGAGGCATGAAGGGGAGGCATGTAGGGGAGGCATGTAGGGGAGGCATGTAGGGGAGGCATTAAGGGGAGGCATGAAGGGGAGGCATGAAGGGGAGGCATGAAGGGGAGGCATGTAGGGGAGGCATGAAAGGGAGGCATGAAGGGGAGGCATGAAGGGGAGGCATGTAGGGGAGGCATGTAGGGGAGGCATGTAGGGGAGGCATTAAGGGGAGGCATGAAGGGGAGGCATGAAGGGGAGGCATGTAGGGGAGGCATGAAGGGGAGGCATGCATTAACAAGAGCATGTACTGAACTAATTAGATTTATGTGCATGTTGATATCAGCATCATTCAAGCTACTGAAGCAGCAAAGCAGATGTCTGATAAATCACATTAAAACAGTCATCGATTGGCCACTGATAACGGCCAGCATGCGGGGAGAGACCACATGACTTACATGCTGATAAGACAGCCGTTTAGACAGACAGTTACTTCTGGCTTGAGGGGGGGGGGGGGGGGGTGCAGATATTTCGGTGAGTCCGATCTCTGTATCTAACTCACATGGAACTGATTAGACCTCACCAGAACAGAGGCGCATGTACAGGAGAAAAAAATAAACAGATATAGTGTGATACAGTACAAATACATATGTGAATGCGTAATATTTAGTTATCACAGTCCGAGCAGGGTATCACGCTCATCAAAAGGTAACATCTTCTGGTTTGTTTCACAATCTATAAAAAAAACAAATGAAAAATCCATTGCGCGGTAATACAAAAGAAATGGCAATATAGAAACATACATAGACGTACAACATACAAAGGCACATCAAGTGCAACTTGCATAAAATGTCCTGAAAGATAGGCCAACTGCTTCCTGCTGCCACCAGGGTAGGGTAATCGGGTACTACGAAAAGCTCAACGCGTTTCGCCGGCTCCAGTGACTGCTTCCTCAGGAGAAATATTTGCGTTAAGGCAAGATATGTTTTTTTATAGATAAACCAGAAGATGTTACTTTTTGATGAGCCTGATTAACGTATATATGTAAATTGCTTTTTAATATTTAATAAAAAATTGATATTAAACAAATGCATTTCTTTTTTTTATTTCCTTTTAGGTGCCAATGCTGCCTCTCTCCCTCTACCCCAGCTGTCTCTCCCCCCCCCCAGCGTTGTCTCTCTCTCCCTCCCCCCAAAATTCTCTCTCTCTCTCTCTCTCTCCCCCTCCCTCCCCCTTGTCTCTATCCCCCTCCCCTTGTCTCTCTCTATCGACCTCCCCTTGTATCTCTCTATCCCCCCTCCCCTTGTCTCTCTCTCCCCCTCCCTCCCCTTTTCTTTCTGTCCCCCCTCCCCTTGTCTCTCTCTCCCCCTCCCTCCCCTTTTCTTTCTGTCCCCCCTCCCCTTGTCTATGTCTCCCCCCTCCCTCCCTTCCCTTGTCTATGTCCCCCCCCCCCTCCCACATAATAGATGGTGTCAGGCAGCATGGAGGATGTTTGCACGTATCATGCAGAAATCCTCCAGCTGCCCAATTCACCCTGGTGGCTAGTGGGGGCAGCCGGAGGATGTCTGCACGAGACACGCAGACATCCTCCGCTGCTGCCCGGCACTTCCGCCAGGACTTTTATGATAAAGCCGGAAGTACCTGACTTCATCATAGAAGTCCCGGCGGTCGTGCCGGGCCGCAGCGGAGGATGTCTGCGTGTCTCGTGCAGACATCCTCCGGCTGTTAGCGAGGGGGATCCAGGTCCCCTGCAACTCTGCGGGGGACCTGGATCCCTGTCTTATAATATGACCTCGATTTGAGGTCAGATTATAAGACGACCTCGAATGTAAGACGAGGGGTCTTTATCAGAGCATTTGCTCTGAAAAAAACGTTGTCTTATATTCGAGCAGATACGGTATATAACGACAATACAGACTATACTATTACCTTCGTAGACTTAACATTGGTCAGTTTTATACCAGTCTACCGGATGGGTGGCAAGCTTAGTTTGGATCCATTTCTTTAGCACTAGGGTCGTAATTGAGACCCCACCTTCTGCTTCCACCACACTTGAATCCATCCAAAGTAGGTATTAGGGTTTGGCTTCAATCCAGCTGCTGGTATAAAGGAAATATCGGCAAACGAATAAAGCATCGCCTCTCCGAAGATGGTCTAGAGGTATGAAAATTCCCTGGAAAAATACACTGAAATGTAAGATACATAATGACCTCGCATGCCGTATAATCCCATACACAACAAAACGGAACTGTATGAACAGTATCTGCGGGGATTAATGTGCACAAAGGATCTTTATCACTACCTCTTCCATCCCAAATCCCAGCAGTGAGAGGAGATGAGAAACGTTGTGTAACAAGGCTTCATATTTCCCCATTTCAGCTTTATCCATGAAAGAGACATTTGAGATGGGAATTTCAAATTTCTCGATTATTTTGGCCTGGACATTATTAATACTGTGAATGGAGAGAATAAAAAAATGATTGAAAATGATCTATACATTGTGCTGGCAAAATGGCAAATACGTGCCTAAATTAGGGGAAACACGCTTATGACATCACCTGTGGACTGACATGTTAATGAACTCCTTTTAAATGGGAAATGTGTTGTTTGCATATCAAACCACAGGTGATGTCATAAGCAGGAGACAGAACAGACACATGGAAAACATAGACCTATTTTACTTTATGCATTTGCTGCAGTTCTGCCAACACAATGTATACTTTTTTTTTTTTTGCGGTGGGCAGTAGCAATTTTGGGAGCCAGGCCTGCTGTAAAGATGTCAGTGGTATGCTCAGTAGCGCCCAAGCTCCAACCCCGGCATCCTGATTTGCTATTAACCCTTGTGGGAACCTATGGGACCCTTACCATGCCCCCAGACTGATCATTTTCAAAAACGACAATCTCTCTCTGTACGTCTAGGACAGTTCTTCGCGGTGAGTTTACCTGGGCAGTTAGAGCGCTGAGTGTTCAGGGCGGCTGTTTCGGTGATGAACTGTCAGCACCAAATACTAACTAACTTAATAAAGTAACCTTGTCTTACCCTAAAAGTATCCCCTGACCCCAAACTAACCCTCAAACTAACCCAAACACTAACCCTGAACCACGATCTCTAATACTAACACTAACCCCCTAATAAAGTAACCCCATCTTACCCTAAAAGTATCCCCTGACCCCAAACTAACCCTCAAACTAACCCAAACACTAACCCTGAACCACGATCTCTAATACTAACACTAGCCCCCTAATAAAGTAACTCCATCTTACCCTAAAAGTTCCCTCTAACCCCAAATGCTTACCCTAGCTCTCAAACTAACCCTTATACTAACCCCCTAGTAAAGTAACCCCCTTTTCCCCTAAAAGTACCCTCTAACCCCAACTACTAACCCAAAACAAGTCCTAAAACTAACCTTCTTCTACTGAGCGACTGACAGCGCTGACCTGTTAGGCGCTCGAACTCCCACGATGAAGCTGCCGCGATGAACTGTCCCATTGCGCTCTCTGCGGTAGTACAAAGACTGGCAGCCTCCGATAGCAGCACACATGAGCAGCGCCCAAACCCCGGTCCGCTGGGTCAGAAAGGGCTCTGAGTCTTTAACTTTTTTCCCAAAAGTTGGAAAAAATTCTCCCATTACTCTACAATTCAAACTTTGCTATTTTGTACTTCATTCTGAAATTCCCTTGTCAATTTCCTCTATTATAAATCCTGCCCATAGTGCATTTTTTTTTTTTTTGCAGAAGATTGTAACGCGTCATCATTTGTCCATTGCACAACCCGTCCGCTTGGATCATTGTTTGTTTTTTTACATTAAAATATAAATGACACATTACCAGGGAAAGAAAAACTTTATTTTTAGCTCAACAGTTCCGTTTTTTGGGTTTCCAGTAAGTTCCTTAGACATTGTTTTTGTGTTATATTTGAAAAAGTACTTCTACTGCATGAGCAGTGCAAATAACACAATATAACTGAACAAAAGCAAAAACAAACAAACTATACTCCCCAAATCAAAGCAGAGCTTGGGTAAACCTCCGGGGGAGAGGGGGGGGGGGGGTCCATGGGGGGTCTCTCAAATCAATCCCGGAAAAGATATTCTTCAGAATGAGAACAAAAAGGATTATAAGTTGATAGTGGACTCGGATAAAAAGAGCAGCCAATAGTGCAATATGTAGATACAAGCTAAATCACAGATGGAATGTAAATGAAACAAAACGGCATTTTATTAAAATAATTACAAAAAGCAAAGAAGCTTTTTTTTTTTAAAGTAGCCTCTGACCGGCTTCTCACCCTCCGGGGGTAACACCAAGACCCCTCCCTAGTTTTGACAGTAGCCTTTATGATCATACATGACCTAGAATCCAGTAAATCTCCACACGGATGTTCAGTCCATTACAATATTTTAATCCTTAGAGCTTTATTCATAAAAAAAAGAGAGAACTGAGGCGGGAAATTCAAACCTAAGGCTGAAGTAGCCGAACTCAGCGGGAGAATTTTTCCAACTCGGCTACTTTGGCCTGAAGTTTGACATTCCATTTCTCAATTCCCTGCAAGTCTCTGTTTCATGGCTACAGCTCATCACGGTGCTCACTGAAAGCCTATGTGACAGCACTGGAAACATTACTAATTACTTTAAATATAGAGATTAAAAAAATGATTTACCCGTGGAGTGTCCTGTTTATGACCCTGTGGCTTGATATGCAAATCGCATAATTCCCAATGACAATTAATTAACTTGCATACCATGCCGCAGGTGATGTCATAAGCAAGAGACAGACGTAAAACACATGTTTCTCTTATTTTACCTATTTGCTGTAATTCATTAGCACAATGTCTCATTGTTCTACATTTTTTATTCACAATATAACATGCCATCTGTAGTCCCAAATTTGGGGCGATTGTCCTGCCAGCTCTACCCCTGTCCTACTTTTCGAGGACAAACGTAGAGCTTGGCGGGATTCAGGAAGCTCTCCAGCGCTCCTGTTGACATTCCCTGGCGCCTGGGACAATGGATGATGTCACAGCGCGTGTGTGGCATTATGCCTGCTTCAGTGAAAGTGCTACTTCCAAAGCTCCACCCCCAGCGCCCTCCCAAGCTCCACCCCCAGTGCCCTCCCAAGCTCCACCCCAGCGCCCTCCCAAGCTCCACCCCCAGCGCCCTCCCAAGCTCCACCCCAGCGCCCTCCCAAGCTCCACCCCCAGCGCCCTCCCAAGCTCCACCCCCAGCGCCCTGGAAGATATGGTATCAGCAATGTTTAGGTTGACAGAGTCTCTTTAATAGACGATTTATCCTCCTGTTTATCAGTATTTGGGGCGATAGAGACACTTGTCAGTATGACAGGTTCTAAAATGTCATCATCGGATGGTATCGCAAGACTTCCCCTATCTTTCAGGAATTTACAAAATCAGCAGTGTCAATTTTGCAACATCGTTTACCCGGTTGCCCTACCACATACACACACTGTACACTAAATACAAAAGTAGGAGTAATGCCACTGTAACCATAATGAACACACAACAGAGCTAGGGTGGGGAAACCCCTCCACTTATATAATGTATACATTAAAAGGCCACTGGAACCAAAATACACAGAATAACAGCATGCAAATCCACAAAGTAAGGCGGCTCCTGCTTATGTCATCACTTGTGGCCTGATATGCAAATGAACCCCTTGAGACACCACAGACACAGGTAAACCATATATTTATCTTATTTGACACATTTGCTGCAATTCCACTGACACAATGTATAGATGATTTATTTTGTTATTTCTTTATAACAAGCAAGGTGTGGATTTTATTTTGTTTATATTATTTATGTCATTTTCGTCTTATTTGTGAATGTTTTGCTTTTAAAGTAAAACGTATCCAGCAAGGTCGCGGATGCTTGTTTTTATGACCTGCCTTAATGAAAGTTACGTTTTATTGGATCGCGCACTTCTCAGTGGACTGATTGGGCCATTTGTTCAGTGCCAAATTCTCAAGGAAAAGCCCGGAACGTGCATGATGCTTCTGATCAGACCAACGCATTTCACATTGGTAGAATGTCTAGCTGTGCAGGTGGATTCACAAATCAGCAGATGTGTGCTCCATACAGGCTCCTGTGGGGAATATACAGACACATTGCTAGTACAGTTATCATTTGGGAGACTTAAAACATTTGGAAACAATGTAATTACCCAGAATTCGATTTTCATTCTCAAGGAGAAACATAGCAAGAGACTGACTAGGAGCGAGCGCCATTAAGCTCATTCGCCTGTAGGTTCTGAGATGGCTCCAGGGTGTCTCAGGAGATAGCCCAGAGACAATAGATCCATGGACTATAGACTGAGACATCCTGGCAAGTGGGGCTTAGCAGTAATTCAGTTAAGGGTTCAAGGAAGGGGATCTTAATTAGGGTCAGGAAGGTTATCAGTAGGAGGGGAATAGTGGGGGGAGTTAGGGTAATCAGGCAGGGCTATTTCACCTGTAATTTAAAAATGTCCGGGTCCGTGCTCAAACTTGACCCTGAACCCTATTGAAGTTAATGGGGACACGAACCTTTGGCCACTAAAATGCCTCTAAAAAAGTCCTGGATAGGGCTAGAGGGCTGCAAAAGGAAGTAAAATGTGGGTAAGAGTAGGACAAGTGCCCTGCAAGCAAATGTGAATAGGGAAATAACTTCAAATAACATAAAATACATACAAATTACAAATACAGCTGAGCCATAAAATAGCACTAGATGGAATCTTTGATTTTAGCTTTGGAAGAACATAAATCTAAATCTAAAGCATGGCTGCCAGGAGGATCAACAGAATTATCCATTTGAGAGAGGGTTGGAGTGCAGGGTATTCTCTTTCAGTTTATACTAAGTGACCCATAGGATGAGGAGGCGGTGACCGTGGCGGTGTAGGTGGAAGCGGCGCTGGAGGAGGAGGAGGTAGCCAACACTGTTTTTTGTTTGTATTTTTTTTTTTGTTTCTTTGTTTATTGGACTGCAAAAAATGCACCGCAAGACGTAAATGTACTATTTAGCACAACAATTAGAATTTTTCAAAGTGCGCTGTAAGCACAGTATTTGATGGTTCTATTTGACTCTCAGATATGAAGTGCACCGCAAGACGCAAATGTCCTATTTACCACCCAAAACTATTCGAATTTTTCAAAGTGCGCTGTAAGCACAGTATTTGATATGTCCGGGTCCGGGGTCCAAAAACCGTAATGTTCGGTACGAACCCGAACAGTGCAGTTCGGGTTCGCGCAACACTACTCCGCCAAGATCCCTTGGCGGCGGGTAACGCGGCTCTGGCTCCCAGACTGCTCAGGGCATCCTTCTCTTCCCTTGTCTAATTTTACTGTATGTCCCCTTGTGCTGATGGATTTAAGTTTATCTATTTTATGGCCAAAGCCTTCTCTGTATTACCTCTGGGGAAGTTTATTCTCCCACTCTCAGTAATTAGTTATATCTATACCTGGTCTAACGATATTAGTATGTAATACTTTCTGATCTTCTCTGTGTTACCACTCCACCTCGGCTCTACCTCTATTAGTCAGTACCCTCTCAGTATGTAATACTGTCTGATCTTCACTGTATTATACTCCACCTCTGCTCTATCTCTATTAGTCAGTACCCTCTCAGTGTGTAATACTGTCTGATCCTCACTGTATTACACTCCACCTCTGCTCTCCCTCTATTAGTCAGTACCCTCTCAGTATGTAATACTGTCTGATCCTCACTGTATTATACTCCACCTCTGCTCTACCTCTATTAGTCAGTACCCTCTCAGTATGTAATACTGTCTGATCTTCTCTGTATTACACTCCACCTCTGCTCTACCTCTATTAGTCAGTACCCTCTCAGTATGTAATACTGTCTGATCTTCACTGTATTATACTCCACCTCTGCTCTCTCTCTATTAGTCAGTACCCTCTCAGTATGTAATACTGTCTGATCCTCACTGTATTACACTCCACCTCTGCTCTACCTCTATTAGTCAGTACCCTCTCAGTATGTAATACTGTCTGATCCTCACTGTATTACACTCCACCTCTGCTCTACCTCTATTAGTCAGTACCCTCTCAGTATAGTAATACTGTCTGATCGTCACTGTATTACACTCCACCTCTGCTCTACCTCTATTAGTCAGTACCCTCTCAGTATGTAATACTGTCTGATCCTCACTGTATTATACTCCACCTCTGCTCTACCTCTATTAGTCAGTACCCTCTCAGTATGTAATACTGTCTGATCTTCACTGTATTACACTCCACCTCTGCTCTCCCTCTATTAGTCAGTACCCTCTCAGTATGTAATACTATCTGATCTTCACTGTATTATACTCCACCTCTGCTCTCCCTCTATTAGTCAGTACCCTCTCAGTATGTAATACTGTCTGATCCTCACTGTATTATACTCCACCTCTGCTCTACCTCTATTAGTCAGTACCCTCTCAGTGTGTAATACTGTCTGATCCTCACTGTATTATACTCCACCTCTGCTCTACCTCTATTAGTCAGTACCCTCTCAGTATGTAATACTGTCTGATCCTCACTGTATTATACTCCACCTCTGCTCTACCTCTATTAGTCAGTACCCTCTCAGTATGTAATACTGTCTGATCCTCACTGTATTATACTCCACCTCTGCTCTCTCTCTATTAGTCAGTACCCTCTCAGTATGTAATACTGTCTGATCCTCACAGTATTACACTCCACCTCTGCTCTACCTCTATTAGTCAGTACCCTCTCAGTATGTAATACTGTCTGATCTTCACTGTATTACACTCCACCTCTGCTCTCCCTCTATTAGTCAGTACCCTCTCAGTATGTAATACTGTCTGATCCTCACTGTATTATACTCCACCTCTGCTCTCTCTCTATTAGTCAGTACCCTCTCAGTATGTAATACTGTCTGATCCTCACAGTATTACACTCCACCTCTGCTCTACCTCTATTAGTCAGTACCCTCTCAGTGTGTAATACTGTCTGATCGTCACTGTATTATACTCCACCTCTGCTCTACCTCTATTAGTCAGTACCCTCTCAGTATGTAATACTGTCTGATCCTCACAGTATTACACTCCACCTCTGCTCTACCTCTATTAGTCAGTACACTCTCAGTATGTAATACTGTCTGATCCTCACTGTATTATACTCCACCTCTGCTCTACCTGTATTAGTCAGTACCCTCTCAGTATGTAATACTGTCTGATCCTCACTGTATTATACTCCACCTCTGCTCTACCTCTATTAGTCAGTACCCTCTCAGTATGTAATACTGTCTGATCTTCACTGTATTACACTCCACCTCTGCTCTACCTCTATTAGTCAGTACCCTCTCAGTATGTAATACTGTCTGATCCTCACTGTATTATACTCCACCTCTGCTCTAACTCTATTATTCAGTACCCTCTCAGTATGTAATACTGTCTGATCTTCACTGTATTATACTCCACCTCTGCTCTCTCTCTATTAGTCAGTACCCTCTCAGTATGTAATACTGTCTGATCCTCACTGTATTACACTCCACCTCTGCTCTACCTCTATTAGTCAGTACCCTCTCAGTGTGTAATACTGTCTGATCCTCACAGTATTACACTCCACCTCTGCTCTCCCTCTATTAGTCAGTACCCTCTCAGTATGTAATACTGTCTGATCCTCACTGTATTATACTCCACCTCTGCTCTATCTCTATTAGTCAGTACCCTCTCAGTATGTAATACTGTCTGATCCTCACTGTATTACACTCCACCTCTGCTCTACCTCTATTAGTCAGTACCCTCTCAGTATGTAATACTGTCTGATCCTCACTGTATTACACTCCACCTCTGCTCTACCTCTATTAGTCAGTACCCTCTCAGTATGTAATACTGTCTGATCCTCACAGTATTACACTCCACCTCTGCTCTATCTCTATTAGTCAGTACCCTCTCAGTATGTAATACTGTCTGATTCTCACTGTATTATACTCCACCTCTGCTCTACCTCTATTAGTCAGTACCCTCTCAGTATGTAATACTGTCTGATCCTCACTGTGTTACACTCCACCTCTGCTCTATCTCTATTAGTCAGTACCCTCTCAGTATGTAATACTGTCTGATCCTCACTGTATTATACTTCACTTCTGCTCTCCCTCTATTAGTCAGTACCCTCTCAGTATGTAATACTGTCTGATCCTCACTGTATTATACTCCACCTCTGCTCTCCCTCTATTAGTCAGTACCCTCTCAGTATGTAATATGTCTGATCCTCACAGTATTACACTCCACCTCTGCTCTACCTCTATTAGACAGTACCCTCTCAGTATGTAATACTGTCTGATCCTCACTGTATTATACTCCACCTCTGCTCTCCCTCTATTAGTCAGTACCCTCTCAGTATGTAATACTGTCTGATCCTCACTGTATTACACTCCACCTCTGCTCTACCTCTATTAGTCAGTACCCTCTCAGTATGTAATACTGTCTGATCCTCACTGTATTATACTCCACCTCTGCTCTCCCTCTATTAGTCAGTACCCTCTCAGTATGTAATACTATCTGATCCTCACTGTATTATACTCCACCTCTGCTCTCCCTCTATTAGTCAGTACCCTCTCAGTATGTAATACTGTCTGATCCTCACTGTATTACACTCCACCTCTGCTCTACCTCTATTAGTCAGTACCCTCTCAGTATGTAATACTGTCTGATCTTCACTGTATTATACTCCACCTCTGCTCTACCTCTATTAGTCAGTACCCTCTCAGTATGTAATACTGTCTGAACCTCACAGTATTATACTCCACCTCTGCTCTCCCTCTATTAGTCAGTACCCTCTCAGTATGTAATACTGTCTGATCCTCACTGTATTACACTCCACCTCTGCTCTACCTCTATTAGTCAGTACCCTCTCAGTATGTAATATTGTCTGATCCTCACTGTATTACACTCCACCTCTGCTCTACCTCTATTAGTCAGTACCCTCTCAGTGTGTAATACTGTCTGATCCTCACAGTATTACACTCCACCTCTGCTCTCCCTCTATTAGTCAGTACCCTCTCAGTATGTAATACTGTCTGATCCTCACTGTATTACACTCCACCTCTGCTCTATCTCTATTAGTCAGTACCCTCTCAGTATGTAATACTGTCTGATCCTCACTGTATTACACTCCACCTCTGCTCTACCTCTATTAGTCAGTACCCTCTCAGTATGTAATACTGTCTGATCCTCACAGTATTACACTCCACCTCTGCTCTATCTCTATTAGTCAGTACCCTCTCAGTATGTAATACTGTCTGATCCTCACTGTATTATACTCCACCTCTGCTCTACCTCTATTAGTCAGTACCCTCTCAGTATGTAATACTGTCTGATCCTCACTGTATTACACTCCACCTCTGCTCTATCTCTATTAGTCAGTACCCTCTCAGTATGTAATACTGTCTGATCCTCACTGTATTATACTTCACTTCTGCTCTCCCTCTATTAGTCAGTACCCTCTCAGTATGTAATACTGTCTGATCCTCACTGTATTATACTCCACCTCTGCTCTACCTCTATTAGTCAGTACCCTCTCAGTATGTAATACTGTCTGATCTTCACAGTATTATACTCCACCTCTGCTCTACCTCTATTAGTCAGTACCCTCTCAGTATGTAATACTGTCTGATCCTCACTGTATTACACTCCACCTCTGCTCTACCTCTATTAGTCAGTACCCTCTCAGTATGTAATACTGTCTGAACCTCACAGTATTATACTCCACCTCTGCTCTCCCTCTATTAGTCAGTACCCTCTCAGTATGTAATACTGTCTGATCCTCACTGTATTACACTCCACCTCTGCTCTACCTCTATTAGTCAGTACCCTCTCAGTATGTAATACTGTCTGATCCTCACTGTATTACACTCCACCTCTGCTCTCCCTCTATTAGTCAGTACCCTCTCAGTATGTAATACTGTCTGATCCTCACAGTATTACACTCCACCTCTGCTCTACCTCTATTAGTCAGTACCCTCTCAGTATGTAATACTGTCTGATCCTCACAGTATTACACTCCACCTCTGCTCTCCCTCTATTAGTCAGTACCCTCTCAGTATGTAATACTGTCTGATCCTCACTGTATTATACTCCACCTCTGCTCTCCCTCTATTAGTCAGTACACTCTCAGTATGTAATACTGTCTGATCCTCACAGTATTACACTCCACCTCTGCTCTACCTCTATTAGTCAGTACCCTCTCAGTATGTAATACTATCTGATCCTCACTGTATTATACTCCACCTCTGCTCTCCCTCTATTAGTCAGTACCCTCTCAGTATGTAATACTGTCTGATCCTCACTGTATTATACTCCACCTCTGCTCTACCTCAATTAGTCAGTACCCTCTCAGTATGTAACACCGTCTGATCCTCACTGTATTACACTCCACCTCGGCTCTACCTCTATTAGTCAGTACCCTCTCAGTATGTAATACTGTCTGATCCTCACTGTATTACACTCCACCTCTGCTCTCCCTCTATTAGTCAGTACACTCTCAGTATGTAATACTGTCTGATCCTCACTGTATTACACTCCACCTCTGCTCTCCCTCTATTAGTCAGTACACTCTCAGTATGTAATACTGTCTGATCCTCACTGTATTATACTCCACCTCTGCTCTACCTCTATTAGTCAGTACCCTCTCAGTATGTAATACTGTCTGATCCTCACTGTATTACACTCCACCTCTGCTCTCCCTCTATTAGTCAGTACCCTCTCAGTATGTAATACTGTCTGATCCTCACTGTATTATACTCCACCTCTGCTCTACCTCTATTAGTCAGTACCCTCTCAGTATAGTAATACTGTCTGATCGTCACTGTATTACACTCCACCTCTGCTCTACCTCTATTAGTCAGTACCCTCTCAGTATGTAATACTGTCTGATCCTCACTGTATTATACTCCACCTCTGCTCTCCCTCTATTAGTCAGTACCCTCTCAGTATGTAATACTGTCTGATCCTCACTGTATTATACTCCACCTCTGCTCTACCTCTATTAGTCAGTACCCTCTCAGTATAGTAATACTGTCTGATCCTCACTGTATTACACTCCACCTATGCTCTCCCTCTATTAGTCAGTACCCTCTCAGTATGTAATACTGTCTGATCCTCACTGTATTACACTCCACCTCTGCTCTACCTCTATTAGTCAGTACCCTCTCAGTATGTAATACTGTCTGATCCTCACTGTATTATACTCCACCTCTGCTCTACCTCTATTAGTCAGTACCCTCTCAGTATGTAATACTGTCTGATCCTCACTGTATTATACTCCACCTCTGCTCTATCTCTATTAGTCAGTACCCTCTCAGTATGTAATACTGTCTGATCCTCACTGTATTAATACTCCACCTCTGCTCTACCTCTATTAGTCAGTACCCTCTCAGTATGTAATACTGTCTGATCCTCACTGTATTAATACTCCACCTCTGCTCTACCTCTATTAGTCAGTACCCTCTCAGTATGTAATACTGTCTGATCGTTGTAGCGGATGGCACCAGGCAACCCTACAAAAATACTGTATAAAGCTGCATCCGTGTATCTGCTGTATTTTCTGTGTATTAAAGCCTTCCATTGTTTAGTTATAACAGCCACCCAGTCTGACTACCTTGCTTCTGGCTCCAGATTAAAGTGGCTAGATACTGCTTTACTGGTGATGTGTTTAAGTTTTCTATTGTTTAATCAAGTGTTATCTGATTGCAGTTTGGTGTATATAAGTCTGTGTTGTTTGTCAAATAAAGGAGTTCAATCTTGCTGTAAAAGGCTTGTCAGTTATGCTCCTGAAACTGTGTGTCGTCCAGTTATTGGGATTGCTGTTGGGATATTGCTGTATTTGACCTGCTGGAAACCCTGCCTTTGGATTTACTATTTACTTGTTCCTGAGTCTCACTTGGATTATAAGCGGAGATAACCTGGGTAATATTGCATCTCCGCTACATTGGTTGGCAGCGCTGGGATCCAGACTCACAGAGGAACAAGCCTAAATGGAGTACGGATGGAGATTGATTTTGCCACACTAAAACGCTCCACGCTAAAAGACCTTCTGGAGGCAAAGGGTATACAAGCCAGCAATAAGACAAAAGCGGCACTTATCACTGAACTGATGGCGGAGTACCAAATGGAAGGCGATTCGGTTCCCGAACAGGGGAATTCGGGAGAAACACCGGAACAAAGGGAGTTCCAGAGGCAGGTACAATTTCGGCTGTCTTTCTATGGGGAACACCCTCCAACAGAGATTGTTTCCAAAACAATAACGGAGGTCCAGGAATTTATACTGAGGAGTCAAACAGCGGCCCCGGAACGCAGCTCTGCAGTAAATATGCCACATGAAGGTAAGCCGAAAATACCGTACCAGGCTTTTAAAACATATGTGGAGGCAGAGGAAGATATAGACGCTTTCCTGCAAGATTTCGAGAGACTGTGTGCACTGCATAGAATCAGCACAGAGGACTGGGTACCTATTTTGGCAGGGAGGTTAACTGGGAGGGCAGCTGAGGCATATCGGACTGTACCGAATGATGAAATACGGAATTACCACAAAGTGAAAGAAATTATATTGGCCAGGTATGCTATAACACCAGAAGCATACCGGCGGAGATTCAGGGATTTAAAGAAGGTGGAGAAAGACTCACATGCTGAGTGGGCATGCAGACTGCAACGAGCAGTCTTGGGGTGGGTGCAAGCGAGCAAGGCACGGTCTATGGAGGATGTATTGCAAATGGTACTGCTGGAGCAATTTTATGAAGGAGTAACCAGCGAGGTACAGGAGTGGGTAAGAGACAGAAACCCTACCTCCCTTACCGAAGCAGCCAGGAAGGCGGACGAGTACCTGGATGCACGCAGGCAGCAAAAACCTGCAGCTCCAAAAGTACCTTTTAAAACCTTTGGGGGAAATAACTACACGCCAGCTCTACCAAGGTCACTGCCACCACCACCACCACCCGCTGCACAGCCACGTTTCCGCCAGCCCACGTCGGGCCCTTGCCACCACTGCCAGAAGTGGGGACATTATAAAAGGGAATGCCCCCAGCTGCGGGACCGTTCCACCTGGATTCGACCCGGTCCGCCACCACCACCGAGAGCCGCCGCAGCCCATCACTACCAGGACATCGTGGCCACACCGTATGGTTCAGCAGTTCCCATCACAACAGTAGAGCAGTGGGAGGTACTGCACGAGGCAGATCCCGTCCAGGCTAACGCAGACAACCGCCAGCATCACAGGCAGACCGTGTATCTGGAGGGTAAAGCGGTTCAGGGGCTACGTGACTCAGGAGCCACCATCACCCTGGTAAAAAGTCACCTGGTCTCAGACCAAGCTAAACTTAATAAGACTGTGGCCGTCAGGGTAGCCGGGGGAGCAGTATACCGGCTACCCACAGCAAGGGTACATTTGCATTGGGGAGCGGGGGCAGGGCATGTGGAGGTGGGGTTGATGCCGCAGTTACCGGCGGAGGTTTTATTGGGGAACGATCTGGGGAGGCTCACATCTGCTTTTGAGCCCCAGACACCCACCACACGAGAAGCTCACCCTGTGGTCACTCGACAACAGGCCCGCACCCAGGACTACAACACACTCCCGGAGGTTCAGGTAAGAGATCCTTCCCCTTCCCCTGACTGTGTCCCCTGGGCCCCTCCTAACGAATTTGCAGCTGAGGTAGTGACTGACCCCACCTTGCAGGTGTATAGGGACAAGGTGACAGCAGACACGCCTGGGGGGGGAGGGCGAAAGGTTTATTTGGGACAACCAGCTGTTATATCGGGAGACGGATAAGCAGGTATCCGGGTCAGACCCGATTGTGATGAGGCAGTTGGTGGTACCTCAGCGGTACCGGGCGGAGTTACTACGGATAGCCCATGACATTCCGCTATCTGGACATTTAGGGGTCAGCAGGACCCGATACAGGTTAACCCAAAGTTTCTTTTGGCCGGGAATTAGCCAGGAGGTGCGCAGGTATTGCAACACGTGCGATACCTGTCAAAGGGTGGGGAAAAGGGGGGACCGGCGCAAGGCCAAGTTACATCCCCTCCCCATAATCGAGGAACCCTTTAGCAGGGTAGCAGTTGACCTAATAGGACCCCTCAACAAAGCAAGCCCGTCAGGTAAAAGATTTATCCTGACAGTAGTAGATTATGCCACCAGATATCCAGAGGCGGTGGCCCTGACGAATATACAGGCTGAGACAGTAGCCGAAGCCCTGATGAAGATATTCTCCCGGGTGGGACTCCCCAGGGAGATTGTCTCCGATCAGGGCACCCAGTTCACCGCCGAAGTCACGCAGCGCCTCTGGAAGTTTTGTGACATTAAGCCGGTCATTAGTTCCCCTTACCACCCCCAGACGAATGGGCTCTGCGAACGTTTCAACGGTACATTGAAACAAATGCTCCGAACCTTCGCAGAGACCCACAAGGACTGGGAGAAGTTCCTGCCACACCTCCTCTTTGCTTACCGGGAGGTGCCGCAGGAATCCACTGGGTTCTCCCCATTTGAACTATTGTTTGGCCGCAGGGTACGAGGGCCTTTAGATTTGATCAGAGAGCATTGGGAGGGAGAACGGAGCACTGACGGCACCCCCATCATACCCTATGTGTTGGCATTCCGAGACCGCCTTGAGGCCTTAACTCAGACGGTACGCGAGAATTTGCAGGCGGCTCAGACACGCCAACGCACATGGTATGATCGGGGCGCCAGGGACCGTAGCTTTCAGGTCGGGCAGAAGGTGTTAATCTTAAAACCTGTCCGACACGATAAGCTGCAGGCCGCCTGGCAGGGCCCTTATAAGGTGGTGGAACAACGGTGTGACACCACTTATATAATCGGCTCGTGCGTTGGTACTGGGGGGCGACGCATGCTCCATGTGAACATGATGAAGCCCTACCAGGAGCGCTCGGAGGAAGTGACCGCTATATGTGCGCCTAACTCCGAGGAGTTTGACAGTTTACCTCTCCCGGATCTGCTGGGAGAGGGTCAGTTATCCGGGGACTTAGGGGAGGTCACCCTGGGGGATCGGTTGAGCCCACAGGAGCGGAGCGAGGTACAACAGCTGTTGAGGGAGAAGCAGGATATCTTCTCTAATGTACCTGGTTACACTCCTCTGGCCACTCACCGAGTAGACACCCCAGGGCAACTTCCCATGCGTCAGACCCCGTACCGCATCCCAGAAGCGGTACGGGCGAACATGCGCAAGGAGATAGATGAGATGCTCCAGCTGGGGGTGATTGAGCCCTCTGACAGCCCCTGGGCATCTCCGGTAGTGCTAGTGCCAAAGCGGGACGGCACGACCCGGTTCTGTGTAGACTACCGGAGATTAAATGAGAAGACGGTATCGGACGCCTATCCTATGCCCAGGATAGACGAACTCCTGGATCGGATGGCGAGGGGGCACTATCTCACCACAATTGACTTGTGTAAAGGGTATTGGCAAATACCCTTGGCACAAGACGCCATCCCTAAGTCGGCCTTTGTCACCCCATTCGGCTTGTACCAATTTAAGGTCATGCCGTTTGGGATGAAAAACGCCCCGGCTACTTTTCAGCGGATGGTGGACCGCCTCCTAGATGGGTTCCAGGATTATACCTGCGCATACCTCGACGATATTGCCATTTTCAGCAATACCTGGCAGGAACACCTGACCCATATAGGAGCGGTCCTAGACAGGATTAGGGCCGCTGGTTTAACGCTGAAACCAGCCAAATGCAGCATAGGAATGGCTGAAGTACAGTACCTAGGTCATCGGGTAGGATGTGGCAAGCAAAAGCCGGAACCAGCCAAAGTAGAGGCTGTAGCTCAATGGCCCACCCCTAGGACTAAGACCCAAGTGTTAGCGTTCTTAGGAACGGCCGGATACTACCGGAAATTTGTCCCGAATTACAGTGCCCTGGCCAAACCTCTCACCGACTTGACACGTAAAAACCTACCCCGCCAAGTAACCTGGACCCCGGAGTGTGAACAGGCATTTCAGTTGTTAAAAGATGCATTGACAAATGCCCCTGTCTTGGCAGCTCCCAATCCAACTAAACGTTTTCTTGTCCACACAGACGCTTCTATGTTTGGATTGGGAGCAGTATTAAGCCAAGTCGGGGCCGATGGCGGAGAACATCCCGTGGCTTACATCAGCCGGAAACTGTTACCTCGAGAAGTAAGCTACGCCGCCATCGAGAAAGAATGCCTGGCTGTGGTGTGGGCCCTGAAGAAATTACAGCCATATTTGTACGGACAAGCTTTTTCCCTGCTCACGGATCACAACCCGTTAGTATGGCTAAACCGGGTGGCTGGGGACAATGCCCGGCTGCTGCGCTGGAGTCTGGCGCTGCAGCCCTTTGACTTTAATATCCAGTACCGCCCGGGTAAACAGAATGGAAATGCGGATGGGTTGTCTCGGCAAACGGACCTAGAGAAATGATCCGTGAGTCTCCCCGGACATCCCCAAGCCGATCCGTGTTGGATCAGACTGTGTATGCCGGCTTGTGGGCAAGGGGGAGCAGTGTAGCGGATGGCACCAGGCAACCCTACAAAAATACTGTATAAAGCTGCATCCGTGTATCTGCTGTATTTTCTGTGTATTAAAGCCTTCCATTGTTTAGTTATGTCAGCCACCCAGTCTGACTACCTTGCTTCTGGCTCCAGATTAAAGTGGCTAGATACTGCTTTACTGGTGATGTGTTTAAGGTTTCTATTGTTTAATCAAGTGTTATCTGATTGCAGTTTGGTGTATATAAGTCTGTGTTGTTTGTCAAATAAAGTAGTTCAATCTTGCTGTAAAAGGCGTGTCAGTTATGCTCCTGAAACTGTGTGTCGTCCAGTTATTGGGATTGCTGTTGGGATATTGCTGTATTTGACCTGCTGGAAACCCTGCCTTTGGATTTACTATTTACTTGTTCCTGAGTCTCACTTGGATTATAAGCGGAGATAACCTGGGTAATATTGCATCTCCGCTACAAGTACCCTCTCAGTATAGTAATACTGTCTGATCTTCACTGTATAATACTCCACCTCTGCTCTCCCTCTATTAGTCAGTACCCTCTCAGTATGTAATACTGTCTGATCTTCACTGTATTATACTCCACCTCTGCTCTCCCTCTATTAGTCAGTACCCTCTCAGTATGTAATACTGTCTGATCCTCACAGTATTACACTCCACCTCTGCTCTATCTCTATTAGTCAGTACCCTCTCAGTATGTAATACTGTCTGATCCTCACAGTATTACACTCCACCTCTGCTCTACCTCTATTAGTCAGTACCCTCTCAGTATGTAATACTGTCTGATCCTCACTGTATTATACTCCACCTCTGCTCTACCTCTATTAGTCAGTACCCTCTCAGTATGTAATACTGTCTGATCCTCACTGTATTACACTCCACCTCTGCTCTCCCTCTATTAGTCAGTACCCTCTCAGTATGTAATACTGTCTGATCCTCACTGTATTATACTCCACCTCTGCTCTACCTCTATTAGTCAGTACCCTCTCAGTATGTAATACTGTCTGATCTTCACTGTATTACACTCCACCTCTGCTCTCTCTCTATTAGTCAGTACCCTCTCAGTATGTAATACTGTCTTATCTTCACTGTATTATACGTCACCTCTGCTCTCCCTCTATTAGTCAGTAACCTCTCAGTATAGTAACACTGTCTGATCTTCACTGTATTATACTCCACCTCTGCTCTCCCTCTATTAGTCAGTACCCTCTCAGTATGTAATATTGTCTGATCCTCACTGTATTATGCTCCACCTCTGCTCTATCTCTATTAGTCAGTACCCTCTCAGTATGTAATACTGTCTGATCCTCACAGTATTACACTCCACCTCTGCTCTACCTCTATTAGTCAGTACCCTCTCAGTATGTAATACTGTCTGATCCTCACTGTATTATACTTCACCTCTGCTCTACCTCTATTAGTCAGTACCCTCTCAGTATGTAATACTGTATGATCTTCACAGTATTACACTCCACCTCTGCTCTACCTCTATTAGTCAGTACCCTCTCAGTATGTAATACTGTCTGATCCTCACAGTATTACACTCCACCTCTGCTCTACCTCTATTAGTCAGTACCCTCTCAGTATGTAATACTGTCTGATCCTCACAGTATTACACTCCACCTCTGCTCTCCCTCTATTAGTCAGTACCCTCTCAGTATGTAATACTGTCTGATCCTCACTGTATTATACTCCACCTCTGCTCTACCTCTATTAGTCAGTACCCTCTCAGTATGTAATACTGTCTGATCCTCACTGTATTATACTCCACCTCTGCTCTATCTCTATTAGTCAGTACCCTCTCAGTATGTAATACTGTCTGATCCTCACAGTATTACACTCCACCTCTGCTCTACCTCTATTAGTCAGTACCCTCTCAGTATGTAATACTGTCTGATCTTCACAGTATTACACTCCACCTCTGCTCTACCTCTATTAGTCAGTACCCTCTCAGTATGTAATACTGTCTGATCTTCACTGTATTACACTCCACCTCTGCTCTCCCTCTATTAGTCAGTACCCTCTCAGTATGTAATACTGTCTGATCCTCACTGTATTACACTCCACCTCTGCTCTACCTCTATTAGTCAGTACCCTCTCAGTATGTAATACTGTCTGATCTTCACTGTATTACACTCCACCTCTGCTCTACCTCTATTAGTCAGTACCCTCTCAGTATGTAATACTGTCTGATCCTCACTGTATTACACTCCACCTCTGCTCTACCTCTATTAGTCAGTACCCTCTCAGTATGTAATACTGTCTGATCTTCACTGTATTACACTCCACCTCTGCTCTACCTCTATTAGTCAGTACCCTCTCAGTATGTAATACTGTCTGATCCTCACTGTATTAACACTCCACCTCTGCTCTACCTCTATTAGTCAGTACCCTCTCAGTATGTAATACTGTCTGATCGTCACTGTATTACACTCCACCTCTGCTCTACCTCTATTAGTCAGTACCCTCTCAGTATGTAATACTGTCTGATCCTCACTGTATTATACTCCACCTCTGCTCTACCTCTATTAGTCAGTACCCTCTCAGTATGTAATACTGTCTGATCTTCAATGTATTATACTCCACCTCTGCTCTACCTCTATTAGTCAGTACCCTCTCAGTATGTAATACTGTCTGATCTTCACTGTATTACACTCCACCTCTGCTCTACCTCTATTAGTCAGTACCCTCTCAGTATGTAATACTGTATGATCTTCAATGTATTATACTCCACCTCTGCTCTACCTCTATTAGTCAGTACCCTCTCAGTATGTAATACTGTCTGATCTTCAATGTATTATACTCCACCTCTGCTCTACCTCTATTAGTCAGTACCCTCTCAGTATGTAATACTGTCTGATCTTCACTGTATTACACTCCACCTCTGCTCTACCTCTATTAGTCAGTACCCTCTCAGTATGTAATACTGTCTGATCCTCACTGTATTACACTCCACCTCTGCTCTACCTCTATTAGTCAGTACCCTCTCAGTATGTAATACTGTCTGATCCTCACTGTATTACACTCCACCTCTGCTCTACCTCTATTAGTCAGTACCCTCTCAGTATGTAATACTGTCTGATCCTCACTGTATTATACTCCACCTCTGCTCTACCTCTATTAGTCAGTACCCTCTCAGTATGTAATACTGTCTGATCCTCACTGTATTATACTCCACCTCTGCTCTACCTCTATTAGTCAGTACCCTCTCAGTATGTAATACTGTCTGATCTTCACTGTATTACACTCCACCTCTGCTCTACCTCTATTAGTCAGTACCCTCTCAGTATGTAATACTGTCTGATCTTCACTGTATTACACTCCACCTCTGCTCTATCTCTATTAGTCAGTACCCTCTCGGTATGTAATACTGTCTGATCCTCACTGTATTAATACTCCACCTCTGCTCTCCCTCTATATGTCAGTACCCTCTCAGTATAGTAATACTGTCTGATCTTCTCTGTGTTACCACTCCACCTCTGCTCTACCTCTATTAGTCAGTATACTCTCAGTATGTAATACTGTCTGATCCTCACTGTATTATACTCCACCTCTGCTCTATCTCTATTAGTCAGTACCCTCTCAGTATGTAATACTGTCTGATCCTCACTGTATTATACTCCACCTCTGCTCTATCTCTATTAGTCAGTACCCTCTCAGTATGTAATACTGTCTGATCCTCACTGTATTACACTCCACCTCTGCTCTACCTCTATTAGTCAGTACCCTCTCAGTATGTAATACTGTCTGATCTTCACAGTATTACACTCCACCTCTGCTCTACCTCTATTAGTCAGTACCCTCTCAGTATAGTAATACTATCTGATCGTCACTGTATTACACTCCACCTCTGCTCTACCTCTATTAGTCAGTACCCTCTGAGTATGTAATACTGTCTGATCTTCAATGTATTAATACTCCACCTCTGCTCTATCTCTATTAGTCAGAACCCTCTCAGTATGTAATACTGTCTGATCTTCACTGTATGACACTCCACCTCTGCTCTATCTCTATTAGTCAGTACCCTCTCAGTATGTAATACTGTCTGATCTTCACTGTATTAATACTCCACCTCTGCTCTATCTCTATTAGTCAGTACCCTCTCAGTATAGTAATACTGTCTGATCTTCACTGTATTAATATTCCACCTCTGCTCTATCTCTATTAGTCAGTACCCTCTCAGTATGTAATACTGTCTGATCTTCACTGTATTAATACTCCACCTCTGCTCTACCTCTATTAGTCAGTACCTTCTCAGTATGTAATACTGTCTGATCCTCACTGTATTACACTCCACCTCTGCTCTACCTCTATTAGTCAGTACCCTCTCAGGATGTAATACTGTCTGATCTTCACAGTATTACACTCCACCTCTGCTCTCCCTCTATTAGTCAGTACCCTCTCAGTATGTAATACTGTCTGATCTTCACTGTATTACACTCCACCTCTGCTCTACATCTATTAGTCAGTACCCTCTGAGTATGTAATACTGTCTGATCTTCACTGTATTAATACTCCACCTCTGCTCTATCTCTATTAGTCAGTACCCTCTCAGTATGTAATACTGTCTGATCTTCACTGTATTACACTCCACCTCTGCTCTATCTCTATTAGTCAGTACCCTCTCAGTATGTAATACTGTCTGATCTTCACTGTATTAATACTCCACCTCTGCTCTATCTCTATTAGTCAGTACCCTCTCAGTATAGTAATACTGTCTGATCTTCACTGTATTAATACTCCACCTCTGCTCTATCTCTATTAGTCAGTACCCTCTCAGTATGTAATACTGTCTGATCTTCACTGTATTAATACTCCACCTCTGCTCTACCTCTATTAGTCAGTACCCTCTCAGTATGTAATACTGTCTGATCCTCACTGTATTACACTCCACCTCTGCTCTACCTCTATTAGTCAGTACCCTCTCAGTATGTAATACTGTCTGATCTTCACTGTATTAATACTCCACCTCTGCTCTATCTCTATTAGTCAGTACCCTCTCAGTATAGTAATACTGTCTGATCTTCACTGTATTAATACTCCACCTCTGCTCTATCTCTATTAGTCAGTACCCTCTCAGTATGTAATACTGTCTGATCTTCACTGTATTAATACTCCACCTCTGCTCTACCTCTATTAGTCAGTACCCTCTCAGTATGTAATACTGTCTGATCCTCACAGTATTACACTCCACCTCTGCTCTACCTCTATTAGTCAGTACCCCCTCAGTATGTAATACTGTCTGATCTTCACAGTATTACACTCCACCTCTGCTCTACCTCTATTAGTCAGTACCCTCTCAGTATGTAATACTGTCTGATCCTCACTGTATTATACTCCACCTCTGCTCTACCTCTATTAGTCAGTACCCTCTCAGTATGTAATACTGTCTGATCCTCACAGTATTACACTCCACCTCTACTCTACCTCTATTAGTCAGTACCCCCTCAGTATGTAATACTGTCTGATCTTCACAGTATTACACTCCACCTCTGCTCTACCTCTATTAGTCAGTACCCTCTCAGTATGTAATACTGTCTGATCCTCACTGTATTATACTCCACCTCTGCTCTACCTCTATTAGTCAGTACCCTCTCAGTATGTAATACTGTCTGATCCTCACTGTATTACACTCCACCTCGGCTCTACCTCTATTAGTCAGTACCCTCTCAGTATGTAATACTGTCTGATCCTCACTGTATTATACTCCACCTCTGCTCTACCTCTATTAGTCAGTACCCTCTCAGTATGTAATATTGTCTGATCCTCACTGTATTATACTCCACCTCTGCTCTACCTCTATTAGTCAGTACCCTCTCAGTATAGTAATACTGTCTGATCCTCACTGTATTATACTCCACCTCTGCTCTACCTCTATTAGTCAGTACCCTCTCAGTATGTAATACTGTCTGATCCTCACTGTATTATACTCCACCTCTGCTCTACCTCTATTATTCAGTACCCTCTCAGTATGTAATACTGTCTGATCCTCACTGTATTACACTCCACCTCTGCTCTCCCTCTATTAGTCAGTACCCTCTCAGTATGTAATACTGTCTGATCCTCACTGTATTACACTCCACCTCTGCTCTACCTCTATTAGTCAGTACCCTCTCAGTATGTAATACTGTCTGATCTTCACTGTATTAATACTCCACCTCTGCTCTACCTCTATTAGTCAGTACCCTCTCAGTATGTAATACTGTCTGATCCTCACAGTATTACACTCCACCTCTGCTCTACCTCTATTAGTCAGTACCCTCTCAGTATGTAATACTGTCTGATCCTCACTGTATTATACTGCACCTCTGCTCTACCTCTATTAGTCAGTACCCTCTCAGTATGTAATACTGTCTGATCCTCACTGTATTACACTCCACCTCTGCTCTACCTCTATTAGTCAGTACCCTCTCAGTATGTAATACTGTCTGATCCTCACTTTATTATACTCCACCTCTGCTCTACCTCTATTAGTCAGTACCCTCTCAGTATGTAATACTGTCTGATCCTCACTGTATTACACTCCACCTCTGCTCTCCCTCTATTAGTCAGTACCCTCTCAGTATAGTAATACTGTCTGATCTTCACTGTATTAATACTCCACCTCTGCTCTATCTCTATTAGTCAGTACCCTCTCAGTATGTAATACTGTCTGATCTTCACTGTATTAATACTCCACCTCTGCTCTACCTCTATTAGTCAGTACCCTCTCAGTATGTAATACTGTCTGATCCTCACAGTATTACACTCCACCTCTGCTCTACCTCTATTAGTCAGTACCCCCTCAGTATGTAATACTGTCTGATCTTCACAGTATTACACTCCACCTCTGCTCTACCTCTATTAGTCAGTACCCTCTCAGTATGTAATACTGTCTGATCCTCACTGTATTATACTCCACCTCTGCTCTACCTCTATTAGTCAGTACCCTCTCAGTATGTAATACTGTCTGATCCTCACTGTATTACACTCCACCTCGGCTCTACCTCTATTAGTCAGTACCCTCTCAGTATGTAATACTGTCTGATCCTCACTGTATTATACTCCACCTCTGCTCTACCTCTATTAGTCAGTACCCTCTCAGTATGTAATACTGTCTGATCTTCACTGTATTACACTCCACCTCTGCTCTACCTCTATTAGTCAGTACCCTCTCAGTATGTAATATTGTCTGATCCTCACTGTATTATACTCCACCTCTGCTCTACCTCTATTAGTCAGTACCCTCTCAGTATAGTAATACTGTCTGATCCTCACTGTATTATACTCCACCTCTGCTCTACCTCTATTAGCCAGTACCCTCTCAGTATGTAATACTGTCTGATCCTCACTGTATTATACTCCACCTCTGCTCTACCTCTATTATTCAGTACCCTCTCAGTATGTAATACTGTCTGATCTTCACTGTATTACACTCCACCTCTGCTCTACCTCTATTAGTCAGTACCCTCTCAGTATGTAATACTGTCTGATCTTCACTATATTATACTCCACCTCTGCTCTACCTCTATTAGTCAGTACCCTCTCAGTATGTAATACTGTCTGATCTTCACTGTATTACACTCCACCTCTGCTCTACCTCTATTAGTCAGTACCCTCTCAGTATGTAATACTGTCTGATCTTCACTGTATTATACTCCACCTCTGCTCTCTCTCTATTAGTCAGTACCCTCTCAGTATGTAATACTGTCTGATCCTCACAGTATTACACTCCACCCCTGCTCTACCTCTATTAGTCAGTACCCTCTCAGTATGTAATATTGTCTGATCCTCACTGTATTACACTCCACCTCTGCTCTCCCTCTATTAGTCAGTACCCTCTCAGTATAGTAATACTGTCTGATCCTCACTGTATTATACTCCACCTCTGCTCTATCTCTATTAGTCAGTACCCTCTCAGTATGTAATACTGTCTGATCTTCACTGTATTACACTCCACCTATGCTCTCCCTCTATTAGTCAGTACCCTCTCAGTATGTAATACTGTCTGATCTTCACTGTATTATACGTTACCTCTGCTCTCCCTCTATTAGTCAGTACCCTCTCAGGATGTAATACTGTCTGATCCTCACTGTATTACACTCCACCTCTGCTCTCCCTCTATTAGTCAGTACCCTCTCAGTATGTAATACTGTCTGATCCTCACTGTATTACACTCCACCTCTGCTCTACCTCTATAAGTCAGTACCCTCTCAGTATGTAATACTGTCTGATCTTCACTGTATTAATACTCCACCTCTGCTCTATCTCTATTAGTCAGTACCCTCTCAGTATAGTAATACTGTCTGATCTTCACTGTATTAATACTCCACCTCTGCTCTATCTCTATTAGTCAGTACCCTCTCAGTATGTAATACTGTCTGATCTTCACTGTATTAATACTCCACCTCTGCTCTACCTCTATTAGTCAGTACCCTCTCAGTATGTAATACTGTCTGATCCTCACAGTATTACACTCCACCTCTGCTCTACCTCTATTAGTCAGTACCCCCTCAGTATGTAATACTGTCTGATCTTCACAGTATTACACTCCACCTCTGCTCTACCTCTATTAGTCAGTACCCTCTCAGTATGTAATACTGTCTGATCCTCACTGTATTATACTCCACCTCTGCTCTACCTCTATTAGTCAGTACCCTCTCAGTATGTAATACTGTCTGATCCTCACTGTATTACACTCCACCTCGGCTCTACCTCTATTAGTCAGTACCCTCTCAGTATGTAATACTGTCTGATCCTCACTGTATTATACTCCACCTCTGCTCTACCTCTATTAGTCAGTACCCTCTCAGTATGTAATACTGTCTGATCTTCACTGTATTACACTCCACCTCTGCTCTACCTCTATTAGTCAGTACCCTCTCAGTATGTAATATTGTCTGATCCTCACTGTATTATACTCCACCTCTGCTCTACCTCTATTAGTCAGTACCCTCTCAGTATAGTAATACTGTCTGATCCTCACTGTATTATACTCCACCTCTGCTCTACCTCTATTAGTCAGTACCCTCTCAGTATGTAATACTGTCTGATCCTCACTGTATTATACTCCACCTCTGCTCTACCTCTATTATTCAGTACCCTCTCAGTATGTAATACTGTCTGATCTTCACTGTATTACACTCCACCTCTGCTCTACCTCTATTAGTCAGTACCCTCTCAGTATGTAATACTGTCTGATCTTCACTATATTATACTCCACCTCTGCTCTACCTCTATTAGTCAGTACCCTCTCAGTATGTAATACTGTCTGATCTTCACTGTATTACACTCCACCTCTGCTCTACCTCTATTAGTCAGTACCCTCTCAGTATGTAATACTGTCTGATCTTCACTGTATTATACTCCACCTCTGCTCTCTCTCTATTAGTCAGTACCCTCTCAGTATGTAATACTGTCTGATCCTCACAGTATTACACTCCACCCCTGCTCTACCTCTATTAGTCAGTACCCTCTCAGTATGTAATACTGTCTGATCTTCACTGTATTACACTCCACCTCTGCTCTACCTCTATTAGTCAGTACCCTCTCAGTATGTAATATTGTCTGATCCTCACTGTATTACACTCCACCTCTGCTCTCCCTCTATTAGTCAGTACCCTCTCAGTATAGTAATACTGTCTGATCCTCACTGTATTATACTCCACCTCTGCTCTATCTCTATTAGTCAGTACCCTCTCAGTATGTAATACTGTCTGATCTTCACTGTATTACACTCCACCTATGCTCTCCCTCTATTAGTCAGTACCCTCTCAGTATGTAATACTGTCTGATCTTCACTGTATTATACGTCACCTCTGCTCTCCCTCTATTAGTCAGTACCCTCTCAGGATGTAATACTGTCTGATCCTCACTGTATTACACTCCACCTCTGCTCTCCCTCTATTAGTCAGTACCCTCTCAGTATGTAATACTGTCTGATCCTCACTGTATTATACTCCACCTCTGCTCTACCTCTATTAGTCAGTACCCTCTCAGTATGTAATACTGTCTGATCCTCACTGTATTACACTCCACCTCTGCTCTCCCTCTATTAGTCAGTACCCTCTCAGTATGTAATACTGTCTGATCTTCACTGTATTACACTCCACCTATGCTCTCCCTCTATTAGTCAGTACCCTCTCAGTATGTAATACTGTCTGATCTTCACTGTATTATACTCCACCTTTGCTCTACCTCTATTAGTCAGTACCCTCTTAGTATGTAATACTGTCTGATCCTCACTGTATTATACTCCACCTCTGCTCTCCCTCTATTAGTCAGTACCCTCTCAGTATGTAATTCTGTCTGATCCTCACTGTATTATACGTCACCTCTGCTCTCCCTCTATTAGTCAGTACCCTCTCAGTATGTAATACTGTCTTATCTTCACTGTATTATACTCCACCTCTGCTCTACCTCTATTAGTCAGTACCCTCTCAGTATGTAATACTGTCTGATCCTCACTGTATTACACTCCACCTCTGCTCTATCTCTATTAGTCAGTACCCTCTCAGTATGTAATACTGTCTGATCTTCACTGTATTACACTCCACCTCTGCTCTCCCTCTATTAGTCAGTACCCTCTCAGTATGTAATACTGTCTGATCCTCACTGTATTATACTCCACCTCTGCTCTCCCTCTATTAGTCAGTACCCTCTCAGTATGTAATACTGTCTGATCCTCACTGTATTACACTCCACCTCTGCTCTATCTCTATTAGTCAGTAACCTCTCAGTATGTAATACTGTCTGATCCTCACTGTATTACACTCCACCTCTGCTCTCCCTCTATTAGTCAGTACCCTCTCAGTATGTAATACTGTCTGATCCTCACTGTATTATACTCCACCTCTGCTCTCCCTCTATTAGTCAGTACCCTCTCAGTATGTAATACTGTCTGATCCTCACTGTATTACACTCCACCTCTGCTCTCCCTCTATTAGTCAGTACCCTCTCAGGATGTAATACTGTCTGATCCTCACTGTATTATACTCCACCTCTGCTCTACCTCTATTAGTCAGTACCCTCTCAGTATGTAATACTGTCTGATCGTCACTGTATTACACTCCACCTCTGCTCTACCTCTATTAGTCCGTACCCTCTCAGTATGTAATACTGTCTGATCTTCACTGTATTATACTCCACCTCTGCTCTCCCTCTATTAGTCAGTACCCTCTCAGTATGTAATACTGTCTGATCCTCACTGTATTACACTCCACCTCTGCTCTCTCTCTATTAGTCAGTACCCTCTCAGTATGTAATACTGTCTGATCTTCACTGTATTACACTCCACCTCTGCTCTACCTCTATTAGTCAGTACCCTCTCAGTATGTAATACTGTCTGATCCTCACTGTATTATACTCCACCTCTGCTCTACCTCTATTAGTCAGTACCCTCTCAGTATGTAATACTGTCTGATCCTCACTGTATTATACTCCACCTCTGCTCTACCTCTATTAGTCAGTACCCTCTCAGTATGTAATACTGTCTGATCCTCACAGTATTACACTCCACCTCTGCTCTACCTCTATTAGTCAGTACCCTCTCAGTATGTAATACTGTCTGATCTTCAATGTATTATACTCCACCTCTGCTCTCCCTCTATTAGTCAGTACCCTCTCAGTATGTAATACTGTCTGATCCTCACTGTATTATACTCCACCTCTGCTCTACCTCTATTAGTCAGTACCCTCTCAGTATGTAATACTGTCTGATCCTCACTGTATTATACTCCACCTCTGCTCTACCTCTATTAGTCAGTACCCTCTCAGTATGTAATACTGTCTTATCTTCACTGTATTATACTCCACCTCTGCTCTACCTCTATTAGTCAGTACCCTCTCAGTATGTAATACTGTCTGATCCTCACTGTATTACACTCCACCTCTGCTCTACCTCTATTAGTCAGTACCCTCTCAGTATGTAATACTGTCTGATCCTCACTGTATTATACTCCACCTCTGCTCTCTCTCTATTAGTCAGTACCCTCTCAGTATGTAATACTGTCTGATCCTCACTGTATTATACTCCACCTCTGCTCTCTCTCTATTAGTCAGTACCCTCTCAGTATGTAATACTGTCTGATCCTCACTGTATTACACTCCACCTCTGCTCTATCTCTATTAGTCAGTACCCTCTCAGTATGTAATACTGTCTGAACCTCACTGTATTACACTCCACCTCTGCTCTACCTCTATTAGTCAGTATACTCTCAGTATGTAATACTGTCTGATCCTCACTGTATTACACTCCACCTCTGCTCTCCCTCTATTAGTCAGTACCCTCTCAGTATGTAATACTGTCTGATCTTCACTGTATTATACTCCACCTCTGCTCTACATCTATTAGTCAGTACCCTCTCAGTATGTAATACTGTCTGATCCTCACTGTATTATACTGCACCTCTGCTCTACCTCTATTAGTCAGTACCCTCTCAGTATGTAATACTGTCTGATCCTCACTGTATTATACTCCACCTCTGCTCTACCTCTATTAGTCAGTACCCTCTCAGTATGTAATACTGTCTGATCTTCACTGTATTACACTCCACCTCGGCTCTACCTCTATTAGTCAGTACCCTCTCAGTATGTAATACTGTCTGATCCTCACTGTATTATACTGCACCTCTGCTCTACCTCTATTAGTCAGTACCCTCTCAGTATGTAATACTGTCTGATCCTCACTGTATTACACTCCACCTCTGCTCTACCTCTATTAGTCAGTACCCTCTCAGTATGTAATACTGTCTGATCCTCACTGTATTACACTCCACCTCGGCTCTACCTCTATTAGTCAGTACCCTCTCAGTATGTAATACTGTCTGATCCTCACTGTATTACACTCCACCTCGGCTCTACCTCTATTAGTCAGTACCCTCTCAGTATGTAAGACTGTCTGATCTTCACTGTATTACACTCCACCTCTGCTCTATCTCTATTAGTCAGTACCCTCTCAGTATGTAATACTGTCTGATCTTCACTGTATTACACTCCACCTCTGCTCTACCTCTATTAGTCAGTACCCTCTCAGTATAGTAATACTGTCTGATCTTCACTGTATTACACTCCATCTCTGCTCTATCTCTATTAGTCAGTACCCTCTCAGTATAGTAATACTGTCTTATCTTCACTGTATTACACTCCACCTCTGCTCTCCCTCTATTAGTCAGTACCCTCTCAGTATAGTAATACTGTCTTATCTTCACTGTATTATACGTCACCTCTGCTCTCCCTCTATTAGTCAGTACACTCTCAGTATAGTAATACTGTCTTATCCTCACTGTATTAACACTCCACCTCGGCTCTACCTCTATTATTCAGTACCCTCTCAGTATGTAATACTGTCTGATCTTCACTGTATTACACTCCACCTCTGCTATCTCTATTAGTCAGTACCCTCTCAGTATAGTAATACTGTCTTATCTTCACTGTATTATACGTCACCTCTGCTCTTCCTCTATTAGTCAGTACCCTCTCAGTATGTAATACTGTCTGATCCTCACTGTATTACACTCCACCTCTGCTCTCCCTCTATTAGTCAGTACCCTCTCAGTATGTAATACGGTCTGATCTTCACTGTATTACACTCCACCTATGCTCTCCCTCTATTAGTCAGTACCCTCTCAGTATGTAATACTGTCTGATCCTCACTGTATTACACTCCACCTCTGCTCTACCTCTATTAGTCAGTACCCTCTCAGTATGTAATACTGTCTTATCTTCACTGTATTATACTCCACCTCTGCTCTACCTCTATTAGTCAGTACCCTCTCAGTATGTAATACTGTCTGATCCTCACTGTATTATACTCCACCTCTGCTCTACCTCTATTAGTCAGTACCCTCTCAGTATGTAATACTGTCTGATCCTCACTGTATTATACTCCACCTCTGCTCTATCTCTATTAGTCAGTACCCTCTCAGTATGTAATACTGTCTGATCCTCACTGTATTATACTCCACCTCTGCTCTACCTCTATTAGTCAGTACCCTCTCAGTATGTAATATTGTCTGATCCTCACTGTATTATACTCCACCTCTGCTCTATCTCTATTAGTCAGTACCCTCTCAGTATGTAATATTGTCTGATCCTCACAGTATTATACTCCACCTCTGCTCTACCTCTATTAGTCAGTACCCTCTCAGTATGTAATACTGTCTGATCCTCACTGTATTACACTCCACCTCTGCTCTACCTCTATTAGTCAGTACCCTCTCAGTATGTAATACTGTCTGATCTTCACTGTATTACACTCCACCTCTGCTCTACCTCTATTAGTCAGTACCCTCTCAGTATAGTAATACTGTCTGATCTTCACTGTATTACACTCCACCTCTGCTCTCCCTCTATTAGTCAGTACCCTCTCAGTATGTAATACTGTCTGATCCTCACTGTATTATACTCCACCTCTGCTCTACCTCTATTAGTCAGTACCCTCTCAGTATGTAATACTGTCTGATCCTCACTGTATTACACTCCACCTCTGCTGTACCTCTATTAGTCAGTACCCTCTCAGTATGTAATACTGTCTTATCTTCACTGTATTATACGTCACCTCTGCTCTCCCTCTATTAGTCAGTACCCTCTTAGTATAGTAATACTGTCTGATCCTCACTGTATTATACTCCACCTCTGCTCTATCTCTATTAGTCAGTACCCTCTCAGTATGTAATACTGTCTTATCTTCACTGTATTATACGTCACCTCTGCTCTCCCTCTATTAGTCAGTACCCTCTCAGTATGTAATACTGTCTGATCCTCACTGTATTATACGTCACCTCTGCTCTCCCTCTATTAGTCAGTACCCTCTCAGTATGTAATACTGTCTGATCCTCACTGTATTAATACTCCACCTCTGCTCTACCTCTATTATTCAGTGCCCTCTCAGTATGTAATACTGTCTGATCCTCACTGTATTATACTCCACCTCTGCTCTACCTCTATTAGTCAGTACCCTCTCAGTATGTAATACTGTCTGATCTTCACTGTATTACACTCTACCTCTGCTCTATCTCTATTAGTCAGTACCCTCTCAGTATGTAATACTGTCTGATCTTCACTGTATTACACTCTACCTCTGCTCTATCTCTATTAGTCAGTACCCTCTCAGTATGTAATACTGTCTGATCTTCACTGTATTACACTCTACCTCTGCTCTATCTCTATTAGTCAGTACCCTCTCAGTATGTAATACTGTCTGATCTTCACTGTATTACACTCTACCTCTGCTCTATCTCTATTAGTCAGTACCCTCTCAGTATGTAATACTGTCTGATCTTCACTGTATTACACTCTACCTCTGCTCTATCTCTATTAGTCAGTACCCTCTCAGTATGTAATACTGTCTGATCTTCACTGTATTACACTCTACCTCTGCTCTATCTCTATTAGTCAGTACCCTCTCAGTATGTAATACTGTCTGATCCTCACTGTATTATACTCCACCTCTGCTCTCTCTCTATTAGTCAGTACCCTCTCAGTATGTAATACTGTCTGACCCTCACTGTATTATACTCCACCTCTGCTCTCTCTCTATTAGTCAGTACCCTCTCAGTATGTAATACTGTCTGATCTTCACTGTATTACACTCCACCTCTGCTCTACCTCTATTAGTCAGTACCCTCTCAGTATGTAATACTGTCTGATCTTCACTGTATTAATACTCCACCTCTGCTCTACCTGTATTAGTCAGTACCCTCTCAGTATGGTAATACTGTCTTATCTTCACTGTATTACACTCCACCTCTGCTCTCCCTCTATTAGAGAGTACACTCTCAGTATAGTAATAATGTCTTATCTTCTCTGTATTATACGTCACCTCTGCTCTATCTCTATTAGTCAGTACCCTCTCAGTATAGTAATACCGTATTTGCTCGAATATAAGAAGAGGTCTTATATCCGAGGTCGTTTTATAATCTGACCTCAAATTGAGGTCAGACTATAAGACATGGATCCAGGTCCCCAGCAGAACTGCAGGGGACCTGGATCCCCCTCTCTAACAGCAGGGGAAGTCTGTGCGATGAGCACAGACTCCCCTGCTTCCGCCCGGCACGACCGCCGGGGCTTCTGTGAAGAAGCCGGGTACTTCCGCTTTCGTCACAGAAGTCCCGGCGAGCGTGCCGGGCGGCAGCAGGGGAGGTCTGCGCTCATCACGCAGACTTCCTCTGCTGCCCCACTAGCCACCAGGGAGAATCGGGCAGCTGGGGGATGTCTGCACTATACGTGCAGACATCCTCCATGCTGCCCGACACCTCTGTCTATTTTGACGGACCAGCTGTCCGTCATAATAGACGGATGTGTCGTGCAGCATGGAGGATGTCTGCACGTATCGTGCAGACATCCCCCAGCTACCCCCACTAGCCACCAGGGAAAAAATCAAGGTGAGGGGGAGGGAGGGGGAATTAGACAGACAAGGGGAGGGGGAATTAGACAGACGAGGGAGGGGGGGGGAATTAGACAGACAAGGGGAGGGAAGGGGAATTAGACAGACAAGGGGAGGTGAAATTAGACAGACGAGGGAGGGGGGGAATTAGACAGACAAGGGGAGGGAGGGGGGAATTAGACAGACAAGGGGAGGGGGGAATTAGACAAGAGGAGGGAGGGGGGAAATAGACAGACAAGGGGAGGGAGGGGGGAATTAGACAGACAAGGGGAGGGAGGAGGGAGATAGACAGACAAGGGGAGTGAGAGGGGAAATAGACAGACAAAGGGAGGGGGGAGATAGACAGACAAGGGGATGGGGAGAGAGGGGCCGCATTGGCACATAAAAGGAAATAAAAACAACAAATGCATTTGTATAATATAATTTTTTTATTAAATATTAAAAAGCAATTTACATATATACAAGTTAAACTTTTTTTCCTATAGGGTAGTCTTATATTCAGGCTTTTAGTATTTTTCCTAAAGGAATATCCAAAGTTTGGGGGGTCGTCTTATAATCAGGGTCGTCTTATAATCGAGCAAATACGGTACTTTGGGTTGTTTCTTCTACCCAATTATATTTGTCATTGTAATATATCTAAATATTCTCATCATACTGCCATATAGGTTGGGTGTTGAAGTGGATGAAAACCATGCATCAGAAACCAAAACTGCAGCATCAAATGGACCATCACAGACAGAGGACACGACCCAATCAAAATCACCAGATAAGTACTTTAGCAGAATCAGGGTATGTGGCATTTCATTATAGCACTTCGGTTTTACATTAGATATTCAGAATTATTTTTATTTAATATTTTGTCCTTTGTTAGGATATAGGTTGTGGTTTTGGGGGGATGGGGGTTTGTGGTTTCATTTTACATTTCTAACTTGTGAGGGTGTGATAGTTGTATGTTGTACCTTGTTATGTGCCCCCCATGTTACTTCTCCACATGACATCCCCCACCCCCTTTTTAGATTGGGTTTTTATTTATCCCAACAAGGTTAAGTATGGCACTACTCATATCATGATATTTTTATGCTTCCGCTACTGGAAGATTATGCCAGGTATCTACTACCTCCTCTGGTAAAATACTGTTTGGTCACATGGCGGGGGATTTCTACCATCTGGTTGTGGATACAAAGGCGGGCCCGCCGCTGGGGCACGGTTATGGCTACTGCAGAACGCAAAAACATGTTGGGCGATGATGGGCCCATGGCTGTGTCCTGTGGAGTGACGTACCCAGGCAGCCGAATGGGGGCACGTGGGTTGGGGGTGCTCATGGGCCTCCAGAAAGGGGAGGGGGTTCAAGGCCAGGGGACGTTACTGGCCGTCCTTGAATACCTCAGTGGGGCTTGACAATTGGTTAAGCCAGGGAAGGCGGCCGGTGCAGGCTAGACTTCACCTCTTTGGGGGACTTCCCTCTTTTTTCCTTTGTTATAAATAAATGACTTCATTTTGCCACCATATGCAAGTGTCCGTGTTTTATTCAAATGTTGTAGGGGATAGCTAAAGGTGAATTTTCTCCATCGGGAAACCGATAGGGCGTGGGAGTTTAAGCACTTGCAGTAGTTTGTTTAAGAGAAGAAAGCTGCCTTTGTAATCCAATCGATTTTAGTTGTAAACTCTTGGCCATCTTTAAAGCTAATTGTTCTCTAAGAAAATCCCCAGATTTTTGGTGAAATTAAGTAGGAGATAAGTAGGGATTTTTTTCTTACTTTCTACTAAGCAGAAGTTCCCTTTTTTGTCTGTTAAAGGGACAGTTCTCTTTTTAATTTGTTGCCCACAGTTGTATTGTAGGTAAGTGCTGCATCATATATAACAAAGGAAACAGATATATCTGATCAGTTTGGATTCTGCAGGGCTGCAGTGAAAATACAAATACAGTATGTCCCTTTAAAAAAATGGCCGATCATACAGCTGTATGTTTGGATTCAGACAATAGGCGGAGTTATGGTAAGATATACCTGCATGGCCAAGGAAAAAATGTACGAAGTATTAATTTGTTGATGAGACATGCACAGAACAAATGTCCCCTCTTGGAGGACAACTGGCTACTCAGGGACCACCGAAGTCACCTTGAATAGGCCAATGTGGCTGATTTTCCTTCCGACATTTCGGCAGGAGGTCACCTACGGAGTTTGGCTGCCGAAATAGTACCCCCAGTCCTCCTTACAGTGTTTTATGGTGAGGACTTTGACTTATTTTGGGACTTATACAGACGGATCTCCAAAATGGCTGAAAATTAAATTAAGAAAACAATCTGTAAAAATGAAAATGAAAAAAAAAACAAAAACAAACAAGCGTGATAGATGAATTAAATAATATAACAATAAAGTAAAGGAAAATAATATAAAAAATGTTTTTAGAAAAATGTAAAAATGCTTGTATTATAATATGTATTGTAATTATACCATTAAAATATACACAAATATATTTTAATTGTATATAAATATCTTTATGTTTAAAATATATTATGTTTAAATCTTTTATGCTTTACAATTCAAGTCACACGTTAAAATCGGGAAAACTGACGTATTTAAATTTCAGGTGAGGGGTTCGGTCCTTTAGGAGTAAGTGCAAGGATTTCGCTGTCTGCCGCGATCCCCATGTGGTCATAAGTCAGCCCGACATTGGCAGGGGGACATATTTAGTCAGCCCTAAGTATAGGTGATATGAGGGGGGTCTTATGGGGGGGGGGGGGGAGGCACATGATCTTTATCTTTGGAACAGAGAGGGCTCAATCATTATTTCTATTTCTTCATTTAAAAAATTGAGTTTAATTGAAAGATGACATGGGATTTGCTGATATAATCTTTCAGTTAAATTGCCCTTTGATGAACAGTAAATGAATGCTTTGAGATTCTATGATTGGATTTACATGTTAATTAATTTCTCTTTAAACCTGTAAACCCATGTGGACCCAGACATTCTCAACTTCTTTTCGGCTCACCAATTTTTGAGTCTCCTACTATTTGTACAGCTCTCTGGTATAGGGCGGTGCTTTATAAATAATATATGATTGATATGAAACACACAGAGCTGTAGAGATGACCTACATTAATCTCTCCAGTACAGGTTACCAGGGAAGGATTAGAGATCCAAAGGAAGAAAGATCAAATCCTGTACAGGGGACAGAATAATCTGTATGTAATCTGAATGATCAGTCCATTTGTTTAGAAAAACCACTGTCTGTGAGATTACATGAGAAATCAGGAATTACACATCATAAGAATCATATAAACTGAGTACAAACTGATCTAATGACAGTGACATGTGTAATGGGTTAAAGGGACAGTCCTATGTAACGTTACCTAATGACAGGGACATGTGTAATGGGTTAAAGGGACAGTCCTATGTAACGTGACCTAATGACAGTGACATGTTTAATGGGGTAAAGGGACAGTCCCATGTAAAGTGACCTAATGACAGTGACATGTTTAATGGGTTAAAGGGACAGTCCCATGTAACGTGACCTAATGACAGTGACATGTTTAATGGGTTAAAGGGACAGTCCCATGTAACGTGACCTAATGACAGTGACATGTATAATGGGTTAAAGGGACAGTCCCATGTAAAGTGAACTAATGACAGGGACATATTTAATGGGTTAAAGGTACAGTCTCATGTAACGTGACCTAATGAAAGTGACATGTTTAATGGGTTCAAGGGACAGTCCCATGTAACGTGACCTAATGACAGTGACATGTTTAATGGGTTAAAGGGACAGTCCCATGTAAAGTGACCTAATGACAGTGACATGTTTAATGGGTTAAAGTACTAATGACACATACAAAGGGTTAAAAGTAATTTTGCTACAGTGTATGCGACACTTCGATCTGTACTTTATTATTTCAGTATTTATTAACTCACATCATTTATTAAAAAAAGTGTTTGCATTATAAGCAATAAAACATTGACTAAACTAATACAGTGTTTTTGAATTCTAGGCTAAATGGTTTTATATAATTAGAATAATTATTAATACTTACAATGTTACAAATGATCAATAATTTACTTTCCTCGTGTGATATTATCAAAACGCATCTTCAGAAAGATCTAGATACTTTGGAGAGAGTTCAGAGAAGGGCTACTAAACTGGTTCATGGGGTGAAGGATAAAACTTACCAGGAAAGGTTAAAGCATCTTAACATGTATAGCTTGGAGGAAAGACATAACAGGGGGGATATGATAGAAACATTTAAATACATAAAGGGAATCAACACAATAACAGAAGAGAGTATATTTAAAGGAAAAAAAACTACCACAACTAGAGGACATAGTCTTAAATTAGAGGGGCAACGATTTAATGTAATATCAGGAAGTATTACTTTACTGAGAGGGTAGTGGATGTATGGAATAGCCTTCCAGTAGAGGTGGTAGAGGTTAATACAGTGAAGTAGTTTAAGCATGCGTGGGATAGGTATAAGGCTATCCTAGATATAAGATAAGGCCAGGGACTAATGAAAGTATTACTTTACTGAGAGGGTAGTGGATGCATGAAATAGTCTTCCAGTAGAAGTGGTAGAGGTTAATACAGTAAAGGAGTGTAGTATAAGGCCAGGGATTACTAATAAAAGTATTACGATTTTTTATTTATGTTTCTTACAATGTAACCACAGGTATATGTGATAATGGAGTCTGCATTGTAATCTTGATATCCTATTATAACATCAATAAGACTGTATCTATTTTACAATCCCCTTGGTACAGTATAGCGACTTCTCTATAAGTGCCTGCTCTGCTGTGTCTAAAGTATATATACACTCCTCTATACACACACACAGATACAAACACATGTGAGATATTACAAGCAGGAAAGAGATGTGAAGGTTTTATGGCCGAACCAGAATTCTGTGTCAATGTTGTGGTCCACTCTCCGTGGGAACCAATGGCATGGTCCAGCTGATTGCTCCACTTTTCGAAAATTGCCCCCAAACTGTTTTTTTTAGACCCTCATTTTTTTTAGATGCTTGTAAAATGCTCTACGGCATTGACTCCCGGATCTCATCTTCCGCCCTACGACATGGCTCTCATCGACCCATCTTGGAGCATCTTTAATAGTCGCATCCGGGTCTGACCCCGCTGGCCTCTTCAGAGGTGATTGCGGCGACCTCCGCATCCTCAACGCCTTTGGATGAGCTGCATTTGGGTGTTGGGTCTATGATCTCCCTACTGTTCTTTGCCCTAAAGTCCAAGGTCCTGCTCTGAGACACGGGGTTTCTCTTTCCGACCTGTCTTCTCAGAGTCCCGTGTCCATCTCCGCCTTGGCTCTCCACCAAGATGGTCTTGAATCCTCTCTTGGACCTCCCGATCATGTCTCTACCTTTCTTATGGTGAGAGAGGTTGGCCTCTACGTGATGCTTGGTGTCGGAGCTTCTGTTGGCCAGCACTGTGGCTGAGGTTATACCACCGTATTGCATGTCTCCAGTTTTGTTTCCCTTGGATGACGGGGCCCATATGAGACCGTAGTAGACAGCCAGGATCACAGCGGCCAGGGACACGCAAAGGAAATAAGCCACGACCGTGGCCAGTCTAACCCACTGTTTGTTGTTTAACCCCGATGCCTTTGCCTTCTTGTCTATGGCATCCTGGTTCTGCAGCCCAATTCCATCCAGATCCCTGTGTGTCATGATGATGCCTGGTAGATAGAGAGGATCTTCTGCTTTAATTGGTGTATCTTAGCTCCTCAGTGCTCATCGTCGGCATGCAGATATCTGTGCCTTATACCTGGGCAGAATAGAAAGTCTCTTTTCCCTGTGATCGCTCACACTGCATTGTGCGTCTTCCAGCAGTCTGCAGGATGCAACTGGAGTGTAGAATGGGCTGATGTGTAACAGTCAGTGCTTTTAGCTCATTCTACGTCACACGCCGGGGAGCTGCTCACTGTCTCCATCCTCTCAGGCCCTCCTGTATCTCTGGATTGTGCGATGCTGGCAGACACCCCTCCTGATCCTGGTGCACATGGTGCAGTCTGGACGCTGCCTCGGGCAGGAATATAGATGGGTTTTATATATGTCAGGAGCAGCGGCTTGATTTTGGTTCACATTAAAGTGTGCCTGGGAGCAGATCTGGCCGAGCAGAGGGAGAATTCATTAAGAGAGAGGAGGGGAGGGAGGGAGAGTCTGTGTGCATCTCTGTGAATCCATGTATCACACGTCACCTCAACAAACACTGCTTATACTGTGACTGTGTCACCTAAACACTGCTTACACTGTGACTGTATCACCCAAACACTGCTTATACTGTGACTGTATCACCTAAACACTGCTTATACTGTGACTGTATCACCTAAACACTGCTTATACTGTGACTGTATCACCCAAACACTGCTTATACTGTGACTGTATCACCCAAACACTGCTTATACTGTGACTGTATCACCTAAACACTGCTTATACTGTGACTGTATCACCCAAACACTGCTTATACTGTGACTGTATCACCTAAACACTGCTTATACTGTAACTGTATCACCCAAACACTGCTTATACTGTGACTGTATCACCTAAACACTGCTTATACTGTGACTGTATCACCTAAACACTGCTTATACTGTGACTGTATCACCCAAACACCGCTTATACTGTGACTGTATCACATAAACACTGCTTATACTGTGACTGTATCACCCAAACACTGCTTATACTGTGACTGTATCACCTAAACACTGCTTATACTGTGACTGTATCACCTAAACACTGCTTATACTGTGACTGTATCACCTAAACACTGCTTATACTGTAACTGTATCACCCAAACACTGCTTATACTGTGACTGTATCACCTAGACACTGCTTATACTGTGACTGTATCACATAAACACTGCTTATACTGTGACTGTATCACCCAAACACTGCTTATACTGTGACTGTATCATCTAAACACTGCTTATACTGTGACTGTATCACCCAAACACTGCTTATACTGTTACTGTATCACCTAACACTGCTTATACTGTGACTGTATCACCCAAACACTGCTTATACTGCTGTGACTGTGTCATCCAAACACTGCTTATACTGTGACTATCACCTAAACACTGCTTATACTGTGACTATCACCTAAACACTGCTTATACTGTGACTGTATCACCTAAACACTGCTTATACTGTTACTGTATCACCTAACACTGCTTATACTGTGACTGTATCACCTAAACACTGCTTAAACTGTGACTGTCACCTAAACACTGCTTATACTGTGACTGTATCACCCAAACACTGCTTATACTGTGACTGTATCACTTAAACACTGCTTATACTGTGACTGTATCACCTAAACACTGCTTATACTGTAACTGTATCACCCAAACACTGCTTATACTGTGACTGTATCACCTAAACACTGCTTATACTGTGACTGTATCACATAAACACTGCTTATACTGTGACTGTATCACCCAAACGCTGCTTATACTGTGACTGTATCATCTAAACACTGCTTATACTGTGACTGTATCACCCAAACACTGCTTATACTGTTACTGTATCACCTAACACTGCTTATACTGTGACTGTATCACCCAAACACTGCTTATACTGTGACTGTATCACTTAAACACTGCTTATTCTGTGACTGTATCACCTAAACACTGCTTATACTGTAACTGTATCACCCAAACACTGCTTATACTGTGACTGTATCACCTAAACACTGCTTATACTGTTACTGTATCACATAAACACTGCTTATACTGTGACTGTATCACCCAAACGCTGCTTATACTGTGACTGTATCATCTAAACACTGCTTATACTGTGACTGTATCACCCAAACACTGCTTATACTGTTACTGTATCACCTAACACTGCTTATACTGTGACTGTATCACCCAAACACTGCTTATACTGTTACTGTATCACCTAACACTGCTTATACTGTGACTGTATCACCCAAACACTGCTTATACTGCTGTGACTGTGTCATCCAAACACTGCTTATACTGTGACTATCACCTAAACAGTGCTTATACTGTGACTGTATCACCTAAACACTGCTTATACTGTAACTGTATCACCCAAAAACTGTTTATACTGTGACTGTATCACCTAAACACTGCTTATACTGTGACTGTATCACATAAACACTGCTTATACTGTGACTGTATCACCCAAACGCTGCTTATACTGTGAGTGTATCATCTAAACACTGCTTATACTGTGACTGTATCACCCAAACACTGCTTATACTGTTACTGTATCACCTAACACTGCTTATTCTGTGACTGTATCACCCAAACACTGCTTATACTGCTGTGACTGTGTCATCCAAACACTGCTTATACTGTGACTATCACCTAAACACTGCTTATACTGTGACTGTATCACCTAAACACTGCTTATACTGTGACTGTATCACCTAAACACTGCTTATACTGTTACTGTATCACCTAACACTGCTTATACTGTGACTGTATCACCCAAACACTGCTTATACTGAGACTGTATCACCTAAACACTGCTCATACTGTGACTGTATCACCCAAACACTGCTTATACTGTGACTGTATCACCTAAACACTGCTTATACTGTGACTGTATCACCTAAACACTGCTTATACTGTGACTGTATCACCCAAACACTGCTTATACTGTGACTGTGTCACCTAAACACTGCTTATACTGTGACTGTATCACCTAAACACTGCTTATACTGTGACTGTATCACCTAAACACTGCTCATACTGTGACTGTATCACCCAAACACTGCTTATACTGTGACTGGATCACCCAAACACTGCTTATACTGTGACTGTGTAACCTAAACGCTACCTATACTGTGACTGTATCACCCAAACACTGCTTATACTGTGACTGTATTTCTCTTAATTTATGCTGCAATTCTCCTGTATAGATAATTTTTCACCATTTTGGATTCATTTTGATTGACCTCATCCCTTTTTTTTTAAATAAAATGATACAGCGAAGTATTTCTCAATCCATCACATCCTGCTCTATGCCCACAGATCACGCAGTGACCCATACTTACTCGCAGATGTAGATTTTCTCCACTCACTTCCTTTTTAAGTGGTGTTTTTGTGGTCAAGAAACATTCCATGTACATTAACACGATGCTCCACCGATGAGCCAGGGAAATCTTTAAAAGCCGAGGCCGTGGACCAGAAATGTTTTAATACTTCATCCAAGAACAATGGAAAAAACTGAAGATCTGCAGGAAAACTTCATGGAAAGTGCATTAAATACACTTAGCAGAAAGATATATATATACATTATTCAAATGGCATGAAAGCCATTATGCAGAAGGCATCTTTACGAATGAGATGTATTTTGACCAGCGTTGAGCGGACACCTGGATGTTCGGCTTTCTGCCGAACTTCAGAAAAAAGTCCTGGTTCGGGGTCGAACTTGACCCCGAACCACATTGAAGTCAATGGGGACACGAACTTTTGGCCACTAAAATGCCTCTAAGTCAGTCCTGGAAAGGGCTAGAGGGCTGCAAAAGGAAGTAAAATGTGGGTGAGTGTCCCCATTCATACGGATAGGTCAATTGACCTATTCGTATGAATGGGGACTCTAGTTCGGTTTATAGAAGGATAAATGAAAAGGAAATGGGAATGGCTCTCTGAATAAATGTAAAAAACTAATTTAATGGCAGAAAAAATAATATAAAGTAAATACAGCAAGGTAGTGGGAAAAAGACTTAGTTCGGTTTATAGAAAGCCAATAGCATTACATGTATTCCATAAACCGAAAGTCTATAAACCGAACGACATTCTGTTTATAGACTTTCGGTTTATGGAATACTTGCTATGAATGGGGACTCTATTTCGGTTTATAGAAAGCCAATAGTATTACATACAATGTAATCGCCGAACCCCGAACTCCAACACGAACATACAGTGAAATGTCCGTGATCAGGTCCGGGGTCCAAAAACCGTAAAGTTCGGTACGAACCTGAACAGTGTGGTTCGGGTTCGCTCAACACTAATTTTGACTCCGAAACCCAAGACAGACCCATCTACCCTCCTAGTTACCCTTCATGCTGTTTTTCCAAAACATGGCAAATAATCCTATTTAAGTTATTTCTAATTTTTTTGCCACGGCTGGAAAAAAAGCAATACATGGAAAATAACAAGCAGAGCAGTGGAAGATATGTGGATTAATCCATTTCAGCACACATCACATTGGTGTGTTGTCAGGGGATTTGCACTCCGTCGAGCCAGGGATGCAGGATCTAAGCATTTAAAGGGAGGATGTGTATTCTTTTATTACATATAGATAGTCTTAAATACACAGATTGGAAGGCAAAGAAAAATCTATGAATAGATATGTCCAGTCGCCAGGCATGTATAATAATGGACAGTGTAAAGGCGTGTGATACGTTACACAGCATCTTTCAGTGAGTGGGCCGACGAGATGGGCCGCATGGTCCTTATCTGCAGACACATTCTATTTTTCCATAGGGTTGATTCAATATAGTCCCAAAATGTGGAGATTTTAAAGAATATGGGCTGAAATTCCGTGAAAAGAACCTGAAATTGGCTAATACAACTGAATTAATACCCCCTTTGAATTTTTGAAGGCTAAAGCCCCCCAAGCCTCCCCCCAAAAAAATTACCCCCCCCCATTTGGAGTTTGGGGGCTTCCCAAATGCCCCCAAAACCCATAAAACTAATATAAAATGATTCCTACCTGACCCCCTTACCTGAACCTTTTCCAGGTAGGGAAGGACAAGTCACCTGTAAAAATAAGACACCCTATGGGTGCCAGGAGGGTGGGCAGTAAAAATCACAGGGCAACATCATGCCTGTTCCTGATTACCAGTAAAGATCATCAATGCCCTTGAATCTTCATCTTCGGCCCATGGGAAAAGGGCCACACCACAAAATAACCCACCTTCAATGGTAAAAGTACAATCAGAAAGTATTACATTACTGAGAGGGTAGTGGATGCATGGAATAGCCTTCCAGCGGAAGTGGAAGAGGTTAATACAGTGAAGGAGTTTAAGCATGCATGGGATAGGTATAAGGCTATCCTAGATATAAGATAAGGCCAGGGACTAATGAAAGTATTACTTTACTGAGAGGGTAGTGGATGTATGGAATAGTCTTCCAGTAGAAGTGGTAGAGGTTAATACAGTGAAGGAGTTTAAGCATGCATGGGATAGGTATAAGGCTATCCTAGCTATAAGATAAGGCCAGGGACTAATGAAAGTATTACATTACTGAGAGGGTAGTGGATGCATGGAATAGTCTTCCAGTAGAAGTGGTAGAGGTTAATACAGTGAAGGAGTTTAAGCATGCATGGGATAGGTATAAGGCTATCCTAGATATAAGATAAGGTCAGGGACTAATGAAAGTATTACATTACTGAGAGGGTAGTGGATGCATGGAATAGTCTTCCAGTAGAAGTGGTAGAGGTTAATACAGTGAAGGAGTTTAAGCATGCGTGGGATAAGTATAAGGCTATCCTAGATATAAGATAAGGTCAGGGACTAATGAAAGTATTACTATACTTAGAGGGTAGTGGATGTATGCTATAGTCTTCCAGTAGAAGTGGTAGAGGTTAATACAGTGAAGGAGTTTAAGCATGCATGGGATAGATATAAGGCTATCCTAGATATAAGATAAGGCCAGTGACTAATGAAAGTATTACTATACTTAGAGGGTAGTGGATGTATGGAATAGTCTTCCAGTAGAAGTGGTAGAGGTTAATACAGTGAAGGAGTTTAAGCATGCATGGGATAGATATAAGGCTATCCTAGATATAAGATAAGGCCAGGGACTAATGAAAGTATTACTATACTTAGAGGGTAGTGGATGTATGGAATAGTCTTCCAGTAGAAGTGGTAGAGGTTAATACAGTGAAGGAGTTTAAGCATGCATGGGATAGGTATAAGGCTATCCTAGATATAAGATAAGGCCAGGGACTAATGAAAGTATTACATTACTAAGAGGGTAGTGGATGTATGGAATAGTCTTCCAGTAGAAGTGGTAGAGGTTAATACAGTGAAGGAGTATAAGCATGCATGGGATAGGTATAAGGCTATCCTAGATATAAGATAAGCCCAGGGACTAATGAAAATATTACTTTACTTAGGGGGTAGTGGATGCATGGAATAGTCTTCCAGTAGAAGTGGTAGAGGTTCATACAGTGAAGGAGTTTAAGCATGCATGGGATAGGTATAAGGCTATCCTAGATATAAGTTAAGGCCAGGGACTAATGAAAGTATTACTTTACTGAGAGGGTAGTGGATGCATGTAATAGCCTTCCAGTAGAAGTGGTAGAGGTTAATACAGTGAAGGAGTTTAAGCATGCGTGGGATAGGTATAAGGCTATCCTAGATATTAGATAAGGCCAGGGACTAATGAAAGTATTACATTACTGAGAGGGTAGTGGATGCATGGAATAGTCTTCCAGTAGAAGTGGTAGAGGTTCATACAGTGAAGGAGTTTAAGCATGCATGGGATAGGTATAAGGCTATCCTAGATATAAGATAAGGCCAGGGACTAATGAAAGTATTACTTTACTGAGAGGGTAGTGGATGCATGTAATAGCCTTCCAGTAGAAGTGGTAGAGGTTAATACAGTGAAGGAGTTTAAGCATGCATGGGATAGGTATAAGGCTATCCTAGATATAAGATAAGGCCAGGGACTAATGAAAATATTACTTTACTTAGGGGGTAGTGGATGCATGGAATAGTCTTCCAGTAGAAGTGGTAGAGGTTAATACAGTGAAGGAGTTTAAGCATGCATGGGATAGGTATAAGGCTATCCTAGATATAAGATAAGGCCAGGGACTAATGAAAGTATTACTTTACTGAGAGGGTAGTGGATGCATGTAATAGCCTTCCAGTAGAAGTGGTAGAGGTTAATACAGTGAAGGAGTTTAAGCATGCGTGGGATAGGTATAAGGCTATCCTAGATATAAGATAAGGCCAGGGACTAATGAAAGTATTACATTACTGAGAGGGTAGGGGATGCATGGAATAGTCTTCCAGTAGAAGTGGTAGAGGTTAATACAGTGAAGGAGTTTAAGCATGCATGGGATAGGTATAAGGCTATCCTAGATATAAGATAAGGCCAGGGACTAATGATAGTATTACATTACTGAGAGGGTAGTGGATGTATGCAATAGTCTTTCAGTAGAAGTGGTAGAGGTTAATACAGTGAAGGAGTTTAAGCATGCGTGGGATAGGTATAAGGCTATCCTAGATATAAGATAAGGCCAGGGACTAATGAAAGTATTACATTACTGAGAGGGTAGTGGATGTATGGAATAGTCTTCCAGTAGAAGTGGTAGAGGTTAATACAGTGAAAGAGTTTAAGCATGCGTGGCATAGGTATAAGGCTATCCTAGATATAAGATAAGGCCAGGGACTAATGAAAGTATTACTTTACTGAGAGGGTAGTGGATGCATGTAATAGCCTTCCAGTAGAAGTGGTAGAGGTTAATACAGTGAAGGAGTTTAAGCATGCGTGGGATAGGTATAAGGCTATCCTAGATATAAGATAAGGCCAGGAACTAATGAAAGTATTACTTTACTGAGAGGGTAGTGGATGCATGGAATAGTCTTCCAGTAGAAGTGGTAGAGGTTAATACAGTGAAGGAGTTTAAGCATGCATGGGATAGGTATAAGGCTATCCTAGATATAAGATAAGGCCAGGGACTAATGAAAGTATTACATTACTGAGAGGGTAGTGGATGCATAGAATAGTCTTCCAGTAGAAGTGGTAGAGGGTAATACAGTGAAGGAGTTTAAGCATGCATGGGATAGGTATAAGGCTATACTAAATATAAGATAAGGTCAGGGACTAATGAAAGTATTTATACAATTGCTCAGACTGTCTGCGTGTATAGCTCGATCAGGGGGCAGACATCTTGGGTGAGATCTTCCTTCATCTGACCCAAGATTCTAAACAACATGTCGTCATGTGTAAGGCCAGTGTGATGTAATATCCTAGAGCATCACTGGTCCTCTCTAGTAATGAGGAGAGATCATTATACTGAGCAGCAGTCACCTGGCGTTGGTAACAGACCATCTTCACCTGTATTATGTGACTTAGATTAAAGGGGATCTGTCACCTATTTATACTGTGATTGGAGATGATCTATACATTGTGTCAGCTGAATTGCAGATTAAGAGAAACCTGTGATGTCAGCGTGTCTCCTTCTTATGACATCAGCTTGTGGCTTGATATGCAATTGAATTACTTTACAAAGGGAAATTTGCATATCCAGCCACAAGTGATGTCAGACCCAGGGGACATTGAAAGGCTATATTTCCCTTACTCTCTCCATTTGCTGCAGTTTTGCTAATCGGTTTTGATATGTTTTATTCTCTGCATTCGCAGTATAAACCATGTTTAGGTGACAGGGTCCCTTTAAAGGACTGTTATTGTTCTGTGTTAGTGGGTTGTGTCCTCACAGGCGCTGTGAGTGTCACTCAGTCTGAGTCTGTGCTACACCCCCTGGTGGATGAATTGAAGCATTGCGCCCAGGACGGCTCTTCTAAGATTATTTTCCATGGTGAGTTTCTCCTGGGATTCTATGTATAGTCCGTAGAGTGTGTTACAATGTATTAATCACACTCGGAACCACATCCAGAAACATCTATAAGGGTCAGGACATGAAAGGGTTAAAGGCACCCCCCAAATATAGTTTATACTGGGAATGGAGAGAATTTAAAACATATGAAAACTGATCTATACATTGTGTTAGTAGAATTGCAGCAAATGTATAGATTACAAGAGAAACATGTCGGTGGTGTCTTCTGTTTATGACCCGTAGAGTGATATGCAAATGACACTTTTCTCATCCAAAAAGTAGTGATGTCATAAACAGGAGACTCCGCGGACATGTTTCTCTTGTAATCTATACATTTGCTGCTAACACAATGTATAGATCATTTTATATTCTCACAGTATATATACTGTTTTAAATGATGGAGACTGGGAGAATCTGCGCTGACCGCGTTACATATCCTGACGCAGTGAGATACACGCGGTCAGCCCACAAGCTCCTCCTCCCTCCGGACCGGAAAAATGAAGGAGGAGACAGCTGTGTGTATTGGAGAATTATAGTCTTTATACAATTAAACGTTATCTTCGTGCAGAAGTGTTATATAATCCTTAATAGAACAAACAAAGCGTAATGCTGTGCGCGATAGAAAACATATCAGCGTTAGACGGAGGCCCGAATCATGAAAAAGGGGGTTTGCAGGGAATTGAGAAGGCAATGTCAAACTCACGGCCAAAGTAGCCGAGATGGAAACATTCTCGAGATCAGCTGAAGGGGAGAATTATTCCAACTCGGCTACTTTGGCCTTAAGTTGGACCTTGCCTTCTCAATTCCCTGTTGGGTGAATAAAGCAGAGTATAATGACCCTGTGCACATATATAATCCAGTGTTCTAGATGTTAGCCAGGCCTGGGGAGGGGCATTCACATACAGACCACCCTACAGAGGTGAGCTATCACCTCCTCCTTCCCCTTTCTCTAAGGTTTAGCTCTGGAGCCATCAGAAGGGACATTCTATGCTCTATAACACACTATTTTTGGGGCAAAAGAGGCCATTGGGTGCTACGTCCAATTATTTAATTAATCCTGGCATTTAGGTAGACGTTTGGAAGGACGGCTTGTTAGAGCCCACCCTCTGCCGAGCTCTGTATTTACTATGGCAGGAGCTGATGATTTTATTTGAACAAAAATGTTATTCTCTTTCTCTCTCTCTTTCTAGTTGTTTTTACTCCCAAGCCCACCATCACCTACCTGACAAACCAACCTACAGAGCAGGATGAGTCTGCTGTGGGCGGAGCTTGTTAAAGCCTGAACCAAACCACACCGTGATTAGTTCTGTATTTGCTCATATATAAGAGAAGGTTTTTTTCCAGAGCAAATGGTCTGATAAAGACCCCTCGTCTTATATTTGAGGTTGTCTTATAATCTGACCTCAAATCGAGGTCAGACTATAAGACATGGACCCAGGTCCCCCGCAGAGCTGCAGGGGACCTGGATCCCCCTCGCTAACAGCCTGTGGATGTCTGTGCGATACGCACAGACATCCTCCGCTGCCGCCCGGCACGACCGCCGTGACTTCTATGATGAAGCCGGGTCCTTCCGACTTCATCATAGAAGTACCGGCGGAAGTGCCGGGCAGCAGCGGAGGATGTCTGTGCGTATCGTGCAGACATCCTCCGGCTGCCCCCACTAGGCACCAGGGATATTTGGCAGCCGGGGGATGTCTGCACGATACGTGCAAACATCCTCAATGCTGCCCGACACTTCCGTCTATTATGACGGACCGGCACATGAAATAAAAACAAGAAATGCATTTGTTAAATATCATAATTGTTATTAAATATTAAAAAGCCATTTACATGTCAATATATACAAGTTAAACTTTTTTCCTATAGGGTAGTCTTATATTCAGGCTTTTAGTTTTTTTCCTAAAGGAATATCCAAAGTTTGGGGGGTCGTCTTATAATCAGGGTCGTCTTATATTCGAGCAAATACGGTAATCGGGTTAATGAAATTCTGTTTAACTAAAAGATTTGCATCTAGTGTAAGCCGTGTAGACAGACATGTTTTAACGCTTGTATAGTTCTATCGGAGGCGGACATGTTGGGTCAGATCTTCCTTATCTGACCAAAGATTCTAAACAGCATGGCTGCCTCCTGACTGTGTAGCTCCATATTGATCTTCCAATTTGTACCCAGTGTGCCCTGAATCTTTCCAGACTTCGGGCCAATTTACTTCGATGTACGTTTTGCAGAACCTTATATATTCTACGCATCTTCAATGTATCTCTTTACAAGAAGTTCTATTGTGCCTTAATAAGGAGAATATCTTCTCAATATCTTAATTCTTAAGATATTTTTTTGGTGTTTTGGAAAGGTGTGTACTGCAGAGTGGTTGCTGCATATGTTGTTTATAACTAGTGATTAAGTCTCTATATTCCTGTACATTTAATCTTCTCACAATAAAAACAGATGGAAACCAAAAGATATCTTTGTAAAAAGTGCTTTTTTTTTTTTTTTTTTTGCTTGATTTAAAACAGTTTTTAAGGTTTAAATATAAATTATTCAAAATGTTACAAACTAAACCCCAAATGTAAACTAATCCACCTTTGTATCTTCTACACATTTCTGCATACAATTTCCCCTTATTGTAATGCTAATTATGATGTGAGCAGGTATTCCAGCCCTATTCATTGCTATCAATCTGTACCATGTAATACACATCCATATAATCACTGTGTGTATTGCTCCTTGTTACCTGGGGTCTGGATTTAAAGGTCTTCCCTGCAGAGCAGGAGCCAGATCTACATTCCTATAAAATGACAGGATATTTTTAGTGAAGTGCAAAATGTATGAAAGTTTTGGGGCAATACATCGAAATTTGGGTAGGTTAAGAAAAATCAGACCAAAATGGAAAATCAACAATTAACTGATGGTTTCAAGTTGCTTTCCCTTGGCAGCATCCCTGTCCTTGCATGTGATTGGCTGCACTGAGTGGTGGGGGGCGGGGCCTGTCAGCTATATAACTGGAGTCAGGCAGCTGCAGGTAAAGTCCATCCTGTGCCTGTGAGAGATCATCACTCTACATCCCAGCTCCCTGTACTACTCCTCCCTGACTAGACCTGCTCCAATCAGTAAGTATAATGCTCAGCTTTGCAACAGGAGGGGATTTTCTGTGCTTATCCAATGGGGCCAGGTTGGGGAACTTGCAGATCTGTAACTGGGTCAGTGGGGGGAGATTTGCTGCATACATACATAGTTATTTGTATTTTTTAGATAGAGAGTTAGGGTCACCAGATATAAGTTTGTCCTCACATCATTGTATGATATATATATATATCAGTATTGTGTGAGGCTGGGGATCTTCTCTGCTTGTTCTTCCTTTTGTCTGAGTTGGTATTCTTGTTGCTCCAATCTGATAAAAAAATAAATAAAAAAAAAACAGTATTACCTACTACTTTACTTGCTTTGTCCCTCCACAATGTATAGTAAATGAAATAGATCCCAATGATTTTATTATACAAATAGTCAATATTTTTATAACTTACAATTTAAATAATGTGTACATTTTCTGTATGTGCCGTATTTGTTATATACACTCCTTGTATTCCTAGCTGTGTTAAATGCATTGTGTGAATGTAGACCCCGCCTCCCCCCCTCTGATCACTGTATTATGGGTACAGTATGGTCTGCTGCTGTCCAGGGTGATGTACAGCTTGAATGTTATGTCGATCTGGGATTTTGTAGATCCAGTAAAGTATAGAGCTTTATTCAGTAAATAGTGAATCGCAGGGAATTTAGAAGGGAATTTCAAACCTAAGGCCAAAGTAGCCGAGCTGGAAAAATTATCCAATTACCTTTTTCCAACTCGGCTACTTTGGTTATCCTATCCTATTCCAAGTACAACAGGTATGCGATTAACAAGTATTGCAAATTAAATGTATATTCAAATTCACACATTTAGAGAATGGTGCAGGATTTAACATTTTGGGGTTTAGCTCATTTGACATATTTGCCTTTAAAACCTTGTTTCAGTGGCTCTCTCCACGGGGTACAGGACAATTCTGAATGTACAGCTGTATTTGGAATGTTAAACAGCAGGTCAGGTGGGTGGAGTTTGCTTGTGTGCTAATGTGCTGTGTCCAGAGAGTTTAGTAAATGCTTACACCCACCTTTTTCTTCTTTTCTAGTAATGTCTATCGTGGTCACAAGAAAGAAATGTCCTCCGCTGGAGGATGATATCCCGGAGTGTGTTCCTTTCCCAAATCTCTCCATGTATAACTGCTCATCCGTCAGAAGGAGACTGCTTAAAGCTACATTGAAAAAGTATAGTGACAGTCGTTGGGTGACATGTGCCTCTTTGTGGGACCAGCTCCTGGTCAGCAGAACATTCCAGCTTCTAGAAGAAGGCAAGCGTCGAAGGTCCTCTGTCAAGACCAGGCTCATTCTAGACATCCATCCGCCACAAGGCCAACCTCCGTTCCAGACTATGCACCTCACCACAATGATGGGGGAGGACGTCGGTTTTCCAGAAGAAGTGAAGAACGTTCTACATACTGCTAAAGATCTAGTCCCTGGCCCCGGCACAACAGAAACCATCTTGAAAGAAGTTGCTTTGAGCTGTTACAAGGGAGCTATGCCCGATCTCCAATATGTGATGCATCAGGATATGGAACAAAAAGTGCAATACCTCCTCAATTCTTCCAGCCATCACGTCTTGCTTGGATGCCATGAATGAATGGTGGGGGGGGGGGCCAGAATCGAAACAAGGAAGCAGCCGTTCTAGGGATTTGTCCACTGGTGTCTTATAAACATTACGGCACAAGATTTCTCCACTTGGTCTTCCACAAAGAAACTTTCAACCCATTGAGGCCACAAGGACGTTCCTTCCACGACGGCATGGAACGCCCTCCGTGAAAATGAGAGGTGTTACTATAATGCCTCGATGTCGAGGCATTAAACAACATCCAAATTAGGCCCCCGTGATCGCTCCACGGAGCAATAGTGGGCACCATATAAGAAGGCAGCATGTCCCTCCAACAAAGCTCTGCCCTGGAGCCGGCAAGAGCGACTGAAATTATCAATATCCCTTCCGTCGCTATTTACTTTTGCTACAGTCATTAAGCTGTGAATAAAGAAAAAGGATGCCAGGGTTATCATCTAGGGTTAAACTCTAGAGGTAGAGTAAGATTGGGGTTAGTTCTAGCGTTTGGGGTGATTAGGGTTGGGGTAGAAAAAAAAACACTACTTTAAATTATTGCCCTATAACTTGCAAAAAAAAAAAAAAAAAACAGACGCATTAATAATGTGTATTTCTAAACTCAGGAAAAATACCAGAATCTATTTAGCAGTTTTTTTTTATTTGTGTTTGTAGATGTGTAAAATGTTTTTCATGCAAAAGTTCCAAAAAGTGTTTTTTTTTTATAGTAAATTATGTGACATGTTAAAAAAAAATAATGGTATCTAAAGAAAGCATTCAAAATTATTTTTTATGTGTGGGTGTCCTCAGGGGTTATATCCTTAAAAAGGTTAAAGTGTTTTTAATCATTTTACACCATGGTTGTAGTGTTTTTTTCCTTGTGTCTTACTCTGTGTGCATGAGGGTTTTTTTGTGTGTGTGTGTTTTTTTTTTTACTCCTATTGTGGCCAGTCTGTTTTAATTTATTTTGTTTCTGTTTGCATTTTTGTGGGGGCATATTGTCTCCAAGATGTCTCATTGCAGTACAGATCCTTGTGCCCCCCACTTATGGAGCCCACCTCCCCGCTTCCTCTCAATGGGCCCAAAACCAAAGCAGGTAGTCCTGCATGACTACTACCTTTCTGCCACTAGGGGACACTCTCTGCTAGCTATAAATATCAAAGTCTGGAATTCACATGGAGTGGGATCTGGGTTTTTGTTGGGGGGTTTTTGTTGTTGAGCTCACAATAACTGTCATTGGCCTTAACTATTTTAGCAATTAAATAAAATAGGGGGTGATTTGTACACTGATATTCAAATTAGAGAAAAAAAATCCCCTTTGAAATAGGAAATGTTAGAAATAAGGCAAATCTGTAATATAATTAAATGTTATGTGACAATCAGGTACACAGATGGACACTCTGCTTAAACACAGTAATAATGATCTAGCAGAGCCAATGCATGAAGGCTGATTTGAAATCTGAGGTATAGCAGGCAGCATGTCTCCTGAACTGACTCACCTGTGGCAAATCTCTGCTCTGCAAGAGTTTCTCTAATTGCCATAGGAAAGCTTCACTATTAGGTTATACCCTGGGCTCAATCTTTGGGAAAAGGTGATTTCTGGGTGAATAACACCACTAAGGTTTCGTGGGGTGACTTCCTCCGAGATCAAGGGCTTCCTTTCCGTGTTCAAAGTGGTACAGTATCCAAGGGCCAGTCATGGAGCCTGCAGACGTGGGTTAGAAGCTCACCGTCCCAAATCTAGTTCCCTGACCATTACATAGATCAGTGTGGGCAAGACTCGCATGATCGCCCCAGATATCTCAGGTCCGTACAACCCCTGCTCTGCCGATAGAGGGTGCAGCTGCTCCCGCACCACGTTCATACCATCCTCCTAATTGTAGGGGTGATCCCGCTGTCTGCAGGGGATACTTTAATCACTGTTGCACCAAAAAAATAGAACAAATCTTTTTGATTCCAATATTTAGAAAAGATACAGAGGTTCACCTGTGATTAAGTATAAGGTAACTTTCCACAGCACCATGCAAGCCCCCATATCCCTTTCAACAGCACCATGCATGGCTTAATATCACTTTCCAAAACCCCATGCATACCCCCTATCACTTTCCACACCACCATACATGCCCCATAACACTTTCCACAGCGCCATGCATGCCCCAAAATCACTTTCCACAGCCCCATGCATGCCCCCATATCACTTTCCTAAAGTGGCAAACCTAGCCACTTTAGGTCATATTGCAGAACATTTAAAGGTTGTCTGAAATATGTGTTAACCTGGTGTAAAAATGTAGTCCACTACTATATAGCCCCTGGAAGGGGATTAAGGAAACCCCGTAAGGAGGGATAATCCACTTAACAGGATAGTCTAGTGGGAGTGCCCCTCCCGTACAGCAGTTCATGGTGGGTGAAATGTCCTGTGTTTTCAGTTTCCCATGTAGTCCACTACTGTCTAGTAGGACATTAAGGAAACCCCTTGCATGGGGAATTGCATAAATGCTGGAGGCGTGAATAAACTAATCAGTTGACTCCCAGAACTGTGTTTCGTCCGGTTACTGGGGGATTTGGGATATTGCCTTACTTTCCAGCGCTTTACTTGGATTACCTTTTTTTTACCAGCGGAGATATTGGGATTTAATATTGCAGCTCCGCTACACCTATCAATATAAAGAGAGCCAGACAGAGATGTGGTACAGCATAGCTCCCATCAATATATAGTGTGCAAGGTACAGATGACATAGCTCCCATGAATACATATCTCTCCATGCCCCTCCTTATTGTGTTACATCACAACACATAGAGTTGGCTGAAACCACACCTCCCTCATTCCAAACAGCTGAGTTCAACAGAGAGAGGCTGATTCCACCGTAATGGCTAATGCAGGCACTTTCTCAGCGGGGAGCATGAAAACTGCTGCAGAGGAGGCCAGCCCAGCTTCTGTGTTCTCCCTCTTGCTGTTGTCACTGAATTTAGGGTCCATGGTGAAATTATTTTCAATGTAAAATTGCAAGAGAACTGGAAATTGTTTCAAATTAATAAATAAGCACGTTTCACATATAAACCGACCAGCCAAAACATTATGACCACCTGCCGAAAAATGTGTAGGTTTCCCTTTACCACCAAAGCAGCCCTGATGCGTCGGGGCTTGGACTCCCACTAGACCTCTGAAGGTGTGCTGGGGTAACTGGCACCAAGACGTTAGTATTAGTTAGCTATTAATACAGTGGGAGGCATCTGATTGGCTGACTGTCAGGTTAATGAGCAATTTAAGATCATCTTTTCCTACCCGGGCAAGGAAGAGTTGAGGGAGGGGGGGGGGGAGGGACTTTTACTTAATCAATGTACATATTTACTGTGCCTGGGGCTATTTTATAGCACACACAGGCATAGCACCCACCCCAAGCCTTGTTATATTATTTGGGGCTTGGAGCATAGCGGCGTGGCCACAGGAATGGGGCCTTTTTTTAACTAATATTTGGGCCACGTGTACAGCAGTGGCCCGTGGCCCCTGGGGGCCTATATTTTTATTCTTTTAATGACCACAGTAGTGGCGCTGATCCGCGGTCACTATGGGCCAGGAATTTTCTTTTCATGGGGCCAGAGGGGGGCAATTATTTTTATTTTGGGAGACATTGAGGATCCTCTGTAGCTCCCCCAACATTTACATTTTTTTTCTTACCGGTGAACCCTTTCAGTGTTGTAGGGAGCACAGTTTTGGGCTCCGTTAAACTTCCATAGAGCAGTATTTAGCGGCTGTGGTGACAGCATTGTTACACTGAACGGAGAGGATTGCACCTATCTTACTCTCCTGGTACTCAGCACACAGAATGAGCTGGGTGGAGCTGCTTCTTTAAGGTTATTATGATATAATGAATTAAATTAGAGGGTTCAGCCAGCTCCTCCCATCCTGTATTACAGATACCTTCCTGCTGAGTAGACTCCCTGTCTGACAGCATCTAACATTACAGCAGCAGAGCAGTCAGGATGGATTTAGTCACCCTACTCCTAATACTCCTGGTCTCCATCCTGTGCCTTTACTCCTGGCACAGCATGTACAGGAAACATAACCTGCCCCCTGGACCCACCCCAATGCCCATTCTGGGCAATCTGCTCCACCTGAAGACCGGTCGCATGGTGGAGTCTCTGAAAGAGGTGAGTATGTGTCCACCTAGAACTAATGTCGCAGACTCGTTTATCCTGCAAACTATGGGATTTTTTTAGACTAGTTAATGTGGAGTATAACTCCCATTACCTTCAGCAAGCCACATGTGATAGCAGGCATTGCATTCTCTAAGTCGGGTTTGTTGAGAGGTGATCAGGGCATAGAAACACAGAAACATAGAAACATAGAAACACAGAAACATAGAATGTGTCGGCAGATAACAACCATTCGGTCCATCTAGTCTGCCCAATTTTTTAAATACTTTCATTAGTCCCCAGTTCCTTTCTGAGATCTAGGATAGCCTTGTGTCTATAGTGAAAAGTATAAATGGGTCTGCACACTTACAAGTATCGGGTGCCACGAGGGAGCGTCATTCACGCCCATAAAGCAAAAAGAAAACACAGGAGACTCTGCACACCGTTTAAGGGAGTTTAATATACCAAAAAATAAAAAAAGTTTCAGTCAAGACTTGAAAAAAGCTCAGTGCTGGGCTGAAACGTTGTTATTTTATGGTGGATTAAACTCCCTTAAACGATGTGTTGAGTCTCCTGTGTTTTCTTTTAGCCTTATACCTATCCCATGCATGCTTAAACTCCTTCACTGTATTAACCTCTACCACTTCTACTGGAAGACTATTCCATACATCCACTACCCTCTCAGTAATGTAATTCTTTCATTAGTCCCTGGCCTTATCTTATATCTAGGATAGCTTTATACCTATCCCATGCATGCTTAAACTCCTTCACTGTATTATCCTCTACCACTTCTACTGGAAGACTATTCCAAGCATCCACTACCCTCTCAGTAATGTAATACTTTCATTAGTCCCTGGCCTCATCTTATATCTAGGATAGCCTTATACCTATCCCACGCATGCTTAAACTCCTTCACAGTATTAACCTCTACCACTTCTACTGGAAGACTATTCCAAGCATCCACTACCCTCTCAGTAATGTAATACTTTCATTAGTCCCTGGCCTTATCTTATATCTAGGATAGCCTTATACCTATCCCACGCATGCTTAAACTCCTTCACTGTATTACCCTCTACCACTTCTACTGGAAGACTATTCCAAGCATCCACTACCCTCTCAGTAAAGTAATACTTTCATTAGTCCGTGACCTTATCTTATATCTAGGATAGCCTTATACCTATCCCATGCATGCTTAAACTCCTTCACTGTATTACCCTCTACCACTTCTACTGGAAGACTATTCCATGCATCCACTACTCTCTCAGTAATGTAATACTTTCATTAGTCCGTGACCTTATCTTATATCTAGGATAGCCTTATACCCATCCCATGCATGCTTAAACTCCTTCACTGTATTACCCTCTACCACTTCTACTGGAAGACTATTCCATGCATCCACTACCCTCTCAGTAATGTAATACTTTCATTAGTCCCTGGCCTTATCTTATATCTAGGATAGCCTTATACCTATCCCATGCATGCTTAAACTCCTTCACTGTATTAACCTCTAACACTTCTACTGGAAGACTATTCCATGCATCCACTACCCTCTCAGTAATGTAATACTTTCATTAATCCCTGGCCTTATCTTAAATCTAGGATAGCCTTATACCTATCCCACGCATGCTTAAACTCCTTCACTGTATTAATCTCTACCACTTCTACTGGAAGACTGTTCCCTGCATCCACTACCCTCTCAGTAATGTAATACTTTCATTAGTCTCTGGCCTTATCTTATATCTAGGATAGCCTTATACCTATCCCATGCATGCTTAAACTCCTTCACTGTATTAACATCTACCACTTGTACTGGAAGACTATTCCCTGCATCCACTACCCTCTCAGTAAAGTAATACTTTCATTAGTCCCTGGCCTTATCTTATATCTAGGATAGCCTTATACCTATCCCATGCATGCTTAAACTCCTTCACTGTATTAACCTCTACAACTTCTACTGGAAGACTATTCCATGCATCCACTACCCTCTCAGTAATGTAATACTTTCATTAGTCCCTAGCCTTATCTTATATCTAGTATAGCCTTATACCTATCCCATGAATGCTTAAACTCCTTCACTGTATTAACCTCTAACACTTCTGCTGGAAGACTATTCCATGCATCCACTACCTTCTCAGTAAAGTAATACTTTCATTAGTCCCTGGCCTTATCTTATATCTAGGATAGCCTTATACCTATCCCACGCATGCTTAAACTCCTTCACTGTATTAACCTCTACCACTTCTACTGGAAGACTATTCCATGCATCCACTACCCTCTCAGTAAAGTAATACTATCATTAGTCCCTGACCTTATCTTATATCTAGGATAGCCTTATACCTATCCCATGCATGCTTAAACTCCTTCACTGTATTAACCTCAACCACTTCTACTGGAAGACTGTTCCATGTATCCACTACCCTCTCAGTAATGTAATCATTTCATTTGTCCCTGGCCTTATCTTATATATAGGATAGCCTTATACCTATCCCATGCATGCTTAATCTCCTTCACTGTATTAACCTCTACCATTTCTACTGGAAGACTATTCCATACATCCACTACCCTCTCAGTAAAGTAATACTTTCATTAGTCCCTGGCCTAATCTTATATCTAGGATAGCCTTATACCTATCCCACACATGCTTAAACTCCTTCACTGTATTAACTTCTACCACTTCTACTGGAAGACTATTCCATGCATCCACTACCCTCTCAGTAAAGTAATACTTTCATTAGTCCCCAGCCTTATCTTATATCTAGGATAGCCTTATACCTATCTCATGCATGCTTAAACTCCTTCACTGTATTAACCTCTACCACTTCTACTGGAAGGCTTTTCCATACATCCACTACCCCCTCAGTAAAGTAATACTTCCTGATATTACTTTTAAATTGTTGCCCCTCTAATTTTAGACTATGTCCTCTAGTTGTGATAGATTTTTTTCTTTTAAATAGACTCTCTTCCTTTACTGTGTTGATTCCCTTTATGTATATAAATGTTTCTATCATATCCCCCCTGTTACGTCTTTCCTCCAAGCTATACATGTTAAGATGCTTTAACCTTTCCTGGTAAGTTTTATCCTTCAACCCATGAACCAGTTTAGTAGCCCTTCTCTGAACTCTCTCCAAAGTATCAATATCCTTCTGGAGATACGGTCTCCAGTACTGCGTACAATACTCCAAGTGAGGTCTCACCAGTGCTCTGTACAATGGCATGAGCACTTCCCTCTTCCTACTGCCAATACCTCTCCCTATGCAACCAAGCATTCTGCTAGCATTTCCTGCTGCTCTATTGCATTGCCTACCTACCTCCTTATTACTCCTAAATCCCTTTCCTCAGATGTTGAGGTTAGGACTGTACCAAATAGTCTATATTCTGCTTTTGGGTTTTTACGCCCAAGGTGCATAATCTTGCACTTGTCCACATTAAATGCCAGTTGCCACTGCTCTGACCATTTTTCTAGTTTAGCTAAATCATTTGCCATTTGGCTTATCCCTCCATGAATATCAACCCTGCTGCAAATCTTTGTATCATCAGCAAAAAGACACAACTTACCAACAAGACCTTCTGCAATATCGCTAATAAAAATATTAAAAAGAATGGGTCCAAGTACAGATCCCTGAGGTACCCCACTGGTAACAAGACCTTGCATCCAATATACCCCATTGACTACAACCCTCTGTTGCCTGTCACTCAGCCATTGTCTAATCCATTCAACAATATTGAAATCCAAACTCAAAGATTTCAGTTTATTGATAAGCCTTCTATGTGCGACAGTGTCAAAAGCCTTACTGAAATCTAGGTAAGCAATGTCTACTGCACCACCCTGATCTATTATTTTAATCACCCAATCCAAAAAAATCAATCAGATTAGTTTGGCATGATCTCCCTGAAGTAAACCCTGATGTCTCTGATCTTGAAATCCATGTGATTTTAGATGTTCAACAATCCTATTCTTTAACAAGGTTTCCATTATTTTCCCCACTACTGAAGTAAGACTTACTGGTCTATAGTTGCCTGCCTCCTCCCTACTACCTTTCTTGTGAATGGGCACAACATTTGCTAATTTCCAATCCTCCGGGACTACTCCCGTTAACAATGATTTGTTAAATAAATCTGTTAACGGTTTTGCTAGTACACCACTAAGTTCTTTTAATAACTTTGGATGTATCCCATCAGGTCGCATCAACTTATTTGTCTTTACTTTAGACAGCTGAAGTAAAACCTCTTCCTCTGTAAACTCACATGCATCAAAAGACTCATTAGTCTTTTTCCCTAAATGAGGTCCCTTACACTCATTTTCATTTGTAAAAACTGAACAAAAATATTCATTAAGGCAGTCTGCTAGGCCTTTATCCTCTTCTAAATAGCATCCTTCTTTAATTTTTAATCTAACTAATCCTTGTTTTACTTTCCTGTTCTCATTTATGTATCTAAAAAATGTTTTGTCCCCCTTTTTCACTGACTGAGCTATTTTCTCTTCTGTGTGTGCTTTGGAAGCTCTTAGTTTGCTTTGTCTCTTTCTGCCTACTCTTATAGATCTTTCTATCTTCCTCACTCAGTGTCCTGAGGTCAGAGTCTCGGAGGTCACTTGAACTGCCGGCGCTCAAACTTGAGACCACGGGGGTGGGGGGGCTTTGGTGCAAGAGAGGCCACATGGTAGGATGTCTGTGCGCTGTCCAGACATTATGCCTTCCACTAGACATCGGGTAGCTGTGGCTGCTGGCTGAGGTAAGTCCTGGGTGTGAAATGTTGGTTATAGAGCATGTCCTGGTGTAAGTTACAGTCCTGGGTGTGCACTGTGGGTAATGGGACATATGAGTCATGGGGAATGTCTTGGGAGTGCAATGTGGGGGATGTGGCAAGTCCTGGGGGTGCTGGGGCATGTCCTGGGTGTGGCATATGGGTTTTGGGGAATGTCTTGGGTGTGCAATTTAGGTGATATGGCAAGTCCTGAGGTCCTGGGGCATGTCCTGGGTGTGGCATATAGGTTTTGGGGGATGTCTTGGGTGTGCAATGTGGTGATGTGGAAAGTCCTGTGCTGCTGGGGCATGTCATGGGTATGACATATGGATTTTGGGGAATGTCTTGGGTGTGCAATGTGGGTGATGTGGCAAGTCCTGGGTTGCTGGGGAATGTCCTGGGTATGGCATATGGGTTTTGGGGAATGTCTTGGGTGTGCAATGTGGGTGATGTGGCATGTCCTGGAGTGCTGGGGCATGTCCTGGGGTGCTGGAGAAAGTCCTGGGTGTGGAATATAGGTTATGGGGAATGTCATAGGTGTACAATGTGGGTAATGTGGCATGTCCTGGGGTGCAGGGGCAAGTCCTGGGTGTGGCATATGGGTTTTGGGGAATGTCTTGGGAGTGCAATGTGGGTGATGTGGCAAGTCCTGGGGTGCTGGGGCATGTCCTGGGTGTGGCATATGATTTTTGGAGAATGTCTTGAGTGTGCAATGTGGGTGATGTGGCAAGTCCTGGGGTGCTGGGGCATGTCCTGGGTGTGGCATATGGTTTTTGGGTAATGTCTTGGGTGTGCAATGTGGCATGTCCTGGAGTGCTGTGCATGTCCTGGGGTGCTGGGGCAAGTCCTGGGTGTGGAATATAGGTTAGGTGGAATGTCATGGGTGTGCAATGTGGGTGATGTGGCAAGTCCTGGGGTGCTGGGGCATGTCCTGGGTGTGGCATATGGTTTTTGGGGAATGTCTTGGGTGTGCAATGTGTGTGATGTGGCATGTTCTATGTTGCTGGAGCAGGTCCTGGATGTGGCATATGGGTTATGGAGAATGCCTTGAGTGTGCAATGTGGGTACTGGGGCACATCCTGGGTGTGACATATGGGTTATGGTGAATGTCTTGGGAGTGCAATGTGGGTCATGTGGCATGTCCAGAAGTGCTGGGGCAAGTCCTGGGTGTGGCATATGAGTTATGGGGCTTGTCCTGGGAGTGCAATGTGGGTGATGGGGCAAGTCCTGTGGATTCAAAGTGGGTGCTGTCTGTGGTGAATCCTGGGTGTGCAATGTGGGTGCTGGGGCATGTCCACTGGGTGCTGGCTTTGTGTGCAGTGTGGGTGCTGAGGCATATCCTGGGTATGCTAGGTGGTGCTATGGAAAGGGATGTGGGGGCAATAAAAGAAGAAGTGCAAGAGCAATGGAGTGGGAGCAGATACTGGATAGACTATTTGCGCTATAAGGGGCCCACATTTTGATGGTGGTCCTGTAGGTCATAGTGGTCACCCTCTCATAGAACTATTTATCTTGCATTATTTGGTATTATTTGTTTTTTTATGTTACGCTTATTTAAAGGGAGGCTGTCCACTACACTCAGTACTCTTTTAGTGACAGAAAAGCTTTACTGTCTTAATTTTCTCAGGAACCAGTTGGAAATTGAATAAATAGATTTTTATTGAAGGTTTGTGTTTTTTTAATGTTTGTTTTTTTCCCTCTAACTACTCATGGGAATCCTCCACCCGGATTTTTTTTTTTCTCTTTGTTTTGAAGAATGAGGGGAGAGTGTCAGGTTGCTTTTATTCTGTTGTTTCACATTCCCATTTTTTGGGGATTTGCACCAGGAGAAATCATTTTTGGGATTGTGCACCCATGTTTCCTTTACATCCAACATGATATACAGCATTAACAGTGCAGTACATGTCTACTTAAATACCCCAAGAATGTAGCATACTGAATGACAACATTTTAAATTAAAAAAAAAGAAAAAAATGAACCCTTTGGAGGTCTTTGTAATAATACAAGGTGAGTAAACACAATTCTGACATTTGATTTCCTCTCTGTAATTATTATGATTCTTAGATTACTTTTCTCCTGTGAGAGTCAAAGCACTTTACAAACAGACACCAGTCAATCTGAGGAACTGATAGAAAGTCTGATGAAAGAGGAGAGTTTTCAACCCCAAATTCGGATACTTTAGCTTGCAATTCCCTTCAATACTTTATTTCAAGAACAAATGCCAAAGTACAGGGGGTGTGGGGTCATCCCATGAATTGGCATGGTATCTGTTTCTTATTTTGGGATGGGCCCCCTATGACCTGGGAATAAGGGCAGGAAACTGGTTTAAAAATGTCTATGTCCCATCTTTACCAGATTCAGATGAAATACGGGGATATCTACACCCTGTACCTCGGCCCCCGTCGGGTGGTGGTTCTGTGCGGGTACGAGGCTGTCAAGGAAGCTCTGGTGGACCAAGGAGAGGATTTTGGGAGCAGAGGCCTCTTGCCGAGCATAGACTCATATTCACAGAGCCATGGCAAGTATATCAGTATATTTCTATATTGACTTCTGTACAGCCTTACAAACCCCAGCGGCCCCCACCCAGAACGTATAAATACATACCTGTCTGCCAAAATGGAAAATATATATCTTAAAGGAGCTGTGAATGTAGTAAATAAAAATGCTATACATTGTGTCGACAGAATTGGAGCAAATGCATAAAATAAGAGAAATATATGTTTTAAATGTGTTTGTGGTTTCTTCTGCTTATGACATCACCTGGAAGGTTTTTTTTGGGGGGGGCACATCGGAGGCAAATTGGAAACCAATGCACAAACTACCCAATATGGCCAGACGTGCCCCCACCACCCCAATAGGCAGGGCCGGACTGGCCCACAGGGATACCGGGACAAATCCCGGTGGGCCGCCTGCCCCGGGGCCACCTTGGCCACTTAAAGTGAAGAGTTCGGCTGCTGCAGCATCCGGCGGCAGCAGGCGAACTTCTTAAAGCGGCGACGGCCGCCGAATTGCACCAAAAAACCGCCACTTTAAGCAATTCGGCGGCCGTCGCCGCTTTAAGAAATTCGCCTGCTGCCGCCGGATGCTGCAGCAGCAGTTCCGGCGGTGTGATGGGAAGCAGAGAAAGCAAGGTGAGTGAGACATACAGGGGGAAGGGGTGAAAGACACTACAGGGGGGGGGGAAGACACTACAGGGGGGGGGGAAGACACTACAGGGGGGGGGGAAGACACTACAGGGGGGGGGGAAGACACTACAGGGGGGGGGTGAAAGACACTACAGGGGGGGGGGAAGACACTACAGGGGGGGGGGGTGAAAGACACTACAGGGGGGGGGAAGACACTACAGGGGGGGGGGGTGAAAGACACTACAGGGGGGGGGGTGAAAGACACTACAGGGGGGGGGGTGAAAGACACTACAGGGGGGGGGTGAAAGACACTACAGGGGGGGGGGTGAAAGACACTACAGGGGGGGGGGTGAAAGACACTACAGGGGGGGGGGTGAAAGACACTACAGGGGGGGGGGTGAAAGACACTACAGGGGGGGGGGGTGAAAGACACTACAGGGGGGGGGGTGAAAGACACTACAGGGGGGGGGGTGAAAGACACTACAGGGGGGGGGGTGAAAGACACTACAGGGGGGGGGGTGAAAGACACTACAGGGGGGGGGTGAAAGACACTACAGGGGGGGGGGGTGAAAGACACTACAGGGGGGGGGGGGAGACACTACAGGGGGGGGGGGTGAAAGACACTACAGGGGGGGGGGTGAAAGACACTACAGGGGGGGGGGTGAAAGACACTACAGGGGGGGGGGTGAAAGACACTACAGGGGGGGGGGAAGACACTACAGGGGGGGGGGTGAAAGACACTACAGGGGGGGGTGAAAGACACTAAGGGGGAAGGGGGGGTGAAAGACACTACAGGGGGGGGGGGGTGAAAGACAATACAGGGGGGGGGGAGAAAGACACTACAGGGGGGGGGGGTGAGAAAGACACTACAGGGGGGGGTGAAAGACACTACAGGGGGGGGGTGAGAAAGACACTACAGGGGGGGGTGAAAGACACTACAGGGGGGGGTGAAAGACACTACAGGGGGGGGGTGAGAAAGACACTACAGGGGGGGGTGAAAGACACTACAGGGGGGGGGGAGAAAGACACTACAGGGGGGGGGGGTGAAAGACACTACAGGGGGGGGGGTGAAAGACACTACAAGGGGGGGGTGAAAGACACTACGGGGGGGGGGGTGAAAGACACTACAGGGGGGGGGGTGAAAGACACTACAGGGGGGGGGGGTGAAAGACACTACAAGGGGGGGGGGGGTGAAAGACACTACAGGGGGGGGGGTGAAAGACACTACAGGGGGGGGGGTGAAAGACACTACAGGGGGGGGGGGTGAAAGACACTACAGGGGGGGGGGGTGAAAGACACTACAAGGGGGGGGTGAAAGACACTACGGGGGGGGGGGGTGAAAGACACTACAGGGGGGGGGGTGAAAGACACTACAGGGGGGGGGTGAAAGACACTACAGGGGGGGGGGTGAAAGACACTACAAGGGGGGGGGGGTGAAAGACACTACGGGGGGTGAAAGACACTACAGGGGGGGGGGGTGAAAGACACTACAGGGGGGGGGTGAAAGACACTACAAGGGGGGGGGGTGAAAGACACTACGGGGGGTGAAAGACACTACAGGGGGGGGGTGAAAGACACTACAAGGGGGGGGGGGGTGAAAGACACTACAGGGGGGGGGGTGAAAGACACTACAGGGGGGGGTGAAAGACACTACAGGGGGGTGAAAGACACTACAAGGGGGGGTGAAAGACACTACGGGGGGGTGAAAGACACTACATGGGGGGGTGAAAGACACTACATGGGGGGGTGAAAGACACTACAGGGGGGGTGAAAGACACTACAGGGGGGTGAAAGACACTACAGGGGGGGGGTGAAAGACACTAAGGGGGAAGGGGGGGTGAAAGACACTACAGGGGGGATGAAAGACACTACAGGGGGGGGAAGAAAGACACTACAGGGGGGGTGAAAGACACTACAGGGGGGGGAAGAAAGACACTACAGGGGGGATGAAAGACACTACAGGGGGGGGAAGAAAGACACTACAGGGGGGGTGAAAGACACTACGGGGGGGGTGAAAGACACTACGGGGGGGAGGTGAAAGACACTACAGGGGGGGTGAAAGACACTACAGGGGGGGTGAAAGACACTACGGGGGGGGTGAAAGACACTACGGGGGGGAGGTGAAAGACACTACAGGGGGGGTGAAAGACACTACAGGGGGGGTGAAAGACACTACGGGGGGGGTGAAAGACACTACAGGGGGGGGTGAAAGACACTACAGGTGGGGTGAAAGACACTACGGGGGGGTGAAAGACACTACGGGGGGGGGTGAAAGACACTACAGGGGGGGGGTGAAAGACACTACAGGGGGGGGGTGAGAAAGACACTACAGGGGGGGGTGAAAGACACTACAGGGGGGGGTGAAAGACACTACAGGGGGGGGGTGAGAAAGACACTACAGGGGGGGGTGAAAGACACTACAGGTGGGGTGAAAGACACTACGGGGGGGTGAAAGACACTACGGGGGGGTGAGAAAGACACTACAGGGGGGGGGTGAAAGACACTACAGGGGGGGGGTGAGAAAGACACTACAGGGGGGGGTGAAAGACACTACAGGGGGGGGTGAAAGACACTACAGGGGGGGGGTGAGAAAGACACTACAGGGGGGGGTGAAAGACACTACAGGGGGGGGGGGAGAAAGACACTACAGGGGGGGGGGTGAAAGACACTACAGGGGGGGGGGTGAAAGACACTACAAGGGGGGGGTGAAAGACACTACGGGGGGGGGGTGAAAGACACTACAGGGGGGGGGGTGAAAGACACTACAGGGGGGGGGGTGAAAGACACTACAAGGGGGGGGGGTGAAAGACACTACAGGGGGGGGGGTGAAAGACACTACAGGGGGGGGGTGAAAGACACTACAGGGGGGGGGTGAAAGACACTACAGGGGGGGGGGGTGAAAGACACTACAAGGGGGGGGGTGAAAGACACTACGGGGGGGGGGTGAAAGACACTACAGGGGGGGGGGTGAAAGACACTACAGGGGGGGGGGTGAAAGACACTACAGGGGGGGGGGGTGAAAGACACTACAAGGGGGGGGGGGTGAAAGACACTACGGGGGGTGAAAGACACTACAGGGGGGGGGGGTGAAAGACACTACAAGGGGGGGGGGGGTGAAAGACACTACAGGGGGGGGGGTGAAAGACACTACAAGGGGGGGGGTGAAAGACACTACGGGGGGTGAAAGACACTACAGGGGGGGGGGGTGAAAGACACTACAAGGGGGGGGGTGAAAGACACTACAGGGGGGGGGGGTGAAAGACACTACAGGGGGGGGGGAAGACACTACAGGGGGGGGGGGTGAAAGACACTACAGGGGGGGGGGGTGAAAGACACTACAGGGGGGGGGGTGAAAGACACTACAGGGGGGGGGTGAAAGACACTACAGGGGGGGGGGTGAAAGACACTACAGGGGGGGGGGGTGAAAGACACTACAAGGGGGGGGGTGAAAGACACTACGGGGGGGGGGTGAAAGACACTACAGGGGGGGGGGGTGAAAGACACTACAGGGGGGGGGGTGAAAGACACTACAGGGGGGGGGGGTGAAAGACACTACAAGGGGGGGGGGGGGTGAAAGACACTACGGGGGGTGAAAGACACTACAGGGGGGGGGGGTGAAAGACACTACAAGGGGGGGGGGTGAAAGACACTACAGGGGGGGGGGTGAAAGACACTACAAGGGGGGGGGGTGAAAGACACTACGGGGGGTGAAAGACACTACAGGGGGGGGGGGTGAAAGACACTACAAGGGGGGGGGGTGAAAGACACTACAGGGGGGGGGGTGAAAGACACTACAGGGGGGGGGGAAGACACTACAGGGGGGGGGGTGAAAGACACTACAGGGGGGGGGGGTGAAAGACACTACAGGGGGGGGGGTGAAAGACACTACAGGGGGGGGGTGAAAGACACTACAGGGGGGGGGGTGAAAGACACTACAGGGGGGGGGAAGACACTACAGGGGGGGGGGGGTGAAAGACACTACAGGGGGGGGGGGGTGAAAGACACTACAGGGGGGGGGGTGAAAGACACTACAGGGGGGGGGGTGAAAGACACTACAGGGGGGGGGGAAGACACTACAGGGGGGGGGGGGTGAAAGACACTACAGGGGGGGGTGAAAGACACTAAGGGGGAAGGGGGGGTGAAAGACACTACAGGGGGGGGGTGAAAGACACTACAGGGGGGGGGGGAGAAAGACACTACAGGGGGGGGGGTGAGAAAGACACTACAGGGGGGGGGTGAAAGACACTACAGGGGGGGGGTGAGAAAGACACTACAGGGGGGGGTGAAAGACACTACAGGGGGGGGTGAAAGACACTACAGGGGGGGGGTGAGAAAGACACTACAGGGGGGGGTGAAAGACACTACAGGGGGGGGGGGAGAAAGACACTACAGGGGGGGGGGGTGAAAGACACTACAGGGGGGGGGGTGAAAGACACTACAAGGGGGGGGTGAAAGACACTACGGGGGGGGGGTGAAAGACACTACAGGGGGGGGGGGTGAAAGACACTACAGGGGGGGGGGTGAAAGACACTACAGGGGGGGGGGGTGAAAGACACTACAAGGGGGGGGGGGGGTGAAAGACACTACGGGGGGTGAAAGACACTACAGGGGGGGGGGGTGAAAGACACTACAAGGGGGGGGGGGTGAAAGACACTACAGGGGGGGGGGTGAAAGACACTACAAGGGGGGGGGGTGAAAGACACTACGGGGGGTGAAAGACACTACAGGGGGGGGGGGTGAAAGACACTACAAGGGGGGGGGGTGAAAGACACTACAGAGGGGGGGGGTGAAAGACACTACAGGGGGGGGGGAAGACACTACAGGGGGGGGGGGGTGAAAGACACTACAGGGGGGGGGGGTGAAAGACACTACAGGGGGGGGGGTGAAAGACACTACAGGGGGGGGGTGAAAGACACTACAGGGGGGGGGGTGAAAGACACTACAGGGGGGGGGAAGACACTACAGGGGGGGGGGGGGTGAAAGACACTACAGGGGGGGGGGGGGTGAAAGACACTACAGGGGGGGGGGTGAAAGACACTACAGGGGGGGGGTGAAAGACACTACAGGGGGGGGGGAAGACACTACAGGGGGGGGGGGGGTGAAAGACACTACAGGGGGGGGTGAAAGACACTAAGGGGGAAGGGGGGGTGAAAGACACTACAGGGGGGGGGTGAAAGACACTACAGGGGGGGGGGGAGAAAGACACTACAGGGGGGGGGGTGAGAAAGACACTACAGGGGGGGGGTGAAAGACACTACAGGGGGGGGGTGAGAAAGACACTACAGGGGGGGGTGAAAGACACTACAGGGGGGGGTGAAAGACACTACAGGGGGGGGGTGAGAAAGACACTACAGGGGGGGGTGAAAGACACTACAGGGGGGGGGGGAGAAAGACACTACAGGGGGGGGGTGAAAGACACTACAGGGGGGGGGGTGAAAGACACTACAAGGGGGGGGTGAAAGACACTACGGGGGGGGGGGGTGAAAGACACTACAGGGGGGGGGTGAAAGACACTACAGGGGGGGGGGGGTGAAAGACACTACAAGGGGGGGGGGGGTGAAAGACACTACAGGGGGGGGGGTGAAAGACACTACAGGGGGGGGGTGAAAGACACTACAGGGGGGGGGGTGAAAGACACTACAGGGGGGGGGGTGAAAGACACTACAAGGGGGGGGGGTGAAAGACACTACGGGGGGGGGGGTGAAAGACACTACAGGGGGGGGGGTGAAAGACACTACAGGGGGGGGGGTGAAAGACACTACAGGGGGGGGGGGTGAAAGACACTACAAGGGGGGGGGGGTGAAAGACACTACGGGGGGTGAAAGACACTACAGGGGGGGGGGGGTGAAAGACACTACAAGGGGGGGGGGTGAAAGACACTACAGGGGGGGGGGTGAAAGACACTACAAGGGGGGGGGGTGAAAGACACTACGGGGGGTGAAAGACACTACAGGGGGGGGGTGAAAGACACTACAAGGGGGGGGGGTGAAAGACACTACAGGGGGGGGGGTGAAAGACACTACAGGGGGGGGTGAAAGACACTACAGGGGGGTGAAAGACACTACAAGGGGGGGGTGAAAGACACTACGGGGGGGTGAAAGACACTACATGGGGGGGTGAAAGACACTACATGGGGGGGTGAAAGACACTACAGGGGGGGTGAAAGACACTACAGGGGGGTGAAAGACACTACAGGGGGGGGTGAAAGACACTAAGGGGGAAGGGGGGGTGAAAGACACTACAGGGGGGATGAAAGACACTACAGGGGGGGGAAGAAAGACACTACAGGGGGGGTGAAAGACACTACAGGGGGGGGAAGAAAGACACTACAGGGGGGATGAAAGACACTACAGGGGGGGGAAGAAAGACACTACAGGGGGGGTGAAAGACACTACGGGGGGGGTGAAAGACACTACGGGGGGGAGGTGAAAGACACTACAGGGGGGGTGAAAGACACTACAGGGGGGGTGAAAGACACTACGGGGGGGGTGAAAGACACTACGGGGGGGAGGTGAAAGACACTACAGGGGGGGTGAAAGACACTACAGGGGGGGTGAAAGACACTACGGGGGGGGTGAAAGACACTACAGGGGGGGGTGAAAGACACTACAGGTGGGGTGAAAGACACTACGGGGGGGTGAAAGACACTACGGGGGGGGTGAAAGACACTACAGGGGGGGTGAAAGACACTACAGGGGGGGGTGAAAGACACTACAGGGGGGGAGGTGAAAGACACTACAGGCAGTGGTGTATCTTGATTTTGTGCTGCCCTAGGCAGACAAAATCCGGGCACCCCCCTACCCAAGCTGCACACCCACGTTACACACCTAAGACATGCCCCATCATTCAGACTCACATCAAGCTCACACTCCCATCACACTCAGTCACACACTCCTACTCCCATCACACTCAGTCACACACTCCTACTCCTATCACGCACACTCTGACTCCCATCACACTCAGTCGCACACACTGTCTCCCATCACACACACTCTGACTCCCATCACACTCAGTCACACACACTGTCTCCCATCACACACACTCTGACTCCCATCACACTCAGTCACACACACTGTCTCCCATCACACACACTCTGACTCCCATCACACTCAGTCACACACACACTCTGACTCCCATCACACACACTCTGACTCCCATCACACTCAGTCACACACAGTCTCCCATCACACACACTCTGACTCCCATCACACTCAGTCACACACACTGTCTCCCATCACACACACTCTGACTCCCATCACACTCAGTCACACACACTGTCTCCCATCACACACACTCTGACTCCCATCACACTCAGTCACACACACACTCTGACTCCCATCACACACACTCTGACTCCCATCACACTCAGTCACACACAGTCTCCCATCACACACACTCTGACTCCCATCACACTCAGTCACACACACTGTCTCCCATCACACACACTCTGACTCCCATCACACTCAGTCACACACACTGTCTCCCATCACACACACTCTGACTCCCATCACACTCAGTCACACACACTGTCTCCCATCACACACACTCTGACTCCCATCACACTCAGTCACACACTCTGACTCCCATCACACTCAGTCACACACACACTCTGACTCCCATCACACTCAGTCACACACACACACACACACACACACACACACACACACACACACACTCTCCCATCAGCACTTACCTTTCCCTGGCAGGCAGGCAGCATGGTCCCTCCATGCGATTGTGCCGACAGGTCACGTGACTGGGCGCGCATATGACGTCAGCGCGCCCGTCATGTGACTGTCGGCACTTCCGTGTCGGCACACTGCACGGGGAGCCGAACAGGCAGCACGGAGGTTTCTCTGTCACACTGCACGGAGGTTTCTCTGTGCTGCCTGTTCGGCTCCCCGTGCAGCCTGGCAGGCAGAGCGTTGGTGAGGGGGGATCTTCCGATCCCCTCTCACCTCTGTCTCTGCCTGCAAGCGCGGTGGGGTTTTTTTTTTTTTTTTTAAAGGGCCGGATTTTTTTATTTTTTTTATTTTTTTTTTCCAGTGCTGGGGGGCGCTGCCGCCCCCCAAAATTTGCCGCCATAGGCATCCGCCTACGTAAATACAGCACTGACTACAGGGGGGGGTGAAAGACACTACAGGGGGGGGTGAAAGACACTACAGGGGGGGTGAAAGACACTACAGGGGGGGTGAAAGACACTACAGGGGGGGGTGAAAGACACTACAGGGGGGGTGAAAGACACTACAGGGGGGGTGAAAGACACTACAGGGGGGGGTGAAAGACACTACGGGGGGGGGTGAAAGACACTACAGGGGGGGGTGAAAGACACTACAGGGGGGGATGAAAGACACTACAGGGGGGGGGGGTGAAAGACACTACAGGGAGAAGCGGGGTAAAATACACTACAGGGGGGAAGGGGGGGTGAAAGACTCTACAGGGGGAGGGGAGGGGGTGAAAGACTACAGGGGGAAAGGGGTGAAAGACACTACAGGGGGAGGGGAGGGGTGAAAGACACTAAGGGGGAAAGGGGTGAAAGACACTACAGGGGGAGGGGAGGGGGTGAAAGACACTAAAGGGGAAGGGGGGAAGAGAGATGCCACAGAAAGGACACAGAGAGAGAGAGACACCACAGAGAGAGAGAGAGAGAGAGAGAGAGAGAGAGAGAGAGAGAGAGACGCCACAGAGAGAGAGAGACGCCACAGAGAGAGAGAGAGACGCCACAGAAAGGACAGAGAGAGAGAGACGACACAGAGAGAGAGAGAGAGAGACGCCACAGAAAGGACAGAGAGAGAGAGAGAGACGCCACAGAAAGGACACAGAGAGAGACGCCACAGAAAGGACAGAGAGAGAGAGACGCCACAGAAAGGACTGAGAGAGAGAGACGCCACAGAAAGGCCAGAGAGAGAGAGACGCCACAGAAAGGACAGAGAGAGAGAGAGACGCCACAGAAAGGACAGAGAGAGAGAGAGACACCACAGAGAGAGAGAGAGAGAGAGAGAGACGCCACAGAGAGAGAGAGAGAGAGACGCCACAGAGAGAGAGAGAGACGCCACAGAAAGGACAGAGAGAGAGAGACGCCACAGAGAGAGAGAGAGAGAGACGCCACAGAGAGAGAGAGAGACGCCACAGAAAGGACAGAGAGAGAGAGACGCCACAGAGAGAGACAGAGAGACGCCACAGAAAGGACAGAGAGAGAGAGAGACGCCACAGAAAGGACAGAGAGAGAGAGAGAGACACCACAGAGAGAGAGAGAGAGAGAGAGACGCCACAGAGAGAGAGAGAGAGAGACGCCACAGAGAGAGAGAGAGACGCCACAGAAAGGACAGAGAGAGAGAGACGCCACAGAGAGAGAGAGAGAGAGAGACGCCACAGAGAGAGAGAGAGACGCCACAGAAAGGACAGAGAGAGAGAGACGCCACAGAGAGAGAGAGAGAGACGCCACAGAAAGGACAGAGAGAGAGACGCTACAGAAAGGACAGAGAGAGAGACGCCACAGAAAGGACAGAGAGAGAGAGAGACGCCACAGAAAGGACAGAGAGAGAGAGAGAGACGCCACAGAAAGGACACAGAGAGAGACGCCACAGAAAGGACAGAGAGAGAGAGACGCCACAGAAAGGACTGAGAGAGAGAGACGCCACAGAAAGGACAGAGAGAGAGAGACGCCACAGAAAGGACAGAGAGAGAGAGAGACGCCACAGAAAGGACAGAGAGAGAGACCACAGAAAGGACAGAGAGAGAGACGCTACAGAAAGGACAGAGAGAGAGACGCCACAGAAAGGACAGAGAGAGAGAGAGATGCCACAGAAAGGACAGAGAGAAAGAGACGCCACAGAAAGGACAGAGAGAAAGAGACGCCACAGAAAGGACAGAGAGAGAGAGAGAGACGCCACAGAAAGGACAGAGAGAGAGAGAGAGAGACGCCACAGAAAGGACAGAGAGAGAGACGCCACAGAAAGGACAGAGAGAGAGACGCCACAGAAAGGACAGAGAGAGACAGGCTACAGGATATGTCTCACACACTGCCCTGATATATACCTCTGCACAGGGCAATTCATATAACTCTGTGTACATACTGGAGGTATATATATTGCCCTAGACAGGCTTATATATCAGTCTTATCTATAAATAATACACTGTTCAGATGTGCTTTTTAAAATGCATGATTTTCCCTTCTATGAACAAAAAAATTATATTATGCTATGGGCTGGTTTAAAAATCTTATGCGATGGGGCTGGTATATAAATTTTTTGCAGGGCTGGTTTTTGTTCCCAGTCCGGCCCTGCCAATAGGTACGAAATTTGGATCTTAGAGACAATGCTACTCCCATCCCTGCCAAAACGGAGAGTACCTAAAATTAACCAAACTGAAGTCGTAGCCTCTATCCACCACATACACCTCTACTGGGAAGATAGAGACTCATGTCGGGAGAAACTCGGCTATCCTGAAAATAGTCAAAATCCTCCCAAAAAGTAAAAATAGGTCCCCTGCAGCCTCCATAATATTATATCAGTTTTATTATATGGGGGGGATGGCAGGGCTACTTGTACATAGTACAAATGGCCATCTTTCAGCCCAGTTATGGTATGGGGGGCATGGCTACTAGTCCTGGCCCCCTGATGTATTATATAGCGGCTCTGAGCTTGATAATAGAATGGGCTGGAAGCTGGGAGTAGGACCCAGCCCTATTTATTATAAAGGGGAGCCAAGTTATTTTATTTTTATTCATGGGGCCAGCGGCAGTCTACTGGGCCCCGGGGGAGAGGGCTGGTTTTTAGAAATGTTTTTTTTTTACATTTTTATTTCAATACGTCTTCTCTGAAAAGGATAATTGAAATGCCTGGAATGTGGCTATCCTAGCCGAATTCGGAGAGTGTTTGGTGGTGATTGGGGCATGCTGGGTTGCCCAAAAGTTATGGTTTTGATAGTAAAAATGTCCACATCCACACACCGCTGATGTTTCGGTTTTGTGGAATCCGGTAAAGTACCAGACCTGAATCCTATTAGGCACTAATGGGGCTTTATTACGTAGACCCTTCTTTGGTGCCCTGGAGTATCACTTTTTTTAAGAGGCGTTTTTTTTTTTTTGTAATGATTGAGATTTATTTTAGTTACAAGATTGTCTTTCTGATAGGAATCTAGACTGTCTTCCTCCAGTGTTTTTAAAGGTGATCCTTGAGGTTGAAAAGCAAATATTTTGGCAGTGTTTGAGAAGCAGCTTTAATCCTTTTGACTACAGTACTTTCTGAGTGCAGGCTGGCACTGGATCCTTAGTTGGGCACCATCCAGGACCAATTAGGAGGGGTGTGGGCTCTCCAAAGCCTGTTTGTTTTCCACATTGCTAAACGCTGGAAGCTGACCAGGTTTAACTTGTGTTTACGAGTTTTTCAAGATTCTACTTCTGCTCATTGTTAACTGATTTTACTGGATGAATGTCAGTGTTTTGCCCACCACTTGTTTTTTCTCTGTGCAGCAGAGATTTAGAGATTAAAGAAACTGTATCACCTGGACATTCTATTTACTGTGCATGTAGAGTGTAAAATAATGATTGAAAATGATCTATACATTGTGTTAGCAAAACTGCAAACAAATGCCTAAATTAGGAGAAAAATGTGTTTTAGATGTGTCTGTGTCGCCTGCTTATGACATCACCTGTGGCACAGTATGCAAATGAACTGCAAATGTGAAATTTGCATACCATACCATGCCACAGGTGATATGGCACTTGTAGGATATATTTTACCATTTTCAAAAAATCTGCCCTCCAATTGCAGCTGAGATTTTCAGTTTCTTTTATAATTGCTGCGTTGGTTCAGGTAGTGCAAACGGACGCCAGGATTTCGCATTAGAAAAGATTGCACAGACCTGTTAGGCGCTATTTCTGTGTGCGCCAGTTTTATAAATCTATAACGCCTCATCACTGCAGATGATGTTACATTCTGCCCGCGAGATCGGCTGCTGGGTGACCCTGTTTATTCTCGCGCCCAGGTGTTATTTTCAGTAATGGGCACCGATGGAAAGAGCTACGCCGCTTCACTCTCATGACCCTGAGGAGTTTTGGGATGGGGAAACGAACCATCGAGGAGAAGATAAAGGAGGAGGCATGTTGTCTGGTGGAGGAAATTAGAAAAATTGATGGTAAGTTCCTCCAAACTGCATTATAAACTTTACTGGTCCATCTGAAATCAATATCCTTTCAACTTGATTTACAGCCTAATATGTCTGGTTCTACTTTTCACTGGGGACGGACATCTTATTTACAATCTTGTCTCTGTATAGCTCTATCAGGGAGTAGACATGTTGTTTAGAATCTTTGCTCTGTATAGCTCTATCAGGGACGGACATGTTGTTTAGAATCTTTGCTCTGTATAGCTCTATCAGGGAGTGGACATGTTGTTTTGAATCTTTGCTGTGTATAGCTCTATCAGGGGCAGACATGTTGTTTAGAAACTTTACTCTGTATAGCTCTATCAGGGGGCAGACATGTTGTTTAGAATCTTTGCTCTGTATAGCTCTATCAGGGGTGGACATTTTGGTTAGAATCTTTGCTCTGTATAGCTCTATCAGGGACGGACATGTTGTTTAGAATCTTTGCTCTGTATAGCACTATCAGGGACGGACATGTTGTTTAGAATCTTTGCTCTGTATAGCACTATCATGGACGGACATGTTGTTTAGAATCTTTGCTCTGTATAGCTCTATCATGGGTGGACATGTTGGTTAGAATCTTTGAACTGTATAGCACTATCAGGGGGCGGACATGTTGTTTAGAATCTTTGCTCTGTATAGCTCTATCAGGGGACGGACATGTTGTTTAGAATCTTTGCTCTGTATAGCTCTATCAGGGGGTGGACATGTTGTATAGAATCTTAGCTCTGTATAGCTCTATCAGGGGGCGGACATGCTGATTAGAATCTTTGAACTGTATAGCACTATCAGGGGGAGGACATGTTGTTTAGAATCTTTGCTCTGTATAGCTCTATCAGGGGGCGGACATGTTGTTAGAATCTTTGCTCTGTATAGCTCTATCAGGGGGCTGACATGTTGTTTAGAATCTTTGCTCTGTATAGCTCTATCAGGGGGCGGACATTTTGTTTAGAATCTTTTCTCTGTATAGCCCTATCATGGGTGGACATGTCATGGGTGGACATGTTGGTTAGAATCTTTGCTCTGTATAGCTCTATCAGGGGACAGACATGTTGTTTAGAATCTTTGCTCTGTATAGCTCTATCAGGGGGCGGACATGTTGTTTAGAATCTTTGCTCTGTATAGCTCTATCAGGGGCGGACATATTGTTTAGAATCTTTGCTCTGTATAGCTCTATCAGGGGGTGGACATGTTGTTTAGAATCTTTGCTCTGTATAGCTCTATCAGGGGGCGGACATGTTGTTTAGACTCTTTTCTCTGTATAGCTCTATCAGGGGACAGACATGTTGTTTAGAATCTTTGCTCTGTATAGCTCTATCAGGGGTGGACATTTTGGTTAGAATCTTTGCTCTGTATAGCTCTATCAGGGACGGACATGTTGTTTAGAATCTTTGCTCTGTATAGCACTATCAGGGACGGACATGTTGTTTAGAATCTTTGCTCTGTATAGCACTATCATGGACGGACATGTTGTTTAGAATCTTTGCTCTGTATAGCTCTATCATGGGTGGACATGTTGGTTAGAATCTTTGAACTGTATAGCACTATCAGGGGGCGGACATGTTGTTTAGAATCTTTGCTCTGTATAGCTCTATCAGGGGACGGACATGTTGTTTAGAATCTTTGCTCTGTATAGCTCTATCAGGGGGTGGACATGTTGTATAGAATCTTAGCTCTGTATAGCTCTATCAGGGGGCGGACATGCTGATTAGAATCTTTGAACTGTATAGCACTATCAGGGGGAGGACATGTTGTTTAGAATCTTTGCTCTGTATAGCTCTATCAGGGGGCGGACATGTTGTTAGAATCTTTGCTCTGTATAGCTCTATCAGGGGGCGGACATGTTGTTTAGAATCTTTGCTCTGTATAGCTCTATCAGGGGTGGACATGTTGTTTAGAATCTTGCTCTGTATAGCTCTATCAGGGGGAGGACATGTTGTTTAGAATCTTTTCTCTGTATAGCCCTATCATGGGTGGACATGTCATGGGTGGACATGTTGGTTAGAATCTTTGCTCTGTATAGCTCTATCAGGGGACAGACATGTTGTTTAGAATCTTTGCTCTGTATAGCTCTATCAGGGGTGGACATTTTGGTTAGAATCTTTGCTCTGTATAGCTCTATCAGGGGGCGGACATGTTGTTTAGACTCTTTTCTCTGTATAGCTCTATCAGGGGACAGACATGTTGTTTAGAATCTTTGCTCTGTATAGCTCTATCAGGGGTGGACATTTTGGTTAGAATCTTTGCTCTGTATAGCTCTATCAGGGACGGACATTTGTTTAGAATCTTTGCTCTGTATAGCACTATCATGGACGGACATGTTGTTTAGAATCTTTGCTCTGTATAGCTCTATCATGGGTGGACATGTTGGTTAGAATCTTTGCTCTGTATAGCTCTATCAGGGGTGGACATTTTGGTTAGAATCTTTGCTCTGTATAGCTCTATCAGGGGGCGGACATGTTGTTTAGACTCTTTTCTCTGTATAGCTCTATCAGGGGACAGACATGTTGTTTAGAATCTTTGCTCTGTATAGCTCTATCAGGGGTGGACATTTTGGTTAGAATCTTTGCTCTGTATAGCTCTATCAGGGACGGACATGTTGTGTAGAATCTTTGCTCTGTATAGCACTATCAGGGACGGACATGTTGTTTAGAATCTTTGCTCTGTATAGCACTATCATGGACGGACATGTTGTTTAGAATCTTTGCTCTGTATAGCTCTATCATGGGTGGACATGTTGGTTAGAATCTTTGAACTGTATAGCACTATCAGGGGGCGGACATGTTGTTTAGAATCTTTGCTCTGTATAGCTCTATCAGGGGACGGACATGTTGTTTAGAATCTTTGCTCTGTATAGCTCTATCAGGGGGTGGACATGTTGTATAGAATCTTAGCTCTGTATAGCTCTATCAGGGGGCGGACATGCTGATTAGAATCTTTGAACTGTATAGCACTATCAGGGGGAGGACATGTTGTTTAGAATCTTTGCTCTGTATAGCTCTATCAGGGGGCGGACATGTTGTTAGAATCTTTGCTCTGTATAGCTCTATCAGGGGGCGGACATGTTGTTTAGAATCTTTGCTCTGTATAGCTCTATCAGGGGTGGACATGTTGTTTAGAATCTTGCTCTGTATAGCTCTATCAGGGGGAGGACATGTTGTTTAGAATCTTTTCTCTGTATAGCCCTATCATGGGTGGACATGTCATGGGTGGACATGTTGGTTAGAATCTTTGCTCTGTATAGCTCTATCAGGGGACAGACATGTTGTTTAGAATCTTTGCTCTGTATAGCTCTATCAGGGGTGGACATTTTGGTTAGAATCTTTGCTCTGTATAGCTCTATCAGGGACGGACATGTTGTTTAGAATCTTTGCTCTGTATAGCACTATCAGGGACGGACATGTTGTTTAGAATCTTTGCTCTGTATAGCACTATCATGGACGGACATGTTGTTTAGAATCTTTGCTCTGTATAGCTCTATCAGGGACGGACATGTTGTTTAGAATCTTTGCTCTGTATAGCACTATCAGGGACGGACATGTTGTTTAGAATCTTTGCTCTGTATAGCACTATCATGGACGGACATGTTGTTTAGAATCTTTGCTCTGTATAGCTCTATCATGGGTGGACATGTTGGTTAGAATCTTTGAACTGTATAGCACTATCAGGGGGCGGACATGTTGTTTAGAATCTTTGCTCTGTATAGCTCTATCAGGGGGTGGACATGTTGTATAGAATCTTAGCTCTGTATAGCTCTATCAGGGGGCGGACATGCTGATTAGAATCTTTGAACTGTATAGCACTATCAGGGGGAGGACATGTTGTTTAGAATCTTTGCTCTGTATAGCTCTATCAGGGGGCGGACATGTTGTTAGAATCTTTGCTCTGTATAGCTCTATCAGGGGGCGGACATGTTGTTTAGAATCTTTGCTCTGTATAGCTCTATCAGGGGGCGGACATGTTGTTTAGAATCTTTTCTCTGTATAGCCCTATCATGGGTGGACATGTCATGGGTGGACATGTTGGTTAGAATCTTTGCTCTGTATAGCTCTATCAGGGGACAGACATGTTGTTTAGAATCTTTGCTCTGTATAGCTCTATCAGGGGGCGGACATGTTGTTTAGACTCTTTTCTCTGTATAGCTCTATCAAGGGACAGACATGTTGTTTAGAATCTTTGCTCTGTATAGCTCTATCAGGGGACGGACATGTTGTTTAGAATCTGTGCTCTGTATAGCTCTATCAGGGGGCGGACATGTTGTTTAGAATCTTTGCTCTGTATAGCTCTATCAGGGGGCGGACATGTTGGTTAGAATCTTTGCTCTGTATAGCTGTATCAGGGGACGGACATGTTGTTTAGAATCTTTGCTCTGTATAGCTCTATCGGGGCAGACATGTTGTTTAGAATCTTTTCTCTGTATAGCTCTCTCAGGGGGCGGACATGTTGTTTAGAATCTTTGCTCTGTATAGCTCTATCAGGGGACGGACATGTTGTTTAGAATCTTTGCTCTGTATAGCTCTATCAGGGGGCGGACATGTTGTTTAGAATCTTTGCTCTGTATAGCTCTATCAGGGGGCGGACATGTTGTTTAGAATCTTTGCTCTGTATAGCTCTATCAGGGGGCGGACATGTTGTTTAGAATCTTTTCTCTGTATAGCTCTATCAGGGGGCGGACATGTTGTTTAGAATCTTTTCTCTGTATAGCTCTATCAGGGGGCGGACATGTAGTCATGTGTCAGTAGATATTCTTCTATTCTGATATGTACACTCCCTTTTCTTTTGTTTTAGGACAACCATTCGAGCCCACCTTCTACTTCAGCCAAGTGGCTTCTAATATTATTTGCTCCATCATTTTTGGAAACCGATACAGTTATGATGATCCTGATTTCCGTAGACTTATGCATATTATGAATGAAATATTCCTAGCTATGTCTTCCTTCTGGGGTCAGGTAAAGTACCATTGGCTGCACCTCGATACATGGGAGAGGGTTACTGTCAGCAGAAGCTAAAGGGAAGAATCTCTGAAATATTATATGACTTAGAATAATCACATATAGATGTATATGTACAGCATATGCTTTAATATTAATAATAATACAATTACTTAATTTGTTTCAGAATAGTGTTTGCTGTGTTGGCAGTATTGGCTGTGTTGGCTGTATTGTCTGTAGTGCGAATATTGGCTGTATTGACTGTGTTGCTGTATTGACTGTGTTGGCTGTATTGTCTGTAGTGCGAATATTGGCTGTATTGACTGTGTTGGATGAATTGGCTGCATTGGCTGATTTGGCTGTGTTGTCTGTACTGGCTGTATTGGCTGTGTTGGCTGTGTTGGCTGTAGTGCCTGTGTTGGCTGTATTGGCTGTATTGGCTGTGTTGGCTGTGTTGGCTGTATTGGCTCTGTTGGCTGTGTTGGCTGTAGTGCCTGTGTTGGCTGTATTGGCTGTGTTGGCTGTAGTGCCTGTGTTGGCTGTATTGGCTGTATTGGCTGTGTTGGCTGTAGTGCCTGTGTTGGCTGTATTGGCTGTGTTGACTGTGTTGGCTGTATTGGCTCTGTTGGCTGTGTTGGCTGTAGTGCCTGTGTTGGCTGTATTGGCTGCGTTGGCTGTGTTGGCTGTACTGGATGTATTGGCTGTGTTGGCTGTGTTGGCTGTATTGGCTCTGTTGGCTGTGTTGGCTGTAGTGCCTGTGTTGGCTGTATTGGCTGCGTTGGCTGTGTTGGCTGTACTGGCTGTATTGGCTGTGTTGGCTGTACTGGCTGTATTGGCTGTGTTGGCTGTACTGGCTGTATTGGCTGTGTTGGCTGTGTTGGCTGTATTGGCTGTGTTGGCTGTGTTGGCTATAGTGCCTGTGTTGGATGTATTGGCTGTGTTGGCTGTATTGGCTGTGTTGGCTGTAGTGCCTGTGCTGGCTGTAGTGCCTGTGTTGGCTGTGTTGGCTGTATTGGCTGTGTTGGCTGTAGTGCCTGTGTTGGCTGTGTTTGCTGTACTGGCTGTGTTGGCTGTGTTGGCTGTATTGGCTGTGTTGGCTGTGTTGGCTGTGTTGGCTGTGTTAGCTGTATTGGCTGTGTTGGATATATTGGCTGTATATGCTGTGTTGGCTGTGTTGGCTGTGTTGGCTGTATTGGCTGTATTGGCTGTGTTGGCTGTATTGGCTGTGTTGGCTGTGTTGCTGTGTTAGCTGTATTGACTGTGTTGGCTGTGTTGGATGTATTGGCTGTGTTGGCTGTGATGGCTGTATTGGCTGTGTTGGCTGTATTGGCTGTATTGGCTGTGTTGACTGTATTGGCTGTGTTGGCTGTATTGGCTGTGTTGGCTGTATTGGCTGTGTTGGCTGTGTTGGCTGTATTTGCTGTGTTGGCTGTGTTGGCTGTATTGGCTGTGATGGCTGTGTTGGCTGTGTTGGATGTATTGGCTGTGTTGGATGTATTGGCTGTATTGGCTGTATTGGCTGTTTTGGCTGTGTTGGCTGTATTGGCTGTGTTGGCTGTATTGTCTGTGTTGGCTGTATTGGCTGTGTTGGCTGTGTTGGCTGTGTTGGCTGTATTGGCTGTGTTGGCTGTGTTGGCTGTATTGGTTGTATTGGCTGCGTTGGCTGCGTTGGATGTTTTGGCTGTGTTGGCTGTTTTTGCTGTGTTGGCTGTATTGGCTGCATTGGCTGTATTGGCTGTGTTGGCTGTGTTGGCTGTATTGGCTGTGTTGGCTGTATTGGCTGTGTTGGCTGTTTTGGCTGTGTTGGCTGTTTTTGCTGCATTGGCTGTATTGGCTGTGTTGGCTGTGTTGGCTGTGTTGGCTGTGTTGGCTGTATTGGCTGTATTGGCTGTGTTGGATGTGTTGGCTGTGTTGGCTGTATTGGCTGTGTTGGCTGTTTTTGCTGTGTTGGCTGTATTGGCTGCATTGGCTGTATTGGCTGTGTTGACTGTATTGGCAGTATTGGCTGTGTTGGCTGTATTGGCTGTGATGGCTGTGTTGGCTGTATTGGCTGTGTTGGCTGTGTTGGCTGTGTTGGCTGTGTTGGATGTATTGGCTGTGTTGGCTGTATTGGCTGTGTCGGCTTTGTTGGCTGTGTTGGATGTATTGGCTGTGTTGGCTGTGTTGGTTGTTTTGGCTGTATTGGCTGTATTGGCTGTATTGGCTGTGTTGGCTGTGTTGGCTGTATTGGCTGTGTTGGCTGTGTTGGCTGTGTTGGCTTTTTTGGCTGTATTGGCTGTGTTGGCTGTGTTGGCTGTATTGGCTGTAGTGCAAGTATTGGCTGTAGTTCCAGTATTGGCTGTATTGGCTGTAGTGCCAGTATTGGCTGTATTGGCTGTAGTGCCAGTATTGGCTGTATTGGCTGTAGTGCCAGTATTGGCTGTATTGGCTGTAGTGCCAGTATTGGCTGTGTTGGATGTATTGGCTGTGTTGGCTGTGTTGGCTGTAGTGCAAGTATTGGCTGTAGTGCCAGTATTGGCCGTGTTGGATGTATTGGCTGTGTTGGCTGTAGTTCAAGTATTGGCTGTAGTGCAAGTATTGGCTGTAGTGCCAGTATTGGCTGTATTGGCTGTAGTGCCAGTATTGGCTGTGTTGGCTGTGTTGGATGTATTGGCTGTGTTGGCTGTGTTGGCTGTGTTGGCTGTATTGGCTGTATTGGCTGTAGTGCAAGTATTGGCTGTAGTGCCAGTATTGGCTGTATTGGCTGTAGTGCCAGTATTGGCTGTATTGGCTGTAGTGCCAGTATTGGCTGTATTGGCTGTAGTGCCAGTATTGGCTGTGTTGGCTGTTTATAGGCTATGTTGGCCGGTTGTATTGGATAGGTCTAGTCACTGTATTGTTGCCGGACTCAATGCTTTTGGTTTTCCCTGCAGCTTTTCGATATATTTAATTTGGTGATGAAGTACGCACCAGGACCTCACCACAACGCAGCTCACTATGCCTTTCAGCTGGATGAGTTTGTTTTAGAAAGGATGGAGATGGCACGGAAAACTCTGGACCCCAACAACTCACAGCACATGATCGACAGCTTCCTTATTAAAATGGAGGAGGTGTGGTCATTACCCATAATTCCACATGGGAGATGGATGGCCCTTACCCATAATGCGCCATGGTAGATGTGTCACCATTACCCATAATGCCACATGGGAGAGGGGTGGCCATTACCTGTAATGCCCCATGGGAGAGGGGTGGCCATTACCGGTAATGCCACATGGGAGAGGGGTGTCCATAACCTGTAATGCCACATGGGAGAGGTGGGGCCATTACCTGTAATGCCACATGGGAGAGGTGGGGCCATTACCCATAATGCCACATGGGAGAGGTGGGGCCATTACCCATAATGCCACATGGGAGATAATTGGCCATTACCCATAATGCCACATGGGAGAGGAGTGGCCATTACCCATAATGCCACATGGGAAAGGTTTGGCCCTTTCCCATAATGCCACATGGGAGATGTGTCACCATTACCCACAATGCCACATGGGAGAGGAGTGGCCATTACCCATAATGCCACATGGGAAAGGTTTGGCCCTTTCCCATAATGCCACATATGAGATGTGTCACCATTACCCACAATGCCACATGGGAGAGGAGTGGCCATTACCCATAATGCCACATGGGAGAGGTGGGGCCATTACCCATTATGCCACATGGGAGATGTGTGGCCATTACCCATTATGCCACATTGGAGATGTGTGGCCCTTACCCATTATGCCACATGGGAGAGGTGTGGCCCTTACCCACAATGCCACATGGGAGAGGAGTGGCCCTTACCTATTATGCCACATGGGAGATGTGTCACCATTACCCACAATGCCACATGGGAGAGGAGTGGCCATTATCCATAATGCCACATGGGAGAGGTGGGGCCATTACCCACAATGCCACATGGGAGAGGTGGGGCCATTACCCATTATGCCACATGGGAGATGTGTGGCCATTACCCATTATGCCACATTGGAGATGTGTGGCCCTTACCCATTATGCCACATGGGAGAGGTGTGGCCCTTACCCACAATGCCACATGGGAGAGGAGTGGCCCTTACCTATTATGCCACATGGGAGATGTGTCACCATTACCCACAATGCCACATGGGAGAGGAGTGGCCATTATCCATAATGCCACATGGGAGAGGTGGGGCCATTACCCACAATGCCACATGGGAGAGGTGGGGCCATTACCCATTATGCCACATGGGAGATGTGTCACCATTACCCACAATGCCACATGGGAGAGGAGTGGCCATTACCCATAATGCCACATGGGAGAGGTGGGGCCATTACCCACAATGCCACATGGGAGAGGTGGGGCCATTACCCATTATGCCACATGGGAGATGTGTGGCCCTTACCCATTATGTCACATGGGAGAGGTGGGGCCCTTACCCATTATCCCACATGGGAGAGGAGTGGCCATTACCCATAATACCACATGGGAGATGTGTGGCCCTTACCCATTATGCCACATGGGAGAGGTGGGGCCATTACCCACAATGCCACATGGGAGATGTGTGACCATTACCCACAATGCCACATGGGAGATGTGTGACCATTACCCATTATGCCACATGGGAGAGGTGTGGCCCTTACCCACAATGCCACATGGGAGAGGAGTGGCCCTTACCCACAATGCCACATGGGAGAGGAGTGGCCCTTACCTATTATGCCACATGGGAGAGGAGTGGCCCTTACCCACAATGCCACATGGGAGAGGAGTGGCCCTTACCTATTATGCCACATGGGAGAGGAGTGGCCCTTACCTATTATGCCACATGGGAGAGGAGTGGCCCTTAAGTATTATGCCACATGGGAGATGACCCTCCTAATTCTCTCCCTAGGAAAAAGATAACCCCTCCAGCAATTTTAACATGAAGAATTTCCTCACCAACACCTCCTCCCTCTTCGTGGCCGGCACAGAGACTTTGAGCACCACCTTAAGACATGGATTCCTGCTCTTACTGAAGTACCCCGACATTAAACGTAAGGTGGTGTGTCGACAAGGGGGGATGTTTAACTCCTTGCATGCCAGGAAGGTCTGTAGTGCAGACTGGACGTCACAAAGTTATAGGAAAAATGGCTTAAACACTGCAGGATTATAGGTAAAAAATTACATAGAAATGACATGTAGAAATTGCTAAAATAAACATAGACGGTGTCACCGACAGATAAGAACCATTTGGTCTGCCCAATTAGTCCCTGGCCTTATCTTATATCTAGGATAGCCTTATACCTATCCCACGCATGCTTAAACTCCTTCACTGTATTAACCTCTACCACTTCTACTGGAAGACTATTCCATGTATCCACTACCCTCTCAGTAAAGTAATACTATCATTAGTCCCTGACCTTATCTTATATCTAGGATAGCCTTATACCTATCCCACGCATGCTTAAACTCCTTCACTGTATTAACCTCTACCACTTCTACTGGAAGACTATTCCATACATCCACTACCCTCTCAGTAAAGTAATACTATCATTAGTCCCTGACCTTATCTTATATCTAGGATAGCCTTATACCTATCCCACGCATGCTTAAACTCCTTCACTGTATTAACCTCTACCACTTCTACTGGAAGACTATTCCATACATCCACTACCCTCTCAGTAAAGTAATACTTTCATTAGTCCCTCCCCTTATCTTATATCTAGGATAGCCATATACCTATCCCATGCATGCTTAAACTCCTTCACTGTATGAACCTCCACCACTTCTACTGGAAGACTATTCCATACATCCACTACCCTCTCAGTAAAGTAATACTTTCATTAGTCCCTGACCTTATCTTATATCTAGGATAGCATTATACCTATCCCACGCATGCTTAAACTCCTTCACTGTATTAACCTCTACCACTTCTACTGGACGGCTATTCCATGCATCCACTACCCTCTCAGTAAAGTAATACTATCATTAGTCCCTGACCTTATCTTATATCTAGGTTAGCCTTATACCTATCCCACGCATGCTTAAACTGCTTCACTGAATTAACCTCTACCACTTCTACTGGAAGACTATTCCATGCATCCACTACCCTCTCAGTAAAGTAATACTATCATTAGTCCCTGACCTTATCTTATATCTAGGTTAGCCTTATACCTATCCCACGCATGCTTAAACTGCTTCACTGTATTAACCTCTACCACTTCTACTGGAAGACTATTCCATACATCCACCACCCTCTCAGTATAGTAATACTTTCATTAGTCCCTGGCCTTATCTTATATCTAGGATAGCCTTATACCTATCCCACGCATGCTTAAACTCCTTCACTGTATTAACCTCTACCACTTCTACTGGAAGACTATTCCATGCATCCACTACCCTCTCAGTAAAGTAATACTTTCATTAGTCCCTGGCCTTATACTATATCTAGGATAGCCTTATACCTATCCCATGCATGCTTAAACTCTATCACTGTATTAACCTCTACCACTTCTACTGGAAGACTATTCCATACATCCACTACCCTCTCAGTAAAGTAATACTATCATTAGTCCCTGACCTTATCTTATATCTAGGATAGCCTTATACCTATCCCACGCATGCTTAAACTCCTTCACTGTATTAACCTCTACCACTTCTACTGGAAGACTATTCCATACATCCACTACCCTCTCAGTAAAGTAATACTATCATTAGTCCCTGACCTTATCTTATATCTAGGATAGCCTTATACCTATCCCACGCATGCTTAAACTCCTTCACTGTATTAACCTCTACCACTTCTACTGGAAGACTATTCCATACATCCACTACCCTCTCAGTAAAGTAATACTTTCATTAGTCCCTCCCCTTATCTTATATCTAGGATAGCCATATACCTATCCCATGCATGCTTAAACTCCTTCACTGTATGAACCTCCACCACTTCTACTGGAAGACTATTCCATACATCCACTACCCTCTCAGTAAAGTAATACTTTCATTAGTCCCTGACCTTATCTTATATCTAGGATAGCATTATACCTATCCCACGCATGCTTAAACTCCTTCACTGTATTAACCTCTACCACTTCTACTGGACGGCTATTCCATGCATCCACTACCCTCTCAGTAAAGTAATACTATCATTAGTCCCTGACCTTATCTTATATCTAGGTTAGCCTTATACCTATCCCACGCATGCTTAAACTGCTTCACTGAATTAACCTCTACCACTTCTACTGGAAGACTATTCCATGCATCCACTACCCTCTCAGTAAAGTAATACTATCATTAGTCCCTGACCTTATCTTATATCTAGGTTAGCCTTATACCTATCCCACGCATGCTTAAACTGCTTCACTGTATTAACCTCTACCACTTCTACTGGAAGACTATTCCATACATCCACCACCCTCTCAGTATAGTAATACTTTCATTAGTCCCTGGCCTTATCTTATATCTAGGATAGCCTTATACCTATCCCACGCATGCTTAAACTCTATCACTGTATTAACCTCTACCACTTCTACTGGAAGACTATTCCATACATCCACTACCCTCTCAGTAATGTAATACTTTTATTAGTCCCTGACCTTATCTTATATCTACGATAGCCTTATACCTATCCCATGGATGCTTAAACTCCTTCACTGTATTAATCTCTACCACTTCTACTGGAAGACCATACCATGCATCCACTACCCTCTCAGTAAAGTAATACTTTCATTAGTCCCTGGCCTTATCTTATATCTAGGATAGCCTTATACCTATCCCACGCATGCTTAAACTCTATCACTGTATTAACCTCTACCACTTCTACTGGAAGACTATTCCATACATCCACTACCCTCTCAGTAATGTAATACTTTCATTAGTCCCTGGCCTTATCTTATATCTAGGATAGCCTTATACCTATCCCATGCATGCTTAAACTCCTTCACTGTATTAACCTCTACCACTTCTACTGGAAGACTATTCCATGCATCCACTTCCCTCTCAGTAATGTAATACTTTCATTAGTCCCTGGCCTTATCTTATATCTAGGAAAGCCTTATACCTATCCCATGCATGCTTAAACTCCTTCACTATATTAACCTCTACCACTTCTACTGGAAGACTATTCCATGCATCCACTACCCTCTCAGTAAAGTACCATATTTGTTTGAATATAAGACAAGGTCTTTTTCAGCAAATGCTCTGATAAAGACCCCTCTTCTTAAATTTGAGGTCAGACTATAAGAATTGGACCCAGGTCCCCCGCAGAGCTGCAGTGGACCTGGTTCCCCCTCTCAAGCAGCCAGTTGATATCTGTGCAGTGCGCGCAGACATCCTCCGCTGCTGTACGGCACGTCCGTCAGGACTTCTATGACGGTCGTGTTGGTGGCAGAGAGGGGGAGAGAGAGAGCATTGGGCAAGCCTGGGGGAGGAGAGGGAGCATTGGGCAAGCCTGGGGGAGGAGAGAGAGCATTGGGCAAGCCTGGGGGAGGAGAGAGAGCATTGGACAAGCCTGGGGGAGGAGAGAGAGCATTGGGCAAGCCTGGGGGAGGAGAGGGAGCATTGGGCAAGCCTGGGGGAGGAGAGGGAGCATTGGGCAAGCCTGGGGGAGGAGAGAGAGCATTGGACAAGCCTGGGGGAGGAGAGGGAGCGTTGGGCAAGCCTGGGGGAGGATAGAGAGCATTGGGCAAGCCTGGGGGAGGAGAGGGAGCGTTGGACAAGCCTGGGGGAGGATAGAGAGCATTGGGCAAGCCTGGGGGAGGAAAGGGAGCATTGGGCAAGCCTGGGGGAGGAGAGGGAGCATTGGGCAAGCCTGGGGGAGGAGAGAGAGCATTGGACAAGCCTGGGGGAGGAGAGGGAGCATTGGACAAGCCTGGGGGAGGAGAGGGAGCATTGGGCAAGTCTGGGGGAGAGAGGCAGCATTGCCACATAAAAGGAAATAAAAACAAGAAATGCATTTTTTTATATCATCATTTCTTATTAAATATGAAAAAGCAATTTACATGTGAATATTTACAAGTTAAACTTTTTTCCTATAGGGTCGTCTTATATTCAGGCTTTTAGTTTTTTTTCCTAAAGGAATATCCAAAGTTTGGGGGGGGTCGTCTTATAATCAGGGTCGTCTTATATTCGAGCAGATACGGTATTTTTGTTTTGTTTTCCACCTAATATACTACAGCCTTTTTTCTGAGTTCCTCCTGGTCTCAAGAATCCATGGACAAAAAATAATTACACCTGAGTACTTTTTTCTTTTCTATCATCTATCACTTTGTACAAAGTTGAAATACTTACTCCGTAAGCTCACAGGCAAATATATCCTGTGAAAAAAACATCCTTTGAGAAAGCTCACGTATCTTTTCCTACAGCTGTGGACACTGATACATTCAGAGCTCGGCATTCTCTCCTCACAGCAAAGCTGTCAGGTTTGTCAAATTAATCATTTGCAGTGTTAGAAATCTCTGCTGTAAAAATGTACCAAACAGCCAACCACGTGTGATAAAAAGAAATTGATGGGCTTTATTCACGAAAAAGAGGAGAATTGACAAGGGAATTTCAAACATCCGATTTGATACCTCTTAGATAAAGTCCAAGAGGAGATTGACCTGGTTATCGGACGATGCAGAGCTCCGGAGCCCGAGGACCGCCCCGCCATGCCGTACACAGACGCCGTCATCCATGAGATCCAACGCTACGCCAATGTGCTGCCCATGAACCTGCCCCACGCCGTGGCAAAGGACACGCACTTCCGTGGCTTCACCATTCCCAAGGTAATGAGCTGATGTCAGAGCTGTACCAATCAGATTGTGTTAATCTTCAAACAGTCACCGTGGGGATTATTTAAACGAACTCCCGCAATGCAAAGTTTTATTATGCAAAACAGTTTTAGCGCCCCGATTCTGCACTAATTACAGAATAGTTTAGGTTGAAAAAAGACTTGCGTCCATCAAATTCAACCCTTTTCTTACTCCTTGTTTACAGCTGTTGATCCAAAGGAAAGGGGGAAAAAAATCCCCTTATTTCAGCAATTACACATTCTGCTTCCGGGGGGATTCCTTTTTGACTCTAAATGGCAATCAGATTTCTCCTTGGATCAACAAGCGCTAAATAAATATTATTACCTATACTAACATGTATAGTCCTGGCAATTCCATCTCTCACCATCCAACCTTGAACCCACCCAACACATCTGTTCCCACCAGCACCACGGATTTAGTGTCTTTTTAGGGGATTTGGGAATAGGCGTTGATGCAGGGATCGTCTCCTCCGATAAATCATTTTATATATTACTATTCTGTTGTTTCATGAAAAGATTTAAGAACCTGTTTACTGATGGGGACAATCTGTTCCACGGTGTAATGCCAGTTTATTTCGGAATTGCTCCTACTCTACAGATCAAATGCCTCGGTGATAACTAGCTTTCTTCGAGGAAGCAAAATGTTAGTTTCCCCCCTGTGTATCGCACACAGTCGGGGTCGCCCTCAGACATTTTGGGGCCCCAGTTACTAGTGGTATCCCCCCCAGAAGATGGCCCTGCACACAGCCAATAAGAGCTTGCTCGATCAAGGTCTGTAGGGCCAAGTGCACTCTCTCTTTGCTATTACTAGAGGACATGCAGCTCATCCCCTTTGAAAACAAATGTGTCTCTGTCTACACCCTCAGAGAGAGAGAGAGAGAGAGAGGACACTGGACTGGAGAGAGAGAGAGAGACAGACAGACAGACAGAAAGATAGAGAGAGAGAAGACACTGGACTGGAGAGAGACAGTCAGCAACCAGACTGGCCTGCCGGCTTCCCAGGCAATCATGGCAGCTGCTGGTCAGACGATAAAGTGGCATGTCCTATCAAACCTGCCTCCAGTTTCTCCTCACATCTATATTAGAAGCACCAGTAGAAAAAAAAAAGTGTTGTGTCCCTTTAACTCTGTGGTCTGTCTGCAGACGTGTACATTAACTTCTTCTTCTTTGGGGTTTTTTTCCCCCTTCCCTCAGGGTACAGACATAATGCCAATCCTCTCGTCTGTTCTGCAAGATCCAAAATATTTCCCTGATCCACTTTCCTTCAACCCTGACCGATTCTTGGATGAAAAAGGCAACTTCAAGAAGAATGAAGCCTTCCTGGTATTCTCTGCAGGTAATAAGGAAAACAACCAGCAGGGGGCAATGTATTGGGGGGGGGGTGTGTGTAATAAGTCACCTGATATTGTATTACTTTGTCACTGAATACCAGAAGTGATGTCAGATCATGAAATATTATATATATATTATAGCCGTTTAGATAATCAGTATTTGTCACCCTGGCTGACACTCATTGTAAGTTTGCTAAAAAATAACCGTATGCTTTCGCTCTATGGCCAATTAACAAGCTATATTTAACCCCTTTAGGACACATGGCGGTCCTGTGACGTCATGACTGTAAACAAGGGGCGGGGCTAATTTTTAATACATTCGGAATTATAAGGATAAATATGGCTTCCAATATATTGGACTTTATCAATGACTGTGGGAAGTGCAGGACAGGTAAGGTCAATTAGCCAGAGGGGAAAAAAGCTCCAATCCTGCTGAATTTTAGAATATTTTTCCAACTCGGCTACTTTGGTCTGTGTTCTGAAATTCAGACGTCCGACTCGGCTACTTTGGCCACAAGTTCCAATTCAGCTGAATGGGATCGTTTTTCCAGGGCGGTTACTTTGGCCTCAGGTTTGAAATTCCCTTGTCAATTCCCCGCAATTCCCTCTTTCATGAATAAAGCCCTAATCAATGTGAAAAAAAGGGGAAAGGACAGTTGAAATACATACATGACAAGAAGGGGACGGGGCAGTTCATCGTGTGAGAGGTCATCGTGGGATAGCTGAAGGTGAGTATTAGTCATGTTTAATAAGGGTTAATGTTAGTATTAGGGTTCGGGGGGGTTAGGTATTAGGGTTCGGGGGGTTAGATATTAGGGTTCGGGGGGTTAGGTATTAGGGTTCGGGGGGTTAGATATTAGGGTTCGGGGGTTAGGTATTAGGGTTCGGGAGTTAAGTATTAGAATTCGGGGGGTAGCATTAGTATTAAGGTTAATTTTAGTATTAGGGTTCAGGGGTAATTTTAGTATTAGGGTTCGGGGGTTAGATATTAGGGTTCGGGGGGTTAGATATTAGGGTTCGGGGGTTAAGTATTAGGGTTCGGGGGGTTATATATTAGGGTTCGGGGGTTAGGTATTAGGGTTCGGGAGTTAAGTATGAGAATTCAGGGGGTAGCATTAGTATTAAGGTTAATTTTAGTATTAGGGTTGGGGGGTAATTTTAGTATAAGGGTTCAGGGGTAATTTTAGTATTAGGGTTCGGGGGTGAGGTATTAGGTATCGGGGGTAAGTATTAGGATTCGTGGGGGTAGCATTAGTATTAAGGTTAATTTTAGTATTAGGGTTCGGGGGGTTAAATTTAATATTAGGGTTCGGGGGTCATTTTCGGGGGGGGGGGGTCATTTATTAGGTGAGGGTTAATTTATTGGGGAGTGTACATTTGTAAGCAAATTCAAACTGCCGGGGTGAACTATCAGCAGTGAAGCAGCCTCGTAGAGGTGTCCTAGACCCTAACGAGAATATAATGGGCGCCAGTGTACAATGCTAGCTCCCCGCATGAAGTCAGGAGGCTGCCCTGTATTCTTTGGTCTGCTGGGGTGTTCGTAAAAGACAGATGTGTTTTTCATGTATTTTTTGGTTGCGGCAGGGAAGAGATCTTGCCTCGGTGAGAACATGGCACGTCTGGAGATATTTATCTTCTTCACCACTCTCCTGCAGCAATTCCAGATCAGTTCTACAGAGGAGCCAGCCGACATTGACATCTCACCCCGCATGGTGGGCTTCTCCAATGTACCAACAGCATACCAGATCAGCTTCAAACCCCGCTAAACCATGGATACAGGGGATAGAGAAGGGAATGTCAAACTTACCGCCAGAGGTGGAAAAACAAACCGAGCTGAGCGAATGGAAAAGAATAACTAACTAGAATATAACCTGGTTACTCGCTTGTTTAGATATTACCCCTCTCTGGTGGATATTGCAGCCATGCACTTTTATTAGCAAAAAGGCAAGGTGACTGTTTATTTATTATAATAAACATGTCTTTATCAATGTATGGTTATTTATTTATTTATTTATTTTTGTAAACCCTATTCCTCTCTTGTATATGCTCACAAGATAATCATGTAACCTGGGCATTTATATATATTTATACATTAATTTGCTGGAAAGTTTATTGTCTAAATATTTAGGGGGGAGCAGAAAGGGTTACACAGGAGGGAGCCATATTGAGTTGGATGAGGAGTTATGGGGAGGAGTTACACAGAATAATGGGAGGAGTTACACAGATCTGCAGGATTTGTTACATAGAATGGTGGGAGGGGTTACATAGCATAGCAGGAGGTGTTACGTAGAATGGTGGGAGGGGTTACATAGAATGGTGGGAGGAGTTACATAGAATGGTGGGAGGGGTTACATAGAATAATGCGAGGAGTTACACAGATCTGCAATAGGTGTTACATAGAATGGTGGGAGGAGTTACATAGAATGGTGGGAGGAGTTACATAGAGTAGCAGGAGGTGTTACAAAAAATTGTGGGAGGAGTTACATAGCGTGGTGGGAGGAGTTACATAGAATGGTGTGAGGCGTTACATACAGTAGCAGGAGGTGTTACATAGAATCGTGGGAGGAGTTACATAGAATGGTGGGAGGAGTTACATAGCGTAGCAGGCGGTCTTACATAGAAGGCAGCCATGTTCAGTTGGAAAGAAACCTTACTGTAACTTAATGGTAATATAATAATATTCCATAATGATTCAGTGCATTAAAAGGGTCAAACCATATTAGCTGTGGAAAAACAGGAAACATTATGGTTCATTAAGATGGTAAAACAAGTAAACCTTGTATTATTAATATTATTATTATTATTATTCTTGGAGCTGGCAACTTTTCTTCTAACTAATAATGACTGTGCTACTCCCTCACTGACTTCACAGTGTCCTCCAGCCTGTATATATTACTTCCCTGCCAGTAGATACCAGACGGTTGGTAACTCACCTCCTAATACCCCTGCTCTCCTCCATCCTGTGTCTTTAAATCTGGCACGGTCTGTACCACTGACATGAAATAAATGCAGTATGCACCCATGCAACATATTATCTTAATCATTTTAAACATTTTTAAATAATTTTAGATATTGTAAAAGCACCTAGCTTATATATATATATATATATATAAAGAAATATTGGAGATTTAGTCACAATACATGGCCATATTTTGCTTAGCCCACCCCTACGCCAAAGTACTCCAAACTTGGTGAGTGCTAAGCACACTGCATTTATTTCATTGGAAGTATTGTGGTCACTTCAGTGGTGCCCTGTGCAACATATGCCAGTTCTGGGGTGCTGTCCAAACTATTGTTTTTGCATGTACCAGAGACATAACCTGACCCCTGGGCCCACCCCACTGCCCAGTTCCATCTAGATGTATAGGGACAAACGACATGCAGGTGAGCACTGCTGACATCCTGCGTATTGAATTGGGTCTCTATGGAGCATTTTTATTGGCTCCTAAGACATTTAAGGGACCTGTCATTTAAAGCCAGTAATTGAGGCGCAAGGACAAGCAAATACCCCAAGAAACACAGGAAGAAGTGAAAATAATTCTGGGTAGAAGGCTTTGGCAGAAACATTTGACAGCATCTCAAAAAGAGGATGAACGAGTTTCTGTCTTGCAGACTTTTCTTTCTCCACGGAGAATAAATAGTTGACATTGCACAATGTCCTGAGGATTCAGGCCGGGAAGGATGCCAGTAACTGCAGCCAGGACACCCTGGGGATTAAAACAGACTGAAAAATACATTCTATACAACAGTCCCTCGCAAGAGGGAGAAACATACCTAGATAACCTTTTGGGTTAACGGGGGCTACATCATTACAGCTACATTTTTATTAGCTGACGAGATAAAAACTATATTTATATTATGTAATAATGTTCTAAAATGAATTATGAAAGGATATTTCAGGGCACAGGCTAAGTTTAATCACCATTTTATTATTATAGAGTGCAATCCTGAGAACAAGCTTGTATTAGGAGCCAGACTACCCGACTGGTCCCTCGCCCCTCACTTCGGGGCTTTCCTCTCCTGTAGGCTGGCTAGAATGGATTAGACTACTTGTTCACACCACAAAGATCTCTTTTCTTACATAGAGAATAAGACAAGGCACACCAGCTTGCAGGATCAAGAATTAATGTTTATTGGAAGGGTGACAGGCTTTTATACACACCAAGGGGATAATTAGATAGAGGGTACCAACAAGAATAATTTAGGTATGCACAGGAGATAAATAGATATAACACACATGATTTGCAGACAATAAAAGGCAACTCAATGCTTAAAGCAGACAACAGTCTCTCTAAATCAAATCAGATTATCAAATATACAGATAGATTTGCCACCTTTTCTTACAAAACAAAACAAAACAACTTTACAAGATATGTTACTGCCTTCGTAGAGTTAACATTGACCCCAAATCTATTTTTTTACCAGCCAGAATAACTTTCCTACAGAGCTAAATTTTTACCGGGGTGCTGATTAAATCCCGGTTGGGTGGTAAGCCGATCTTCCAACCCCGGGTTTATCACAAAGCTACAGTGAATAACTAAAATAGCATAACGGATTTTACCACAAAATTCTGAATATAGGTTCATCGAATGAAAGTAATTGGTCTTGTAAACCAAGTGCCAAACCGGCCAGAGCTTACTGAGATGTCACATTACATTTTATTCAAAAGGGTAAATATATCAGCTCTTTCCTCTGTTCCTTCTAGAGTTTCTGTCCAGCCAGATCTGATACTTCTCACATCGAATAACGTCCCAAGAGGAGATTGTCCAGTGTATTGGCCAACGCAAAGCCTAGGAACCTGAGGACCAGCCAATCCTCTGTGCCATTCAACCACTTTGTCATTTAAGAAATCCACCACTATGCCAACCTGCGGCCCATGGACATCCCCCCCACTGTGGCAAATTACACGCACATTAGTGGCTTTGCAATTCCCAAGGTGGTCTATTATCCAAACAAATCAACAAACTCTACTTAGTGTGATATAAACCAAGATCTTTTCCAGCAGTATTTTTTGGGGGAAGGAGTGACACCTGGTGGAGTGAACGTGTCAGTGTGGCCCTTTCACAGCACAGAGCCACTCGTGGCTTATATGAAAGGGATTGTAAATAGTAGCTACTCCCTATAAAACTCCTCTTTTATTAATATCTTAAAAAAAATGTATATATAAAAATATAATACTGTCTGCCCAAATGACACAAAAAAATCTAGAGTAAGAATAAAAGCAAATGTATTGGTTGTGTAGAGTCTGAGAAAAGTAATAATAAGTTACCTCCAGAGTATCATACAAGAGCCTAATGTGCTAAATAATCTCAGTGGTAGTGACGTATGACTGTATTGAAAAGACTATAACAATACATATTTAGACGGTCTGCTATATCAATGGAGTAACAAACAAAGGCTCTTTATTCACATCAGAGGGAGCTTTGGTGTTCTCCTTTGATCGGTTAGTGTCCTTTACTATTAATAGTTAGACTTCTTTTTCGATGACAATCGGCTCTTTCGTCCATTGAGCCATTCATTCCAAAAACTAATGTGAAGATAAACGAAAGAACGAATGAGCAATGAACGAAAAATGTAATTCATTCCTTTACTCCTTTCATTCTTTCGGAGGTCGAAAATTGGAGCACTGAGTTTTGGTCCCAATTGGGTCACTTAAGTGATCTGAGTAGCCCTTGTACGCGGGCTAGTCAGAGATCACTGAAAGCGATCTCAAATGATATTCGGCCAAGGTGATGTGGCCACTTTTCGTGCTTACATTCTGCCAACGCAATTCATTTTAACAGTATGATATTTATGTCTATAAAAATGCTGTATTGCAGAGATTAGCGGGTAACGAAGCGCAGCTGGTAGGGGCGAGGACAGTTTCCGAATCCGCTCATTTCTGGGTCCAGGTTAATCTCTTCTCTGTCCACTGGAGAGCTCAGGGTGAAGTTCTGTAGGATGGTGGTGAAGAACAGGAAGAGCTCCATCCGTGCCAAGCCCTCCCCGACGCAGATCCGCTTCCCTGCAGGGGGCGACAGAGGGGAAATCGCATCAGACTATGCATGGGCCCTATCAGAGTGTGTAAAACGAACACAAGGTGTGCAGGAACTAGTGTGTGTGAGGATGTGTCCGTCGGACATGATGTGAATGGCAATTTCAGAGAGAGAACAATTTATACATCAAGCTTAACAAAGGAAACTTTATACGAATCTCCCAAATGCTATATTTCAGTAATGTAGACCATGCATTAAAGCAGAATGGGATAATACCGCATACATCACGGGTAGGGTTCCTTTAAATTATTAATAAACAAACTTTCATTACCAGAGGAGAAAGGCATGAACGCATCATTCTTGCAGAACTTTCCCTCCTCATCCAGGAAGTGGCTGGGGTTAAATTCCTGCGGGTATTTAAACTGCTGGGGGTCCTGTAGAACGGAACTCAGCAAGGGGTAGACGGTGGTATTCTGGGAGCGGAGAGAGAGAGAGAGACCGCCATTAAGTCAGCAAATGATTGGGACCAAGAGTGCATGGGTTTATATCATGGAGATCTGTGTAATATGAAGAGATATGGGGAATGTGTGTGTATCTGCTGGGAAGTGTTCTATGGAGAAGATAGCACAGGCTGCAGGATCCATTACTGACCTGTAGGGGGGGTGAGATGAGGAAAAGGACAACATTAGTCAGGGTGAGAGATGGTTAGCAAGTAACCAAGAGATTGGTGGTCTCAGGGGTTAGATGAATGTGAGCTCAGCTCTTATAGGAAAAACTGTCGTCAAAAATGTAATTATGTTTCATTAAAGATTGCATCAAGTGTAGACATTTAAACTAGAAATGCTTTAATGAAACAATACAAGTAAATCACTTTACTGAGCCCTCTCTACTTGGAAAGCTCAATCAGGGGCTGACATGTTGAGTCAGATCTTCCTTCATCTGACCCAAGATTCTAAGCAACATGTCCGCACCCTGATAGAGCTATACAGAGCAAAGATTCTAAACAACATGTCCGCCCCCTGATAGAGCTATACAGAGCAAAGATTCTTAACATCATGTCCGCCCCCTGATAGAGCTATACAGAGCAAATATTCTAAACAACATGTCCGCACCCTGATAGAGCTATACAGAGCAAAGATTCTAAACAACATGTCCGCACCCTGATAGAGCTATACAGAGCAAAGATTCTAAACAACATATCCGCCCCCTGATAGAGCTATACAGAGCAAAGATTCTAAACAACATGTCCGCATCCTGATAGAGCTATACAGAGCAAAGATTCTAAACAACATGTCCATCCCCTGATAGAGCTATACAGAGCAAAGATTCTAAACAACATGTCCTCCCCCTGATAGAGCTATACAGAGCAAAGATTCTAAACAACATGTCTGCCCACTGATAGAGCTATACAGAGCAAAGATTCTAAACAACATGTCCTCCCCCTGATAGAGCTATACAGAGCAAAGATTCTAAACAACATATCCGCCCACTGATAGAGCTATACAGAGCAAAGATTCTAAACAACATTTCCGCCCCCTGATAGAGCTATACAGAGCAAAGATTCTAAACAACATGTCCTCCCCCTGATAGAGCTATACAGAGCAAAGATTCTAAACAACATGTCCGCATCCTGATAGAGCTATACAGAGCAAAGATTCTAAACAACATGTCCATCCCCTGATAGAGCTATACAGAGCAAAGATTCTAAACAACATGTCCTCCCCCTGATAGAGCTATACAGAGCAAAGATTCTAAACAACATGTCTGCCCACTGATAGAGCTATACAGAGCAAAGATTCTAAACAACATGTCCTCCCCCTGATAGAGCTATACAGAGCAAAGATTCTAAACAACATATCCGCCCCCTGATAGAGCTATACAGAGCAAAGATTCTAAACAACATTTCCGCCCCCTGATAGAGCTATACAGAGCAAAGATTCTAAACAACATGTCCTCCCCCTGATAGAGCTATACAGAGCAAAGATTCTAAACAACATGTCCGCATCCTGATAGAGCTATACAGAGCAAAGATTCTAAACAACATGTCCATCCCCTGATAGAGCTATACAGAGCAAAGATTCTAAACAACATGTCCTCCCCCTGATAGAGCTATACAGAGCAAAGATTCTAAACAACATGTCTGCCCACTGATAGAGCTATACAGAGAAAAGATTCTAAACAACATGTCCTCCCCATGATAGAGCTATACAGAGCAAAGATTCTAAACAACATATCCGCCCCCTGATAGAGCTATACAGAGCAAAGATTCTAAACAACATTTCCGCCCCCTGATAGAGCTATACAGAGCAAAGATTCTAAACAACATGTCCGCCCCCTGATAGAGCTATACAGAGCAAAGATTCTAAACAACATGTCCGCCCCCTGATAGAGCTATACAGAGCAAAGATTCTAAACAACATGTCCGCCCCCTGAGAGAGCTATACAGAGCAAAGATTCTAAACAACATGTCTACCCCCTGAAAGAGCTATACAGAGCAAAGATTCTAAACAACATGTCTGCCCCCTGATAGAGCTATACAAAGCAAAGATTCTAAACAACATGTCCGCCCCTGATAGAGCTATACAGAGCAAAGATTCTAAACAACATGTCCTCCCCCTGATAGAGCTATACAGAGCAAAGATTCTAAACAACATGTCCGCACCCTGATAGAGCTATACAGAGCAAAGATTCTAAACAACATATCCGCCCCCTGATAGAGCTATACAGAGCAAAGATTCTAAACAACATGTCCGCATCCTGATAGAGCTATACAGAGCAAAGATTCTAAACAACATGTCCATCCCCTGATAGAGCTATACAGAGCAAAGATTCTAAACAACATGTCCGCCCCCTGATAGAGCTATACAGAGCAAAGATTCTAAACAACATGTCCGCCCCCTGATAGAGCTATACAGAGCAAAGATTCTAAACAACATGTCCGCCCCCTGAGAGAGCTATACAGAGCAAAGATTCTAAACAACATGTCTACCCCCTGAGAGAGCTATACAGAGCAAAGATTCTAAACAACATGTCTGCCCCCTGATAGAGCTATACAAAGCAAAGATTCTAAACAACATGTCCGCCCCCTGATAGAGCTATACAGAGCAAAGATTCTAAACAACATGTCCTCCCCCTGATAGAGCTATACAGAGCAAAGATTCTAAACAACATGTCCGCACCCTGATAGAGCTATACAGAGCAAAGATTCTAAACAACATATCCGCCCCCTGATAGAGCTATACAGAGCAAAGATTCTAAACAACATGTCCGCATCCTGATAGAGCTATACAGAGCAAAGATTCTAAACAACATGTCCATCCCCTGATAGAGCTATACAGAGCAAAGATTCTAAACAACATGTCTGCCCACTGATAGAGCTATACAGAGCAAAGATTCTAAACAACATGTCCTCCCCCTGATAGAGCTATACAGAGCAAAGATTCTAAACAACATATCCGCCCCCTGATAGAGCTATACAGAGCAAAGATTCTAAACAACATTTCCGCCCCCTGATAGAGATATACCGAGCAAAGATTCTAAACAACATGTCTGCCCCCTGATAGAGCTATACAGAGCAAAGATTCTAAACAACATATGCGCCCCCTGATAGAGCTATACAGAGCAAAGATTCTAAACAACATGTCCGTCCCCTGATAGGTCTATACAGAGCAAAGATTCTAAGCAACATGTCCACCTACTGATAGAGCTATACAGAGCAAAGATTCTAAACAACATGTCCGCCCCCTGATAGAGCTATACAGAGCAAAGATTCTAAACAACATGTCCGCCCCCTGATAGAGCTATACAGAGCAAAGATTCTAAACAACATGTCCGCCCCCTGATAGAGCTATACAGAGCAAAGATTCTCAACAACATGTCTGCTCCTTTAATAGAGCTACACAATGAAAAAGAGGGCTTGTTAAGGAAGTTTGTTTGTATTCTTTCATTAAAGCATTTCTATTTACAATGTCTACACATGGTGCAATCTTTAAACTTGATTTCTTTGCTGAAGTTTGCCCTTCTATAAATAAAAGTCAGGTTTTGGAGACTGAGTGAATGTGAGATAAGGGCAGAGTCAATAATTACATCAAGGTGGCCAGCTTGTGGCACAGAATAGATCCTTGTTGGCTGCAAGGGAGAGCGTACCGGGAAAGTGACAGCGTTTAGTTGCAGAGAGTTTTTGAGCTATGCATTTCCCAAATTCCTAGGAAACGTCTGGCCGTAACCACCGTCCACACTGAGAATACAGATCTTAGCAGGAGTCTTCTGAGCAAACATTGCAAGACCCTCGCTAAGTAAGATCCATGGCCACATGGGTTATTATTATAGGGGAATAAATGGGATGAGGTTTACTTTCCCTACGGCCAATCTGTAGTATCTTAATAGACTTTGGTTCATGTTCTCACCTTTGGAATGAGGTAGTTATTAAATTCAACGTCTTGAGTGACTTTGTGAGGGATTCCCAGGGGTATGAGGTCAATGTACCTCTGGATCTCATGGATAACGGCGTCTGTGTACGGCATGCGGGACCGATCCTCAATGCAAGGGGCTCTGTTACTTCCAATGACGCGGTCAATCTCCTGGTGTAAGCGCTCTGCGGACATTAACGGTAATCCTGGAGATTAGCTGTGCTTGGCGTTGGGTCATCCGAAAAAAGAGGTTACACAGAAATAAACATAAAGAAAATCATAGTGTAATATGTATAACACAAAATAGTATCGTTAATAAGGTGCAGTATCACACTCACAAACACAGGGGAATGTCAGGCCTCAATAGATAATAGTTGTCCAGCTGGTCTGGATGTTGGTTCTGTGCAGAGAAGTGAGAAAGGCACATAGAGTAGTACAGCTGGTGAAATAATAAAAGCCCCCTTTATTGGAGCAACTTACAAAATTGTAGTGCCCACAGACGGACTAAAACAGCATATACAGGTCTGGAACAGTAATCCAAACCAACATCCAGACCAGCTGGACAACCATTATCTGTTGAGGCCTGACATTCCCCTGTGTTTGTGATACTGCACCTTATTAACGATACTATTTTGTGTTATATATATTACACTATGACTTTCTTTATGTTTATTTCGTTTTATGTATAATCCGGCACTACTTCCACCTTCCCAACCCCCTTTTTTCTACATTAAGTACTGTGAGGAGTACTCCTGAAGCAGCTGAGTTTTTCACGTATGAATGAGTTGTTTTCATTTGACAGTATTTTCACTTCACCTTGATTGATTGTTATTGAGTAAAGCAGATCGTATGTTGGGACAATCTGGTTTAGTGGAAAAGGTTATACAAGGAAAGGGTGCAACCAATGAGGGTTGGGCTGCAAAAACGCCTAAACACGCCAATGGGTAGGCGCAGTTATGGTGGTCCCATGACCCATTAGTCCCACTCCAAGGAAAATAAATAAAATCAGGGCTTTACTAATGAAATTAGGAATTGCAGGGAATTAAGACGGGAACTTCAAACTCAAGGTCAAAGTAGCCGAGTTGGAATAATTCTCCCATTTAGCTAGACGATTAAGCTATTGACAGACGTTGATTGTGACCAAATATATCACGACCTGACGCATTTCGCTATACAGCTTCCTCAGAGGGCCAGCTACCATTGTTTTCTATTTATTTTGCATGTCGGTCTGGCCAGCTGCACAGTAAAACAGGTGTCCCTAACACACGCACCTTCCACATCCTGGTGCTTGAGGATAATTAACAGGCCGTACCGTAGGGTGGTACTAACTGTTTCTGTACCAGCCGAAAACATATCGAAAGTGGTGTTGATGAGAGCATCCATATGAAATTCAGTGTTAGGTAAGACCTTTTCCTGAAATAACAAAAGACATGAGACCGCCAGCAAGAGGAATTGGTGCGTTTGTCTGTAATGCGCGGCTTCCCTGCCTATAATTTCCAATACCACTTGCCCCACCGCTTGCAATCCTTGGCACGCTCTGCTATATTACCATCAAGCAAATCAAACTGGGAAACATCTCCAACCTGCCCATCTTGGCTCCTAAAACCAGTCTTTCAACTGGGACTTTCAATCTCTAGAACATATTCCCCAAGTGGGTCCTCGTGAAACACAATGTGGTCCGTTCACTAAAAAGGTGAGTTGCTGGTGAGCTGACTATTTAATCTCGCAACTGAGCTGTACATGGTGCGGGGACGAACCTGGTGAGTTTCCCCTGCGAAGCAGACTCACCATGTTTGTCTCTGCACAATGTATAGATAAACTGGTGATCTCACCTCAACTCACTTACAGCTCACCTTTTACTGAATAGCCCCCAATGCAGAGGTTTAATGGGAGCACTACATCATTAGGGGTCTATTAGATATACGTAATGGGGCATTTTGTTAAGGTAAGTTGTTGCATTGTTTGCATCTGTACTTGTCTCCGTTTTCACTGGGTTTCAGCTTTATACCTATTCTTTACTACACTATTGGTTATGTTGTTTTCTTTCAAATATCTACAGAACGTAGCTATCAATCTCTTTGTAATAAGTTTGTGAGTTATATTCCCCTTATATTACACCATTCCTTTCGTATTTTTCGTGTCTTTTTGAATTGAAGAGAGGCTTTTCTTACCGTGGGGTCATTAATTGTCTTATTTAGTTTCTCTACGATATATATATATACTGGGCTCACCTGCTCCATCTTCACCAAGAAGCAGTCGATGAAGTCTCGGGGGGAATTGGGATCCAGGGAGTCTTTATGAATTTTGATTCGTTCAGTGATAAACGCCTGAATCTCGTCTACAGCGTTTATGAAATAGTTGTGGGGGCCTGGTAATTTCTCCATGAGTTTTGGATACACATTATATAACTGCGAGAGACAAAACATAAGCAGAGCTTAACCATTAAGCAAAATAATGACCAAGGATAAAGGGTACCAAAAAAAAAAACCCACACATATAAGTACACGTGCAACAATATTAATATTCTCATATTAGGAAATGATGACAATCTGTAATCTCATATACCACATTCAGCACTTATTATTAATGTATTTATGGAAGGGTGTATTGTTGGGTTGGGTCCATTGGACTAAATCCGGTCTCTGAACGACGACACTGATTACAAAAAGTAAGTGACCCATGACATTAAAAAAAAAAAAGGGTTAGGGTTAGTCTCAAGCGTCTTACCTGTCCCCATACAGAACTCACACTTCTAAATATTTGATTAAGGAGACTGAGAAGTCTGAGGAAATCCTTGTCCTCATACTCAAACCGGTTGCCGAAAACCACAGAGCAGATGACATTAGACACGGCTTTGCTGAAGTAGAACGTGGGATCCACAACCTGACCTGCAGAAGCCGGAGAAATAGACAACATTATTAAATAGGCACAAGTAGCTGGGTGGAAAGTGCAATATTACTTTCATAATATTTAACCTTGAGGACAAAAGATTGCAATTTTTTAATTAAGCATAAGGTAATTTTTTGCTATTGTTGGTCACACCCCTCATTCACAGTATTGGGGTGCCATGTCTGTCATGTGTCCTTAAAGGACAAATGTAGCAAACAAATGTACTTATACTTACCTGAAATATTGCATCGAGTGTAGATGGTTCTTATAGAAATTCTTTAATGAAAAAATGCAGGCACTTGGGTCTATTCACTGAAAATTCGAATTTGGAGGTCGACATTCATTTTAAGACTAAGTTACATTCGGGACTCGAGTTTGAGGAGCTCTGGGAGGCAAAGTGATCAAAGCTATTTTTTTCGGGCGCCAAATTTAACTTAGTCTCAAAAACAGCTTCAATCTTTTGCCTCCCATTACTTTCAATGGGGGGATAATGTTAACCTGGGGGTTTTTTTTAAAAAAAACTCTAGTTTTTCAAAATGAAAGTCGACCTCCAAATTCGAATTTCAATGAATAGACTCAAAAGTGCCTTATTGAACACTCTTTGCTCCAAATTGCGCTAATAGGGAGACATGTTGTTTAGAATCTTAGGTCAGATCTTCATCATTCAAACCAAGATTCTAATCAACATGTCCTCCCCCTCTATAGCTTTACTGAGAAAAGAGGGCACAATAAGGAATAACAGAACTTAATGTTTTGGTGGGATACTGAGAAATTATTCTATTTTTTGTTACCATATTTGTTATACTTGTTATACACATTCTTCTTACTAATTAAAATGCAGACATGTCCAGAAGTTCTGTCTCTGGCTCATTGATCCTGATCTTATAGTCCTGTTTTGCATTAATTCCGGGGGTCCCTATCACAGTGAGCGCACATAGGGGGGGGGGGATGTATAATTTACGCACCTTTGGTTTTGCGGAATTCTTCTATTAGGAAATGCGCTTCCTCCCGGATTCTCTCCTCAATGCTCCTCTTGCCCATCCCGAAATTTCTCAAGGTCATAATAGAGAAGCGCCGCAGCTGTTTCCACCGCTCCCCGTTACTGTAAATGACCCCTAAAAGACCGTAGAATGGAACATTCCAATTTGCATTGACACATATATAGACCCTACATCAATGTCTAGCCTCACACAGAAAGCAGCAATGGCACACAAAGGCTGCCCCTCCCACTGCAGGGCGACACAGACAGGAGGGAGCTATGGGACATGGAGTCTGCCCCTCCCACTGCAGGGTGACACAGACAGAAGGGAGCTATAGGACACTGGGTCTGACCCTCCTACTGCAGGGCGACACAGACAGAAGGGAGCTATGGGACATGGAGTCTGCTCCTCCCACTGCTGGGCGACACAGACAGAAGGGAGCTATAGGACACTGGGTCTGACCCTCCTACTGCAGGGCGACACAGACAGAAGGGAGCTATGGGACATGGAGTCTGCTCCTCCCACTGCTGGGCGACACAGACAGAAGGGAGCTATAGGACACTGGGTCTGACCCTCCTACTGCAGGGTGACACAGACAGAAGGGAGCTATGGGACACTGGGTCTGACCCTCCTACTGCAGGGTGACACAGACAGAAGGGAGCTATAGGACACTGGGTCTGACCCTCCTACTGCAGGGTGACAGACAGAAGGGAGCTATGGGACATGGAGTCTGCCCCTCCCACTGCAGGGCGACACAGACAGAAGGGAGCTATAGGACACTGGGTCTGACCCTCCTACTGCAGGGTGACACAGACAGAAGGGAGCTATGGGACACTGGGTCTGACCCTCCTACTGCAGGGTGACACAGACAGAAGGGAGCTATAGGACACTGGGTCTGACCCTCCTACTGCAGGGTGACAGACAGAAGGGAGCTATGGGACATGGAGTCTGCCCCTCCCACTGCAGGGCGACACAGACAGAAGGGAGCTATAGGACACTGGGTCTGACCCTCCTACTGCAGGGTGACACAGACAGAAGGGAGCTATGGGACACTGGGTCTGACCCTCCTACTGCAGGGTGACACAGACAGAAGGGAGCTATAGGACACTGGGTCTGACCCTCCTACTGCAGGGTGACAGACAGAAGGGAGCTATGGGACATGGAGTCTGCCCCTCCCACTGCAGGGCGACACAGACAGAAGGGAGCTATAGGACATGGAGTCTGCCTCTCCCACTGCAGGGCGACACAGACAGAAGGGAGCTATAGGACACTGGGTCTGACCCTCCTACTGCAGGGTGACAGACAGAAGGGAGCTATGGGACATGGAGTCTGCCCCTCCCACTGCAGGGTGACACAGACAGAAGGGAGCTATAGGACACTGGGTCTGACCCTCCTACTGCAGGGTGACAGACAGAAGGGAGCTATGGGACATGGAGTCTGCCCCTCCCACTGCAGGGCGACACAGACAGAAGGGACCTATTCTATACAGAGTCTGCCCCTCCCTCTGCAGGGCGACACAGACAGAAGGGAGCTATGGGACATGGAGTCTGCCCCTCCTGCTGCGGGGCGACACAGACAGAAGGGACCTATTCTATACAGAGTCTGCCCCTCCCTCTGCAGGGCGACACAGACAGAAGGGAGCTATAGGACACTGGGTCTGACCCTCCTACTGCAGGGTGACACAGACAGAAGGGAGCTATGGGACATGGAGTTGGCCCCTCCTACTGCAGGGCGACACAGACAAAAGGTAGCTATGGGACATGGAGTCTGCCCCTCCCACTGCAGGGCGACAGACAGAAGGGAGCTATGGGACATGGAGTCTGCCCCTCCTACTGCAGGGTGACACAGACAGAAGGGAGCTATGGGACAAGGAGACTGCCCCTCCCCCTGCAGGGCGACACAGACATAGTGGACACTATGTGTTATATGTGCTGTGTGTACACATTATGTGCTTTCCCAGCCACTGAGTTAACTGAAGATGCTTGGTGATTTAGTGTTTGACAGACAAGGCTGATCTTACCATGACCTCCAGAGCTGAACTTGTCCAATAGAGGCATGTGTCCGCGACAACCAAACTCTTCGCCTCGGTCAATTAGCGCTGCTTTCACTACGTCGTAACCAGAGAGAATGATGACCCGCTCCATGCCCATATAAAGGGTGTACACTGGACCATACTTTTCCGCAAACTGCCGGAGGGGTGAGGGGGAAAGACCAAACAGGATTATTACCCCTCCACCAATGTAATAACATCCTCATATCATTAGATCACATTTCTACTATGCTGTCCTGTCCCTTTAACAGTCTAAACATGTCATTCACACGCAGACAGCAGCAAATAATGGCACAATCGTTGGGTGAAAATTAAAGTGTCTGTGGCGCTAAAAAAAAGTGAAAAATATATTTTTTTTTTGTGAAAAAAAAGTGTTGCAAACAAACTATACTCTTAAACCAGATTTTCTTCCAAGCTCTTTCTGAAGTCAACTTGAAATGATGAGTCACATATGCAAAACAAAAATGGAAAACAAATAGTGCAGCAATTTATTTAACCCCTTGGTGACAAGGGCTGTTTTGACATTTCTGGGGTGTTTGTGTTTAGCTGTTATTTTCTTCTTTCTCACATACTGTAAACACACAAAATATATGTTGGTTTTATTGTCATATGAAGGGCTTTCATTAGATACCATTATAGCAATCATATATTATAATTTACTAAAAACAAATCATAAAATATGATGGAAAAATAAAAAAAATAAAAAAACTTTTTCTAACTTTGACCTAAAAAATAATTTATACAAATATAATCATTAAAAAAGACCATATGCTTGTTTCCATGTTTTTCTGCAGTTATGGGGCAAAACCCAGAAATGTGTATTTTTGTTTTTTTCCTATTTGGATATTTTGACCCCAACCCTAACCCTAAATTTAACCCTAATCCTATATTTAACCCCAACTCTCACCCTCATGCTAACCCTTAATATATTTACATTTTAATTTAATTTTAACCCTATCCGTTATGCTAACCCTAATTTAATTGTAACTCTAACAGCTATTCTAATCCTAACCCTAGATTTAAGCTAATTGTCTTCTTTTTTTTAATTGCAATGTTGCTGACTGCCTCTAGGGGCAGTCAAGCATCAGAGCGACGGAAGTAAACATTTTTTCACTTCCGAAGCTCTAACCCCAAGAGAGCACAGCCATATTGCAGGAGTATGCTGCTCCTGCAATTTGGTGCCACAATTGCTCCGTGGAGCCCCACAGTTGGAATTTAGGTTCGATGTAGAGGCAATAGCGCAGCACCATCTAAGCTCATTCCACCGCAGGACATGTCTGCCATTGTCGCGAAGGGGTTAAATAGCAGGAAACACACTTAAAATGATGTCATAAGCAGAAGACACCACAGACATATTTAAAACATACACTTAAGTTATTTTATCGTTTGTATTAATTTAAAAAAAAAAAACATTTTTCATGTTTTTTTTACATTTTCTGCATTCATAATATAAGCACAGCTCAGAATGACACAGTCTCCTTAAATACAAATCCTTGTTTCTTCCTTTCTATGACTCTTGATTGTCAATTAATTCATTTTTTACTGAAAAACTGTCTAAGACTTGGTAGGATTGGTCAGACAGCTGAGCTGTGTGAGGAGATTTCACACAGTGGACAATGTTGCTTTCTCAGTGACTTCTGAATGTTTCGATTTCTCACTAGGAGGTAAACTTGTATCCTTGTCTAAAGGTTACACTGTATAGACCTTTGAATATAAATATGCCAGTGAGTTGACAATATAAATATTGTAACACTGTATAACAGGTCACTGGTGGGAAGGGGGGGGAGGAAATTCTCTCAACAAGCAATACTTTTGTCAATTGCGAACTGTGATAGACATGCGTGCTTAAATAAAAACGTAATATCTTGTGAATGGTAACTGATACAAAGAAAATTCAAAAGGCATTTTTTTTTTTTACTTTGTAACCACTTTAACTTCCCACTATGGATTCAGGAATGAAGGGGGTTATAATAAATACATCACGGCGAAAGCCATTTAACTTTTGCAAAAAAAATTGGAAACTATTTTTTTTTTGTTTTGCTTACCTTAATAAAAGACTTGTAGGTTTCTTTCCCATTGAGTTGGAGAATGTTCCCTAGAATGGGTAGGGGTGTGGGTCCGGGGGGCAGCCTCTCTCGCTTCCTGCCCTGAGTGATACTGAGGAGCAGGCATACCGCGCAGGCTATTAGAAGCAGAGATGTAATACTAAGGAATTCCATCCTGGAACTGTCCTCTCCGAAGACTGCTCTACCAGTTCTCTGCTGTTATTTATACAGCTAATCCTACCAGGGAATTTGGCAGCCTGCCTGATCACTTATTAAATATTATCTGTTTGTTTTCGAGGGAGGACTGAGTGTAAAGATCAGTGGGTAATGTCTGACTCAACCAAAAATGGATGTGCAGGTATTTATTTTCATAGCTGTATTCTTATGTCTGAATTTATTTGTTTTATATATTCTGTCTTGACAACCATTATTGGAGTTAGTATGTCCAATACTAGGGCAAAAGTGTACTAATGACAGTGACATGTTTATGAGTCAGTCCTTCCTAGGACCAAAGTGTACTAATGACAGTGACATGTTTATGGGTCACTCCTTCCTAGGGCCAAAGTGTACTAAAGACAGTGACATGTTTATGGGTCAGTCCTTCCTAGGGCCAAAGTGTACTAATGACAGTGACATGTTTATGGGTCAGTCCTTCCTAGGGCCAAAGTGTACTAATGACAGTGACATGTTTATGGGTCAGTCCTTCCTAGCACCAAAGTGTACTAATGACAGTGACATGTGTATGGGTCAGTCCTTCCTAGGGCCAAAGTGTACTAAAGACAGTAAAACGTTTATGGGGCAGTCCTTCCTAGGACCAAAGTGTACTAATGACAGTGACATGTTTATGGGTCAGTCCTTCCTAGGGCCAAAGTGTACTAATGACAGTGACATGTTTATGGGTCAGTCCTTCCTAGGGCCAAAGTGTACTAATGACAATGACATGTTTATGGGTTAGTCCTTCCTTGGACCAAAGAGTACTAATGACAGTGACATGTGTATGGGTCAGTCCTTCCTAGGGCCAAAGTGTACTAATGACTGTGACATGTTTATGGGTCAGTCCTTCCTAGGACCAAAGTGTACTAATGACAGTGACATGTTTATGGGTCAGTCCTTCCTAGGACCAAAGTGTACTAATGACAGTGACATGTTTATGGGTCAGTCCATCCTAGAACCAAAGTGTACTAATGACAATGACATGTTTATGGGTCAGTCGTTCCATGGACAAACGTTTACTAATGACAGTGACATGTTTATGGGTCAGTCCATCCTAGGGCCAAAGTGTATTAATGACAATGACATGTTTGTGGGTCAGTCCTTCCTAGGGCCAAAGTGTACTATTGACAGTGACATGTTTATGGGTCAGTCCTTCCTAGGACCAAAGTGTACTAATGACAGTGACATGTTTATGGGTCAGTCCTTCCTAGGACCAAAGTGTACTAATGACAGTGACATGTTTATGGGTCAGTCCTTCCTAGGGCCAAAGTGTACTAATGACAGTGACATGTTTATGGGTCAGTCCTTCCTAGGGCCAAAGTGTACTAAAGACAGTGACATGTGTATGGGTCAGTCCTTCCTAGGGCCAAAGTGTACTAATGACAGTGACATGTTTATGGGTCAGTCCTTCCTAGGACCAAAGTGTACTAATGACAGTGACATGTTTATGGGTCAGTCCTTCCTAGGACCAAAGTGTACTAATGACAGTGAAATGTTTATGGGTCAGTCCTTCCTAGGGCCAAAGTGTACTAATGACAGTGACATGTTTATGGGTCAGTCCTTCCTAGGGTCACAGTGTACTAATGACAGTGACATGTTTATGGGTCATTCCTTCCTAGGACTAAAGTGTACTAATGACAGTGACATGTTTATGGGTCAGTCCTTCCTAGGATCAAAGTGTACTAATGACAGTGACATGTTTATGGGTCAGTCCTTCCTAGGGCCAAAGTGTACTAATGACAGTGACATGTTTATGGGTCAGTCCTTCCTAGGGCCAAAGTGTACCAATGACAGTGACAAAGTATCTAACAAAAACCATATGCCAAGATTTAATTGGCTCTGTTAAAGGGCCAGGGTTTGGATTCACTTGTGGGAAAACAATGCTAATTTATTTCCCCTGTGACACTATTTCCATGTTCCTTTCAGTGATCTCCTCCTTCTCCCCACAGTTAAGTTTTATTTGCACAAGAGAAGTGATTGTGAGCTATTTTATATTGTTAAGTGGATTAAAGGCAGCTCCTTATTTTGGGACAGAGCCAGTGAACTTCCATGCTCTCTCCTTGGCTGCACAGTTTGTTTTCATACTACAAAGATAAACGTCTGTTTGCTAAAAATAACAATATGCTTTGTGAGAATGAGTGAAATGTACATACTAATGACAGTAACAAGTTTATGGGTCAGTCCTTCATAAAGAGAAAGTGTACTAATGACAGTGACATGTTTATGGGTCAGTCCTTCCTAGGGCCGAGGTGTACTAATGACAGTGACATGATTATGGGTCAGTCCTTCCTAGGGCCAAAGTTTAATAATGACAGTGACATGTTTATGGGTCAGTCCTTCCTAGGACCAAAGAGTACTAATGACAGTGACATGTTTATGGGTTAGTCCTTCCTAGGACCAAAGTGTACTAATGACAGTGACATGTTTATGGGTTAGTCCTTCCTAGGGCCAAAGTTTAATAATGACAGTGACATGTTTATGGGTCAGTCCTTCCTAGGACCAAAGAGTACTAATGACAGTGACATGTTTATGGGTCAGTCCTTCCTAGGACCAAAGTGTACTAATGACAGTGACATGTTTATGGGTCAGTCCTTCCTAGGAACAAAGTGTACTAATGACAGTGACATGTTTATGGGTCAGTCCTTCCTAGGGCCAAAGTGTACTAATGACAGTGAAATGTTTATGGGTCAGTCCTTCCTAAGACCAAAGTGTACTAATGACAGTGACATGTTTATGGGTCAGTCCTTCCTAGGGCCAAAGTTTACTAAAGACAGTGACATGTTTATGGGTCAGTCCTTCCTAGGACCAAAGTGTACTAATGACAGTGACATGTTTATGGGTCAGTCCTTCCTAGGGCCAAAGTTTACTAATGACAGTGACATGTTTATGGGTCAGTCCTTCCTAGGACCAAAGAGTACTAATGGCAGTGACATGTTTATGGGTCATTCCTTCCTAGGAACAAAGTGTACTAATGACAGTGACATGTTTATGGGTCAGTCCTTCCTAGAACCAAAGTGTACTAATGACAGTGACATGTTTATGGGTCAGTCCTTCCTAGGGCCAAAGTTTACTAATGACAGTGACATGTTTATGGGTCAGTCCTTCCTAGGACTAAAGAGTACTAATCACAGTGACATGTTTATGGGTCAGTCCTTCCTAGGAACAAAGTGTACTAATGACAGTGACATGTTTATGGGTCAGTCCTTCCTAGAACCAAAGTGTACTAATGACAGTGTCATGTTTATCGGTCAGTCCTTCCTAGGGCCAAAGTGTACTAAAGACAGTGACATGTGTATGGGTCAGTCCTTCCTAGGGCCAAAGTGTACTAATGACAGTGACATGTTTATGGGTCAGTCCTTCCTAGGACTAAAGAGTACTAATCACAGTGACATGTTTATGGGTCAGTCCTTCCTAGGAACAAAGTGTACTAATGACAGTGACATGTTTATGGGTCAGTCCTTCCTAGAACCAAAGTGTACTAATGACAGTGTCATGTTTATCGGTCAGTCCTTCCTAGGGCCAAAGTGTACTAAAGACAGTGACATGTGTATGGGTCAGTCCTTCCTAGGGCCAAAGTGTACTAATGACAGTGACATGTTTATGGGTCAGTCCATCCTAGGGCCAAAGTGTACTAATGACAGTGACATGTTTATGGGTCAGTCCTTCCTAGGGCCAAAGTGTACTAATGACTGTGACATGTTTATGGGTCAGTCCTTCCTAGGGCCAAAGTGTACTAATGACAAGGCCATGTTAATGGGTCAGTCCTTCCTAGGGCCAAAGTGGACTAATGACAGTGCCATGTTAATGGGTCAGTCCTTCCTAGGGCCCAAGTGTACTGGTGACAGTGACATGTTTATGGGTCACATCATATCATATGACATATGTGGTGACATTATATGGAAATCATGCAAATATGTAACAAAAAGATTCATAATGAAGTCACTTGCGAATGGAAAAATCTATAATATAAAACATTATGCAAATTGCTGTACTACACCAGTTATATATGTTATTACATGTACAAAATGTAACCAGCAATATGTTGGTAGAACTATGAGAGAACTGAAATGCACAATTCAAGAACACCTTACAGACAGAGAAAAAAGCTAACACCACAGTGACAAGACACTTTTTACATGAAATAATGCAAATTTAGGATACTTCTCAATTGCAGTAATAGAAATAGTCAGGACTGGCCCCAGGGGAGGCAATTTACATGGACTCATGTGCCAGAGAGAAGCTTTTTGGATTTTCACAATGGATACAAGACAAATAGAATGTATCAGCCGATAAGAACCATTCGGTCCATCTAGTCTGCCCAAGTCTCTAAATACTTTTATTAATCCCCAGTTCCCTATCTTATATCTAGGATAGCCTTATACCTATCCCACGCATGCTTAAACTCCTTCACTGTATTAACCTCTACCACTTCTGTAGGAAGGCTATTCCATGCATCCACTACCCTCTCAGTAATGTAATACTTTCATTAGACCCTGACCTTATCTTATATCTAGGATAGCCTTATACCTATCCCTTGCATGCTTAAACTCCTTCACTGTATTAACCTCTACCACTTCTACTGGAAAGCTATTCCATGCATCCACTACCCTCTCAGTAAAGTAATACTTTCATTAGTCCCTGGCCTTATCTTATATCTAGGATAGCCTTATACCTTTCCCTTGCATGCTTAAACTCCTTCACTGTATTAACCTCTACCACTTCTACTGGAAGACTATTCCATACATCCACTACCCTCTTAGTAAAGTAATACTTTCATTAGTCCCTGACCTTATCTTATATCTAGAATAGCCTTATACCTATCCCACGCATTCTTAAACTCCTTCACTGTATTAACCTCTACCATTTCTACTGGAAGACTATTCCATACATCTACTACCCTCTCAGTAAAGTAATACTTTCATTAGTCCCTGGCCTTATCTTATATCTAGGATAGCTTTATACCTTTCCTTTGCATGCTTAAACTCCTTCACTGTATTAACCTCTACCACTTCTACTGGAAGACTATTCCATACATCTACTACCCTCTCAGTACAGTAATACTATCATTAGTCCCTAGCCTTATCTTATATCTAGGATAGCCTTATACCTATCCCATGCATGCTTAAACTCCTTCACTGTATTAACCTCTACCACTTCTACTGGAAGGCTATTTCATGCATCCACTACCTCTCAGTAAAGTACCGTATTTGCTCGATTATAAGACGACCCTGATTATAAGATGACCCCCCAAACTTTGGATATTCCTTAAGGAAAAAAACTAAAAGCCTGAATATAAGACTACCCTATAGGAAAAAAGTTAAACTTGTATATATTCACATGTAAATTGCTTTTTTAATAAAAAATGATGATATCAAAAAATGCATTTCTTGTTTTTATTTCCTTTTATGTGCCAATGCTGCCTTTCTCTTTCCCTTGCCCCCATGTCTCTGTCTCTTCTTAACCCCCTCCCTCCCTTGCCCCCATGTCTCTGTCTCTTCTTAACCCCCTCCCTCCCTTGCCCCCATGTCTCTGTCTCTTCTTAACCCCCTCCCTCCCTTGCCCCCATGTCTCTGTCTCTTCTTAACCCCCTCCCTCCCTTGCCCCCATGTCTCTGTCTCTTCTTAACCCCCTCCCTCCCTTGCCCCCATGTCTCTGTCTCTTCTTAACCCCCTCCCTCCCTTGCCCCCATGTCTCTGTCTCTTCTTAACCCCCTCCCTCCCTTGCCCCCATGTCTCTGTCTCTTCTTAACCCCCTCCCTCCCTTGCCCCCATGTCTCTGTCTCTTCTTAACCGCCTCCCTCCCTTGCCCCCATGTCTCTGTCTCTTCATAACCCCCTCCCTCCCTCCCCTTTACCTTGATCCCTGGTGGCTAGTGGGGGCAGCCGGGGGATGTCTGCACGATACGTGCAGATATCCTCCATGCTGCCCGACACGGCAGTCTATTATGACGGACAGCTGTCCGTCATAATAGTCTGCCTTGTCGGGCAGCATGGAGGATATCTGCACGTATCGTGCAGACATCCCCCAGCTGCCCGATTTACCCTGGTGTCTAGTGGGGCAGCAGAGGATGTATGCGCGATGAGCGCAGACCTCCCCTGCTGCCGCCCGGCACGCTCGCCGGAACTTCTGTGACGAAAGCGGAAGTACCCGGCTTCTTCACAGAAGCCCCGGCGGTCGTGCCGGGCGGAAGCAGGGGAGTCTGCGCTCATCGCGCAGACATCCTCTGCTTCTAGAGAGGGGGATCCAGGTCCCCTGCAGCTCTGCTGGGGACCTGGATTCATGTCTTATAATCTGACCTCAATTTGAGGTCAGATTATAAGAGACCTCGATTATAAAACGAGAGGGATTTTTCAGAGCATTTGCTCTGAAAAAAACCTCGTCTTATAATCGAGCAAATACGGTAATACTTTCATTAGTCCCTGGCCTTATCTTATATCTAGGATAGCCTTATACCTATCCCTTGCATGCTTAAACTCCTTCACTGTATTAACCTCAACCACTTCTACTGGAAGGCTATTCCATGCATCCACTACCCTCTCAGTAAAGTAATACTTTCATTAGTCCCTGGCCTTATCTTATATCTAGGATAGCCTTATACCTATCCAACGCATGCTTAAACTCCTTCACTGTATTAACCTCTACCACTTCTACTGGAAGACTATTCCATACATCCACTACCCTCTCAGTAAAGTAATACTTTCATTAGTCCCTGACCTTACCTTATATCTAGGATAGCCTTATAGCTATCCCATGCATGCTTAAACTCCTTCACTGTATTAACCTCTACCACTTCTACTGGAAGACTATTCCATACATCCACTACCCTCTCAGTAAAGTAATACTTTCATTTGACCCTGACCTTTTCTTATATCTAGGATAGCCTTATACCTATCCCATGCATGCTTAAACTCCCTCACTGTATTAACCTCTATCTTTTCTACTGGAAGACTATTCCATGCATCCACTACCCTCTCAGTAATTTAATACTTTCATTAGTTCCTGCCCTTATCTTATATCTAGGATAGCCTTATACCTATCCCATGCATGCTTAAACTCCCTCACTGTATTAACCTCTATCTTTTCTACTGGAAGACTATTCCATGCATCCACTACCCTCTCAGTAATGTAATACTTTCATTAGTCCCTGGCCTTATCTTATATCTAGGATAGCCTTATGCCTATCCCATGCATGCTTTAACTCCTTCACTGTATTAACCTCTACCACTTGCTACTGGAATGCTATTCCATACATCCACTACCCTCTCAGTAAAGTAATATTTCCTGATATTACTTTTAAATCGTTGCCCCTCTAATTTAAGACTATGTCCTCTAGTTGTGGTAGTTTTTCTTCATTTAAATATACTCTCTTCCTTTACTGTGTTGATTCCCTTTATGTATTTAAATGTTTCTATCATATCCCCCCTGTTACGTCTTTCCTCCAAGCTATACATGTTAAGATGCTTTAACCTTTCCTGGTAAGTTTTATCCTTCATCCCATGGACCAGTTTAGTAGCCCTTCTCTGAACTCTCTCCAAAGTATCAATATCCTTCTGGAGATACGGTCTCCAGTACTGCGTACAATACTCCAAGTGAGGTCTCACCAGCGCTCTGTACAATGGCATGAGCACTTCCCTCTTCCTACTGCTAATACCCCTCCCTATGCAACCAAGCATTCTGCTAATACCTCTCCCTATGTATCCAAACATTCTGCTAGAATTTTCTGTTGCTCTATTACATTGCCTAATTATCCCTCTAAATCCTTTGAAATTATTACTCCTAAATCCCTTTCCTCAGATGTTGAGGTTAGGACTGTACCAAATAGTCTATATTTTGCTTTGGGGTTTTTACGCCCAAGGTGCATAATCTGGAACTAGTCACATTAGATGTCAGTTGCCACTGCTCTGACCATTTTTCTAGTTTAGCTAAATCATTTGCCATTTGGCTTAAATCTCCATGAATATCAACCCTGCTGCAAATCTTTGTATCATCAGCAAAAAGACATACTTTGCCAACAAGACCTTCTGCAATATCGCTAATAAAAATATTATAGAGAATGGGTCCAAGTACAGACCCCTGAGGTACCCCACTAGTAACAAGACCTTCTGCAATATCACTAATAACAATATTATAGAGAATGGGTCCAAGTACAGACCCCTGAGGTACCCCACTAGTAACAAGACCTCCTGCAATATCACTAATAACAATATTACAGAGAATGGGTCCAAGTACAGACCCCTGAGGTACCCCACTAGTAACAAGACCTTGCATCCAATATACCCCATTGACTACAACCCTCTGTTGCCTGTCACTCAGCCATTGTCTAATCCATTCAACAATACTGAAATCCAAACTTAAACATTTCAGTTTATTGATAAGCCTTCTATGTGCGACTGTGTCAAAAGCCTTACTGAAATCTAGGTAAGCAATGTCTACTGCACCACCCTGGTCTATTATTTGAGTTACCCAATCAAAAAAATCAATAAGATTAGTTTGGCATGATCTCCCTGAAGTAAACCCATGCTGTCTCTGATCTTGAAATCCATGAGATGTTAGATGTTCAACAATCCTATTCTTTAACAAGGTTTCCATTATTTTCCCCACTACTGAAGTAAGACTTACTGGTCTATAGTTGCCCGCCTCCTCCCTACTACCTTTCTTGTGAATGGGCACAACATTAGCTAATTTCCAATATTCTGGAACTACTCCCGTTAACAATGATTTGTTAAATAAATCTGTTAACGGTTTTGCTAGTACACCACTAAGTTCTTTTAATAACTTTGGATGTATCCCATCAGGTCCCATCGACTTAATTGTCTTTACTTCAGACAGCTGAAGTAAAACCTCTTCCTCTGTAAACTCACATGCATCAAAAGACTCATTGGTCTCTTTCCCTAAATGAGGTCCCTTACCCTCATTTTCATTTGTAAAAACTGAACAAAAATATTCATTAAGGCAGTCTGCCAAGCCTTTATCCTCTTCTACATAGCATCCTTCTTTTGTTTTTACTCTAACTAATCCTTGTTTTACTTTCCTTTTCTCATTTATGTATCTAAAAAAGGTTTTATCCCCCTTTTTCACTGGCTGGGCTATAGTCTCTTCTGTGTGTGTTTTGGAAGCTCTTATAGCTTGCTTTGCCTCTTTCTGCCTACTCTTATAGATCTTTCTATCTTCCTCACTCTGAGTATTTTTATAATTACTAAATGCTAGCTTTTTATTTTTTACTATTTTGGCCACCTCTGCAGAGTACCACAGTGGTTTCTTCAATTTTTTTGCTCTTACGGACAAGCCTAATGCAATTTTCTGTTGCCTTCAGTAGTGCAACTTTTAGATAATCCCATTTCTCCTGGACTCCATTTAAATTGCTCCAGTCTGATAATGACTCCTTCACATCTAATCTAATTTTAGAAAAGTCTGCTTTTCTAAAATCTAAACCTTTTGTTTTTGTGTGGTGTGACTGCGTCACTGTTCTTATATTAAACCACACTGTCTGGTGATCACTAGATCCTAAACTTTCTCCTACAGTAATATCTGATAACAAATCTCCATTTGTGAACACTAAGTCTAGTATGGCCTGCTTTCGAGTTGGCTCCTCCACTACTTGTTTTAGAGATAATCCCAGTAGGGAGTTTAGGATATGCGTACTCCTGGCGCAAGTAGCTGTTTTGTATTTCCAGTTCACATCAGGAAGATTAAAGTCACCCATGATGATCACTTCTCCCTTCATTGTCATTTTAGATATTTTCTCAACTTGTAGATTATCTACTTTCTACTATCTATTTTACGCAGCGTGGGAAAGTTCTTTTGAATTTCCCCACTCTGTTTAAAATGGCTAGCACTCTGATTGGTTGGTTTGAAATCCAACCAATCAGAGTGCACTGTGTCATTTTAAACAGAGTGGGAAAATTCAAAAGAACTTTCCTAAGCTGCGTAAAATGACACAGAGCACTCTGATTGGTTGGATTGAAATCCAACCAATCAGAGTGCTCTGAGGTTAATTGCAGGGCGGGGAAAGGCTTTTTAAGCCTTCCCACGCCCTGCAGAGCGTTGTTTTTTTTTTTTTTTTTTAACAGTTGCTGCGCGTATTATGGTTTTTTATTTGCCCTTTTTTGGGGCTGAAGAAAGAAAAAAGAAGAAAGAAAAAAAAAGACATCAAATGGTAAGTATAAAATTGTTTTTTTCATGGGTTAGCTTATTGCCCACCCTCTCTCACTAATATTAGCGTGAGGGGGAGCGTAGGTAGGATTTTTTTTTATTGGGGGGGGGTAAGTGACTAGGGGCTAGTCACTTTATTTGTGGTCCCCACCCGCCGCTCATGGGTGGGGACTGGGGGGATGACACTAGGTCCCCCCCCTCATTATTATTAGGGTCCCCAACCACCGCTCATGGGTTGGGACCTGTGAGGGACACTAGGTCCCCCCTCATTATTATTATTAGGGTCCCCACCCGCCGGCAATGGGTGGGGACCGGTGAGGGACACTAGGTCCCCCCTCATTATTATTATTAGGGTCCCCACCCGCCGGCAATGGGTGGGGACCGGTGGGGGACACTAGGTCCCCCCTCATTATTATTATTAGGGTCCCCACCCGCCGGCAATGGGTTGGGACCGGTGAGGGACACTAGGTCCCCCCTCATTATTATTATTAGGGTCCCCACCCGCCGGCAATGGGTGGGGACCGGTGGGGGACACTAGGTCCCCCTCATTATTATTATTAGGGTCCCCAACCACTGCTCATGGGTTGGGACCGGTGGGGGACACTAGGTCCCCCTCATTATTATTATTTTTAGAGGCCCTAAAATGTATCTAAAAAAGTCATGGAAAGGGCTAGAGGGCTGCAAAAGGAAGTAAAATGTGGGTAAGAGTAGGATTAACTTATAAATAACTTATTTCCCTATCCACATTTGCTTGCAGGGCACTTGTCCTACTCTTACCCACATTTTACTTCCTTTTGCAGCCCTCTAGCCCTTTCCATGACTTTTTTAGAGGCATTTTAGTGGCCAAAAGTTTGTGTCCCCATTGACTTCAATGGGGTTCGGGTTCGGGGTCAAGTTCGAGCACAGAACCTGCCGAACCCCCAAGATCCAGGTGTCCGCTCAACTCTATTCTGAATGTAACACACAGGCAGAACTTCATACAATGACAGTGTGGACACAACCTGCCGGATATCATTGGCAAGAACACGAAAAGCTTCCTTCACCTCTGAAACCTCATTGCAAGCCAAATCATTTGTCCCTAGATGAACCAGTACATCCAATTCTCCTTCCTGATTTGCTTGCTTAACAATAGAAATACGCCTCCTGTCTCTGCGAGCAGTAGCTCCAGGAAGACATCTCACTAAGCCAATACTGTCCAACTCCGCACCTCTTATGATAGAATCGCCCAACAACAACTGCTTTCTACCAGGCCTCACCTTCTCCTTGCACACCTTAGCCACATAGGAGAGTGGTTCCTCAAACTCTGCGTCTGAGCCTGCCTCCACAGTGCTGAAAATGAATTCTGGACAGCCACAGACTGCGGGACATGCCTTTTATCCACAACTCTAAGTCTACCAGATCCAACAGCAACCCACCTGCCATACATGCTGCAGGGGTTAATTAGTACTTACTAAAACACTAACATATATAATAAATAAATACACAGCACAAGTATTTTGCAATAAAAGGCCTGGTCTTTTATTTGGTTTACACAACATTTTGCAACATAACTTCAATTCACCTCTAGAATTGTAACATTTATAGCCACACATCTCCGGTCTTTAACCACCAGAGATTATTAACTCATATAACTTTCACTGTTCTGCCCTAAAAGTCAGAACTTAAAACTTCAATAATTCTCATCACTTCATATTGTTCACTTAAATATCAAATAACTTTCACCAAGTGTACCAATGACAGTGACATGTTTATGGGTCAGTCCTTCCTAGGACCAAAGTGTACTAATGACAGTGACATGTTTATGGGTCAGTCATTCCTAGGGCCAAAGTGTACTAATGACAGTGACATGTTTATGGGTCAGTCCTTCCTAGGGCCAAAGTGTACTAATGGCAGTGACATGTTTATGGGTCAGTCCTTCCTAGGACCAAAGTGTAATAATGACAGTGACATGTTTAGGGGTCAGTCCATCCTAGGACCAAAGTGTACTAATGACAGTGACATGTTTATGGGTCAGTCCTTCCTAGGGCCAAAGTGTACTAATGACAGTGACATGTTTATGGGTCAGTCCTTCCTAGGACCAAAGTGTACTAATGACAGTGACATGTTTATGGGTCAGTCCTTCCTAGGGCCAAAGTGTACTAATGAAAGTGACATGTTTATGGGTCAGTCCTTCCTAGGACCAAGGTGTACTAATGACAGTGACATGTTTATAGGTAAGTCCTTCCTAGGACCAAAGTGTGCTAATGAAAGTGACATGTTTATGGGTCAGTCCTTCCTAGGGCCAAAGTGTATTAATGACAGTGTCATGTTTATGGGTCAGTCCTTCCTAGGACCAAAGTGTACTAATGACAGTGACATGCTTATGGGTCAGTCCTTCCTAGGACCAAAGTGTACTAATGACAGTGACATGTTTATGGGTCAGTCCATCCTAGGGTCACAGTGTACTAATGACAGTGACATGTTTATGGGTCAGTCCATCCTAGGGCCAAATTGTACTAATGACAGTGACATGTTTATGGGTCAGTCCTTCCTAGGGTCACAGTGTACTAATGACAGTGACATGTTTATGGGTCAGTCCATCCTAGGGCCAAAGTGTACTAATGACAGTGACATGTTTATGGGTCAGTCCTTCCTAGGGTCACAGTGTACTAATGACAGTGACATGTTTATGGGTCAGTCCATCCTAGGGCCAAAGTGTACTAATGACAGTGACATGTTTATGGGTCAGTCCTTCCTAGGGTCACAGTGTACTAATGACAGTGACATGTTTAAGGGTCAGTCCTTCCCAGGGACAACACTGAAAAAGCCCCTCTTAGGTGCAAAAGTATGCACAATACCAGAAGAAAAACAGCCTCTACCACTAAGGGGTTAAAGAAAGTGTGGTTGCAGAGGGATACCGAGACAATATGGTGGCCTTGACCCTCCCATGACTTTGTATTAGAATTATCGTCTCAGATGACTGAAGCTCCTCATGTACCTGAAATAAAAGCTTGTTATATAATAGTACCTGCTAATCCACATAACACCTTCTGATTCCAGCTCTTCTATTCAACTTTGTAGATTGGAAAACCTGAGAAATCTACTGTGTTGTCCTGTTTTTTTTTTTTTTTAGCCTTGTGGATGGATCTATAGCTTTGTTCTTGGGGCGTGTGGTCTCAGTAGCGTGCATGGAGGGAGGTGGGGTGTGCGGCCCTCCCCAGTTACCACAATAATGGGAATTGTCTCCATATTGATGTGTTTCTTGATGGTTTATACTCAAAAAGTCAAACAAGGCCATCCATGGGGTACACCTAACTAATGTGACACCCCTGGTAATAGGATGCCTGGGGAGAGGGGGTTAACTGGCAGCAGTGCAGCCCACCCGTGACCCCAGTGGAACAGTGCTAGGCTAGTTTGGGAGATCCCTAACTCGTATTTCTTCTCCTCTGTTTCTGTCAGCTGGCCTCATTAACTTGGGCAACACACCCCTTTAAATCCCTGCAGTTTATTGCAAACAGGGTTTTTGCATTGAAGTTGGTTTCCTAACCTCTGTGATCTGCTTCATCCACTGCTGATAGCTACTCTGAACATCTACCCTGTCCAGAAGCTGGGACCCCTAACCTGGAGGGCTCAACCAGCCAGAGGAAGGGTCTCAGCATCTCCTGAGACTATCCTGCTGCATTCTGCAGCTAAGCTGCCCTCTCTAAGGCCTACTCCTGCTAAGCTGCCCTCTCTAAGGCCTACTCCTGCTAAGCTGCCCTCTCTAGGGCCTACTCCTGCTAAGCTGCCCTCTCTAAGGCCTACTCTTGCTAAGCTGCCCTCTCTAGAGCCTACTCTTGCTAAGCTGCCCTCTCTAAGGCCTACTCTTGCTAAGCTGCCCTCTCTAAGGCCTACTCTTGCTAAGCTGCCCTCTCTAGAGCCTACTCCTGCTAAGCTGCCCTCTCTAAGGCCTACTCTTGCTAAGCTGCCCTCTCTAAGGCCTACTCTTGCTAAGCTGCCCTCTCTAGAGCCTACTCCTGCTAAGCTGCCCTTTCTAGAACCTACTCCTGCTAAGCTGCGCTCTCTAAGACCTACTCCTGCCAAGCTGCCCTCTTTAAGGCCTACTCCTGCTAAGCTGCCCTCTCTAAGGCCTACTCCTGCTAATCTGCCCTCTCTAAGGCCTACTCCTGCTAAGCTGCCCTTTCTAGAACCTACTCCTGCTAAGCTGCCCTCTCTAAGGCCTACTCCTGCTAAGCTGTCCTTTCTAGAGCATACTCTTGCTAAGCTGCCCTCTCTAGAGCCTACTCCTGCTAAGCTGCCCTCTCTAAGGCCTACTCTTGCTAAAATGCCCTCTCTAGAGCCTACTCCTGCTAAGCTGCCCTCTCTAAGGCCTACTCCTGCTAAGCTGCCCTCTCTAAGGCCTACTCTTGCTAAGCTGCCCTCTCTAAGGCCTACTCCTGCTAAGCTGCCCTCTCTAAGGCCTACTCTTGCTAAGCTGCCCTCTCTAGAGCCTACTCTTGCTAAGCTGCCCTTTCTAGAACCTACTCCTGCTAAGCTGCCCTCTCTAAGGCCTACTCCTGCTAAGCTGTCCTTTCTAGAGCGTACTCTTGCTAAGCTGCCCTCTCTAGAGCCTACTCCTGCTAAGCTGCCCTGTCTAAGGCCTACTCTTGCTAAGCTGCCCTCTCTAGAGCCTACTCTTGCTAAGCTGCCCTTTCTAGAGCCTCACTCCTTGTGTTACTCTCTCTGCCCCACCTATGTGTTTGTTTGTACAGCAGTTCCTGCTAAAAACCCTTGCTAATAATACCCCAGACCTTGCTAAAACATTTGTCTTTCTTTCTCTCTGCACCTTCCTCAGCCCTTTGTTTATACTCCATCATGATAAATCCCCGAGCTCATGCTTTAGTCTTTCATTCCTTCTACATCCCGTATTACAATCCATATTTCTTTCTGGTCTCATCCCTGCAATATGAATAATATCATGCAGTCAGACCCCTAATCTATCCCTGAGACTTCCACCTGACCTGGTCAGGGCCCTGACAATCATCGGAGTTTATTGACAGGGTATTGGGTAATGTAGTGGTCTTCTTTACGTTTTTTATCCCCCTTGTTACATTTTCCTGGACACAAGTGGGAAATGAGCATGTTTGAGAGTCAGTATATGAAGACAAATGGTATGTCCTTTTCTCACACTCATGGCAGATGTTGCAGGCTTGTAGTCTGGTCTCTGGAGTAGTCGGGATATTTATTATCTAGCTGCGCAAAGTCTCTCAACTGTCTGAGGATTATCGATTTGGGGCCAGGAGCAACACGGGCACATGAAATGTGAGGTGAGTTTATTCTGTGTCACTGGCCACGCTTCCACCAGAGTGGTCTTCATCAAGCCATAAAAAGAGACTGTGCGCACAAACCAATATATATATACAAGTCAAAGGTCAAATAGGGGGAGCAGCACAATCCAATTACAACCAATTGTGAATATAATTTAAAGTGACAGTGTAACACCAAAGGCACTCTGAACACATTGCACGGTAGTGAAAAAAATATGTGATAATTATAAAATCAAACAGTGACTGCAATACAACCTATCCCATCAATATGATATCACGCGAGGTCATGACATCATCAGCGATGATATATATCTTTCAGTAATGCGTAAAACACAAAATTACGAGAATTAACAAAAAATATCTCACGAGTGAGTAAGTGAACGATGAGGTGACACTTATAAGTGAGTTTTGTTCTACTGACTGGGGTCTTTGTCTTGACACTGACCCTTGTCCCATGATACACACAGAGACACACTAAGCCCTCCACGGCTCCGGCACAAATACCAAGTTAAACCTCTGCCCCCACATGTATTCTGACACTGGCACGTGGGGGGGGATATTGATAAACATGCGCCAAATAATGCGTGTGCCCTCTTTTTTTAAAGCAGTCACCTGAGAGAGTCTGCACCGGCTCAGCCACTCTCACACTTCCAGCTTGCGGCGGCATTCATTGCGCAAGCGCAGTGGGTGTATAAAGAGTCAAGAGCTGAAAAGTGCCTGATTAGAGTCAAAGGGGTTTGTCGGAGGTTCTTCCCCCTCACTATAAAGTGTTGGTGTGATCATAAAAAGCACAACTGCCGTTATACTTAACATTGCCGAACAAGATATTATTTATCTTTCCCTAGCACTTTACAGTACAATATAAAAAGTCCTTATTTTGCCCTTTTTGACTTGTACCTCTCACTCTCCAGATCCCTGCACGCTCCGTATAAAAGCTTCTCTATCTATCAGATATCCTAATCTTTCGGAAGGTATCAGAGGTCAGTGGGACACGTGCAAGCTTGACTCCACTGCCAAAAGTCAGAACGCATCATTGTGATAATGAATTGGTTGCATTTAAACTGAGCTGACCTTTCTTGGTCACTTACTGAGTTGGGGAAAAGAGAAAAGTCAGAGCAGTTCACCATTTATTAAATAAAAAGACAGGTATGGTGAAAACAAGAGGGATAAACACAATTTCAACCCAAAGGAAAGAGCACTGAGTCTTATCAAACTCAGGACAAGTCCAAGAGTTCTTATAACCTTAGATAAAGATCTAAGTTAGAACCTCATGTTAACACCTCACCTTCCTTCCCAATTTCTTTCCACCTATTTCTGTTATCTCTTTCATTCGATCTGCACACACGTCTACTTGCTCTCCTGAGCTCTCCTGAGCTCTCCTGAGCTCTCCTGAGTTCTCCTGAGCTCTCCTGAGCTCTCCTGAGCTCCAGGATTTTTATCCCACCCTTTATCAGCAAGTCTCTTCCCATCGTGTCTCAATTCTGCCTACTCCAAGCCTAAGGAAAAATATCTTCATTTACCCCAAATCTACCCCATCTTCTTGGACCCCCACATTGAGAACGGATTTGCCTTTCCTGCTGTCACACAGTCTCTTTGGCCAGTCTGTCCTTGTCTGGTCTTCTTTTCTAATATTTAATAGACTATACATCTATAATTCATATAAAACCCTCTCTACAAACCTACCTACAACTCCTCCCATTACTTCATATAACCCTCTCTATAACTCCTCCCATTACACCATATAATCCCTCCCTATAACTCCTCCCATTACACCATATAACCCCTCTCTATAAATCCTCCTATTACTCCATATAACCCTCCCTATAACTCCTCCTATTACTCCATATAACTCCTCCTATTACTCCTCATATTACTCCATATAACCCTCCATATAACTCCTCCTATTACTCCATATAACTCTCCCTATAACTCCTCATATTACTCCATATAACTCCTCCCTATAACTCCTCCTATTACTCCCTATAACTCCTCCTATTACTCCATATAACCCTCCATATAACTCCTCCTATTACTCCATATAACCCTCCATATAACTCCTCCTATTACTCCATATAACCCTCCCTATAACTGCTCCTATTACTCCATATAACCCTCCCTATAACTCTTCCTATTACTCCATATAACCCTCCCTATAACTCCTCTTATTACTCCATATAACTCCTCCTCTTACTCCATATAACCCTTCCTATAACTCCTCCTATTACTCCATATAACCCTCTCTATAACTCCTCCTATTACTCTATATAACCCTCCCTATAACTCCTCCTATTACTCCATATAACTCCTCCTATTACTCCAAATAACCCTCCCTATAACTCCTCCTATTACTCCATATAACCCTCCCTATAACTCCTCCCATTACTCCATATAACTCCTCCAATAACTCCTCCTATTACTCCATATAACTCCTCCCTATAACTCCACCTATTACTCCATATAACCCTCCCTATAACTCCTCATATTACTCCATATAACTCCTCCCTATAACTCCTCCTATTACTCCATATAACTCCTCCCTACAATCATGGAGGGGCATCCCAGTGGGTGTTTGCGGACGGCAAAAAGCCCTCCTGGAAAGTGCTGCCCAAGGCATCCGTCTAGACTGCCTCGTGGAAAATACTGCCCTGTACACAGTGTATTGAGCAATAAAATGCTACTGTTTGTAATAATAAAACGGCCCTAGCAGATCAGAAAAGAGCATGGATGTTCATTAGCTCTGTCCAAAAATAAGAAGCTGTCCCTTTAATCCTCTGAATAATGTAGAATATTACACTGAAAGTAACAGGCTCATATCAGTAACCCATCAAACAAACACTGATCCACAAATGAAGCCATAGATATGGGCCCTGTAACAGAGCCAATGGTTTATGGGTTTATGGGGGGGGGGGGGGGTTGTTAGATGCCTTGGGCCCTTTTCCTTAACTCCCACTAATGCAAGTGGCCAAAGAGGGACACTTTAGGGTGGTGGGTAAGGGGGTCTGTGGCAATTCCAAGGGTTTCGGAGATGGTTTTACAATCTAGAGATCACTATTTATTTGATCAGATAAATCCCAAAATATTATATTTGAACAGATTAATTTAGAGTCACTTTTACTGCCCTTTTATGCCATGTTATATTGCTGTGATGCACAGATAGACCCCAAACACCCTATATAAGCTTTTAGAAAGGCGATATAAGGGGGATCAATGTCCAAAATATACCAAAGTAGGGATGGTGGTTAGGTGAGCTTTGATGCCCCATTATGTATTGATTCCTTGATTCTCTCAAATCTTAGTGGCGATGTGAAAAGTTACCTCGCACAGAGTCTTAAGTTGCAGAATTTGGGTTTCCTCTAGCGACGAGGGGAGTCTTTTGGGAGATATAAATTCAAGCACCAGATCTTTTTTCAGATCTGCATCCTTTTTGAACTTAATAACTTGATGGACGGATGTCTCCATCCAAGGTGGATGGGTCAGATGTCAGCCATGGATTAATACCAAACAGTGGTTTAGGGGTAGGGTGTTTACTGTGGACAAAGCATGTAACTGGGCTATCAGGTGTAGAAGAGCTCTGGCAAGCTGTTGGGCAGGTTTATTTAGGCTGCTTTCCAAATTCAGTCCCCACATTGGATTAGCTGTATAAATAACAGCAGTGAGTAGGTAGAGCAGCCTCCGGAGAGGAAAGTCCCAGGATGGAGATCCTCAGTGCTACATCTTTGCTACTAACTGTCTGCGTGATATGCCTGCTCCTCAGCTTTACCCACGCAAGGAAAAGAGACAGACTGCCCCCCGGCCCCACACCTCTGCCCTTTCTGGGGAACATTCTCCAGCTCGATAGAAAAGAAACGTTCAAATCTTTTATCAAGGTAAGATTGTATCCCTCTTTGCTTGCGTAGCTCCATCAGAAGGTAGACATGTTGGTTAGAATCTTTGGTCAGATGTTCCTTCAAGATTCTAAACATGACTGCCCTGTGATAGACTATACGGAACAAAGAGGGTTGTATTCTTTCCTTAGATCATATCTATTTAAAATGTATTAATTTATTTATTATTTATTCAAGTATATTATTTATTTACTAAATATAGTATTCAGTATTTTACCGGGAGGGATACATTGCATTGATATACTAGGTAGAAAATAATATTACAATTACAAAATACCAGTTGATTATCCATTATTCAAAATGCATCAGGCTTGTATTTTGGATAATTGGTCATTTTCACCAATAAGACATATTAAAAGCCTTTCAGCACTCATGAAATACAGTAGTGGGTATGTGCCGCAGGTGCATATACTACATCCCCATATTCAGTGACTGGCATTACCATTGGCTGTACAATCTGCTTTCTTACTGTGGGGCTTAGACATGATTTGTTTCTGTACAGGGCACCTAGTTTTGGAAACAGATTTGATGAGAGTTTTTCAGTGTGGTGGCCAAAAGATAGATTGGGGTCTAGCCACAAACCTAGCTATTTGAAAGGAGGAATGCAATCAGTGTGCCACTTGATTTTGTTCTAATGCATAGATAGTTCGATTGTTCATAATATTCACATAATTGCATGTGAACACATTTTCCAGGATTTTTGACAATAGAAGGAGCAATTTTATTACATGGTTAGATTAATGGAAAAGGCAAGAGTAGCAGTGGGAATCACTCACCAGTCCTAGAATGCAGGAGAAAAATGATAAGTCACGGCAGCAAAAGTGGTGTCCAGCCACCCAAATAGAAATAAAAATGAGAAAAGACACAACTGGTCTGGGAAGAGAGACACTTAGAAAACGTTCAGCCGTAAATATAGAAGTATTAAATAGATCTGAAATAAATATTAAATAAATAAATATGCAGCTGGGGACAGCAGCGATGCAATGATGAAGACAGAGACCAAGGGTACACAAAAAAAGCATGCAGAAACCACAATAAATAGTATTAAATAAATGAATAGATAAAAAAAATGAGTAAATAAATATAAAAAAATGAAAAACACGTTGGTATGGAATTCGAAGGTGCAGTGATATAGCTCTTTCTGACAGATGTGAAGAACACGTGCCTGCTTCAAAAGAAACAGGGTCCGTGTAACATACAGTTTTGTGGTCCAAAATCAGACAGCGATGAAGTGAAGGGGCCATCGGTCGCCCCCCTCAGTCATGCTCCACCTAGTGAGCTATAAGTAACTCTCTGCCGGGAGATAGTAATTTGGTATAATTGTCTCCAATACAGTTTGACACATGAGGTGGAAGGGTTTAGAGGACTAGCAGTCTACAATTAATGAATTAATAGTTGTCAGATTACAGTACATATAAGGAACATATATGGATATGGGTACCTAGGGTACCTAGGAATGGGGGGGTTCTGAGGTGGAGCAAGCAGTAAGTATAGAAGGGTTTAACTGCTTCGGAGTTGTGGATGAGGATCTACACAATCTTTACATTAAACAAAACATATTTTTTTAAACCTGCCATTATCTCCATCATTGTTTTCCTTTGTTCCTGTATTCCATACTGCCCCCCCCTCCAACATTCCAGCCCTCATTATACCTCAACCTCTCCACAACAATCCCCAAATACTCTGACTATACAAGGTATCCCACCTCTGTATTTCTTTTATGTACACTTAATCCCAGCATATTACATAACAAGCAGATTTCACACACGATACTCCTGCGATTATCACGCAGATCTGTCTGAAGCCTGAGATAACTGCAAATAACTGTAAATAATCGGTATCATGTAACAACAGAGCTCGTTTCAGTTACACTAAAGAGTTATAAAATGATCTTTACATCAAATCAAACATCACAAATCAAATCTGTAAAAGAATTACAAGCCCCTGGTAGACAATGCACGGAATGTATAAAATACGATTTATTGGCAAGTATAGAAGTAATGATCTATAGCGGATACATCAGATGTAACGCGCACTTCAGATTTTGACACCTTGAAAGCAAAAAACGTTTGTACAAGAAGTTTAAAAAAAAAAAAACAATCAGTTTATGCAACCAGCTTAGAACAGTTGTATTATGAATGACACTACATACATAAATATAAATACAACAATATGATGGAATTTCTATAAGTAGGAGAAGGTAGAACACATTCGCCGTTTGTCTTTATTGCATTGGCTTTCCTTTTTGTTTAATAGCAGCATTTTGGAGGTTTTGGATTCGGTTGCATAAAACATACGCAAATCTAATGTGCCATCGATTCTAAAGTGCCATCAATTCTAATGTGCCATCGATTCTAATGCACCATCGATTCTAATGAGCCATCGATTCTAATGAACCATCGATTCTAATGTGCCATAGATTATAATGCACCATTGATTCTAAAGTGCCATTGATTCTAATGCACCATCGATTCTAAAGTGCCATCGATTCTAATGAGCCATCGATTCTAATGCACCATCGATTCTAAAGTGCCATCGATTCTAATGAGCCATCGATTCTAATGAGCCATCGATTCTAATGTGCCATAGATTATAATGCACCATCGATTCTAAAGTGCCATAGATTATAATGTGCCATAGATTATAATGTGCCATCGGTTCTAATGAGCCATCGATTCTAATGTGCCATCGATTCTAATGAGCCATCGATTCCAATGTGCCATCGATTCTAATGTGCCATCGATTCTAATGTGCCATCGATTCTAATGTGCCATCGATTAAGATGGACCACTTGCTCCCCATCTGGCCAAAGAAATTCAAATAGACCTCCTGGAGCAGCAGCAATGGAGGGAGAAGCAGTACACCGTTTTGGTTAGCTAGACAGAGAGAAGAGAAAAAAAAACTGTCAGGCAGCGAAGTGCAGAAAAAAAGCTTTTATTTAATTCTACAACCCCCTTACTGTCTGTCAGAGGGGTTTTGTCTTCTATTTTCATCTGCCTCTAGCTGGTCTCCTCCCCATTCACTCTAACATCCCAGACTTCACTTCCAGACTTCACTACACAGCATTAGCATTTGCTGACTGCAAATCCCATGATGTTCAGCAACTGTTGGTGGGGCTGTGAGAGGGGTTGTGGTGACCTGTGCTCTCCAAGGCACCTAATCTGTTGTTGCTGACTGCAGCTCCTATGACCTACAGCCAACAAATTGGGACTGAACACCATAGGAATTGTTGTCTGGGGTCGCTGTGGTACATGCTGGTCTGTTAGCAGCTACTGCCACAGTAATATAGAATTTCTTTTCCAATGAATCGGTAACTAACATGCCTCACACCAGGAAACCCCTGTCCTGAGCCACCAAATGTAAGGTGGTATTGGGGTGGAAGAGGGGAAATGTACCACTGGGGGCAGTGAATTTTAACACTTGCACATCTATATTAGCAGCACAAGTGGGCTGGTTACTAAATTAGAAGATAATAATAATCTGTACCCTACAGCTTTCAGAGAAGTATGGTCCAGTATACACCATTTACATGGGCATGGAGCGGATCGTTGTTCTCTGCAGCCTTGAGGTGGTAAAGAAGGCTTTGAATGATCATGGAGAAGAGTTTGGAGCCCGGGGGCACATGCCCTTATTGGAGAAGATCAGCTCTGGGGGACATGGTGAGATCTGTCTTTATATACTAGTTCTAATGAATTAAAACAACTTTTAAATGTCAGAGGGGGAGCTGTCCCATAGGTCCCTTCTGTCTGTGTCGCCCTGCAGTGGGAGGGGCAGACTCCATGTCCCATAGCTCCCTCCTCTCTGTGTCTCCCTGCAGGAGGAGGGGAAGACTCCATGTCCCACAGCTCCCTTCTGTCTGTGTCACCCTGCAGTGGGAGGGACCAGTCTAGTCGCCGCCATGTTCATTCTAGATTATTTCTTTTAGGAGTTGTCGCCAGTAACGGGGAGCGGTGGAAGCAGCTGCGGCGCTTCTCTCTGATGACGTTGAGAAATTTCGGGATGGGTAAGAGGAGCATTGAGGAGAGAATTCAGGAGGAAGCGCATTTCCTTACGGAGGAATTCCGCAAAACCAAAGGTGCGTAAAACACAGCCGAAAACGCGAGCTTTCTCCGTACTAACACTGCGCCCAAAGTAACACCGCGGCCTCACCAACATGGGCAATATACACAGACCAGCTGCGTCAATCTGTGTGTAACACCCTGTGAGATTCCCCACCTGGCACCGCGTGAATTATTATCACCGTATAAATAAACGTTATTATTTGGAAACAAAGCAAATAAAATAACAGACTGTTATAACAGTGACAGATGAACACATCAGGTATGGGGAGAATGGGGCATCCCTCAAAATGGATATCATCACTAAGCCGCTCTCGACCCCTCTGAACTCCGCTACAGACTGTACTGGTACCCGGGAAGCAATGCAGAGTAAGGGCTGCGGACATTGGTCAATTTGAATTCACCTCCCTGGGACTCAGTGGTCGTCCGCCTCCTGATTGGTTGCTGTATATAACACCCTTATATATTACTCATAATTAAATTAAACAGAACAGGAGCAGAGCCACCATCCCTCCTCCATCAGGTGCAAGAAAAGTGTTATCAATGAACTTACCCAGGGTCTGTGCTGTAGAATTCCCCTGCCCCAATGATAATATACCACTGAGCAGAGCCTTGTATCATATAGTAATTAAATAAGCTTTTATTTTCCTTTTGGATAATATTTATTACTTTATATTATGTTATTACAGGATTCCAACTACACAGAGTGAATCTTCTTCCGAGTATGCAAAGCACAGTACAGCTTATTAATGCAAACTGCCTGTAAGGTGCTTTCTTTAATACCAGATCAATAGCACCGTGCACTATAGCTTTCAGTATTCACAGACTCATGGTAAATCTCAGGCTGAAACACATTTCAGCATAAGTTGGTTCAATGATCTGTGGAATATATGTGCAATTAACCATTACAGGAATGTTATATAATTGCTTATACTGCGAATGTAGAGAATAAAAAATGACAAATTGTATATACATTGTATATATAGGATATGCTACACACTGGGCATTTTATAGAGGAACGTGGGGCAGCCTCTGCCCATTGATTGAGTTTAGACAGCAGCCCGTGGGATCAGTTGCCCTCTTGCCCCTTCTTTGCCTGCTCTCCCCTGATTTACAGCCAGTCATTAAGTTTATTTATTTATTCATATTATTACTTAGAAACATAGAAACATAGAATGTGTCAGCAGATACGAACCATTCGGTCCATCTAGTCTGCCCAATTTTTCTAAATACTTTTTTTTACTTCCCGCAGGTCAGGCCATTGATCCCACGTTCTATTTCAGCAAAGCCGTGTCTAATGTCATCTCTTCCGTGGTTTTCGGAAACCGGTTCGAGTACGAGGACAAGGAGTTCCTCAGACTGCTGGGGTACTTACACGAAACATTTAGAGGCTTCAGTTCAGCTTGGACGCAGGTCAGTGTCGCCTCCTGTGAAACAAAGGGAGAAATATTAGGATATCTCAGTGTGACAAACACTGATATCAGTTAATATCTCAGTGTGGCAAACTCTCTCCCCCCCCCCCCCCCCCAGTAAAGTTTGCTCTTTCTTCCACTCAGGGATGAATCAGGTGAGTTTAGATCACAGATGTATTATAGATTCATCCCAAGGCTCAAAACTTACTTCATATTGCAAAATAAATGCAACAAAGAAAAAAATAAAAAATACTTGGCTGCCTGGAGTTTTTTTTTTCTTTGTTTGTTATTCTGCATGAGGCCAACTATATAACACAACTGTGATCAAACCTCACTCAGCCACAACTTCAATTGCATACAGCATTTGCCGAGTAACAGCCTTTTTTTTGGGAGGTGTTTATCATCATATATCAACATTTTATTGATCAAGTGACACTTTATTTGTCACCGCACTATACAGGTGCTTTGTGGTTTCTGTGGTCACCTTACGTGGGGTTTGTCTGTTTCTTTTCAATAGTTTGTGTACTGTTGCCAACCTCTGCTGTACTGTGCCCTCTCTCTTTTGGCCACCCCTTACTCCAATTATTAAAGGGCTACAGTCAGCAAAAAAAGCCCTTTTTGGGGGAAGATCTGAGCCATTTGACCCAAGATGTCAGCCCCCCGATAAAGCAATACAAGCAGAGATGGCTCAGTGAGGTTATTGATTCATTAAGTATTCCTATTTCAAATGCAGTTTTTCAATTAAACATAACTTCATTTTTTTGCAATTTAACTTGTAACATTCATTCGCCGCTGCTAATACCATTGTAACAATTTACTCAGCCCATTAAATACCCAGAGGTTTTATTTTTTTAATGTTTTTATCGTTGATTTCGGGTATGTCTTTTGCTTTGACTGCATTTAATAAACTGTGTAAATTTGTGAAATATAGTGTTTTTGGGTGCCACCCCCCAGTGACATTACAGCACTAGTATCTCACTTTGGGGCTGGGGACACAGAATGCTGTCTATAAGTCAGAATTCTGACCATAGACTTGCATTGAATGGGAGGGTAATGTAACTATTACATCACAAGGGGGCGGAGTTATGATCCTGTATGATCAGCTCAATCTCCTCTCTTTTTGTTGGAAGGGAGGTAAAAAAGTTGTACACAGCCACCTAGCCCTGCCCACTATGATACACAGGAGCCAGTAAGAGAGCAGGGGAGTATCTTACGTCATCATCATGCAGGTTTTGGCAACAGTTGTAAAGTGAGACTGGCTGGAAGAGTTTGGCCGATGTTGCATCATGCAAAATATTCACAAAATGGAGCCAGGAGACAAACACCTAATTTTATTTTTCCTTTTATATGCAATTAATACAGTCATATAAAAAAAAAGACAACAACAGTGGCATATGATTTATATTTGTGTAAGTGGTATTGTCCCTTTCAGTTGAAATTCCCTTGTCAATGCCCTGCAGTTCCCCACTTCATGAATAAAACCCTTAGATGATGGGGAAGGGGGAACTGGCACATAGTAGTGCGCTCCTACAAAAATACCAACAAGAATAATATTTATATGAATGTATTAATGGTTCTATGTAAAGGTCATCTCCCATGTTGAGTATAGAGAAGGTTCCCTTTAAGGGAACTGCGTGTGCTGGCCCCTTTAACATGTCACCATTATACATGGCCTCCAGCTGTCACTTAGACGACTTATCATCCAGTATATTAAAAGCATGTATTAATGTTTGATATTTCACAGATGTATAACATGTATCCCAAGATTTTTGGTAAATTCCCCGGCCCCCTCAGCCAGCTCTTTCATGCCGTGGAGGGGCTTCAGGCATTTATTACTGAACGAATCAAAATGCACAGAGAGACCCTGGATCCCAATTCCCCCAGAGACTTCATCGACTGCTTCCTAGTAAAGATGGATCAGGTGAGTGTGGTAGATGTGTATGTCTAATGAAATAGACTCAAAATAATTATAAGTTAAAGGTTTTTATTTTGTTTTTAAACTCTTTTCATCTCAACTAATTGTGTTACATATAGATGTTCTAGAATTTGACAGTAGCTTTTATAGAATGGGATACTGACAAAATGGAATGTGGTGTTGGATTTAATAGAATGGTATGATGATTCAATAGAATGTTATGGTGATAGGATAGAATGTTATGGTGATAGGATAGAATGTTATGGTGATAGGATAGAATGTTATGGTGATAGGATAGAAGGTGATAGTGATAGGATAGAATGTTATGGTGATAGGATAGAATGTTATGGTGATAGAATGTTTTGATAATAGAATGTTATGGCGATAAGATAGGATATTATGAAAATAGAGAAGGATAGAATAATATGTTAAGGTGGTGCAATACAATGTAATGATGATCTAATAGAATGTTATGGTGACAGAATGTTATGATGATAGAATTTTATGGTGATAGGATAGAATGTTATGGTGAATGGATGGAATGTTATGATATAAAGTTATGTTGATTGAATGTGTTACATATATATTTTCTAGAATGTGATAGTAATAGCTGTTGTAGAATGTAATATTGACAAAATGGAATGTGGTCTTAGATGTAATAGAATGTTATGATTAAATAGAGGGTGATGGTGATAGGATAGAATGTTATGGTGATAGAATGCTATGGTGATACAATAGAATGTTATGGTGATGTATTAGACTGGTATGGTGATAGGATACCATGTTACAGGGATATTATAGAATGTTATGACCATATAATAGAATGTTATGGTGATTTGATATAATTTTATGATAATAAAAGGAAATGTTGTGATAAGAATGTTGGTGATAGAATAGAATGCTATGGTGATATAATACAATTTGAAGATGCTATAATAGAATGCTATGGTGATAAAATAGAATGTTAAGATGATATAATAGAATGTTATGGTGATATAATAGAATGTTATTGTGACATGATAGAATATTATTGTGATATAATAGAATGATATGGTGATATAATAGAATGTTATTGTGATTAGTAGAATGCTATTGTGATATAATAGAATGTTATGGCGACACAGTAGAATGTTATTGTGATAAAATAGAATGTTATGATGATATAAGAGAATGTTATTGTGATATAATAGAATGTTATTGTGATATAATAGAATGTTATGATGACACAGGATAATGTTATTGTGATTTAATAGAATGTTATTGTGATATAATAGAATGTTATGATGACACAATATAATGTTATTGTTATATAATAGAATGCAATGATGATAGAATGTTATGCTGACACGGTAGAATGTTATTGTGATATGATAGAATGTTATGCTGACACAGTAAAATGTTATTGTGATATAATAGAATGTTATGGTGATAAAATAGAATGTTATTGTGATATAATAGAATGTCATTGTGATATAATAGAATGTCATTGTGATATGATAGAATGTTATGCTGACACAGTACAATGTTATTGTGATATAATAGAATGCTATGGTGATATAATAGAATGTTATTGTGGTATAATAGAATGTGATGACACAGTAGAATGTTATGGTGATATAATAGAATGTTATTGTGATATAATAGAATGTCATTGTGATATAATAGAATGTTATTGTGATATAATAGAATGTCATTGTGATATGATAGAATGTTATGCTGACACAGTACAATGTTATTGTGATATAATAGAATGCTATGGTGATATAATAGAATGTTATTGTGGTATAATAGAATGCTATGGTGATATAATAGAATGTTATTGTGATATAATAGAATGCTATGGTGATATAATAGAATGTTATTGTGGTATAATAGAATGTGATGACACAGTAGAATGTTATTGTGATATAATGTGATGTTGAATAGTACATTATGTAAGTGGGAATATTACTTTCTCTCAGTATGTCTGTTATATCTGTCATATTTATTACAGGAGAAGGATATACCTAACACTGAGTTTCACATGGATGGGATTGTAAACACCACCTTTGACCTGTTTGGAGCTGGCACAGAAACAGTCAGCACCACCCTGCGATACGGACTGATGATTCTTCTAAAACACCCAGATGTGGAAGGCGAGTATGTTATAGAATTCTGTAATGGTACTAAAATAGTATATAATGCAATACAGTACAATGCAATATACTGTTATACAATATAATGCAATACAGAACAATGCAATATAATATAATGCAATATAATGCAATATAGAACAATGCAATATAATATAATGCAATATAATGCAATACAGTACAATGCAATATAATATAATACAATATAATGCAATACAGAATAATGCAATATAATATAATACAATATAATGCAATACAGTACAATGCAATATAATATAATGCAATATAATGCAATACAGAACAATGCAATATAATATAATACAATATAATGCAATACAGAACAATGCAATATAATATAATACAATATAATGCAATACAGAATAATGCAATATAATATAATACAATATAATGCAATACAGAACAATGCAATATAATATAATGCAATATAATGCAATATAGAACAATGCAATATAATATAATACAATATAATGCAATATAGAACAATGCAATATAATATAATACAATATAATGCAATACAGTACAATGCAATATAATATAATACAATATAATGCAATACAGAACAATGCAATATACTGTTATACAATATAATGCAATACAGAACAATGCAATATAATATAATACAATATAATGCAATACAGTACAATGCAATATAATATAATACAATATAATGCAATACAGTACAATGCAATATAATATAATACAATATAATGCAATACAGAACAATGCAATATAATATAATACAATATAATGCAATACAGTACAATGCAATATAATATAATACAATATAATGCAATACAGAATAATGCAATATAATATAATACAATATAATGCAATACAGAATAATGCAATATAATATAATGCAATATAATGCAATACAGTACAATGCAATATAATATAATACAATATAATGCAATATAGAACAATGCAATATAATATAATACAATATAATGCAATATAGAACAATGCAATATAATATAATACAATATAATGCAATACAGAACAATGCAATATAATATAATACAATATAATGCAATATAGAACAATGCAATATAATATAATACAATATAATGCAATATAGAACAATGCAATATAATATAATACAATATAATGCAATACAGAACAATGCAATATACTGTTATACAATATAATGCAATACAGAACAATGCAATATAATATAATACAATATAATGCAATACAGTACAATGCAATATAATATAATACAATATAATGCAATACAGTACAATGCAATATAATATAATACAATATAATGCAATACAGAATAATGCAATATAATATAATACAATATAATGCAATACAGAATAATGCAATATAATATAATGCAATATAATGCAATACAGTACAATGCAATATAATATAATACAATATAATGCAATATAGAACAATGCAATATAATATAATACAATATAATGCAATATAGAACAATGCAATATAATATAATACAATATAATGCAATACAGAACAATGCAATATAATATAATACAATATAATGCAATACAGAACAATGCAATATAATATAATACAATATAATGCAATACAGAATAATGCAATATAATATAATACAATATAATGCAATACAGAATAATGCAATATAATATAATACAATACAATCCAATGCAATATAATATAATGCAATACAGTACAATGCAATATAATATAATACAATATAATCCAATGCAATATAATATAATGCAATACAGTACAATGCAATATAATATAATACAATATAATGCAATACAGAACAATGCAATATAATATAATACAATATAATGCAATATAGAACAATGCAATATAATATAATGCAATATAATGCAATACAGAACAATGCAATATAGTATAATACAATCCAATCGAATGCAATATAATATAATACAATACAATATAATGCAATTCAATCCAATGCAATATAATATAATGCAATACAATACAATGTAATATAATATAAGGCAATACAATATAATATAATACTATATAATGCAATACAGTACAATGCAATATAATATAATGCAATATAATATAATACAATACAATATAATGCAATCCAATCCAATGCAATATAATATAATGCAATACAATACAATGCAATATAATATAAGGCAATACAATATAATATAATACTATATAATGCAATACAGCACAATGCAATATAATATAATGCAATATAATATAATACAATACAATATAATGCAATCCAATCCAATTCAATATAATATAATGCAATACAATACAGTGCAATATAATATAAGACAATACAATACAATATAATATAATACTATATAATGCTTACAGAAACTCCTTGAAACTCCTTGATCTAGTGGAAGATTTGTACAGAAAATACAGTTAGATAGAACCAGGCAGCCCATCCCGTCAGCCAGTTCACTTCCAAAAACATGGAGTATTGTTCCTCTCTGCTGTTTGTTCTTGGGTCATGCCTGGGTTAGCTCAACTGTGACATTAAACTGAGATCATATTGCCTGGTGGACTCCAGATCCATTGGTTCATTAAAATTGAAACAATTTCTAGTAGTCAAGTGACTTACACCAAGTCTAAACCTAGACCCTATCCACAAGATGTTTCCAAATAATCTAGCACTTGCCATCAAAGAGAACATGGACATGTCACGAATCAGTGGAGTACAGTGTGTCCAGTCCTATATTTATCATGTATTGTCTTGCTCTCTTGTTTATTATCTATGCTGGCTTCTGACTTTACCTTATGTACTTGTACCTTGTATTTACCATTTACCTTCTTAGACTCTCAGCCTAGTCCTGTGTTTGTGCTGTGGTTTTGTATCTCTCCTTTAAGTCTGTTACTATGCCTTTTGTCTATACCCTATCTGTCTCTAACCTTGTATTTATTCTCCTCAGTTCGGTTTCTGCTTTGCCCTGCTCCTGTCAGTTTTCAGTTCTGATTCTGCTCCAGTGCACTGCTTTCCTTCATTAGCCTTATATGCTATATTCTGTTTGGTCCTGTTGTAGTTTGGTATACAGCTATCCCTCTGCTTAGCCTGTATCAGCCTGTAGCACCCTGCTTGTTCTGTTGGAGTGGTTGTGTTCCTTTTCTGCTATGGGGTGTCTGCAGGATGTATCCTGTGCCTGTCTTGCTTACTGGATATAGCAGCTGCTACCTCAGGGCTCTGGTATGTGGCTGAATCAACCTTGGGGCCTCAAGCCTCCAGCAGAGTGATTAAACATCTGTGTGTACATTGTGTTAGAATTATTGTTTCTCAGACATTTTAAAATAAATACTTTTTTTTCATGGAAACCATCGTGTAGACCACACATCCTGCCTTTCTTCCCTCTACTGAGTCCGACAACAAAGATTCAAACTCATAAAAATAGGAAAGTAACCTCTGAGCAAAACAAAGGTCCATATTGTCTATCCCAAAGTCAAGCGTGACCTAAGTTAGTGCCTGGGCTCTGTACTGCTCATTATTTTGTTATGTCAGGATTAGCTAATTGCCACAATTACCATTTATGTTCACAGAGCGCTTACACCAGGAGATTGACCACGTCATTGGAAGTAACAGAGCCCCTTGCATTGAAGATCGGTCCCGAATGCCGTACACAGACGCCGTTATCCATGAGATCCAGAGATACATTGACCTCATACCATTGGGACTTCCTCACAGAGTCACTCAAGATGTTGAATTAAATAACTACCTCATTCCAAAGGTGAGAATGAGGCCCTTTCTTTTTCTCAACTTGTGGTGCTTCCATATAATTGAATTAAGCAGCTTCTTAAGCATCTACTTGCTTGGGAGTCACCATCAGTTTTGGAGATGAGGTAAGAAGACATTTTTGGCTTATGGTCCCTTGGACCTCAAACCATCTCTTCCCATCTCACCCAACTTGGGACCCTGAACATACAAGATGTCCCCCATCTGCAGAACACACAGTATGTACAGCTTGAAGAAAAGACGAAAGAGAGGTCTTTATTATAAGGAAGAGAAACGAAGCAGCTGCTTAATTCATAATATGGGGTGATGGTGGGGATTATTTATGGGGGTCTCTCTCTCTCTACGTTCCCAGGGCACCACCGTCTACCCCATGCTGAGTTCCGTTCTACAGGACCCCAAGCAGTTTAAATACCCGCACGATTTTAACCCCAGCCACTTCCTGGATGAGGAGGGGAAGTTCCGCAAGAATGATGCGTTCATGCCGTTTTCCTCAGGTATCTGCTCGATGCGTAGACCTAGCCTCGGTTTGACATGGTTACATTGTTACTTGCGTTATGTACGGAAGGTCCTCCCTCTGCCGAACATGCATTGGGGTGCTATTAGGCTATGCGCTTATTTATAAATCAGAGTCCCAACGGATGTCGGAAATCTACGCGACCTCCATCAGCGATGCTGTCTTTACTTTTCAAGATACTCTTCAGTGATGAGTCAGGTTAGGTCCTTAATATCTGAAGCGAAATTGAGTCTTGTGTCTGCAGTAGATGAGAGGTATTAAATTATCCAGGACCTAAAGCTTAAGCAGAGACCACACTCTCTGATTGTTTCTATAAATACTGTGATGGGTAATGCCCCTTTTCTTATCCTTTAGGAAAGAGGATCTGCGCGGGGGAAGGTCTGGCACGAATGGAGCTCTTCCTCTTCCTCACCACCATCCTACAGAACTTCACCCTGACCTCTCCAATGGACAGAGAAGACATTGACTTGACCCCAGAATTGAGTGGATTCGGCAACATCCCTCGCCCCTACCAGCTGTGCTTCGTGACACGCTAATTCTAGTTTTCTGTTATTTATTTTTTTATTATGACTATGATTTTAACAGTCAATGTAACAGATTTTGTGGACACATGGGGCCTGCCTCCCACCTCTCATACAGGTTCGGAGTAAACATGTGGGATCCAAAATGGCAGTCTAATAAATGATTAACCTGTACTACCGCAGATAACGATGTTTACTGTAAAGAAATAATCTCACAGAATCATTATAAGTAAGTGCTATCGATGATAAATAAGGTATAGGTGGCATTTGTGACGATTATATTTTTCTGTTTTCAAAGAATCTAATATTTTGTGATTTCAAATAAATTATAAAACTTGTGTATATTTAACGTCTGTCTCTTTTCCACTTTATAACTATGGGTCCGAAAGATCCAGAACCGAATCCGTCTTATGTTAAAGAATTTACTAGGCAGGGAGGGTCTGTGTCAGACACTGTATGGATAAAAATATATATGGAATATACTGCATGGGGCAGACAACAAGAAAATTAGCTGACACTCAAAAAAAAAATTAAACAGAAGCAGAAAAGGTTGTAGAGTCCATAAAATTGAAGTAATGATCCATGAAATAAAATTACACACTGAGTGGCGAACGTTTCGTAAAAACATTTTTTTTCACCCAAAACCGCCCGATTGGAAGTGGCAAACGACTCGCTCTCATGTACAAAGCCCCAAAATAAAAGAATTAAAATCATCTGTGTGTAAGAACGCCCACACGCCACTGAATGGGTCAAAGCCGCAACCTGAATACAACAGCGACTGCCGAAATGGCCTAATGGGAAGTGGGGGGGGGGGGAAATTACTACATCCAACACCAGGGGCCAATCAATAACCCTATGGGTGTCCAGACACACAAAAAACAAACATCTCAAGGGCTGTGCTTTGTAAATATACTAGATAATGAATGAGCACGTAATACAAAGTCCCAGTGGCAAAGCGAAGGAATGTAACCGTTATTAAACAAATGACACACTGAAATACATGTATCAGATGACTTTAACACCAATACACACAAAGGACATAAATGAAAACTATTGACAGGGGAGACATGCTGGACATAAATGCTGAAAAAAAAGAAAAATTAATTTAAAAAATGATTGTTCATGTATTATTATTATTATTGCTCACATACTCATTTACCCAATAAGAGTTCAATGGTGATAGGACTTTTAGTTCCTAGGCATGGGCGTCCGCAGGGGGGGGGGCAAGGGGGGGCAATTCCCCTTTAAAAAAAAATAATAATATTTTGTTTTATTATTATTATTTTTTTCTCAGTGTGCAGCCTCTAGTTGTCCCTAGGGGACTGCACACCTGTTGCTGGGGTAGGAGGTGGCACCCAAAGCTGTTGCTCTCTGCAACTCTGCTTGCTGTAATCCTGGTCTCCCATCCACATTGGTGCAGGTCTCTGCAGCTGTCAGTCATGCTGCATGGAGAGCCAATGACAGGGGTGCCCGGGGATATGAAGTTATAGCCCCTCCATGTGGCAGCATGACTGACAGAAGAGAGCCTGCAGGGGAAGATACTCAGAGACCATAGCTGAGCCTCTGTAACAGGTAGGAAGAGCTTATAATAGCTTTAAGGTACATGGCAGAGTGGGGTAAATCCAAGGAGATCCCTACCATTTCCCTGAGGTCTCCATTTGTCCAGTCTGAGCAGCTCCTCTGACCAGGCTCTGCTCACATCAACATGGTGACAAGTGGATGGGGCAGAAAAGATAATGGAGGATAAAGTGATGTGATAAATGGAAACAGATTACAAACAAAATGGGATGACATGGGGCAGAAAAGATAATGGAGGATGAAAAGAGGTGATTGATTGGAGCAGAATACAGACAAAATTGTGACATGGGGCAGAAAAGATAAACTGTAGGTGAAAAGAGGTCACTGACATGGAGGAATAAAACACATACAATGATGGGGAAAGAGATGGCAAACATGCAGGAATAAAACATAAAATAGGGGGAAAGAGATGGCAAACATGGAGGAATAAAACACATACAATGATGGGGAAAGAGATGGCAAACATGGAGGAATAAAACACATACAATGATGGGGAAAGAGATGGCAAACATGGAGGAATAAAACACATACAATGATGGGGAAAGAGATGGCAAACATGGAGGAATAAAACACATACAATGATGGGGAAAGAGATGGCAAACATGGAGGAATAAAACACATACAATGATGGGGAAAGAGATGGCAAACATGGAGGAATAAAACACATACAATGATGGGGAAAGAGATGGCAAACATGGAGGAATAAAACACATACAATGATGGGGAAAGAGATGGCAAACATGGAGGAATAAAACACATACAATGATGGGGAAAGAGATGGCAAACATGGAGGAATAAAACACATACAATGATGGGGAAAGAGATGGCAAACATGGAGGAATAAAACACATACAATGATGGGGAAAGAGATGGCAAACATGGAGGAATAAAACACATACAATGATGGGGAAAGAGATGGCAAACATGGAGGAATAAAACACATACAATGATGGGGAAAGAGATGGCAAACATGGAGGAATAAAACACATACAATGATGGGGAAAGAGATGGCAAACATGGAGGAATAAAACATATACAATGATGGGGAAAGAGATGGCAAACATGGAGGAATAAAACACATACAATGATGGGGAAAGAGATGGCAAACATGGAGGAATAAAACACATACAATGATGGGGAAAGAGATGGCAAACATGGAGGAATAAAACACATACAATGATGGGGAAAGAGATGGCAAACATGGAGGAATAAAACATATACAATGATGGGGAAAGAGATGGCAAACATGGAGGAATAAAACACATACAATGATGGGGAAAGAGATGGCAAACATGGAGGAATAAAACATATACAATGATGGGGAAAGAGATGGCAAACATGGAGGAATAAAACACATACAATGATGGGGAAAGAGATGGCAAACATGGAGGAATAAAACACATACAATGATGGGGAAAGAGATGGCAAACATGGAGGAATAAAACACATACAATGATGGGGAAAGAGATGGCAAACATGGAGGAATAAAACACATACAATGATGGGGAAAGAGATGGCAAACATGGAGGAATAAAACACATACAATGATGGGGAAAGAGATGGCAAACATGGAGGAATAAAACATATACAATGATGGCTAAAGAGATGGCAAACATGGAGGAATAAAACACATACAATGATGGGGAAAGAGATGGCAAACATGGAGGAATAAAACATATACAATGATGGGGAAAGAGATGGCAAACATGGAGGAATAAAACATATACAATGATGGGGAAAGAGATGGCAAACATGGAGGAATAAAACACATACAATGATGGGGAAAGAGATGGCAAACATGGAGGAATAAAACACATACAATGATGGGGAAAGAGATGGCAAACATGGAGGAATAAAACACATACAATGATGGGGAAAGAGATGGCAAACATGGAGGAATAAAACATATAAAATAGGGGGAAAGAGATAAAGAAATGTCATGGATTTAGGAATTTGGGTGTTTAGGGAATCTGTTGGTTTGTGTTTATATTGTGTGCTATAGTGTTGTATCTGGTGCTGTGGAGTTATATTGTGTGCTATAGTGTTGTGTCTGGTGCTGTGGAGTTATATTGTGTGCTATAGTGTTGTATCTGGTGCTGTGGAGTTATATTGTGTGCTATAGTGTTGTATCTGGTGCTGTTGAGTTATATTGTGTGCTATAGTGTTGTATCTGGTGCTGTGGAGTTATATTGTGTGCTATAGTGTTGTATCTGGTGCTGTGGGGTTATATTGTGTGCTATAGTGTTGTTTCTGGTGCTGTTGGGTTATATTGTGTGCTATAGTGTTGTGACTGGTGCTGTTGGGTTATATTGTGTGCTATAGTGTTGTGTCTGGTGCTGAGAGGTTACATTGTGTGCTATAGTGTTGTATCTGGTGCTGAGAGGTTACATTGTGTGCTATAGTGTTGTATCTGGTGCTGAGAGGTTATATTGTGTGCTATAGTGTTGTATCTGGTGCTGAGAGGTTATATTGTGTGCTATAGTGTTGTATCTGGTGCTGTGGGGTTATATTGTGTGCTATAGTGTTGTATCTGGTGCTGTGGGGTTATATTGTGTGCTATAGTGTTGTGTCTGGTGCTGTGGGGTTATATTGTGTGCTATAGTGTTGTATCTGGTGCTGAGAGGTTATATTGTGTGCTATAGTGTTGTATCTGGTGCTGAGGGGTTATATTGTGTGCTATAGTGTTGTATCTGGTGCTGAGAGGTTATATTGTGTGCTATAGTATTGTATCTGGTGCTGAGAGGTTATATTGTGTGCTATAGTGTTGTATCTGGTGCGGTGGGGTTATATTGTGTGCTATAGTGTTGTATCTGGTGCTGTGGAGTTATATTGTGTGCTATAGTGTTGTGTCTGGTGCTGTTGGGTTATATTGTGTGCTATAGTGTTGTATCTGGTGCTATGGGGTTATATTGTGTGCTATAGTGTTGTGTCTGGTGCTGTTGGGTTATATTGTGTGCTATAGTGTTGTGTCTGGTGCTGTGGGGTTATATTGTGGGCTATAGTGTTGTGTCTGGTGCTGTTGGGTTATATTGTGTGCTATAGTGTTGTATCTGGTGCTGTGGGGTTATATTGTGTGCTATAGTGTTGTGTCTGGTGCTGTTGGGTTATATTGTGTGCTATAGTGTTGTATCTGTTGCTTTGTGTTTATATTGTGTGCTATAGTGTTGTGTCTGGTGCTGTTAGGTTATATTGTGTGCTATAGTGTTGTGTCTGGTGCTGTTGGGTTATATTGTGTGCTATAGTGTTGTTTCTGGTGCTGTGGGGTTATATTGTGTGCTATAGTGTTGTATCTGTTGCTTTGTGTTTATATTGTGTGCTATAGTGTTGTGTCTGGTGCTGAGGGGTTATATTGTGTGCTATAGTGTTGTGTCTGGTGCTGTTGGGTTATATTGTGTGCTATAGTGTTGTATCTGGTGCTGTGGGGTTATATTGTGTGCTATAGTGTTGTATCTGGTGCTGTTGGGTTATATTGTGTGCTATAGTGTTGTATCTGGTGTTGTGGGGTTATATTGTGTGCTATAGTGTATCTGGTGCTGTGGGGTTATATTGTGTGCTATAGTGTTGTATCTGGTGCTGTGGGGTTATAGTGTGTGCTATAGTGTTGTATCTGGTGCTGTGGGGTTATATTGTGTGCTATAGTGTTGTGTCTGGTGCTGTGGGGTTATATTGTGTGCTATAGTGTTGTATCTGGTGCTGTGGGGTTATATTGTGTGCTATAGTGTTGTTTCTGGTGCTGTTGGGTTACATTGTGTGCTATAGTGTTGTGTCTGGTGCTGTTGGGTTATATTGTGTGCTATAGTGTTGTATCTGGTGCTGTGAGGTTATATTGTGTGCTATAGTGTTGTATCTGGTGCTGTGGGGTTATATTGTGTGCTATAGTGTTGTATCTGGTGCTGTTGGGTTATATTGTGTGCTATAGTGTTGTATCTGGTGCTGAGAGGTTATATTGTGTGCTATAGTGTTGTATCTGGTGCTGTTGGGTTATATTGTGTGCTATAGTGTTGTATCTGGTGCTGTGGGGTTATATTGTGTGCTATAGTGTTGTTTCTGGTGCTGTTGGGTTACATTGTGTGCTGTAGTGTTGTATCTGGTGCTGAGAGGTTATATTGTGTGCTATAGTGTTGTATCTGGTGCTGTGGGGTTATATTGTGTGCTATAGTGTTGTGTCTGGTGCTGTGGGGTTATATTGTGTGCTATAGTGTTGTGTCTGGTGCTGAGAGGTCATATTGTGTGCTATAGTGTTGTATCTGTTGCTTTGTGTTTATATTGTGTGCTATAGTGTTGTGTCTGGTGCTGTTACATAGAAACATAGAATGTGTCGGCAGATAAGAAGCATTCTGTCCATCTTGTCTGCCCAATTTTGTCCACATTAAATGCCAGTTGCCACTGCTCTGAATATTTTTCTAGTTTATCCAAATCATTTGCCATTTGGCTTATCCCTCCATGAATATCAACCCTGCTGCAAATCTTTGGATCATCAGCAAAAAGACATACTTTGCCAACAAGACCTTCTGCATTGTGTGCTATAGTGTTGTATCTGGTGCTGTTTGGTTATATTGTGTGCTATAGTGTTGTATCTGGTGCTGTGGGGTTATATTGTGTGCTATAGTGTTGTGTCTGGTGCTGTTGGGTTATATTGTGTGCTATAGTATTGTGTCTGGTGCTGTGGGGTTATATTGTGTGCTATAGTGTTGTATCTGGTGCTGTGAGGTTATATTGTGTGCTATAGTGTTGTTTCTGGTGCTGTTGGGTTATATTGTGTGCTATAGTGTTGTGTCTGGTGCTGTTGGGTTATATTGTGTGCTATAGTGTTGTATCTGGTGCTGTGGGGTTATATTGTGTGCTATAGTGTTGTATCTGGTGCTGTTGGGTTATATTGTGTGCTATAGTGTTGTTTCTGGTGCTGTTGGGTTATATTGTGTCCTATAGTGTTGTTTCTGGTGCTGTTGGGTTATATTGTGTGCTATAGTGTTGTTTCTGGTGCTGTTGGGTTATATTGTGTCCTATAGTGTTGTTTCTGGTGCTGTTGGGTTATATTGTGTCCTATAGTGTTGTTTCTGGTGCTGTTGGGTTATATTGTGTGCTATAGTGTTGTATCTGGTGCTGTTGGGTTATATTGTGTGCTATAGTGTTGTGTCTGGTGCTGAGAGGTTACATTGTGTGCTATAGTGTTGTGTCTGGTGCTGAGAGGTTACATTGTGTGCTATAGTGTTGTTTCTGGTGCTGTTGGGTTATATTGTGTGCTATAGTGTTGTATCTGGTGCTGTGGAGTTATATTGTGTGCTATAGTGTTGTATCTGGTGCTGTTGAGTTAAATTGTGTGCTATAGTGTTGTATCTGGTGCTGTTGGTTTATAGTGTGTGCTATAGTGTTGTGTCTGGTGCTGTTGGGTTATATTGTGTGCAATAGTGTTGTGTCTGGTGCTGAGGGGTTATATTGTGTGCTATAGTGTTGTGACTGGTGCTGTTGGGTTATATTGTGTGCTATAGTGTTGTATCTGGTGCTGTTAGGTTATATTGTGTGCTATAGTGTTGTGTCTGGTGCTGTTGGGTTATATTGTGTGCTATAGTGTTGTATCTGGTGCTGTGGGGTTATATTGTGTGCTATAGTGTTGTATCTGGTGCTGTTGGTTTATAGTGTGTGCTATAGTGTTGTGTCTGGTGCTGTGGGGTTATATTGTGTGCTATAGTGTTGTGTCTGGTGCTGTGGGGTTATATTGTGTGCTATAGTGTTGTGTCTGGTGCTGTTAGGTTATATTGTGTGCTATAGTGTTGTGTCTGGTGCTGTTGGGTTATATTGTGTGCTATAGTGTTGTGTCTGGTGCTATGGGGTTATATCTTTGCTATGTTGTTCTATCTGTTGCTGTGGAGTTTCAGCTAGAGCTCTGGATATTTATCTGGTGCTGTGGTTTATATCTTGTGTCATGGGTTTTTAGCTGGTACCGCGGGTTAATATCTGGTGTTGTGGGTCTATATCTGGCACAGTGGATCTATATTTGGTGCAGTGAGGCTATATCTAGTGTGGTTTGTTTATATCTGGTGCTGTGGATCTATATTTGGTGCAGTGAGGCTATATCTAGTGTGGTTGGTTTATATCTGGTGCTGTGGATCTGTATCTGGTGCAGTGGTTATATCTAGTGTGGTTGGTTTATATCTGGTGCTGTGGATCTATATTTGGTGCAGTGAGGTTATATCTAGTGTGGTTGGTTTATATCTGGCACAGTGGGTCTATATTTGGTGCAGTGAGGCTATATCTAGTGTGGTTGGTTTATATCTGGTGCTGTGGATCTGTATCTGGTGCAGGGTTTATTAACCCTTTGCATGCCTTCACTGATAATGACAAAGCTCCTCCACTTAATGATAACTTGTCAAAAAGAGGCGCGGCGCAGAAAGGATGACGGTAAAATTATGCCCCCCCCCCTGAAAAAATGTCTGCTGATGCCCATGTTCCTAGGTGTTAATAAATAGCAGTAACTTGTTTACAGGTCAGTCCTTCCTAGGACCAAAGTGTACTAATGACAGTGACATGTTTATGGGTCAGTCCTTCCTAGGACCAAAGTATACTAATGACAGTGACATGTTTATGGGTCAGTCCTTCCTAGGACCAAAGTGTACTAATGACAGTGACATGTTTACAGGTCAGTCCTTCCTAGGACCAAAGTGTACTAATGACAGTGACATGTTTATGGGTCAGTCCTTCCTAGGACCAAAGTGTACTAATGAAAATGACATGTTTATGGGTCAGTCCTTCCTAGGACCAAAGTGTACTAATGACAGTGACATGTTTATGGGTCAGTCCTTCCTAGGACCAAAGTGTACTAATGACAGTGACATGTTTATGGGTCAGTCCTTCCTAGGACCAAAGTGTACTAATGACAGTGACATGTTTATGGGTCAGTCCTTCCTAGGACCAAAGTGTACTAATGACAGTGACATGTTTATGGGTCAGTCCTTCCTAGGACCAAAGTGTACTAATGACAGTGACATGTTTATGGGTCAGTCCTTCCTAGGGCCATAGTGTACTAATGACAGTGACATGTTTATGGGTCAGTCCTTCCTAGGACCAACGTGTACTAATGACAGTGACATGTTTATGGGTCAGTCCTTCCTAGGGCCAAAGTGTACTAATGACAGTGACATGTTTATGTGTCAGTCCTTCCTAGGACCAACGTGTACTAATGAAAATGACATGTTTATGGGTCAGTCCTTCCTAGGACCAAAGTGTACTAATGACAGTGACATGTTTATGGGTCAGTCCTTCCTAGGACCAAAGTGTACTAATGACAGTGACATGTTTATGTGTCAGTCCTTCCTAGGACCAAAGTGTACTAATGACAGTGACATGTTTATGGGTCAGTAATTCCTAGGGCCAAAGTGTACTAATGAAAGTGACATGTTTATGGGTCAGTCCTTCCTAGGGCCAAAGTGTACTTATGACAGTGACATGTTTATGGGTCAGTCCTTCCTAGGACCAAAGTGTACTAATGACAGTGACATGTTTATGGGTCAGTCCTTCCTAGGACCAAAGTGTACTAATGACAGTGACATGTTTATGGGTCAGTCCTTCCTAGGACCAAAGTGTACTAATGACAGTGACATGTTTATGGGTCAGTCATTCCTAGGGCCAAAGTGTACTTATGACAGTGACATGTTTATGGGTCAGTCCTTCCTAGGACCAAAGTGTACTAATGACAGTGACATGTTTATGGGTCAGTCCTTCCTAGGACCAAAGTGTACTAATGACAGTGACATGTTTATGGGTCAGTCCTTCCTAGGACCAAAGTGTACTAATGACAGTGACATGTTTATGGGTCAGTCATTCCTAGGGCCAAAGTGTACTAATGACAGTGACATGTTTATGGGTCAGTCCTTCCTAGGGCCAAAGTGTACTTATGACAGTGACATGTTTATGGGTCAGTCCTTCCTAGGACCAAAGTGTACTAATGACAGTGACATGTTTATGGGTCAGTCCTTCCTAGGACCAAAGTGTACTAATGACAGTGACATGTTTATGGGTCAGTCCTTCCTAGGATCAAAGTGTACTAATGACAGTGACATGTTTATGGGTCAGTCCTTCCTAGGACCAAAGTGTACTAATGACAGTGACATGTTTATGGGTCAGTCCTTCCTAGGGCCAAAGTGTACTAATGACAGTGACATGTTTATGGGTCAGTCCTTCCTAGGACCAAAGTGTACTAATGACAGTGACATGTTTATGGGTCAGTCCTTCGTAGGACCAAAGTGTACTAATGACAGTGACATGTTTATGGGTCAGTCCTTCCTAGGACCAAAGTGTACTAATGACAGTGACATGTTTATGGGTCAGTCCTTCCTAGGACCAAAGTGTACTAATGACAGTGACATGTTTATGGGTCAGTCCTTCCTAGGACCAAAGTGTACTAATGACAGTGACATGTTTATGGGTCAGTCCTTCCTAGGACCAAAGTGTACTAATGACAGTGACATGTTTATGGGTCAGTCCTTCCTAGGATCAAAGTGTACTAATGACAGTGACATGTTTATGGGTCAGTCCTTCCTAGGGCCAAAGTGTACTAATGACAGTGACATGTTTTTTTAGTCCTTCCTGTAAATCACAGCCTCAGTTGCTGTGTTATAGTTGCTAGACTGGCCCTAGCGGCAGTCTGAAATATTACAACTAAGGAAAAAACAATAGTTATGGTTGAGATCTAGGGTTAGGGTTACAGTAAGGGTTAAGGTCACTGTAGGGGGGAAATGCTATTTTAGGTTATTGCCTTATAACATTCCAAAGACTACAGAAAAACATGTAATCATGGATTATTTATAAACTCAGGACAAAATTTTGAAACTATTTATATGGGGTCTTTTTTACTGTTTGTAATTGTGTAAGAAAAAGTTAAGGTCAAAGGTAGAAAAATTATGTTTTACATTTTGTATCATATTTTATAATTTATTATAGTAAATGAGAAGATATGATGAAAAAATGGTATCTTAAGAAAGTCCCTTTCTTATGGCAATAAAAACAGTATATAATATGGGTGGGTATAATAAAACCAAAAACAATAGAGTTAAAGTTAAACACAAAACAGCTGAATTGAAAAACCAGGCTCTGTCACTAAGGGGTTAAGGAAAGTGAATTTGCAAAGCGATACAGAGACAAAATGGTGGCGTTGTCCCTCCCATGACTTTATACTAGAATTCCCGTCTCAGATGTCTGAATCTTCTCCTCTGCAATATAATCTCGTTATATAATAGTACTTTCTAATCCCCAAAACACCTTTCCGTTCCAGCTCTTCTATTCAAAGTTGTAGATTAATTTACCTAACTTCCGAGGTCTGAGAAATCGACTGTGTTGTGGTATTTTGGGAGTTTTTAGTCTTTTTGATGAAATCCATAGGGTTTTTTTTAGGGCGTGTTCTTGTGTGCAAAAAAACAGGACACAAGCTTTAAACCTGTTTTTTTATCTACCGCTTGATCTACTGAAGCTTTTCCTTCACTATTTATTTGGCAATGAGTGGTTTATGACATTCGATTGGGTGTCAGAAGGGGGAAAGGCTGTTTTTCTCTGTAATAAATTAGATGCTATATTTTACACTACTTGTATCTTCGTACCTCATTTGTTCATGGTTCATAGCCTGCTTTGTCAGTTCTATTGTACTGGGTTTGTGTAATGTCGGTTAAGTAGAGCTTTCCTGGTTCCACAGCTCCTAAAAGTGTCATGAAGTGGGACATACCCACCCACAACTTTTGCATTATTACATTATTATGATGTTTCTTTTTTTGGAAGATGAATATGCTGGTGGTGTGCAAAGTGGCATTTATACCTAGTGCTGCCACCTTGGAGAATTAAATGTTTGACAAGCTATTCATTTATTCATACTACAGGGTATACCAGTGATGCTGTCCAGCCCTACACTTTATATCCACTATAGTGCATTCCATGGACTATACTGTCCATTACCCACTCCAAAGAAAACAAATGATGCTTGAAGCACAATGAGGTCTCTGCAGGGTGCACCTGAGCAAATCCTCAACCTGTTGACACTGTATGCCAGCACATAGGAGGGGAAAACCAAAATTCTAACTCTGCCCTGGATGTATGCTCCCAGAAATATGTCTGCTCACATGAGGATTTCTGCATTGTGTATGTATGACTCTTCTTTTACGCCTTATAGCTTACATCCAATGTATGTATATATATATATATATTTAAATGTATTACAATGGTTAATTTGCTTAATTACAATTCTCCAATGATGACAGAATCCCTTAAAATGTTCCCCAAACCAACCCTCTTCTTCAAGTCATCTTGGTCCCCCTTGTTGAGTATTGTTTTTGTCCCTCCTGCTGTAGCACAGTCTCTTTGGCCAGTCAGCTGTCCTCTGGTCTTGAACCCTAAGCTTTAATATAATATACATCTCTAATTCTCCATCTTTCTATCTCCCTCTCTCCCATTACACAATCAAACCCACCCTATAACTCCCCCTCCCACTACTCCATATAACCCTCTCTATAACTCCTCCTATTACTCTATATAACCCTCCCTATAACTCCTCCTATTACTCCATATAACCCTCCCTATAACTCCTCCTATTACTCTATATAACTCTCCCTATAACTCCTCCTATTACTCCATATAACCCTCTCTATAACTCCTCCTATTACTCTATATAACCCTCCCTATAACTCCTCCTATTACTCCATATAACCCTCCCTATAACTCCTCCTATTACTCTATATAACCCTCCCTATAACTCCTCCTATTACTCCATATAACCCTCCCTATAACTGTGGCGAAACCGGCCTCGCCACGTGTCCTTGGAGGGGGCTGCTTGCCCGCCTCTTGCCTTTAGATTATGGACCCTGTCTGTAATGTGTTTAAGCCTTCCATTGTTTAGTTATGTCAGCCACCCAGTCTGACTACCTTGCTTCTGGCTCCAGATTAAAGTGGCTAGAGACTGCTTTACTGGTGATGTGTTTAAGTTTTCTATTGTTTAATCAAGTGTTATCTGATTGCAGTTTGGTGTATATAAGTCTGTGTTGTTTGTCAAATAAAGTAGTTCAATCTTGCTGTAAAAGGTCCTGCTTAACCCTCAAAGTGAAGTGTCGTCTCATTATTGGGGGAAGGATTTATTGTATGCTGTTCCAGTTTGACTGCTAGGAGAGTAAACCTATTCGTATGGTTCCTATTCAACTGCCTACAGCATTCATATGCTTGGGAGAATTTATTTGTTTCTCCGGTTCAGTGATTGTGGTGTCTGCTGCAGTGCTTGGAGTCCTCAGGAAGCGCTAGGAGCATCCTTTAACGGAGGTACCCAGTCGGGGTGCCAGGCGATCCGTTACATTGGTGGCAGCGGTGGGATGGCGTCCTAGTGCGAGGTAAAGCAGCTCAGAGACACAGTCGTTTGGATTTACAAATTGAAGGCGACGCTAGTGTTTATACAGCGTCCCTGTCTACATAAAGATTTGGGAAAATGGGGTTCGTGGATCCTTGGGCACCTCGCACACCTGAGGAAGAGGGTGAATTGGACTGGAGAGATATTGCCCGGCAAGAACTATGGTACAATGCCCTGGAGGAAGTCCAGTATCAACGGCAGCAGCGCCTTCCTGGTGTCGCATACCGGTTGGAGGAACAAATGGCCTGGCGGATGCCGCTTCTGGGAGACCAACCCGGAGGGCAGCAGGTCAGACAACTTGAGTACCTCGTGGAAAGGGAACTGAGCCTTGACGCCTCATACCGGGCACTGTGGTGGTGCACTGTCCAGCCAGAGACATGGAGGGCAGAGGGCATCCAGCCGGAGGGGGAGAACTACACTAGCCCTGGCCTGTTGTGGAAGGCCTTAGCAGAAGACGTCGACTTTGGCAGTCCAGCAGAGTCACGGTACTGGGCTATTTTTTATTACCGGGGTGAGATGGTACAGGGCCCGAGATCTAGGGGACTGGGACAAGACCTCCACCGTTTGGCTGCCATGGAACGACAGCTAGAGATGGACTATGTGGAACTACTAAACTCATGTCAGCCACAGGGCATAGACACAGAACAGGAAAACTGGCTGGGAGACCCAGACCTGCCAACCTACAGCTGGGAAAACGCAGCCGAGGTACCCCCTGCTTCACTACCAGCGGCAGAAGTAGGGGACCTCATAGACTGGTCCTGGGAAGACCCACAGATGGCAGGTGGAGATGGGATGGCGGTCTCTCTACCGGCCCTACAGGGATGCTGGGCGGTCGGCCCAAATCTCCAGCGGCAGTGTGTACCCCAGGGAGCAGAAGGTGCAGTCCTTCCTCCCCAGCGGCAGCGTGTACCCCAGGGAGATGAAGGTGCCGTCCTTCCTCCCCAGCGGCAGCGTGTACCCCAGGGAGATGAAGGGGCCGTCCTTCCTCCCCAGCGGCAGTGTGTACCCCAGGAAGCAGAGACCATCTGTCTCGCACCCCAGCCGCAGGACAAAATATTGAAAGGGGAGACAGTTGGTCCCCCTCTCCACCAGCAAAGAGAGTGTCAGGGAGAGGAGCAGGTTACCCCCTCTCCCCAGCGGCAGTCTACAGTTCAGAGAGAGGAGCTTGTTACACCCTCTCTCCAGCGGCAGCCTAACCCACCAAGGGGAGATGTTAAGCCCCACAACTATGCAGATGGGACCGTAGTCTCTGCACTTGCAGCCCCAGGGGCAGGGACGGTCGGTCCTGTCCCCCAGCCACAGAGCAGTGTATCCAGAGGGGAGACAGTCGGTCTCCCCCTCCCCCAACCAGGCTCCAACCAGGCTACTTCAGTGGTAGCGCTGGCACCCGGGCAGAGTACCGCTGGTCTCTGCCCACTCAGCAACCCACCAAGGCAGTCTACCAGCCCCCCGCACAGCTGTGGTGAGGCACCTGGACATGGACAAGTTGCTATTTCATCCAGGTGTAGTAACCAGTTATTGTGGGTGGGTTGTATTGCTGTTTGTGCTTCGTGGGTGGGTTGCTGGACTAACCAGGGCACTGACCGGCAGGAGGTCAGATACCCTGTTAGTTTGGATGGTAAAGGGGAGAAATGTGGCGAAACCGGCCTCGCCACGTGTCCTTGGAGGGGGCTGCTTGCCCGCCTCTTGCCTTTAGATTATGGACCCTGTCTGTAATGTGTTTAAGCCTTCCATTGTTTAGTTATGTCAGCCACCCAGTCTGACTACCTTGCTTCTGGCTCCAGATTAAAGTGGCTAGAGACTGCTTTACTGGTGATGTGTTTAAGTTTTCTATTGTTTAATCAAGTGTTATCTGATTGCAGTTTGGTGTATATAAGTCTGTGTTGTTTGTCAAATAAAGTAGTTCAATCTTGCTGTAAAAGGTCCTGCTTAACCCTCAAAGTGAAGTGTCGTCTCATTATTGGGGGAAGGATTTATTGTATGCTGTTCCAGTTTGACTGCTAGGAGAGTAAACCTATTCGTATGGTTCCTATTCAACTGCCTACAGCATTCATATGCTTGGGAGAATTTATTTGTTTCTCCGGTTCAGTGATTGTGGTGTCTGCTGCAGTGCTTGGAGTCCTCAGGAAGCGCTAGGAGCATCCTTTAACGGAGGTACCCAGTCGGGGTGCCAGGCGATCCGTTACAATAACTCCTCCTATTACTCCATATAACCCTCCCTATAACTCCTCCTATTACTCCATATAACCCTCCCTATAACTCCTCCTATTACTCCATATAACCCTCCCTATAACTCCTCCTATTACTCCATATAACCCTCCCTATAACTCCTCCTATTACTCCATATAACCCTCCCTATAACTCCTCCTATTACTCCATATAACCCTCCCTATAACTCCTCCTATTACTCCATATAACCCTCCCTATAACTCCTCCTATTACTCTATATAACCCTCCCTATAACTCCTCCTATTACTCCATATAACCCTCCCTATAACTCCTCCTATTACTCCATATAACCCTCCCTATAACTCCTCCTATTACTCCATATAACCCTCCCTATAACTCCTCCTATTACTCCATATAACCCTCCCTATAACTCCTCCCATTACTCCATATAACTCCTCCTATTACCCCATATAACCCTCCCTATAACTCCTCCTATTACTCCATATAACCCTCCCTATAACTCCTCCTATTACTCCATATAACCCTCCCTATAACTCCTCCTATTACTCCATATAACCCTCCCTATAACTCCTCCTATTACTCCATATAACCCTCCCTATAACTCCTCCTATTACTCCATATAACTAATCCTATTACTCCATATAACCCTCCCTATAACTCCTCCTATTACTCCATATAATCCCTCCCTATAACTCCTCCTATTACTCCATATAACCCTCCCTATAACTCCTCCTATTACTCCATATAACCCTCCCTATAACTCCTCCCATTACTCCATATAACCCTCCCTATAACTCCTCCTATTACTCCATATAACCCTCCCTATAACTCTTCCTATTACTCCATATAACACCTCCTATTACTCCATATAACCCTCCCTATAACTCCTCCTATTACTCCATATAACTCCTCCTATTACTCCATATAACCCTCCCTATAACTCCTCCTATTACTCCATATAACTCCTCCCATTACTCCATATAACCCTCCCTATAACTCTTCCTATTACTCCATATAACACCTCCTATTACTCCATATAACCCTCCCTATAACTCCTCCTATTACTCCATATAACTCCTCCTATTACTCCATATAACCCTCTCTATAACTCCTCCTATTACTCCATATAACCCTCCCTATAACACCTCCTATTACTCCATATAACTCCTCCTATTACTCCATATAACCCTCTCTATAACTCCTCCTATTACTCCATATAACCCTCCCTATAACTCCTCCTATTACTCCATATAACCCTCCCTATAACTCCTCCTATTACTCCATATAACTAATCCTATTACTCCATATAACCCTCCCTATAACTCCTCCTATTACTCCATATAACCCTCCCTATAACTCCTCCTATTACTCCATATAACTCCTCCTATTACTCCATATAACCCTCTCTATAACTCCTCCTATTACTCCATATAACCCTCCCTATAACTCCTCCTATTACTCCATATAACCCTCCCTATAACTCCTCCTATTACTCCATATAACCTTCCATATAACTCCTCCTATTACTCCATATAACCCTCCATATAACTCCTCCTATTACTCCATATAACCCTCCCTATAACTCCTCCTATTACTCCATATAACTCCTCCTATTACTCCATATAACCCTCCCTATAACTCCTCCCATTACTCCATATAACTCCTCCTATTACTCCATATAACTCCTCCTATTACTCCATATAACCCTCCCTATAACTCCTCCCATTACTCCATATAACTCCTCCTATTACTCCATATAACCCTCCCTATAACTCCTCCTATTACTCCATATAACCCTCCCTATAACTCCTCCTATTACTCCATATAACCCTCCCTATAACTCCTCCTATTACTCCATATAACCCTCCTTATAACTCCTCCTATTACTCCATATAACCCTCCCTATAACTCCTCCCATTACTCCATATAACTCCTCCCATTACTCCATATAACTCCTCCTATTACCCCATATAACCCTCTCTATAACTCCTCCCATTACTCCATATAACTCCTCCTATTACCCCATATAACCCTCTCTATAACTCCTCCCATTACTCCATATAACTCCTCCTATTACCCCATATAACCCTCTCTATAACTCCTCCTATTACCCCATATAACCCTCTCTATAACTCCTCCTATTACCCCATATAACCCTCCCTATAACTCCTCCTATTACCCCATATAACCCTCCCTATAACACCTCCTATTACTCCATATAACCCTCTCTATAACTCCTCCTATTGCTCCATATAACCCTCTCTATAACTCCTCCTATTACCCCATATAACCCTCTCTATAACTCCTCCTATTACCCCATATAACCCTCTCTATAACTCCTCCTATTACCCCATATAACCCTCTCTATAACCCTCCTATTACCCCATATAACCCTCCCTATAACTCCTCCCATTACTCCATATAACTCCTCCTATTACTCCATATAACTCCTCCCATTACTCCATATAACTCCTCCTATTACCCCATATAACCCTCTCTATATCTCCTCCTAATACTCCATATCCAGTAGCCCCATGTAGCTTGTATGAGGTAGTATTTCCTCACCCTACGTCTCGACTCCATTCTGCACATAACTGTTTGTGTCCCTTTGGGGATAATCCAAATTATATTCTATTTGTTTTGAATCTGAACCAGAGATCAGTAACATATAAACTGCTAAACTGGCTTCACCTGTCCTCTGCCCTGAACACACAGTGATAGCAGAGTATTCAATAAGGAGTGAGCTGCAGACATCACGAGTTATTAACTGAGCTGGAAACAGACAGATTGGAGGATTCTAACTACAAAGCCCAGCTCACCCAGTATGGAGGCATTACCTTCAATTCCCCATTACTATAAACAGCAAAAATATAATGGGATCACGTTCCTCAACTTCTCAATGTAAAACAGTCAGCAAATACTGATACTGATACATGGATTACATGCAACATAGCATAATGGATTACACATTATCAATATAGGTTGCTATATGTGAACTAGATTTGTATGTTACTATTATGGAAATCAAGGTGATTTTCAGTTGACAGTCCCCATAAACATGTCACTGTCATTAGTACACTTTGGTCCTAACAAGGACTGACCCATAAACATGTCACTGTCATTAGTACACTTTGGTCCTAACAAGGACTGACCCATAAACATGTCACTGTCATTAGTACACTTTGGTCCTAGGAAGGACTGACCCATAAACATGTCACTGTCATTAGTACACTTTGGCCCTAGGAAGGACTGACCCATTAACATGTCACTGTCATTAGTACACTTTGGTCCTAACAAGGACTGACCCATAAACATGTCACTCTCATTAGTACACTTTGGTCCTAACAAGGACTGACCCATAAACATGTCACTGTCATTAGTACACTTTGATCCTAGGAAGGACTGACCCATAAACATGTCACTGTCATTAGTACACTTTGGCACTAGGATGGACTGACCCATAAACATGTCACTGTCATTAGTACACTTTGGTCCTAGGAAGGACTGACCCATACACATGTCACTGTCATTAGTACACTTTGGTCCTAGGAAGGACTGACCCATAAACATGTCACTGTCATTAGTACACTTTGGCCAAGGAAGGACTGACCCATAAACATGTCACTGTCATTAGTACACTTTGGTCCTAGGAAGGACTGACCTATACATATGTCTTATGTACATCCTTAATATTGAACTGCAAATATCTGTTCACAGTGGACAATTGCATTGTGTATTGCTCTTTATAATGAGGTCACAGACTGTGGAGACCAGGAAAGATCATGGAAGGTCATTGGATCTGTCCCATACTTGGTAGTTGTCCTTCAATCCTAGTAGAGGATATAGTAATATAGTAGTATATTACACGTGCGATCACTCCGCTCAGTTGTTGGGGAGAATATTTTTCAGCCCATTTTTATGAACTTTTATTGTAATATGAAGGAGCGATGTCTCTTAGTAGAAGCAATGTGATTTTAGTAACCAGTGAATGACTAAGGTCTGGAACGTTTACCATGGTCAAAGTCCGGAGTTGGGCTGTCAGGTGTAGCTGAGCTCTGGCGAGCTGTTAGGTAGGTTTAGATAGGCTGCTTTCCAAATCCAGTCCCCACATTGCAGGAGCTGTATAAATAACAGCAGTGAGTAGGTAGAGCAGCCTCCGGAGAGGAAAGTCCCAGGATGGAGATCCTCAGTGCTACATCTCTGCTACTAGCTGTCTGCGTGATATGCCTGCTCCTCAGCTTTACCCACGCAAGGAAAAGGGACAGGCTGCCCCCCGGCCCCACTCCACTGCCCATTCTGGGGAACATTCTCCAGCTCGATAGAAAAGAAATCTCCAAATCTTTTATCAAGGTAAATTACACCTCCTGGGAGAACATTAAAGGACTGTCATGAAAAAAAGCAACACATATGTATAATTGTAAGATTGTATCCCTCTTTGCTTGCGTAGCTCCATCAGAAGGTAGACATGTTGGTTAGAATCTTGGGTCAGATATCTATTAAAAATGTCTACACTTGATGAAATCTTTACATGGTTTGCTGTCCGTTGTCTGTTAAACTGCAATTATATCCAATTATCTCCATCATCATTTTCCTTTGTTCCTCTATTCCATACTGCCCCCCCCCCCCCTCCAACATTCCAGCCCTCATTACACCTCATCCTCTCCACCCCAATCCTCATTTACTGATTATACAAGGTATCCCTCCTCTGTGTTTCTTTTATGTAAATTGTTTAATCTCAGCATGTTACATAACAAGCAGATTTTAATCCTGCGATTATCACACAGAATGATCTGAAGCACGAGATGGTAATCAGGTGTAATAAATAATTACAAATAATTTGTATAATATAAATCACTATATAATTTAAATATATATATATATTTAAAATAAAGAGTTGCAAAATTATCTTAAACACCACACAATACAAATCAAATCTTTAAAATAATAATAGTATAACACATTTGATCAGAGCCCCTTAATAAATGAGTAAGTTAAAACACTGATAGATAATTCCTTAAATGTATAAAATAACATATATTGGCAAGTATATTAGTAGTTATATAGATGATATAACATAGTAACTACATCACAAATTTATTTCCTTATTTCAGTTCTATTGGTAAAGTATTAATTATTCTTTTTCTATATATTTTTACTTATTATAAGTTTAAACCACCTTTATGTTTCAGACAAAAGCTTATCTATCCACCCCTCCCTTATTATTTTCCTTGTCCTACTTATTTTCTCTTTCTTTTTTTTTTCCTCTCTTCCAGTTTTTAGAGCATAAATTGATTTTTATATTTCCTCATTTTGTCCCATGATGATACACTCTATGAAAAATGTATACACTTTAAGATTTTAAGATTAATGTATATAGTAATGAATTATAAGCTTTAAATTATGTGATTAAAGCTTGTTTCAAATTGTTTTGGGGGACAGTTATTTTCTCCTTGATGTGTGTTATTGGAAAAAAAAATAATTAAATGAAAAAACATTTTTAAAAAAGATGAAAGGTACCCCCAAATAAATAGGGTATAAATAAATAAAATGTAGACAAAATAGAAAAAAATATTATTACATATTATTTATTTGTATGTTTATTTGTTAAATATTTTTTTTATTTTTCGATGGCTTCGATATACAGAAAATTTAATTAGTGGGATGGGAAAACACGTAGTTAATTGGTGCAGCTTCGTGCTACTCTAACCTGTGTTTGTATATTTTAGAATTTTTTCTAAAATAAAAAAATGCAAACATTATGTGTGTGGTTCTCGTTACCTAATATTTTTAAATAATTTTTTTTTTTGTTTTTAATGAAATGGTGTCAGTTTAAAGAGTTTAAAAAATCATCTATACCTTGTCCTCAATAGTCACTGCTACAGGTTATATGTATTTTGTTTCATTATTGCATATTGCACAATAATTACATAACATTTATGTCTTGAAAATTTATTTTGCATTGAAAGTTGTCTTTAAAGTGATTTGTTTGGCTTCAAGCCATCTGTTAGTTTTCTGTGACATGTGAAATACAAAAAAAAGGAAAATAATTTTATTAGTAGCATACTTAAAAAATAACATTAGAATTTGTTTCAAACTAAACAATTTGCTTTTAAGTCTAAACAGCAGGAGAACGATCACCTGCTTTGACCTTATCAAACAAAAACATATATGCCAGAGTAGGTTTGTGACAGACACCCTGGTACCCCGGCTGGTACACTGCTTCCTGGTACTGGGACCACCAAAAACCAGTGACTAGTGAATGCCATAATCTAGCCAAAATCGCCAGACGACACCTGTCGGGGGGTAAAAAAGAGAAGAACATTTATTGAACCTATTGACAGGTTTATATACACATATACACACATATATAAGATAAGGCACTTAATCGCAGTTTGAATGGTATCTTTTGGTCCTACAGATACCCTCTTTATGAGGTGGCCCCAAACCCAAGATATCCCTGAATACCTCTCATCATTGGTTCTAAAAGGGAGTGAAATTTAAGTGGGAGAAGGAAAAGGTGGGAAGGATGTTTTGGCCTTCAGAAGATAATACTAATCTGTCCCCTACAGCTTGCGGAGAAGTATGGTCCAGTATACACCATTTACATGGGCATGGAGCGGATCGTGGTTCTCTGCAGCTTTGAGGTGGTAAAGAAGGCTTTGAATGACCACAGCGAAGAGTTTGGAGCTCGGGGGCACATGCCCTTTTTGGAGAAGATCAGCTCTGGGGGACATGGTGAGATCTGTCTTTATACACTGCTCATAATGAACCAGGCAATAGATGGGCATGGGGCCCCCTTGTGCCTGCTCTATGTACCACCCACATGAGAAATATATACATTATATTTCTATATCATGCCAATGACAAATACATAAATATTGTGTCTATATTTCTAATTGGCATGAAATAGAAATAGTTATGTATATATCATTCCAATGGAAGTATATACATCATTCTCTATCATGCCAATGAGCAGATATACACACACAACACACACATCTTCCAAATCTGCCCCCTTCTCACCGGTCTGACCCCACACTTCCCAATCACACCCCATCTTCCCAATCACACACCCAGACTTCCAAATCTTCCGCACAGTACCCAATGTGACCACCACACTACCGAATCTCACCCCCAGACTGGCCAACCTGCCCCTTCTTCTCAAACTCAATCCTAGACTTGCCAATTTGCCCTTTTTCCCAATCTGACCCCTTCTTCCCAGTATGACCCCCATATTTGCGTATCTGACCCTTCTACCCAGTATGACCCCATATTTGCCAATCTGACCCCTACTTCCCAGTATGACCCCCATATTTGTGTATCTGACCCCTACTTCCCAGTTTGACCCCATATTTGCTAATCTGACCCCTACTTCCCAGTATGACCCCCATATTTGCCAATCTGACCTACTTCCCAGTATGACCCCCATATTTGACAATCTGCCCCAGTTCCTATTCTGCTCCTGAAACATGGCAATCTGACTCACAGACTTCCCAATCAGACCCCCCACATTACCCAATGTGACCCCCACACTTCCCAAATCAGATTACCCACTACCCAATGTGACCCCCCACTTCCCAATCTGACTCCCCTCACTAACAATCAGACCCCCACTTCCCAATCAGACCCTCCCTTGCCAATCAGACCCTCCCTTACCAATCAGACCCCCCCACTTCCCAATCAGACCCCCCCCCCTTTACAATCAGACCCCCCTCCCCACTGGGGGGAAGTGCAGGCTGATGTGAGCGGTAGCAGGCCTGCGCAAGGTCATGTGACATTACGCAATGACATCACGTGCCCCCTGTGATTTCAATCCATTCAGCAGCGGGCCCCGCTCCACTGGCACGTACCCTCGGGTAGTGGGAGGGACCAGTCTAGTCGCCGCCATGTTCATTCTAGAGTATTTATTTTAGGAGTTGTCGGCAGTAACGGGGAGCGGTGGAAGCAGATGCGCCGCTTCTCTCTGATGACCTTGAGAAATTTCGGGATGGGTAAGAGGAGCATTGAGGAGAGAATCCAGGAGGAAGCGCATTTCCTTACGGAGGAATTCCGCAAAACCAACGGTGCGTAAAACACAGCCGAAAACGCGAGCTTTCTCAGTACTAACACTGCGCCCAAAGTAACACCGCGGCCTCACCAACATGGGCAATATACACAGACCAGCAGCGTCAATCTGTGTGTAACACCCTGTGAGATTCCCCACCTGGCACCGCGTGAATTATTATCACCGTATAAATCAACTTTAACGCCGTTATTATTTGGAAACAAAGCAAATAAAATAACAGACTGTTATAACAGTGACAGATGAACACGTCAGGTAGGGGGGGATTAAACGTCTTATAATATCCACCTGTAGCTCTCCCTCGCCATCTAAAAGGTAATGAAACATCCAGTTCCTACCATTTTATAGAGTAAAAAAAATAGTTTCTTTAATTCCATCTCGTCTGGATCGTCATTACCAAAGCTACAATGAATTACATCCCTTTCTTGAAACAAGTCGTCTAATGATTATTTAGAGGTTTTTTTATAAGAACTTTAAATACGCTAATTCTGAACAAACCCAGTATGAAAAGCCCCTAATGGTGAAATCTTATGTTCTTTTCATTCATTCTGATGCCCGTCTTTGAATCCTTTCCAATTCTATCATCTCAAGATGGGGTCTCCCCCCTAGGATTGACAAAGAGACAAGATGATATTCAATTTGCTCGGCTTAGCAGCATTTGCAAAGGCTAAGGACTTTGGAAGGGAGAATTACAGGGAGATGCCAGGAACTGAGAAGGGGATTTCAAAGTTGTGGACTCAACTGAATGGGAGAATTTTACCAACTCGGGATTTCTGCCCCAATAAAATAGGTTTACTGTTTTGTAAGTCTTTTGGGTCTAATCACTAAAATTCAAGAATAGCTCGAGGAGGTCGACTTTGGAGGTCGACTTTCATTTTGAGTCAAATTCGGAACCTGAGTTTGAGTTGGCCTCAAAAATAGCCTTGATCATTTTACCTCCCATTACTTTCATTAGGGGAGATTCAAACCTGGGTTGTTGTTTTTTTTTTTTATGAAGTTCAATAATATGTTGGAATGTATGTGCATTATCTGTGATGTGCTTGTGTTGTTTACTTTGGTAAATATAGCATTTTTAACCACAATAGGAATGTTAAAACCTAATCCTTGCTTCTACTGTCAATGTCTAGAATAAAAAATATATGAAAAATTGTATTTAGGAAGTATTACTCACTGGGCATTTCTAGAAGAATGTGGGGCAGCCTCTGCCCATTGATTGAGATTAGAGAGCAGCCCGTCGGATAAATTGCCCTCTTTGCCTGCTCTCCCATTTACAGCCCCGTCATTTATTTTGATTTTTTAAATTACTACTTCCCGCAGGTCAAGCTGTGGATCCCACGTTCTATTTCAGCAAAGCGGTGTCTAATGTGATCTCTTCCGTGGTTTTCGGAAACCGATTCGAGTACGAGGACAAGGAGTTCCTCAGACTGCTGGGGTACTTACACGAAACATTTAGAGGCTTCAGTTCAGCTTGGACGCAGGTCAGTGTCGCCCCCCCCCCCCCCCCCCCCCTGTGGAGAAAAGGGAGAAATAAAAAGGGGTCTATCCACTAAAATTCGAGACTGGAGGTCGAAATTAGCACTTATCTCGACCTTCAAACTCACACAGACTTACCCCACCCCACACCCGAATGCTTCCGCTCGAACTCGCAAAATGATATTCACTAACATTTTTGCGAGGTCGAGATCTAGGATGCCGAAGAGGTCGAGACTAAGTCGAACTCGGCACCTGAGTTTGGAGGTCGAGTTTGACTTACAAGAAAAGTTTAATTTCACCTCCAATAGGCAATAACGGGAGGCAAATGTATCAAAGCTATTTTTGAGACCAAAGTATACTCTGCTTCTAAGTTTGGGGGTTGAGTTTGACTTTGAAAAAAAATCACTTCTCTTAACTCACCTACTTTAATGCTGGCGAGTCTCATTATTTCTTTGGTGAGAACATTTTTTAAGTCAAACTCGACCTCCAAACTTGGCACTGGAGTTTGACTTGGGGTCTATTCACTAAAAGGTGAGTTGAAGTCAGATGAACATTTCTTAACTATACATTGTGCAGGGACAAACCATGTGAGTGTGCTCAGTGAAGGAAGCTCACCAGGTTTGTCCCTGCACAATGTATAGTTAAAATGGTGAGAAGAAATGTCCATCTGACCTCACCTCATCTCGCCTTCAGCTCACATTTTAGTGAATAGCCCCCTCACTCAGTATATAAGGTTTTTTCCTAATGTCTCATATTTCACAGATGTATAACACGTATCCGAAAATATTTGGTAAATTCCCCGGCCCCCTCAGCCAGGTCTTTCATGCCGTGGAGGGGCTTCAGGTGTTTATTACTGAACGAATCAAAATGCACAGAGAAACCCTGGATCCCAATTCACCCAGAGACTTCATTGACTGCTTCCTGATAAAGATGGATCAGGTGAGAAAAATCACAGATGTGTATGTGTTATGGTATATATATTATAGAATGTGATACTGACAAAATGGAATGTGCTGTTAGATGTAATAGAATGTTATGATTAAATAGAAGGTGATGGAGAGAAGATTGAATGTTATGATTAATAGAATGTTATTGAGATAGAATAGAATGTTAGTGTGGTAGAATAGAATTTTATGGCAATAGGGTAGAATGTTATGGTAATAGGATAGAATGTTATGGTAATAGGATAGAATGTTATGGTGATAGTATAGAATTCTATGGTGATAGGGTGGAATGTTCTGGTGATAGGGTAGAATTTTATGGTGATAGGGTAGAATGTTACGTTAATAGAAAGTTATTGTGAGAGAATAGAATGTTAGCTTGATAGAATGTTATGGTGATAGAATAGAATGTTAGCGTGATAGAATGTTATGGTGATAGAATAGAATGTTACGTGATAGGACAGGACGTTTTGGTGATAGAATAGAATTTTATGGCGATAGGGTGGAATGTTCTGGTGATAGGGTAGAATTTTATGGTGATAGGGTAGAATGTTACGTTAATAGAAAGTTATTGTGAGAGAATAGAATGTTAGCTTGATAGAATGTTATGGTGATAGAATAGAATGTTAGCGTGATAGAATGTTATGGTGATAGAATAGAATGTTACGTGATAGGACAGAATGTTTTGGTGATAGAATAGAATTTTATGGCGATAGGGTGGAATGTTCTGGTGATAGGGTAGAATTTTATGGTGATAGGGTAGAATGTTACGTTAATAGAAAGTTATTGTGAGAGAATAGAATGTTAGCTTGATAGAATGTTATGGTGATAGAATAGAATGTTAGCGTGATAGAATGTTATGGTGATAGAATAGAATGTTACGTGATAGGACAGAATGTTATGGTGATAGAATAGAATTTTATGGCGATAGGGTAGAATGTTATGGTGATAGGATAGAATGTTATGGTGATAGTATAGAATTCTATGGTGATAGGGTGGAATGTTCTGGTGATAGGGTAGAATTTTATGGTGATAGAATAGAATGTTATGATGATAGAATGTTATGAAGATATAATGTAATGGTGATAAAATGTTATGGTGATATAATAGAAGATCCCTGAAAAAAGTATCTCCCAAATCCTCAAATCAGATTGTACCTGTTATTAGTTTACAAACTCCTTTGTTTACTGTACATGTTGTTCCTTTTTGTATCAATAATGATTTACCCTGTATGTTCCCCTTCCAACTTGTTTAATATATGTATGTATTTATTTTTGAATCTACTGTTAAATGTGTAACTCTGTGTAACTCCATTCTGGACTGGGTCCCCAGGACATACTTGAAAACGAGAGAAATCTCAATGTATTCTTCCTGGTAAAACACTTTCTAAATAAAATAAAATGTTATAGTTATTTAATAGAATGTTATAATGATAGAATAGGATAGGATGTAATAGTTATATAATATATTGCTATGATGCTATAACAGAATGTTATGGTGATAAGAAAGAATGTTATGGTGATAGAATATAATGTTATGGTGAAAGAATATAATGTTACGGGGATTGGATAGAATGTTATGGTGATAGAATATAATGTTATGGTGAAAGAATATAATGTTACGGGGATTGGATAGAATGTTATGGTGATAGAATGTTATGGTGATGTAATAGAATGTTGTTGTGGTAGAATGTTACGATGATATAATATGATGTTACGGGGATCAGATAGAATGTTATGGTGATAGAATGTTATCACGATAGAATGTTCTGGTGATGTAATAGAATGTTGTTGTGGTAGAATGTTACGATGATAGAATATAATGTTATCATAATAGAATGTTATGGTGATTGTAACGAGATGGCTCAGCAGCCCAGATGTTAGTTCTCATTTTTAGGGTTCCAATATCTCCTCAGCCCCCAATCTTTCGGAATCGATTGTCAGCTCCCTAGGCAACACCCTTAGCATCAATAAAAATCACAGTTATTCCCAGAAGTAGACACGTATACCAGGGATTTCACAAGCAAAAACAATTTATTGCAGACAAGATAGTACATTTATACCGTAAAGCATCTTGATAACTGGTGATTGAACAATACATTGGTAACATGACTAACTTTAATACAATAGCTAATACAAATAAATCTTGCAGTGATGAAGGGATCCAATGGGAACACACTAGGAAAAGTAGCAACCAAACAGGGTAAAGGGGGGGGGGAGTTAGGTCCCTTTAATCCCTTCAGCTTTAGGGACCTTTAAACTCATGATCACTAAAATGGCCGCCTACCATTCTCCTTTGCAGAGAGCAACCAATAGGATCAGTGCCGATGGATGGCTGAGCAACAGGCTCTGTAGCCTCTAGGTCTATCCTGAGGGAATGATGACCGCTACTTGGGGTTTAGGGTCTTAAACCCAGGGAGACAAGAGGACACATAAGATATAAATTTCCGGGTAACACAGTTCCTGTCGGCCGGCTCCTGAGCTCCGTTGTTTCGCCCCGAGTCACAGTGGTTCGTGACAGTGATGTAATAGAATGTTGTTGTGGTAGAATGTTATGGTGATAGTATATAATGTTATGGTTATATGAGATATGCTATGGTGAAAGGATATAATATGGTGTTATGATGATGTAATAGTATATTATGGTGATGGGATACAATGTTATGAGGATATAACAGAATCTGACGATGCTATAATATAATATTATAGTGATAGGAGAGAATGTTATGGGGATTTAACAGAATATGATGGGGATAGGACAGTCATCTATGATGATATAATCTTATGATGATGTAAGACAATATTATAGTGATAGGATAGAATGTTATGGGGATTTTACAGAATATGATGGGGATAGGACAGAGAGCTATGATGATGTAATAGAATCTTATGATGATGTAATACAATATTATAGTGATAGGATAGAATGTTATAGTGATTTAATGGAATATTATGGTGATAGGATAGAAAGTTCTGATGATATATTAGAATCTGATGATTATCTAATAGGATGTCATGGTGATATAATAGAACGTTATGGTGATATGCTAGAATGTTATAATGATATAATATAATCCAATGATGCTATAATAGGATGTTATGGTGATGTAATAGGACGTTATGAGGATATAATAGAATGTTATGGTGATATAATAGAATGTTATGGTGATATGCTAGAATGTTATGATGATATAATATAATCCAATGATGCTATAATAGGATGTTATGGTGATGTAATAGAACGTTATGAGGATATAATAGAATGTTATGGTGATAGAATGGAATGTTATGGTGATAGAATGGAATGTTATGGTGATAGAATGGAATGTTATGGTAATAGAATAGCATGTTATGGTGATAGGATAAAAAGTTGTGATGCTATAATAGTGTTATTGTGATAGAATAGAATGTTTTGATGACACTGTAGAATGTTATGATGACACAGTAGAATGTTATTGAGATAGAATAGAATGTTATGCTGACACAGTAGAATGTTATTGTGAAATAAATGAATGTTATTGTTTTATAATAGAATGTTATTATGACAGTAGAATTTTATTGTGATATAATAGAATGTTATTGTGACATAATAAAATGTTATCATCACACAGTAGAATGTTATAGTGATATAATAGAATGTTATGATGGCACAGTAGAGTTTTATTGTTATATAATACAATGTTATACTGACACTGGAGAAGGTTATGGTGATATAATAGAATGTTATTGTGATATGATCAAATGTTATGCTGACACAGTAGAATGTTATAGTGATATATTAGAATGTTATTGTGATATAATAGAATGTTATGATGACACAGTAGAGTGTTATTGTGATATAATAGAATTTAATGATGATATAGGATGTTATGGTGATTGAATAGAATGTTATGGTGATAGAATAGAATGTTATGGTGATAGGATGTTATGGTGATGGGATGTTATGGTGATAGAATAGAATGTTATGGTGATAGAATGTTATGGTGATTGAATAGAATGTTATGGATATAGGATGTTATGGTGATAGAATAGAATGTTATGGTGATAGAATGTTATGGTGATAGAATAGAATGTTATGGTGATAGAATGTTATGGTGATAGAATAGAATGTTATGGTGATAGAATTTTATGGTGATAGAATAGAATGTTATGGGGATAGGATAGAAGGTTATAATGCTATAATAGTGATATGGTGATAAAATAGAATGTTATGATGACACAGTAGAATGTTATTGTGATATAATAGAATGTTGTGATGACAAGGTAGAATGTTATTGTGATAAAATAGAATCTTATGATGACACAGTAGAATGTTATAGTGATAGAATGTTATGGTGATAAAATAGAATGTGATGACACAGTAGAATGTTATTGTGATATAATAGAATGTCATCGTGATATGATAGAATGTTATGCTGACACAGCACAATGTTATTTTGATATAATAGAATGCTATGGTAATATAATAGAATGTTATTGTGGTTTAATAGAATGCTATGGTGATATAATAGAATGTTATTGTGGTATAATAGAATGTGATGACACAGTAGAATGTTATTTTGATATAATGTGATGTTGAATAGTACATTATGTAAGTGGGAATATTACTTTCTCTCAGTATGTCTGTTACATCTGTCATATTTATTACAGGAGAAGGATATACCTAACACTGAGTTTCACATGGATGGGATTGTAAACACCACCTTTGACCTGTTTGGAGCTGGCACAGAAACAGTCAGCACCACCCTGCGATACGGACTGATGATTCTTCTAAAACACCCAGATGTGGAAGGCGAGTATGTTATAGAATTCTGTAATGGTACTAAAATAGTATACAATGCAATACAGTACAATGCAATATACTGTTATACAATATAATGCAATACAGAACAATGCAATATAATATAATACAATATAATGCAATACAGAATAATGCAATATAATATAATACAATATAATGCAATACAGAACAATGCAATATAATATAATGCAATATAATGCAATACAGAATAATGCAATATAATATAATACAATATAATGCAATACAGTACAATGCAATATAATATAATACAATATAATGCAATACAGAATAATGCAATATAATATAATACAATATAATGCAATACAGAACAATGCAATATAATATAATGCAATATAATGCAATACAGAACAATGCAATATAATATAATGCAATATAATGCAATACAGAACAATGCAATATAATATAATACAATATAATGCAATATAGAACAATGCAATATAATATAATACAATATAATGCAATACAGAATAATGCAATATAATATAATACAATATAATGCAATACAGAACAATGCAATATAATATAATACAATATAATGCAATACAATATAATGCAATACAGAACAATGCAATATAATATAATACAATACAATCCAATGCAATATAATATAATGCAATACAGTACAATGCAATATAATATAATACAATATAATGCAATACAGAATAATGCAATATAATATAATACAATATAATGCAATACAGAATAATGCAATATAATATAATACAATATAATGCAATATAGAACAATGCAATATAATATAATGCAATATAATGCAATACAGAATAATGCAATATAATATAATACAATATAATGCAATACAGAATAATGCAATATAATATAATACAATATAATGCAATATAGAACAATGCAATATAATATAATACAATACAATCCAATGCAATATAATATAATGCAATACAGTACCATGCAATATAATATAATACAATATAATCCAATGCAATATAATATAATGCAATACAGTACAATGCAATATACTGTTATACAATATAATGCAATACAGAACAACGCAATATAATATAATACAATATAATGCAATACAGAACAATGCAATATAATGTAGTACAATATAATGCAATACAGTACAATGCAATATACTGTTATACAATATAATGCAATACAGAACAATGCAATATAATATAATACAATATAATGCAATACAGAACAATGCAATATAATATAATACAATATAATGCAATACAGAACAATGCAATATAATATAATACAATATAATGCAATACAGAACAATGCAATATAATATAATGCAATATAATGCAATATAGAACAATGCAATATAATATAATACAATATAATGCAATATGATATAATACAATATAATGCAATATAATATAATACAATATAATGCAATACAGAATAATGCAATATAATATAATACAATATAATGCAATACAGAACAATGCAATATAATATAATACAATATAATGCAATACAGAACAATGCAATATAATATAATACAATATAATGCAATACAGAATAATGCAATATAATATAATACAATATAATGCAATACAGAATAATGCAATATAATATAATACAATATAATGCAATATGATATAATACAATACAATATAATGCAATATAATATAATGCAAAACCTACAATGCAATCTAATATAATGCAATATAATGCAATATAGAACAATGCAATATAATATAATGCAATATAATGCAATATAGAACAATGCAATATAATGCAATATAATATAATGCAATATAATGCAATATAGAACAATGCAATATAATGCAATATAATGCAATATAGAACAATGCAATATAATATAATGCAATATAATGCAATATAGAACAATGCAATATAATGCAATATAATATAATGCAATATGATATAATACAATACAATATAATGTGATACAATACAATATGATGCATACAATACAATATAATGCAATACAGTCCAATTCAATACAATAAAATGCAATACAATATAATGCAATACAGTGCAATGCAATACAATATAATACAATACAATATAATGCAATAAGTACAATCCAATACAATATAATACAATACAATATAATGCAATAAGTACAATCCAATATAATATAATGCAATACAATATAATGCAATATAATATAATACAATATAATGCAATACAATATGATGCATACAATACAATATAATATAATACAATATAATGCAATAATGTAGAATACAATACAATATAATGCAATACAGTGCAATGCAATACAATAACATGCATTGCAATAAAATGCAATACAATATAATGCAATATATAATATAATGCAATACAGAACAATACAACGCAATATAATACAATACAATAAAATGCAATACAGTGTGACGCAATACAATATAATGCAATGTAATATAATGAAATACAATGTAATAAAATGCAATACAGTGCGATACAATACAATATAATGCAATACAGCGCAATGCAATAAAATATAATGCAATACAATATAACGCAAGACAATATAAAACGCAATACAATATAAAACACAATACAATATAAAAAGCAATACAATATAATGCAATACAATACAATGCCATTAAATATAATGCAGTACAGTATAATACAATACAATATAATGCAATAATAATGCAACACAGTACAATCCAATACAATATAATGCAATAAAGAACAATGCAATGCAACACAATGCAATACAATACAATGCAATAAAATATAATGCAATACAGAACAATCCAATCCAATATAATGCAATACAATATAATACAATATAATATAATGCAAATGCGAAATACTCTGAACCGTAGCCCTGAACCCACTATAAATTTGCCCTCTGGGAGCAAGGCAAATTCCCCCACAATCAACTAAAATGATGCTCCCACTGGGGTGCTGATGGCCCTAGACACCAAAATAAATGAATGTTCTGCCCCCTGCAAATAGCTGTGACCTCTTCCACTAGCTTCCCTGCCCATGAACTTGCACCAAGTCTAAAACTACACTCTATCTAAAAGATCCCAATAAGCTAGCACCGGCAAGCAAACTCTATGGATGCATAGAGAATGTGGACAGCTGTGTGTACATTGTGTTGTGTCATAGAAACCATCGTGTAGACCACACATGCTACCTTTCTTCCCTCTCCTGAACCCAACCACACATGAGTAAAACCTATACAAATAGGAAAGTTACCTCTTAGTAAAGCACAGGTCTATAATGACCTATGTTAGAGACCGGGCTCGAAGCTGGTTATTATTAATGCAAGTAAAAAAAGTTACACCTTTTGGTCATCCGAAGGTAACAACATCCCGGGGTGAAAAGGGGCCGCTGTGACCCCTCCTTGCATTTGTTATACATAGTGTTTTATTATAATTTTGCCTCAGCGCTGGATGTTCTAACACTTTTTGAGTTTTTTGTCAAGATCTCGATGGAGCATCTAGAGAACGCCCCAGTGTTTTGAGTGCTTATGTTGCCCGTTTATGTCCGCAGAGCGCTTACACCAGGAGATTGACCGCGTCATTGGAAGTAACAGAGCCCCTTGCATTGAGGATCGGTCCCGAATGCCGTACACAGACGCCGTTATCCATGAGATCCAGAGATACATTGACCTCTTACCCTTGGGACTTCCTCACAAAGTCACTCAAGACGTCGAAATTAATAACTATCTCATTCCAAAGGTGAGAACGTGGCCCTTCCTTTTTCTCAACTTGTGGTGCTTCCATTTAATTTATTTAAGCAGCTTCTTAAGTCCATCTACTTGCTTGGGAGTTACCATCGGTTTTGAAGATGATGTACGAAGACATTTTTGACTTATGGTCCCTTGGACCTCAAACCACCTCTTCCCACCTCACCCAACTTGGGACCCTGAACATACAAGATGTCCCCCATCTACAGAACACACAGTATGTACAGCTTGAAGAAAAGACGAAAGAGAGGTCTTTATTATAAGGAAGAGAAACGAAGCAGCTGCTTAATTCGTAATATGGGGTGATGGTGGGGATTATTTATGGCGGTCTCTCTCTCTCTCCGTTCCCAGGGGACCACCGTCTACCCCATGCTGAGTTCCGTTCTACAGGACCCCAAGCAGTTTAAATACCCGCACGATTTTAACCCCAGCCACTTCCTGGATGAGGAGGGGAAGTTCCGCAAGAATGATGCGTTCATGCCGTTTTCCTCAGGTATCTACTCGATGCGTAGACCTAGCCTCGGTTTGACATGGTTACATTGTTACTTGTGTGACATACGGGAGGTCCTCCATCTGCAGAATATGCAATGGGGGGGGGATGTGTAAAGATGGAGCACATTCTAATAGCGGCAAATACCGGCGCTGTCAGCATGTGCGCCAGTGCAATATTAACAGTTTGAAGGCAAGACGAAATTAAATACGGAATTCAACAAACTACAGGGATAGCAAAGGGGGGAAATGTGAGGACACAGGGTGAGAGTCTAAAACTAGACATCAGTTGATGGGGCATGTTAGGTCATTACTTGAGGCAAAATTGAGGGAGAGATTTTTGTCTTCAACCAGAGAGACATAAAAGGATCCAGAACCTAAAGCTAGAGAAGGGACCCTGATAGTAACACACAATCTGATTGTTTCTATAAATACTGTGATGGGTAATTGGCCATTTGTTACCATTTAGGAAAGAGGATCTGCGCGGGGGAAGGTCTGGCACGAATGGAGCTCTTCCTCTTCCTCACCACCATCCTACAGAACTTCACCCTGACCTCTCCAGTGGACAGAGAAGACATTGACTTGACCCCGGAAATGAGTGGATTCGGAAACATTCCTCGCCCCTACCGGCTGTGCTTCGTGACACGCTAATTCTAGTTTTCTGTTATTTTGTTATTATTAATATGATTTTAACAGTCAATGTAACAGATTTTGTGGACACATGGGGCCTGCCTCCCACCGCTCATACAGGTTCGGAGTAAACATGTGGGATACAAAATGGCAGTCTAATAAATGTTTAAACTGTCTGAGTTATCCAAATGGTATTATGTGATGATTACAGCATTTTCTTCAAAAAAAATAATAATGCAGTAATCGGGGAACATATTTAGTGTCACAAACCGTGCAAATAACAATGTCTACTGTACAGAAATAATCTCAGAGAATAATTATAATAAAGTTCTATCGGTAAGAAATAATGCATAGGTGGCATTTGTGACTGTTTACTATTATATTTTTCTGTTTCCAAAGAATATTGTATTTTGTGATTTCTAAAACTTGTATTTATAATGTCTGTCACTTTTCCAAACCACTTAGACTTCATACCTGACCCATAAACACGTCACTGTCATTAGTACACTTTGGTTCTCGGTAGGACTGACCCATAAACATGTCACTGTCATTAGTACACTTTGGTTCTCGGTAGGACTGACCCATAAACATGTCACTGTCATTAGTACACTTTGGTCCTAGGAAGGACTGACCCATAAACATGTCACTGTCATTAGTACACTTTGGTCCTAGGAAGGACTGACTCATAAACATGTCACTGTCATTAGTACACTTTGGTCCTAGGAAGGACTGACCCATAAACATGTCACTGTCATTAGTACACTTTGATCCTAGGAAGGACTGACCCATAAACATGTCACTGTCATTAGTATACTTTGGCCCTAGGAAGGACTGACCCAGTAACATGTCACTGTCATTAGAACACTTTGGTCCTAGGAAGGACTGAACCATAAACATGTCAATGTCATTAGTACACTTTGGCCCTAGGAAGGACTGACCCATAAACATGTCACTGTCATTAGTACACTTTGGTCCTAGGAAGGACTGACCCATAAACATGTCACTGTCATTAGTACACTTTGGCCCTAGGAAGGACTGACCCATTAACTTGTCACTGTCATTAGTACAGATTGGTCCTTGGAACGACTGACCCATCAACATGTCACTGTCATTAGTACACTTTGGTCCTAGGAAGGACTGACCCATAAACATGTCACTGTCATTAGTACACTTTGGCCCCAGGAAGGACTGACCCATAAACATGGAACTGTTATAAGTACACTTTGGTCCTAGGAAGGACTGACCCATAAACATGTCACTGTCATAAGTACACTTTGGTCCTAGGAAGGACTGACCCATAAACATGTCACTGTCATTAGTACACTTTGGCCCTAGGAAGGACTGACCCATTAACTTGTCACTGTCATTAGTACAGATTGGTCCTTGGAACGACTGACCCATCAACATGTCACTGTCATTAGTACACTTTGGCCCCAGGAAGGACTGACCCATAAACATGTCACTGTCATTAGTACACTTTGGCCCTAGGAAGGACTGACCCATTAACTTGTCACTGTCATTAGTACAGTTTGGTCCTTGGAACGACTGACCAATCAACATGTCACTGTCATCAGTACACTTTGGTCCTAGGAAGGACTGACCCATAAACATGTCACTGTCATTAGTACACTTTGGTCTTAGGAAGGACTGACCCATAAACATGTCACTGTCATTAGTACACTTTGGCCCTAGGAAGGACTGACCCATAAACATGTCACTGTCATTAGTGCACTTTGGCCCTAGGAAGGACTGACCCATTAACTTGTCACTGTCATTAGTACAGTTTGGTCCTTGGAAGGACTGACCCATAAACATGTCACTGCCATTAATACACTTTGGTCCAGGGGTATGAGAATATCAGCAATACAAATAAACAAGCCAAGGTCAGGGTTACCAGAACAACAACAATACAAATAAACAAGCCATGGTCAGGGTTACCAGAAATACGAATAAACAAGCCAAGGTCAGGGTTAACAGAATATCAGCAATATGAATAAACAACCCAGGGCTAGGGTTACCAGAATATCAACAATACGAATAAACAAGCCAAGATCAGGGTTACCAGAATATCAACAATACGAATAAACAAGCCATGGTCAGGGTTACCAGAAAATCAACAATACGAATAAACAAGCCAGGGTCAGGGTTACCAGAATATCAGCAATATGAATAAACAAGCCACGGTCAGGGTTACCAGAATATCACAGTATGAATAAACAAGCCAAGGTCAGGGTTACCAGAATATCAACAATACGAATAAACAACCCAGGGTTAGGGTTACCAGAATATCAAGTATACGAATAAACAAGCCAAGGTCAGGGTTACCAGAATATCAACAATACGAATAAACAACCCAGGGTTAGGGTTACCAGAATATCAATTATATGAATAAACAAGCCAAGGTCAGGGTTACCAGAATATCAACAATACGTTTAAACAAGCCAAGATCAGGGTTACCAGAATATCAACTATACGAATAAACAAGCCACGGTCAGGGTTACCAGAATATCAACAATACGAATAAACAAGCCAAGATCAGCGTTACCAGAATATCAACAATACGAATAAGCAAGCCAAGGTCAGGGTTACCAGAACATCAACAATACGAATAAACAAGCCATGGTCAGGGTTACCAGAAATATGAATAAAAAAGCCATGGTCAGGGTTACCAGAATATCAACAATACAAATAAACAAGCCAAGGTCAGGGTTACCAGAATATCAGCAATATGAATAAACAAGCCAAGGTCAGGGTTACCAGAATATCAACAATACGAATAAATAACCCAGGGCTAGGGTTACCAGAAAATTAACTATACGAATAAACAAGCCACGGTCAGGGTTACCAGAATATCAATAATACGTGTCACCTACCTTACTTCCCCTCCTGATCCGCCGCCATCGCGGATCAGGAGGACGCCATCCCGTCGGCTGGGGCTCAGAGTGAGAGCCCCAGCATCCCTCGATACTGAGACGCGCGTCCAGCAAGATGCGCGCTCAGTGATGTCACGCACTCGTTCGCGCATGTGCGAATTGGTGTTTCATGAATATTCATGAGCCCAGTTAAAGGGCTATTTATTAAATTAACCACTCCCTTGCCAATTGATCAGAGGAGTGTCCTGATCAATTGGTAGTGTATTTAAACAGTCATTTCACAGGTTACCTTTGCCTGTGATAGTGCCTTGTGTATCTCACTAGCGTTTTGACTCCTGATTGACTCCGTTTATCTGTTGCTGACCCGGTTCGTCCCTATATACTCCATCCGTTTGTTCCTGCATTCCTGATTATTCTGTGTATGACCCTGCTGTTCCTGACTATTCTCCGTCCGCCGCCTGCCTCGATTTCTGCTAGTGACCTGTTTATCCGTATCTCTCCTGTACGTGACCCGGCCTGTCTCCTGACTCTCCGTTTGCCTGTATTCCTGTACGATCCTATACGGGCTCCACTTGCTGAGTATCCGGTAGTAAGTGTTCCTGCAAAATCCTTGGTGACATACCACCGGCGGCTCAACCAAGGGTGTGTAGTCATTAAGGTGAAGACCAATACTTGCTACCTACGGTACTTAGTGAGTGTCCCTATAGCCTCATCTACACTTGTGGTCCATCTCCTGAACACGACCGTTACAATACGAATAAACAAGCCAAGGACAGGGTTACCAGAATATCAACAATACGAATAAACAATCCATGTTCAGGGTTACCAGAATATCAACAATACGAATAAACAAGCCAAGGCCAGGGTTACCAGAATATCAACAATACGAATAAACAAGCCAAGGACAGGGTTACCAGAATATCAACAATACGAATAAACAATCCATGGTCAGGGTTACCAGAATATCAACAATACGAAGAAACAAGCCAAGGTCAGGGTTACCAGAATATCAACAATACGAATAAACAAGCCAAGGTCAGGGTTACCAGAATATCAGCAGCACAGTTAAAAAGTCCAGGATCGTGGGGGAACAGGCAATCAGGGGAATGGTCAGGAGGAATCTGGGGGCTAGTAACAGGAATGGTAAGTATAATAATACACTAGAATCCCCAAGCAATGAATGCCTGGTGATTCCCGCACATCGTGGGGATGCGACGGTCGTGGCATCATCGGGAGTGCTCCCCTGTACTGGAGAGAGGATCGTCGGTGTCAGTGGCGTGTGTGAGCTAGAGGCGCACGGGGGCGGAGATCTCCGTTGGAATCCAGACAGGAGAGTAAAAGCGGATAGACAGATGAGCTACTGCGGGGCAGATCCTGACATTTGTACACTTTTTTTCCAAGGTAAAACTAGTCCTTTTTCGCTTCCTATTAGAGTTAAGCGGACACCTGGATGTTCGGGTTCGGCAGGTTCGGCCGAACTTCGAAAAAATGTCCTCGTCCGTGCTCAAACTTGACCCTGAACCCCATTGAAGTCAATGGGGACACAAACTTTTGGCCACTATGCCTCTAAAAAAGTCCTGGAAAGGGCTAGAGGGCTGCAAAATGAAGTAAAATGTGGGTAAGAGTGTCCCCCATTCATACGAATTGACTTTTTCGTATGAATGGGGACTCTATTTCGGTTTATAGAAAGCCAATAGCATTACATGTATTCCATAAACCAAAAGTCTATAAACCGAAAGACATTCAGTTTATAGACTTTCGGTTTATGGAATACATGTAATGTCATTACTATTCTATAAACCGAAATAGAGTCCCTATTCTATTTCGGTTTATAGAAAGCCCATAGCATTACATACAATGTAATCGCTGAAGCCCAAACTCCACCCCGAACATACAGTGAAATGTCCGTGTTCGGGGTCCAAAAACTGTAATGTGGTTCGGGTTCGCTCAACACTACTTCCTATGTAACAAAAGCATAGCACGATCTAACACAATGTATAACAAATAAATGCAAGAAAAAGATGAATTCCAAACAGTCGAACTTAAATGTATTAAATTACGGTGTTTACATTTGCACAAACAGACAGTGAACTATGTGAAGAGGAAACATGGTCTGTGGCCAGGAGCAGACCCCGTAACCATGTATGTATGCAGAGGGGATAGATGCCCGATTCCTGAGACATACCATAACCCCACAGTCACCCATAACCATACCAGCCCATGTTCCCCCCAATAAATGGACACAAGACTTGTGATGGTACAACAAGGCCACAGCACTTCTTTATTAAACACATATCAGGCTGTATAAACCACCACCATCCTTTAATACTTATATGTATAAAACAGAATACAGCCTGACAAATTGACTAAGCCCTTGCCAGTAAAACCATTTTAAACTTCCACCCATATATTTACATATGGCAACTTTTTTCCAACCAAATCCAGAATCCAGAAGCTCGCCTCCCCTCCTCGTCCCTTGAGATGCCATAACTCCACCTGGCCCATCTCTCCCACAATGCTTACTGTAACGGATCGCCTGGCACCCCGACTGGGTACCTCCGTTAAAGGATGCTCCTAGCGCTTCCTGAGGACTCCAAGCACTGCAGCAGACACCACAACCACCAAACCGGAGAAGCATATGAATCCTCCCAAGCATATGAATGCTGTAGACAGTTGAATAGGAACCATACGAATAGGTTTACTCTCCTAGCAGTCAAACTGGAACAGCATACAATAAATCCTTCCCCCAATAATGAGACGACACTTCACTTTGAGGGTTAAGCAGGAACTCTTCCAGCAAGATTGAACTCCTTTATTTGACAAACAACACAGACTTATATACACCAAACTGCAATCAGATAACACTTGATTAAACAATAGAAAACTTAAACACATCACCAGTAAAGCAGTATCTAGCCACTTTAATCTGGAGCCAGAAGCAAGGTAGTCAGACTGGGTGGCTGACATAACTAAACAATGGAAGGCTTAAACACATTACAGACAGGGTCCATAATCTAAAGGCAAGAGGCGGGCAAGCAGCCCCCTCCAAGGACACGTGGCGAGGCCGGTTTCGCCACACTTACCACTAGCCGACTCACTTAGCTCAGTGGGCACGTCCACTACAAACAACTTCCATGTTGCTTTTAAGGTTAGGGGAGGACCCGAGCACCATTCTCCTTGTAATAACTCCAACTCCATTTTCCAAAACATATCCCCTACTGGCAAGGACAGCCAACCCCCGCCACAGACCCGCTCGTTTAACACCTTAAATCAGCGGGGACTACCCACCACCACCGCCATGGCCTGTTCCAAACCATCCTGCAACGCCAAGTTAAACAGATCAAGGCCCACCTCAGTTAAGTGAACTCCATCACTCCTGAAATACCTTGCCGCATCGGACTCAAAAACCCTATGGCGTATAGTCACGCCCCCCACACTCAACACAAAACGAGACACTCGTTTATTCAATTTTACCCGGCTCCGTTCCAGCGCCCTCTGATTGAGCGCACACCTCCAATAATTACGTGGCACCACCTCTGACCACACCAGCGACACACCGGGAAAGAGCACCAGCAGCCTTGCCAGATCCCTTTTAATGGTATCCCCCAGGGTCCACACAGGGACCGAACCCAGATCATTGCCCCCCAGATGAATAAGTAAAATATCAGGGGGCCCCAACCGCCGAGACAACTGAACCACCTCGGGTAACAAGCGTACCCACCGCATACCCCGGAACCCGAACCACCGAACGTCCGCCACGGCTCCCGGAAAGCCCAGTCACTCTCCCCCAGGTCGCACGGCAGCCCGACTCCGTGCCCAGAATATGTACGAGTGGCCTATAAGCCACACCCTCCTAGGCGCAACATCTGTGAATTTAAAGCAGAGGAAACTGAGATCAGACCAGACGGACGGACATAAGATAGAAACCTGCGGGATTCCCACCGCCCAATCTGCCTGATAGCCCGCTCAGCATAACCCAGCCTTGCGGCCTCAGACGCAGCGCCAATCCTGAACGAGTGACCCCCGAACTCCCGGCTTGGAAGGCCCAGGGCCTCAACTGCCATCCGGAAGACCCTGATAAACTGGAATCTAGACAAAGGAGTCGCATCAGCGTGCACCAGCAATGAATTGGAACCGGCCGGTCGGACCAAACCGTACCGGTCAAAACAAGCCACCGGGCATACCATAGAACCGGGGACTTCCCGCAGGGAGACCCACTTCCCAACCCCAAGTACATCCGTTTTGGAGCGTCTGATCAAAAACCTCACCAGACCAGGTTCCCGCACCATATCAGCCGCCAGTATACCCCCTGGCTTCGTATTTGCCTGGCTAACCAATTCCCCAATACGCAAAGCCCCACAAAATGCCATGGAAAAAGCTAACCGAAACAGATCCACCTCAAAAGGCGAGTGGCAAACCACCGGCAGTATGTGGCACAGGCCCAGCAACAAAGCCCCGGACACCGGTTTACGGTAATCCACGGAATGAACACCCCTCCTCCAACCCTTCAACGCCTGACGCACTAAAAACTCCTTAGTCACGTCCCGTAGCCCAGAAGCTCTGAACCAGAAACTGAGGCCTGACATCCGTGCCGTTACCGCCGCGGGCGACAAGCCAGCCGCGTCCCAATGCCACAACAACCACAGTAAACCTTCCAAGCGAGCCCCATCATCCCTGAAACCCCCACGAGCCGACTCCAGATCCAACCATTCCCCCCAAACTTTACCGTAACGCTTCCATGTGGATCCAGCGACAGACTGGCTAACCCACTGTGCTATTCGCCCAACCCAAGGTCCCACAGCGTCGACGGGCACGGGATACCCTCCGGGTCCGCCCATGGTGCTGCCACCCGGAACGTTGCCCACTGCGAACGAGAAAGTGCATCCGCAATTACGTTATGCACCCCAGGGATATGAACAGCACGAAAGGTCACATTAAAATCAAGGCAGTTAAGGACCAGAAGCCGCAACAGCCGAACTACCGGCGGGGAAGAAGCCGTCAGGTTATTCACCACTAACACCACTCCCATGTTGTCACAGTGGAAGATCACCCTGCGATCACGTAACGTAGTTCCCCAAAGGACCACTGACACCAGAATAGGAAATAGCTCCAAAAAAGCTAAATTCTTTGTCAGGCCCCCCGAACCCCAGAACGGGGGCCAGGTCTCGGCAGACCACTGGGACCCCAAAATTGCCCCGTAGCCCACGGATCCTGAGGCATCCGTGTACAGATGGAGATCTGCGTTGGACACCTCCGGAGCCTGCCACAACGACGTCCATTGTACCTGCTCAAAAAATCATCCCACACCGCCAGATCATCCCTTAGGGGCCGAGTGAGCCTGACATAATGGTGCGGCCGGCACACCCCCTGCCGTAGCCCCTGCCAGACGTCTGCTAAACACCCTGCCCATTGGCATAATTTTACAGGCAAAGTTGAGCTTCCCCAATAAAGATTGCAACGCCCTGAGCTGAATTTTTCTCAAGCCGCAAGCCTTGGAAATGTCCGCCCTAAGGCCCAACAATTTATCCTGAGGAAGCCGGCATTCGCCGGCCAGGGAGTCAATCTCAATGCCCAGGAAGGAAATACAGGTAGTCGGGCCCTCCGTTTTGTCTGCCGCCAATGGGACCCCAAACGATGCCAGAACCACCTGGGCCGTCCTCAACAAATGGCCACAGACTTGCAAACCCGAGGGACCCACCAGCAGGAAGTCATCCAGGTAATGCATCACTGAGCTGCACCCGGACTCCTCCCTGATTACCCAATCCAAAAATGTGCTAAAGCACTCAAAATAAAAACAGGAAATAGAACAACCCATGGGAAGGCACAAGTCAACGTAAAACTTCCCTTCAAAATGGCACCCGAGGAGGTGATGACAGTCTGGATGGACCGGAAGAAGCCGGAAGGCCGACTCCACATCGGTTTTTGCCATCAAAGCACCAGCCCCTGCCGCCCTCACCATCCTAACCGCCGAATCAAAGGACGCATAAGACACCCAGCACAATTCTGCATCAATGTCATCGTTAACCGACTCCCCATAGGGGTAAGACAGATGCTGGATCAGCCGGAACTTTCCCGGTTCCTTTTTGGGAACCACCCCCAGGGGAGAAACCCGTAAAGCGGCCAACGGGGGCGAATCAAAAGGACCCGCCATACGGCCCAGAGCCACTTCCTTAGCCAACTTATCCCGCACCACCTCAGGGTGCTCAGCCACCGAACGCAAATTACGCAACCGCAAACAAACCTCCCGCTCCTGAAAGGGGATCCTGAAACCAAACTCAAACCCGTGCAACAAAATGTCCGCCGCCCTACGATTCCTATACCGGCTTAGCCATGGGCGCATTGCCCCGACGTCCACCGGCGTCATCCCCCTTTCCGCCCACGTCAGACTTGTCCCCACCTCTCTGACGCTTAAAGCACCGGGTGGCGGGGTGGCTACCCCCGCAACCGGAACACTCATGTTTGAAGCGACAACCGGCGCCAAACTTGCACTGACCCTCATTAAATTGCCAGCACCCTCCCGGTCGTCGTTGGGTCGTGGCCGAGGGAGAGGGCGAACCCAGTCCCCCGACCCCCCCAAGAAAGGACGTCAAACCCCCCTGATGCGAGGCTGGCCGGGTCATAATGGCCAGCCACAGCCCCACGTCCATTTGATCCCAACCCAAAGTAGGCCGTAAAGCAATCCGTTGCCGGAATTGCTCATCATAGCGCCACCAGCTGAGACCCCCATAAATCCTACACGCATTCCAGATTTGATCCTGGTAACAAAACAAGGAGCAACATTTTTCAGGGGATTTCTCCCCAATGACGCTGGCCAAGATGGAGAAAGCCCGAATCCAATTCCCATAATTCTTTGGGATTTTGCGATAACGGTACTTCTCCTTTTCTTTCTCGGCGTCCTTCAACTCCTTCTCAGGAGGAGGAACGTCCTCCATGGGAAGGAGCGAATAAATTTCCACATACTCGCCCTTCCAAATACGCTCCCTCACCTCCGGTTTAAGATGAAGGCCTAAGGGGCCCGACCAACATAAATACGCGGCCCCATGCGCCATCGGCGCAACTGGGTGTGTCAAATCAGCCGCCCCAACCAGCGACGCCGACGTCCTCGGTGCCGCCGATGTACTAGGCATTGACAAGGGAACCGCAGGGAGCACCACAGCAGTGGCCGCCGGCAGCAACAAAGGGGGCGGTAATAAGGGGGACTGTGGGACCCCCGCCGTGCCCGGTAAACCAGAAACCACCCCCGGTGAACCCCCCGTGGAACCCCACACGCCGCCCATCGTACTATCGATGCCCTGCAGGGCCGCACTACCAGAAGGCCCAGCCACCCGGCTCACTTGCTCTATCGCCCCCCGCAAGCATTGCAACAAATCCACCCATGGCTGACTAGCAGGAGTAACGGTAGACCCCACCCCACCCACCCCCGAAAACCCCGCCAAAGGTTGCCCCGTGGACTCACCAGTGTCTCCCTGTACCGCGCCCAGAGCCGGCGTGGAGGCCCGGGAGGCCGCAGAATCACCCGCAACCTGGGAAGCAGGATGGGGGACGTAGAGTGGCACAGCACTAGTAGCTGGAGCCTGTGAAGGAGAGACAGGTGAATACAACGCCAGATCAGGAGGGGAGAGAAGCCCAGCCAAGGGAACCTGGTAAGTAGTAACAGGGGTAGGAGTAGGGGACGGGGTAGGGGGCAGTAAGAGACCCAGGGCCGGATCCTCATCCCCAGAAGACCCACTGCAGCTGCCCACAGCCTCCCCGCTGCCCCCCGCCCGGGAGGGTAATCGAAGGGACCCCCGTTTTAGGCCCTGAGGCCTACTCACCACCCTGGCCTGCCGATCCGTGCTCCTCCTCCTGCTAGGCCCCGCATCCGGACGCGGGGGGGAAGGTAGCAGGGCTGTACCGGACCTGGTCACAGCCCTGGATGTCCTCCGTCCGTCGCGCTCCAAACCCCGAGGGGAGGGGCGCGGCCTGCGATCCCCGCTCCCACCAGCCACCGGGGACGGTCGCGTGGCTGCACTAGCAGGCCCGCCGCCGGACGCAGCGGGCCGCGCGGCCGACGGGCGAAGGCCACTTCTTCGCCCAGCTCCACTCCTGCTCCGGTGAGGCTGGATGGAGCCGGCATCCGGGCTCAGTCGAGCGGGCGGGCGGGACACCCGCCGCGCCCCGCCACGAGGACCCGCGGGAGGCGATGCCACCGCGGGTGTAGCAGCCTGCAGCGCTGCAAACTGCTGCCTCAACCGTCTGCCACCATCTGTAAGGGCCTCAGCCCTCAGGGCAGCGAGCAGTGCCTCAATCTCCATGCCTGGGCCGTGAATGAAACACCAGAGCTGCAAAAAATTGCTACCAGGTGCGTTTACAGATTAAAATGGCTGCTGGGGAGAGAGGCTCCAGGGCTTTTATCAATATGTGATATGAGTAGCCGCAGTGTGCCAGTTGTACCAAAATAAAATAAAAATATCTAATTATTGTGTAAGAGTTTTTTTTCCAGATCATGATTTTTTTTTTTTTAAATTGCACATTTATTGGACTATTAATCTCTACCGTTATCTGCACTGTACAAAAAAATAAAAAAAATGGAAATAAAACGTCCCATTATGAGACTGAAAGGTCGCAGTTTGGGCCATTTGGACCTGACGGATATAATTCAGATAGGATGTAAAACAGAAGCCACCATTTATCCATAATCCCCACTGAAATAAATACCTGGACATTTGTAGTTGGGTCAGACAGGAATGATTGATCTTTACACTCAGTTCACCTGCAAAGTAAGCAGATAATATTAATCAGGCAGGCTGCCAAATGCAGCCCCCCTGGTAGGATTAGCTGTATAAATAACAGCAGAGAACTGGTAGAGCAGTCTCCGGAGAGGCCAGTCCCAGGACGGAGATCCTCAAAGTTACATCTCTGCTTCTAATAGCCTGTGCGGTATGCCTGCTCCTCAGTATCACACCGGGCAGGAAGTGAGACAGGCTGCCCCCCGGACCCACACCCCTACCCATTCTAGGGAACATTCTCCAACTCAATGGGAAAGAAACCTACAAGTCTTTTATTAAGGTAAGCACAGATTAAAATTTAAAACAAAGTTTAAAGCTTGTATCCCCTTTGGGAGCTGGCCAAATGTGTCCCATACCCCTTTATACACATGGGCAGTTTGCCCTAACACCCCCCAAATAATGGATTGGGTAAGAGCCAATCAAATGTTTCTAGCCCTGCCCCCCCCCCCCCCCCCCCCTAACAATAACTGTGAGCTCCGAGCATCCATACCATACAACAGGGCTCCCCAAATATTAAAATCTCTTCGCATTTGGGCAGCCTCCAGACCACATTGAGTAATTTTTTTCAAAAGGGGTCTAGAGGCTGCCCAAATGCCTCTGGTTTCCCCCTCCCCTCCCAATAAAATATATAATAATAATACTAGCCCCATTTCATATGGTGTGGTAGGGGTAATGGCTACCTATCAGGGGGTGGACATGTTGTTTAGAATCTTTGCTCTGTATAGCTCTATCAGGAGGCGGACATGTTGTTTAGAATATTTGCTCTGTATAGCTCTATCAAGGGGTGGACATGTTGTTTAGAATTGTTGCTCTGTATAGCTCTATCAGGGGTGGACATGTGGTTTAGAATCTTTGCTCTGTATAGCTCTATCAGGGGGCGGACATGTTGCTTAGAATCTTTGCTCTGTATAGCTCTATCAGGGGGCGGACATGTTGTTTAGAATCTTTGCTCTGTATAGCTCTATCAGGGGGCAGACATGTTGGTTAGAATCTTTGCTCTGTATAGCTCTATCAGGGGGCGGACATGTTGTTTAGAATCTTTGCTCTGTATAGCTCTATCAGGGGGCGGACATGTTGTTTAGAATCTTTGCTCTGTATAGCTCTATCAGGGGACGGACATGTTGTTTAGAATCTTTGCTCTGTATAGCTCTATCAGGGGGCAGACATGTTGATTAGGATCTTTGCTCTGTATAGCTCTATCAGGGGGCGGACATGTTGTTTAGAATCTTTGCTCTGTATAGCTCTATCAGGGGGCAGACATGTTGATTAGAATCTTTGCTCTGTATAGCTCTATCAGGGGGCGGATATGTTGTTAGAATCTTTGCTCTGTATAGCTCTATCAGGGGGCGGACATGTTGTTTAGAATCTTTGCTCTGTATAGCTCTATCAGGGGGCGGACATGTTGTTTAGAATCTTTGCTCTGTATAGCTCTATCAGGGGACGGACATGTTGTTTAGAATCTTTGCTCTGTATAGCTCTATCAGGGGGCAGACATGTTGATTAGGATCTTTGCTCTGTATAGCTCTATCAGGGGATGGACATGTTGTTTAGAATCTTTGCTCTGTATAGCTCTATCAGGGGGCAGACATGTTGATTAGAATCTTTGCTCTGTATAGCTCTATCAGGGGGCGGATATGTTGTTAGAATCTTTGCTCTGTATAGCTCTATCAGGGGGCAGACATGTTGATTAGGATCTTTGCTCTGTATAGCTCTATCAGGGGATGGACATGTTGTTTAGAATCTTTGCTCTGTATAGCTCTATCAGGGGGCAGACATGTTGGTTAGAATCTTTGCTCTGTATAGCTCTATCAGGGGGCGGACATGTGGTTTAGAATCTTTGCTCTGTATAGCTCTATCAGGGGTGGACATGTTGGTTAGAATCTTTGCTCTGTATAGCTCTATCAGGGGGCGGACATGTTGATTAGAATCTTTGCTCTGTATAGCTCTATCAGGGGACGGACATGTTGTTTAGAATCTTTGCTCTGTATAGCTCTATCAGGGGGCAGACATGGTGTTTGGAATCTTTGCTCTGTATAGCTCTATCAGGGGGCGGACATGTTGGTTAGAATATTTGCTCTGTATAGCTCTATCAGGGTGCAGACATGTTGGTTAGAATCTTTGCTCTGTATAGCTCTATCAGCTTTATCTCACCTCCACTCACCTCCACTCACCTCATCCCACCTCCACTCACCTCATCTCACCTCATCTCACCTCATCTCACCTCATCTCACCTCATCTCACCTCCACTCACCTCCACTCACCTCATCTCACCTCATCTCACCTCATCTCACCTCATCTCACCTCATCTCACCTCCACTCACCTCCACTCACCTCCACTCACCTCCACTCACCTCATCTCACCTCATCTCACCTCATCTCACCTCATCTCACCTCATCTCACCTCCACTCTTCTCATCTCACCTCCACTCTTCTCATCTCACCTCCACTCTTCTCATCTCACCTCCACTCTTCTCATCTCACCTCCACTCTTCTCATCTCACCTCCACTCTTCTCATCTCACCTCCACTCTTCTCATCTCACCTCCACTCTTCTCATCTCACCTCCACTCTTCTCATCTCACCTCCACTCACCTCTTCTCTCACCTTTTAGTAACTAGACCCATTGAACCTATCTAATCCGTGATGCCCACTCCCTGATAGTGTTATACAGAGGGTGCATTAAGGTACTTTATTTGTATACCTTTATTAAAGTATTTCTCTTTATAATGCAATCCTTCAGTTGAACAGACACTAACATTACAGTGACTTTTGTCCTTTAGACAGACGTATAACATGCAGACCTGTCCCTGTAAGCTGATACCTTGGTCCTCCAGTAGAGCTCAGTTTGGCCTGGCAGGGTACCAACCCCTGTAACCCAGTGACATCTGTACGTGTGAGGACAGTGTTTACTCCAGTGATGAAATGCCCAGCTTTTACGAGAGCCACAAAGCTCCTGTAATGAGGATATAAAGGAAGGAGCCCACAGTCCTCGCTTCTGCCAGAAAGTCCCAACGCCATGGACCTCAGCAGCACCATCAGCCTCCTCCTCATCTTCCTCACCTGCATACTTATCCTTTCCAGATGGAAACGTCGAGGAAAATTACCCCCTGGTCCCACACCCCTTCCATTTATTGGGAACATGCACCAGGTGAAGATGAATGACCTCATCAAATCCTTGGTGGATGTAAGTCTAGGGAATGGGTCTGTCTCATCGGGGGTCAGAGCACAGTATTAATAGGGAACCGCTGTCTGCGCTGTACCTGTATACATGTCGTGGTATAGTAGTGTGTGTACCTGTGCTGTGTATACATGTCGTGGTATAGTAGTGTGTGTACCTGTGCTGTGTATACATGTCGTGGTATAGTAGTGTGTGTACCTGTGCTGTGTATACATGTCATGGTGTAGTAGTGTGTGTACCTGTGCTGTGTATACATGTCATGGTATGTAGTGTGTGTATACATGTCATGGTATGTAGTGTGTGTATACATGTCATGGTATGTAGTGTGTGTACCTGTGCTGTGTATACATGTCATGGTATGTAGTGTGTGTACCTGTGCTGTGTATACATGTCATGGTATGTAGTGTGTGTACCTGTGCTGTGTATACATGTCGTGGTGTAGTAGTGTGTGTACCTGTGCTGTGTATACATGTCGTGGTATAGTAGTGTGTGTACCTGTGCTGTGTATACATGTCGTGGTATAGTAGTGTGTGTACCTGTGCTGTGTATACATGTCGTGGTATAGTAGTGTGTGTACCTGTGCTGTGTATACATGTCGTGGTATAGTAGTGTGTGTACCTGTGCTGTGTATACATGTCGTGGTATAGTAGTGTGTGTACCTGTGCTGTGTATACATGTCATGGTGTAGTAGTGTGTGTACCTGTGCTGTGTATACATGTCATGGTATGTAGTGTGTGTATACATGTCATGGTATGTAGTGTGTGTACCTGTGCTGTGTATACATGTCATGGTATGTAGTGTGTGTACCTGTGCTGTGTATACATGTCATGGTATGTAGTGTGTGTACCTGTGCTGTGTATACATGTCGTGGTGTAGTAGTGTGTGTACCTGTGCTGTGTATACATGTCATGGTATGTAGTGTGTGTACCTGTGCTGTGTATACATGTCGTGGTGTAGTAGTGTGTGTGCCTGTGCTGTGTATACATGTCATGGTATAGTAGTGTGTGTACCTGTGCTGTGTATACATGTCGTGGTGTAGTAGTGTGTGTGCCTGTGCTGTGTATACATGTCGTGGTGTAGTAGTGTGTGTGCCTGTGCTGTGTATACATGTCATGGTATGTAGTGTGTGTACCTGTGCTGTGTATACATGTCGTGGTGTAGTAGTGTGTGTGCCTGTGCTGTGTATACATGTCATGGTATGTAGTGTGTGTACCTGTGCTGTGTATACATGTCATGGTGTAGTATTGTGTGTGTACCTGTGCTGTGTATACATGTCATGGTGTAGTATTGTGTGTGTACCTGTGCTGTGTATACATGTCATGGTGTAGTATTGTGTGTGTACCTGTGCTGTGTATACATGTCATGGTGTAGTATTGTGTGTGTACCTGTGCTGTGTATACATGTCATGGTGTAGTATTGTGTGTGTACCTGTGCTGTGTATACATGTCATGGTGTAGTATTGTGTGTGTACCTGTGCTGTGTATACATGTCATGGTGTAGTAGTGTGTGTACCTGTGCTGTGTATACATGTCGTGGTGTAGTAGTGTGTGTACCTGTGCTGTGTATACATGTCGTGGTGTAGTAGTGTGTGTGTGTACCTGTGCTGTGTATACATGTCATGGTGTAGTAGTGTGTGTACCTGTGCTGTGTATACATGTCATGGTATGTAGTGTGTGTACCTGTGTTGTGTATACATGTCATGGTGTAGTAGTGTGTGTACCTGTGCTGTGTATACATGTCGTGGTATAGTAGTGTGGGTACCTGTGCTGTGTATACATGTTGTGGTGTAGTAGTGTGTGTACCTGTGCTGTGTATACATGTCGTGGTATGTAGTGTGTGTACCTGTGCTGTGTATACATGTCATGGTATGTAGTGTGTGTACCTGTGCTGTGTATACATGTCGTGGTGTAGTATTGTGTGTGTACCTGTGCTGTGTATACATGTCATGGTGTAGTAGTGTGTGTACCTGTGCTGTGTATACATGTCATGGTATGTAGTGTGTGTGTACCTGTGCTGTGTATGCATGTCATGGTATAGTAGTGTGTGTGTACCTGTGCTGTGTATACATGTTGTGGTGTAGTAGTGTGTGTACCTGTGCTGTGTATACATGTCGTGGTGTAGTAGTGTGTGTACCTGTGCTGTGTATACATGTCATGGTGTAGTGTAGTGTGTGTACCTGTGCTGTGTATACATGTCATGGTGTAGTATTGTGTGTGTACCTGTGCTGTGTATACATGTCATGGTGTAGTATTGTGTGTGTACCTGTGCTGTGTATACATGTCATGGTATAGTAGTGTGTGTACCTGTGCTGTGTATACATGTCATGGTGTAGTATTGTGTGTGTACCTGTGCTGTGTATACATGTCATGGTGTAGTATTGTGTGTGTACCTGTGCTGTGTATACATGTCATGGTATAGTAGTGTGTGTACCTGTGCTGTGTATACATGTCATGGTGTAGTATTGTGTGTGTACCTGTGCTGTGTATACATGTCATGGTGTAGTATTGTGTGTGTACCTGTGCTGTGTATACATGTCATGGTATAGTAGTGTGTGTACCTGTGCTGTGTATACATGTCATGGTGTAGTAGTGTGTGTACCTGTGCTGTGTATACATGTCATGGTATGTAGTGTGTGTACCTGTGCTGTGTATACATGTCATGGTGTAGTATTGTGTGTACCTGTGCTGTGTATACATGTCATGGTATAGTAGTGTGTGTACCTGTGCTGTGTATACATGTCATGGTGTAGTATTGTGTGTGTACCTGTGCTGTGTATACATGTCATGGTATAGTAGTGTGTGTACCTGTGCTGTGTATACATGTCATGGTGTTGTAGTGTGTGTACCTGTGCTGTGTATACATGTCATGGTATAGTAGTGTGTGTACCTGTGCTGTGTATACATGTCATGGTATAGTAGTGTGTGTACCTGTGCTGTGTATACATGTCATGGTGTAGTAGTGTGTGTACCTGTGCTGTGCATACATGTCATGGTGTACTAGTGTGTGTACCTGTGCTGTGTATACATGTCATGGTGTAGTAGTGTGTGTGTACCTGTGCTGTGTATACATGTCATGGTGTAGTAGTGTGTGTGTACCTGTGCTGTGTATACATGTCATGGTATAGTGTGTGTACCTGTGCTGTGTATACATGTCATGGTGTAGTATTGTGTGTGTACCTGTGCTGTGCATACATGTCATGTTGTAGTAGTGTGTGTACCTGTGCTGTGTATACATGTCGTGGTGTAGTAGTGTGTGTACCTGTGCTGTGTATACATGTCATGGTGTAGTATTGTGTGTGTACCTGTGCTGTGTATACATGTCATGGTATAGTAGTGTGTGTACCTGTGCTGTGTATACATGTCATGGTGTAGTATTGTGTGTGTACCTGTGCTGTGTATACATGTCATGGTGTAGTATTGTGTGTGTACCTGTGCTGTGTATACATGTCATGGTGTAGTATTGTGTGTGTACCTGTGCTGTGTATACATGTCATGGTATAGTAGTGTGTGTACCTGTGCTGTGTATACATGTCATGGTGTAGTATTGTGTGTGTACCTGTGCTGTGTATACATGTCATGGTGTAGTATTGTGTGTGTACCTGTGCTGTGTATACATGTCATGGTATAGTAGTGTGTGTACCTGTGCTGTGTATACATGTCATGGTGTAGTAGTGTGTGTACCTGTGCTGTGTATACATGTCATGGTATGTAGTGTGTGTACCTGTGCTGTGTATACATGTCATGGTGTAGTATTGTGTGTACCTGTGCTGTGTATACATGTCATGGTATGTAGTGTGTGTACCTGTGCTGTGTATACATGTCATGGTGTAGTATTGTGTGTGTACCTGTGCTGTGTATACATGTCATGGTGTAGTATTGTGTGTGTACCTGTGCTGTGTATACATGTCATGGTATAGTAGTGTGTGTACCTGTGCTGTGTATACATGTCATGGTGTAGTATTGTGTGTGTACCTGTGCTGTGTATACATGTCATGGTGTAGTATTGTGTGTGTACCTGTGCTGTGTATACATGTCATGGTATAGTAGTGTGTGTACCTGTGCTGTGTATACATGTCATGGTGTAGTAGTGTGTGTACCTGTGCTGTGTATACATGTCATGGTATGTAGTGTGTGTACCTGTGCTGTGTATACATGTCATGGTGTAGTATTGTGTGTACCTGTGCTGTGTATACATGTCATGGTATAGTAGTGTGTGTACCTGTGCTGTGTATACATGTCATGGTGTAGTATTGTGTGTGTACCTGTGCTGTGTATACATGTCATGGTATAGTAGTGTGTGTACCTGTGCTGTGTATACATGTCATGGTGTTGTAGTGTGTGTACCTGTGCTGTGTATACATGTCATGGTATAGTAGTGTGTGTACCTGTGCTGTGTATACATGTCATGGTATAGTAGTGTGTGTACCTGTGCTGTGTATACATGTCATGGTGTAGTAGTGTGTGTACCTGTGCTGTGCATACATGTCATGGTGTACTAGTGTGTGTACCTGTGCTGTGTATACATGTCATGGTGTAGTAGTGTGTGTGTACCTGTGCTGTGTATACATGTCATGGTGTAGTAGTGTGTGTGTACCTGTGCTGTGTATACATGTCATGGTATAGTGTGTGTACCTGTGCTGTGTATACATGTTGTGGTATAGTAGTGTGTGTACCTGTGCTGTGTATACATGTTGTGGTATAGTAGTGTGTGTACCTGTGCTGTGTATACATGTTGTGGTATAGTAGTGTGTGTACCTGTGCTGTGTATACATGTCGTGGTATAGTAGTGTGTGTACCTGTGCTGTGTATACATGTTGTGGTATAGTAGTGTGTGTACCTGTGCTGTGTATACATGTTGTGGTATAGTAGTGTGTGTACCTGTGCTGTGTATACATGTTGTGGTATAGTAGTGTGTGTACCTGTGCTGTGTATACATGTCGTGGTATAGTATTGTGTGTACCTGTGCTGTGTATACGTGTCAAGGTATAGTAGTGTGTGTACCTGTGCTGTGTATACATGTTGTGGTATAGTAGTGTGTGTACCTGTGCTGTGTATACGTGTCGTGGTATAGTAGTGTGTGTACCTGTGCTGTGTATACATGTCGTGGTATAGTAGTGTGTGTACCTGTGCTGTGTATACATGTTGTGGTATAGTAGTGTGTGTACCTGTGCTGTGTATACATGTTGTGGTGTAGTAGTGTGTGTACCTGTGCTGTGTATACATGTCATGGTATGTAGTGTGTGTACCTGTGATGTGTATACGTGTCAAGGTATAGTAGTGTGTGTACCTGTGCTGTGTATACATGTCGTGGTGTAGTAGTGTGTGTACCTGTGCTGTGTATACGTGTCAAGGTATAGTAGTGTGTGTACCTGTGCTGTGTATACATGTCGTGGTATGTTGTGTGTGTACCTGTGCTGTGTATACATGTCATGGTGTAGTAGTGTGTGTACCTGTGCTGTGTATACATGACGTGGTGTACTAGTGTGTGTACCTGTGCTGTATATACATGTCATGGTGTAGTAGTGTGTGTACCTGTGCTGTGTATACATGTCGTGGTGTAGTGAGAGGTAATTATAGAAGTCAGTATGGATTACAGTATCACTCGTATCTCTTCTATTTTCCAGCTCAGTAAGATATATGGCCCAATGTACACCTTTTACCTGGGGTCTCGGCCCACTGTCGTGCTGTGTGGGTACCAGGTGCTGAAAGAGGCTCTTATTGACTATGCTGAAGAGTTTAGCGGGAGGGGGGATTTTCCCGCCGTACAGATGTATAGCAAAGGAAATGGTAAGAGTATAGCATACCTTTATGTGTACTTTAAATGTACCACCCCCCCCCCCCCCCCCCCCGTCCCGCTTTAGAGAAAACTGTCGGCAAATCTCATTTTTCCAAAAGATCCTGATTTCACTGATGGCTTTGTATTAACCCTCCTCTTTTAGGAATTGTGTACGGCACGGGAGAGAGGTGGCGGCAGTTGCGTCGCTTTGCTATCACCACGCTAAAGAATTTCGGGATGGGTAAGAGGAGCCTAGAGGAGCGGGTGAAAGAGGAGGCTCAGTACCTGATTGAGGAATTCAGAAAAAGTGAAGGTAACAACACATTTATTGTGGGAACCAAGATAATGGCTAAAGGGGGGAGCAGGTAAGATCAGACATGCAATGTCTCTGGTTTAGGTGCATTGTTTTATAGTGCTGTGCTGTTATTTTATAATCTATTTGGTGACCTCACCAGACAGGCAGCTGGTTCCCAAAAGAGTCTGGGAATTCTAGGGAAAATGCTGTTGGCCAGGAATTGACTTTCACTATTCCAGGAGTCCTCAGTGTGAAGGGATATAGATTATAAAATAACACCACAGTGCTATAAAATAATGCATTAAAAGCAGAGGCATTGCTAAATGAAACCCAAAACGAGAGTCGATTATGACAGAATGAGTGTGAAAAGTAAGGCTATTCCTGTAAGGATTAAATCTAAAGGCACCAGCAAAAATGTCCCTCTTTGGCTGAACTATAAAGAGTACAATTATTTGGCAAGGGGATGGATTGAAGCAATCAGGACACCAAGGTCCTCTTTCTTGGCAGGTAAGCCGCTCGACCCAACATTTGGCTTCAGCTCAGCTGGTTCGAACATCATCTGCTCCCTGGTGTTTGGAGACCGATTTGACTACAGAGACGATGAGTTCCTGACGCTCCTACACCTCATCAACAACAGCTGGCACTTGATGAGCTCCACGTGGGGTCAGGTGAGGACCGATCTGCAAAAAAAACATGGAAGGGTTGGATTTAAAATGGGTGGGGACCAGTAAGACTCCTGTTTGTAGTTGCAGTTGGGTGAGCTAAGAAAATAAACTCTCCTTTGCCAAAAAAAAAAGTGTTGACATGAAACTGAATCTGGTCCAAGCCTTAAAGAACTAAACTATTTTTTAAATTTTTATTTGTGCTTCTAACATAAACAAGCTCCCATTCTGATTGGCTGTGCAATCGCTGCCTCAGCTCTGAGGCAGCACCAATAGTTAAAACACATGTATATCTAAAGATAAATCCCGGGTTTACTTCAGAGAAGGGGACACTTTTTTTTTTTTAACCCTTGTTTCCTCAAAGTGTCCTTTAAGTGTCCCACTGCAGCAAGGTTTGGGTTCCCACCAGAGCCTTCAGCTCCAGCATGTATTTCCCGTGTTCTGCTGAATCCCATTGGCTTTCCGGTGAGATGGCGTTTGACTGCGCTGGCTGAGAGTTAATAGGTTGAGGGTTTTGTCTCCATCTCTCCGCAGCTGCTTTTCGTGTTCCCTAAGATCATGAAGCACATCCCCGGTCCACACAGACAGATCTACAAGAACTATGTCAAACTGGGAGCTTTTGTGGCCAAGAGGATTCGAATGAACAAGGAGACGTTCGATCCCAGCACACCGCGTGATTTTATAGACTGTTTCCTGGTTAAGATCGAGCAGGTATGTACCGGAAGCAGTACTGAACACGCACGTGATGAATCGAGTACATGGGATCCAGTGGGGACTGTCCAAGATCTCCAGTGCCATACCCTCTCGCCCCCCGACGTTCTTCTCTATGTCCTGTGCCGCAGTGTTGAACGGCACACAATGTATGTCTTACTGTCTGTCCGCAGGAGAAGAAAAACCCCAAAAGTCACTTCAACTATGAGACAATGCTGAAGACCACCGTGAATGTTTTTTTTGCCGGCACCGAGACCGTTGGATCTACCCTGAAATATGGCTTCAGAATCCTCCTAAGGCACCCAGAGGTGGAAGGTAAGGGACAATGGGGGGACCCTGAACAATGCGGTCCCCGTTCTACTGAAATGGAGGCCACAGAAATACAGTGCATTGCAGCGCTAGTACTGCAGGGATAACAACATTTTGCACAAAGAAAAACAGTATTCCCTATTTCCCTGTTAACATTATGCTAGGGGACTGAGGGTTTAATAGCCACCCCCAGTTCCCTCAGCATTTACCTCCCCCCCAAAAAAAATAAATACATTTGGCACCATTAAATAAAAAAAATGTAGCCCCTGTTGACTGAGGGCCAGCACAATGCTTGCAGTCACTATAGTTAAAAGAATCATGTCCCCCTGGGGTCGAAGGTAGGACAATGCCTGTGGCCCCCAATAATAAATAATGAAGGACCCCCAGGGCCTCAAGGTCCCAGAATGCTTGTGGCCCTCAATATCATAAAATAATTGGCCTTCGATTTAAAATAATTGTTGGCCCCATGAGGCCAAGGGCCGGTGAAGTACCAGTGGCCCCAATATACATAAAATAATGGCCACCACAGGGCTTGGGGCCAGCGACCTACCGCAAGCCCCAATTCAAATATATAATGTGTCCCCTCTGGCTATGCCACAAGCTCTGACTGAAATAAATAATGTCCCACTCGAGCTTTGGGCTGAAGATATGCCCCAATACCAAATTAGATAGAATTAGCCTTCCCCCACCCCCCTCTTGTGCCCGCACAATATATAAAGGATATAAATTAGATTGAACTCCTAACTGCCCCTCGTCAGCCTCTGCTTTGCCCAAGTTAGGGGTATGATCAAAAATTGCCCCCCAAATCTGTAAAAAAAAAAAAAATGAAATATGCTGTTTGTTAAAACCAGAGCCCACCCCCTGCACACAAAGAGTGCCTTGTATGAAATAAATATACCTGTATCCGACACACTGGATTCTAAGCTTCCAGCCCAGAGAAAAGGTGTCATCTTTACATTTTTTGAAATAAATGAATAGATAATCTAAAAAAAAGCATAAAACAAATAAATAAATTACATCTCTATATGTCTTGTCTCAGAGGTTTGAAAATCCCACCAATAGAAGGGCTGGGAGAGGGAGGCTTCTGATTGGCTGACATATAAGAGAGAGACTGCACATTGTTATTATTTTTAGATAGGTATAGATATTTTTTATTTATTTATTTGTGGATTGCACCTTTCCCTTGGCCAGAAGCTGCGGATCCAATGCAGTGACCTAGATACAGGTTTATTTATTTCCTACTTGGCACTTGTGTGCCGGGGGTGGGCAATGACACTCAAAGGGTGTGTTTTTTTGACAGCTTAATGGCTGTGGTAACTCTCCGCTGTAAAATAGACATTTGTAGGAGGTAGAGTAAATCAATGCCCAGGTCAGGCAAACCTGTAGATTGTGTCTGATGCTTAACTAATTGATTAATTGGTTAAGTTAATGATTCACTCCTACATACTGCCGGGCTGTACTTTACATGAATTGGATTGTGTGTGTGTGTGTGTATATACAGCCTACATACTGCTGGGCTGCACTTTACATGAATTGGATTGTGTGTGTGTGTGTGTGTGTGTGTGTGTGTGTGTGTGTGTGTGTGTGTGTGTGTATATACATCCTACATACTGCCGGGCTGTACTTTACATGAATTGGATTGTGTGTGTGTATATACATCCTACATACTGCCGGGCTGCACTTTACATGAATTGGATTGTGTGTGTGTATATACATCCTACATACTGCCGGGCTGCACTTTACATGAATTGGATTGTGTGTGTGTGTGTGTGTATATACAGCCTACATACTGCTGGGCTGCACTTTACATGAATTGGATTGTGTGTGTGTATATACATCCTACATACTGCCGGGCTGTACTTTACATGAATTGGATTGTGTGTGTGTATATACATCCTACATACTGCCGGGCTGCACTTTACATGAATTGGATTGTGTGTGTGTGTGTGTGTATATACAGCCTACATACTGCTGGGCTGCACTTTACATGAATTGGATTGTGTATGTGTGTGTATATACCTCCTACATACTGCCGGGCTGCACTTTACATGAATTGGATTGTGTGTGTGTGTGTGTGTGTGTGTGTATATACATCCTACATACTGCCGGGCTGCACTTTACATGAATTGGATTGTGTGTGTGTGTATATACATCCTACATACTGCTGGGCTGCACTTTACATGAATTGGATTGTGTGTGTGATATCCATCCTACATACTGCCAGGCTGCACTTTACATGAATTGGATTGTGTGTGTGTATATACATCCTACTTACTGCCGTGCTGCACTTTACATGAATTGGATTGTGTGTGTGTATATACATCCTACATACTGCAGGGCTGCACTTTGCATGAATTGGATTGTGTGTGTGTGTATATACATCCTACATACTGCCGGGCTGCACTTTACATGAATTGGATTGTGTGTATATATACATCCTACACACTGCTGGGCTGCACTTTACATGAATTGGATTGTGTGTGTGTGTGTGTATATACATCCTACATACTGCCAGGCTGCACTTTACATGAATTGGATTGTGTGTGTGTGTGTGTATATACATCCTACACACTGCCGGGCTGCACTTTACATGAATTGGATTGTGTGTGTGTGTATCTACATCCTGCATACTGCTGGGCTGCACATTACATGAATTGGATTGTGTGTGTGTGTGTATCTACATCCTACATACTGCAGGGCTGCACTTTACATGAATTGGATTGTGTGTCTGTGTATATCCATCCTACATACTGCCGGGCTGCACTTTACATGAATTGGATTGTGTGTGTGTGTATATACATCCTACATACTGCAGGGCTGCACTTTACATGAATTGGATTGTGTGTGTGTATATACATCCTACATACTGCCGGGCTGCACTTTACATGAATTGGATTGTGTGTGTGTATATACATCCTACATACTGCCGGGCTGCACTTTACATGAATTGGATTGTGTGTGTGTATATACAGCCTACATACTGCTGGGCTGCACTTTACATGAATTGGATTGTGTGTGTGTGTGTATATACCTCCTACATACTGCCGGGCTGCACTTTACATGAATTGGATTGTGTGTGTGTGTGTGTGTGTGTATATACATCCTACATACTGCCGGGCTGCACTTTACATGAATTGGATTGTGTGTGTATATACATCCTACATACTGCTGGGCTGCACTTTACATGAATTGGATTGTGTGTGTGATATCCATCCTACATACTGCCAGGCTGCACTTTACATGAATTGGATTGTGTATGTGTATATACATCCTACTTACTGCCGTGCTGCACTTTACATGAATTGGATTGTGTGTGTGTATATACATCCTACATACTGCCGGGCTGCACTTTACATGAATTGGATTGTGTGTGTGTATATACATCCTACATACTGCCGGGCTGCACTTTACATGAATTGGATTGTGTGTGTGTATATACAGCCTACATACTGCTGGGCTGCACTTTACATGAATTGGATTGTGTGTGTGTGTGTAAATACCTCCTACATACTGCCGGGCTGCACTTTACATGAATTGGATTGTGTGTGTGTGTGTGTGTGTGTGTGTATATACATCCTACATACTGCCGGGCTGCACTTTACATGAATTGGATTGTGTGTGTGTATATACATCCTACATACTGCCGGGCTGCACTTTACATGAATTGGATTGTGTGTGTGTATATACAGCCTACATACTGCTGGGCTGCACTTTACATGAATTGGATTGTGTGTGTGTGTGTGTGTATATACATCCTACATACTGCCGGGCTGCACTTTACATGAATTGGATTGTGTGTGTATATACATCCTACATACTGCTGGGCTGCACTTTACATGAATTGGATTGTGTGTGTGATATCCATCCTACATACTGCCAGGCTGCACTTTGCATGAATTGGATTGTGTGTCTGTGTATATACATCCTACATACTGCCGGGCTGCACTTTACATGAATTGGATTGTGTGTATATATACATCCTACACACTGCTGGGCTGCACTTTACATGAATTGGATTGTGTGTGTGTGTGTGTATATACATCCTACATACTGCCGGGCTGCACTTTACATGAATTGGATTGTGTGTGTGTGTGTATATACATCCTACACACTGCCGGGCTGCACTTTACATGAATTGGATTGTGTGTGTGTGTATCTACATCCTACATACTGCTGGGCTGCACTTTACATGAATTGGATTGTGTGTGTGTGTGTATCTACATCCTACATACTGCAGGGCTGCACTTTACATGAATTGGATTGTGTGTCTGTGTATATACATCCTACATACTGCCGGGCTGCACTTTACATGAAATGGATTGTGTGTGTGTGTGTGTATATCCATCCTACATACTGCCGGGCTGCACTTTACATGAATTGGATTGTGTGTGTGTGTGTGTGTGTGTGTATACATCCTACATACTGCCAGGCTGCACTTTACATGAATTGGATTGTGTCTGTGTGTATATCCATCCTACATACTGCCGGGCTGCACTTTACATGAATTGGATTGTGTGTGTGTGTGTGTATATACATCCTACATACTGCCGGGCTGCACTTTACATGAATTGGATTGTGTATGTGTGTATCTACATCCTACATACTGCAGGGCTGCACTTTACATGAATTGGATTGTGTGTCTGTGTGTGTGTGTGTATACATCCTACATACTGCCAGGCTGCACTTTACATGAATTGGATTGTGTCTGTGTGTATATACATCCTACATACTGCCAGGCTGCACTTTACATGAATTGGATTGTGTCTGTGTGTATATCCATCCTACATACTGCCGGGCTGCACTTTACATGAATTGGATTGTGTGTGTGTCTGTGTGTATATACATCCTACATACTGCCGTGCTGCACTTTACATGAATTGGATTGTGTGTGTGTATATACATCCTACATACTGCAGGGCTGCACTTTGCATGAATTGGATTGTGTGTGTGTGTGTGTGTATATACATCCTACATACTGCCGGGCTGCACTTTACATGAATTGGATTGTGTGTATATATACATCCTACACACTGCTGGGCTGCACTTTACATGAATTGGATTGTGTGTGTGTGTGTGTGTGTGTGTGTATATACATCCTACATACTGCCAGGCTGCACTTTACATGAATTGGATTGTGTGTGTGTGTGTGTGTATATACATCCTACACACTGCCGGGCTGCACTTTACATGAATTGGATTGTGTGTGTGTGTATCTACATCCTACATACTGCTGGGCTGCACTTTACATGAATTGGATTGTGTGTGTGTGTGTGTATCTACATCCTACATACTGCAGGGCTGCACTTTACATGAATTGGATTGTGTGTGTGTGTGTGTGTGTGTGTATATACATCCTACATACTGCCAGGCTGCACTTTACATGAATTGGATTGTGTGTGTGTATATACATCCTACATACTGTCGGGCTGCACTTTACATGAATTGGATTGTGTCTGTGTATATACATCCTACATACTGCCGGGCGGCACTTTTACATGAATTGGATTGTGTGTGTGTATATATACATCCTACATACTGCCAGGCTGCACTTTACATGAATTGGATTGTGTCTGTGTGTATATACATCCTACATACTGCCGGGCTGCACCTTACATGAATTGGATTGTGTCTGTGTGTGTATATACATCCTACATACTGCGGGGCTGCACTTTACATGAATTGGATTGTGTCTGTGTGTATATACATCCTACATACTGCTGGGCTGCACTTTACATGAATAGGATTGTGTGTGTGTGTATATACATCCTACATACTGCCGGGCTGCACTTTACATGAATTGGATTGTGTGTGTGTGTGTATATACATACTGCCGGGCTGCACTTTACATGAATTGGATTGCGTGTGTGTGTGTATATATACATCCTACATACTGCCAGGCTGCACTTTACATGAATTGGATTGTGTGTGTGTGTGTTAATATACATCCTACATACTGCCGGGCTGCACTTTACATGAATTGGATTGTGTGTGTGTGTGTGTGTGTGTGTATATACATCCTACATACTGCCGGGCTGCACTTTACATGAATTGGATTGCGTGTGTGTGTGTATATACATCCTACATACTGCCAGGCTGCACTTTACATGAATTGGATTGTGTGTGTGTGTGTGTGTGTGTGTGTGTGTGTGTGTGTGTGTGTGTGTATATATACATCCTACATACTGCCGGGCTGCACTTTACATGAATTGGATTGTGTGTGTGTATATACATCCTACATACTGCCAGGCTGCACTTTACATGAATTGGATTGTGTGTGTGTGTATATACATCCTACACATTGCCGGGCTGCACTTTACATGAATTGGATTGTGTGTGTGTGTGTATATACATCCTACATACTGCCAGGCTGCGCTTTACATGAATTGGATTGTGTGTGTGTGTATATACATCCTACATACTGCCGGGCTGCACTTTACATGAATTGGATTGTGTGTGTGTGTGTATATACATCCTACATACTGCCAGGCTGCACTTTACATGAATTGGATTGTGTGTGTGTATATACATCCTACATACTGCCGGGCTGCACTTTACATGAATTGGATTGTGTGTGTGTGTATATACATCCTACATACAGACAGGCTGCACTTTACATGGATTGGATTGTGTGTGTGTGTGTGTGTATATATACATCCTACATACTGTCGGGCTGCACTTTACATGAATTGGATTGTGTGTGTGTGTGTGTGTGAGTATATACATCCTACATACTGCCGGGCTACACTTTACATGAATTGGATTGTGTGTGTGTATGTATATACATCCTACATACTGCCGGGCTGCACTTTACATGAATTGGATTGTGTGTGTGTGTGTGTGTATATACATCCTACATACTGCTGGGCCGCAATTTACATGTATTGGATTGTGTGTGTGTGTGTGTGTATATACATCCTACATACTGCCGGGCTGCACTTTACATGAATTGGATTGTGTGTGTGTGTATATACATCCTACATACTGCCGGGCTGCACTTTACATGAATTGGATTGTGTGTGTGTGTATATACATCCTACATACTGCTGGGCTGCACTTTACATGAATTGGATTGTGTGTCTGTGTATATACATCCTACATACTGCCAGGCTGCACTTTACATGAATTGGATTGTGTGTGTGTGTGTGTATATATACATCCTACATACTGCCTGGCTGCACTTTACATGAATTGGATTGTGTGTGTGTGTGTATATACATCCTACATACTGCTGGGCTGCACTTTACATGAATTGGATTGTGTGTCTGTGTATATACATCCTACATACTGCCGGGCTGCACTTTACATGAATTGGATTGTGTGTGTGTGGGTATATACATCCTACATACTGCTGGGCTGCACTTTACATGAATTGGATTGTGTGTCTGTGTATATACATCCTACATACTGCCGGGCTGCACTTTACATGAATTGGTTTGTGTGTGTGTATATACATCCTACATACTGCTGGGCTGCACTTTACATGAATTGGATTGTGTGTGTGTGTGTGTGTATATATATCCTACATACTGCCGGGCTGCACTTTACATGAATTGGATTGTGTGTCTGTGTATATACATCCTACATACTGCCGGGCTGCACTTTACATGAATTGGATTGTGTGTGTGTGTGTGTATATACATCCTACATACTGCCGGGCTGCACTTTACATGAATTGGATTGTGTGTGTATATACATCCTACATACTGCCAGGCTGCACTTTACATGAATTGGATTGTGTGTCTGTGTATATACATCCTACATACTGCCGGGCTGCACTTTACATGAATTGGATTGCGTGTGTGTGTGTATATACATCCTACATACTGCCGGGCTGCACTTTACATGAATTGGATTGTGTGTGTGTGTGTATATACATCCTACATACTGCCGGGCTGCACTTTACATGAATTGGATTGTGTGTATGTGTGTATATACATCCTACATACTGCCGGGCTGCACTTTACATGAATTGGATTGTGTGTGTGTGTATATACATCCTACATACTGCTGGGCTGCACTTTACATGAATTGGATTGTGTGTGTGTGTATATACATCCTACATACTGCCGGGCTGCACTTTACATGAATTGGATTGTGTGTGTGTGTGTATATACATCCTACATACTGCTGGGCTGCACTTTACATGAATTGGATTGTGTGTCTGTGTATATACATCCTACATACTGCCGGGCTGCACTTTACATGAATTGGATTGTGTGTGTGTGTATATACATCCTACATACTGCCGGGCTGCACTTTACATGAATTGGATTGTGTGTGTGTGTATATACCTCCTACATACTGCTGGGCTGCACTTTACATGAATTGGATTGTGTGTGTGTGTATATACATACTGCCGGGCTGCACTTTACATGAATTGGATTGTGTGTGTGTGTGTGTATATACATCCTACATACTGCCAGGCTGCACTTTACATGGATTGGATTGTCTGTGTATATACATCCTACATACTGCCAGGCTGCACTTTACATGAATTGGATTGTGTGTGTGTATATACACCCTACATACTGCTGGGCTGCACTTTACATGAATTGGATTGTGTGTGTGTGTATATACATCCTACATACTGCCAGGCTGCACTTTACATGAATTGGATTGTGTGTGTGTGTATATACATCCTACATACTGCCGGGCTGTACTTTACATGAATTGGATTGTGTGTGTGTGTATATACATCCTACATACTGCCGGGCTGCACTTTACATGAATTGGATTGTGTGTGTGTGTATATACATCCTACATACTGCTGGGCTGCACTTTACATGAATTGGATTGTGTGTGTGTGTATATACATCCTACATACTGCCGGGCTGCACTTTACATGAATTGGATTGTGTCTGTGTGTATATACATCCTACATACTGCCAGGCTGCACTTTACATGAATTGGATTGTGTGTGTGTATATACATCCTACATACTGCCAGGCTGCACTTTACATGAATTGGATTGTGTGTCTGTGTATATACATCCTACATACTGCCAGGCTGCACTTTACATGAATTGGATTGTGTGTGTGTGTATATACATCCTACATACTGCTGGGCTGCACTTTACATGGATTGGATTGTGTGTGTGTGTGTGTATATACATCCTACATACTGCCGGGCTGCACTTTACATGAATTGGATTGTGTGTGTGTGTGTGTGTATCCATCCTACATACTGCCGGGCTGCACTTTACATGAATTGGATTGTGTGTGTGTGTGTGTGTGTGTGTGTGTATCCATCCTACATACTGCCGGGCTGCACTTTACATGAATTGGATTGTGTGTGTGTATATACATCCTACATACTGCCAGGCTGCACTTTACATGAATTGGATTGTGTGTGTGTATATACATCCTACATACTGCCGGGCTGCACTTTACATGAATTGGATTGTGTGTGTGTATATACATCCTACATACTGCCGGGCTGCACTTTACATGAATTGGATTGAGTGTGTGTGTATATACATCCTACATACTGCCGGGCTGTACTTTACATGAATTGGATTGTTTGTGTGTGTATATATACATCCTACATACTGCCGGGCTGCACTTTACATGAATTGGATTGTGTCTGTGTGTATATACATCCTACATACTGCCGGGCTGCACTTTACATGAATTGGATTGTGTGTGTGTATATACATCCTACATACTGCCAGGCTGCACTTTACATGAATTGGATTGTGTGTGTGTATATACATCCTACATACTGCCAGGCTGCACTTTACATGAATTGGATTGTGTGTGTGTATATACATCCTACATACTGCCGGGCTGCACTTTACATGAATTGGATTGTGTGTGTGTATATACATCCTACATACTGCCGGCCTGCACTTTACATGAATTGGATTGTGTGTGTGTGTGTGTGTGTATATACATCCTACATACTGCCAGGCTGCACTTTACATGAATTGGATTGTGTGTGTGTATATACATCCTACATACTGCCGGGCTTCACTTTACATGAATTGGATTGTGTGTGTGTATATACATCCTACATACTGCCGGGCTGCACTTTACATGAATTGGATTGTGTGTGTGTATATACATCCTACATACTGCCAGGCTGCACTTTACATGAATTGGATTGTGTGTGTGTGTATATACATCCTACATACTGCCAGGCTGCACTTTACATGAATTGGATTGTGTGTGTGTGTATATACATCCTACATACTGCCAGGCTGCACTTTACATGAATTGGATTGTGTGTGTGTGTATATACATCCTACATACTGCCGGGCTGCACTTTACATCAATTGGATTGTGTGTGTGTGTATATACATCCTACATACTGCCAGGCTGTACTTTACATGAATTGGATTGTGTCTGTGTGTATATACATACTACATACTGCCGTGCTGCACTTTACATGAATTGGATTGTGTGTGTGTGTATATACATCCTACATACTGCCAGGCTGCACTTTACATGAATTGGATTGTGTGTGTGTATATACATCCTACATACTGCCGGGCTGCACTTTACATGAATTGGATTGTGTGTCTGTGTATATACATCCTACATACTGCCGGGCTGCACTTTACATGAATTGGATTGTGTGTGTGTGTGTGTATATACATCCTACATACTGCCGGGTCTGCACTTTACATGAATTGGATTGTGTGTGTGTGTGTATATACATCCTACATACTGCCGGGCTGCACTTTACATGAATTGGATTGTGTGTCTGTGTGTATATACATCCTACATACTGCCGGGCTGCACTTTACATGAATTGGATTGTGTGTGTGTATATACATCCTACATACTGCCAGGCTGCACTTTACATGAATTGGATTGTGTGTCTGTGTATATACATCCTACATACTGCCGGGCTGCACTTTACATGAATTGGATTGTGTGTGTGTGTGTGTATATACATCCTACATACTGCCAGGCTGCACTTTACATGAATTGGATTGTGTCTGTGTGTATATACATCCTACATACTGCCGGGCTGCACTTTACTTGAATTGGATTGTGTGTGTGTGTGTGTATATACATCCTACATACTGCCAGGCTGCACTTTACATGAATTGGATTGTGTGTGTGTGTATATACATCCTACATACTGCCGGGCTGCACTTTACATGAATTGGATTGTGTGTGTGTGTGTATATACATCCTACATACTGCCGGGCTGCACTTTACATGAATTGGATTGTGTGTGTGTGTATATATACATCCTACATACTGCCGGGCTGCACTTTACATGAATTGGATTGTGTGTGTGTGTATATACATCCTACATACTGCCGGGCTGCACTTTACATGAATTGGATTGTGTGTGTGTGTGTATATACATCCTACATACTGCCGGGCTGCACTTTACATGAATTGGATTGTGTCTGTGTGTATATACATCCTACATACTGCTGGGCTGCACTTTACATGAATAGGATTGTGTGTGTGTGTATATACATCCTACATACTGCCGGGCTGCACTTTACATGAATTGGATTGTGTGTGTGTATATACATCCTACATACTGCCGGGCTGCACTTTACATGAATTGGATTGTGTGTGTGTGTATATACATCCTACATACTGCCGGGCTGCACTTTACATGAATTGGATTGTGTGTGTGTGTATATACATCCTACATACTGCCGGGCTGCACTTTACATGGATTGGATTGTGTGTGTGTGTATATACATCCTACATACTGCCGGGCTGCACTTTACATGAATTGGATTGTGTGTGTGTGTATATACATCCTACATACTGCCGGGCTGCACTTTACATGAATTGGATTGTGTGTGTGTGTGTGTGTATATACATCCTACATACTGCCGGGCTGCACTTTACATGAATTAGATTGTGTCTGTGTGTATATACATCCTACATACTGCCGGGCTGCACTTTACATGAATTGGATTGTGTGTGTGTATATACATCCTACATACTGCCAGGCTGCACATTACATGAATTAGATTGTGTCTGTGTGTATATACATCCTACATACTGCCGGGCTGCACTTTACATGAATTGGATTGTGTGTGTGTATATACATCCTACATACTGCCGGGCTGCACTTTACATGAATTGGATTGTGTCTGTGTGTATATACATCCTACATACTGCCGGGCTGCACTTTACATGAATTGGATTGTGTGTGTGTGTATATACATCCTACATACTGCCGGGCTGCACTTTGCATGCTCTTTCTGCAGCATGTGGAACAAATATATGTCCGTGGATACATGGCCGATGTTGGCAGCTATGATCTAATAGAGATGTAAGATTATCCCTGGCAGTACATAGGGAGCTACACAGACCATGGAGAATCCCATTCGTTAGCTGTTTGTGTGTCAATCCTAGACATTTTGTTTCTTCGCAGAAAAGGTCGACAAGGAGATAGACCGGGTGATTGGGCGAAATCGCAGCCCATGCATGGACGACCGGAGCCGCATGCCGTACACGGAAGCCGTAATCTACGAAATCCAGAGATTCGCAGACATTGTTCCCATGAGTGTCCCTCACACCGTGACCCGTGACATCACGTTCCGTGGCTATCACCTGCCCGAGGTACGATGCATTGAACGACAGACAGAGGGTGTGCTGGCCTTCAAGACTCTTGTACAGGATCTGCCTTGCCGTAATGTTTATGTAACTTGTTTTCTTTGTTTTTCAATGTCAGCACAACTTATACAGATGTTATGTAAGCCACAGAACAGCTTGTTCTAGAGGTAGGACACACCCTGGGCCATAATCGGATTGTTTCGGTTGTCAGTATACCTCTAACCTCCTTTAAATGTGCAGTTTAATGATTGGAAGTGGCAGGTGTGTGGACAAAAGCTCTTAAATGATGTGTCCTTCTGCCAGCAGGGAGCTATCTAATTTTATACGTTGCAAGTTTATCACTGTATCGTTGTTTAATGATCTCAGGTTCCAGGTCAGCGCTGAACCAATAAAATGTGTAAATGCTTAGCTCAGTTTAATAACCCATAATTAAACGATGCACAATACACATTGTTACGGTTTAGTGACCGTAACAATACAGAAGGGAGTCTGGACTTTGTTTTGACCTCTCACTGGAACGTCGGTAGAGGTTCGTACAAATGTAAATACACAGCTATGATGCTGGATATCTCAGACTGTGCAGACATTAAACTCCTTCACTGTATTAACCTCTACTGGAAGACTATTCCATTCATCAACTACCCTCTCAGTAAAGTAATACTTTCATTAGTCCCTGGCCTTATCTTATATCTAGGATAGCCTTATACCTATCCCATGCATGCTTAAACTCCTTCACTGTATTAACCTCTACCACTTCTACTGGAAGACTATTCCATACATCCACTACCCTCTCAGTAATGTAATAATTTAATTAGTCCCTGCCCTCATCTTATATCTAGGATAGCCTTATACCTATTCCGTGCATGCTTAAACGCCTTCGCTGTATTAACCTCTACCACTTCTATTGGAAGACTATTCCATGCATCCACTACCCTCTCAGTAATGTAATCCTTTCATTAGTCCCTGGCCTTATCTTATACCTTATACCTATCCCATGCATGCTTAAACCGCTTAACTGTATTAACCTCTACCACTTCTACTGGAATACTATTCCATGCATCCACAACCCTCTCCGTATAGTAATACTTTCATTAGTCCCTGGCCTAATCTTATATCTAGGATAGCCTTATACCTATCCCCTGCATGCTTAAACTCCTTCACTGTATTAACCTCTACCACTTCTACTGGAAGACTATTCCATACATCCACTACCCTCTCAGTAAAGTAATACTTTCATTAGTCCCTGGCCTTATCTTATATCTAGGATAGCCTTATACCTATCCCATACATGCTTAAACTCCCTCACTGTATTAACCTCTACCACTTCTACTGGAAGACTATTCCATGCATCCCCTACCCTCTCAGTAATGTAATACTTTCATTAGTCCCTGGCCTTATCTTATATCTAGGATAGCGTTATACCTATCCCACGCATGCTTAAACTCCTTCACTGTATTAACCTCTACCACTTCTACTGGAAGACTATTCCATACATCCACTACCCTCTCAGTAACGTAATACTTTCATTAGTCCCTGGCTTTATCTTATATCTAGGATAGCCTTATACCTATCCCACGCATGCTTAAACTCCTTCACTGTATTAACCTCTACCACTTCTACTGGAAGACTATTCCATACATCCACTACCCTCTCAGTAATGTAATACTTTCATTAGTCCCTGGCCTTATCTTATATCTAGGATAGCCTTATACCTATCCCACGCATGCTTAAACTCCTTCACTGTATTAACCTCTACCACTTCTACTGGAAGACTATTCCATACATCCAATACCCTCTCAGTAATGTAATACTTTAATTAGTCCCTGGCCTTATCTTATATCTAGGATAGCATTATACCTATCCCATGCATGCTTAAACTCCTTCACTGTATTAACCTCTACCACTTCTACTGGAAGGCTATTCCATACATCCACTACCCTCTCAGTAATGTAATACTTTCATTAGTCCCTGGCCTTATCTTATATCTAGGATAGCCTTATACCTATCCCACGCATGCTTAAACTCCTTCACTGTATTAACCCCTACCACTTATACTGGAAGACTATTCCATACATCCACTACCCTCTCAGTAAAGTAATACTTCCTGATATTACTATATTAAATCGTTGCCCCTCTAATTTCAGACTATGTCCTCTAGTTGTGGAAGTTTTTCTTCTTTTTAATACACTATCCCCCTTTACTTATATCAGAAGATCTGACTTATCTGACCCAAGATGTCTGTCCCTGGTTGTTCTATACTGAGTAGAGAGGGCTCAATAAATGTTCCCTATTTCCATTCTTTTTACTTTAATCTTTCATTAAAGCAGAACCTGTTTGTTAGTTTTTTTACAGCAAATTGACAGTCAGTCTTTCCCACTCTTTTCTAGGGTTTGAATATAATGCCTCTGATATGTACATCTCAGTATGACCCAACAAAGTTTAAAAACCCCACCTCCTTTGACCCAACGCATTTCTTAGACGAGAATGGGGCTTTCAGGAAGAATGAAGCATTTATGGCATTTTCGGCAGGTATGTGTCCGTGTTTCTGTATGTGGAGGAAGACAGAGTATATGTGACCACACAGTGCCTGTGGCTTTTTAATAAATACAATTATAGGCACTTGATATAAAATACAAATATCCTTCCACTCCGTATACCCCCACCTTGTGCCAGCTAGTCAAATACCACCTGGCTTAATAACCAAATTCAATTATTACAAGTGAATCACTAACTACCCCCCAATTGCTACCTTGCCCAGGTAGGGGGGGACTATCTAAAAAAAAAAAAAACACTGTTTGAGTGCCAGGAGGGTGGGCAGTGAAAATTACTGCCCACCCCCTGGCACACAAGGGGTGCCAAATATACCTGTATCTAGGTTCCAGCAGCGACCTGCAACACCCTGGATCCTCAGCTTCAGGCCCAGGAAAATAATCCATCAATAAAAATAAAAAAATTGTAATAATCCGCTCCGGATAGAACCTATATGGCATGGTGCCCAAGACTAGGAATGTAATAATTTCTCTCTTGTTGTCCTCAGGGAAGAGGATCTGCCTGGGGGAGGGTCTGGCCCAGATGGAACTCTTCATCTTTTTTACCACGATTCTCCAAAACTTCAAACTCAAGCCCCTTGTGGACCCCAAGGACATCGACATTACCCCAGAGAGCAGCGGCTTGGGAAATATCCCCCGACCATATAAGATGTATCTCATACCGCGCTAAGGATTAATCCTGATTCCAGCCAGGGGGGGGGGGGGGGGTAAGGGGGGGGCGCCAGAAGCTTTATTCCTGGAAGAGAGAAGCTGAGTTTGCAGTGTATATATATGAATGTGAGCATCTTTCCAAGGCTACTCTGGTCTTAAGTTTGCAATGCCCTTGTCAATGCCCTGACATTCTCTCTTGAAATGGGACAGGACACGTGTTTGTAGAAATGTTATTAAAAATTCAATGCTGTGTAAATTTAAAAAAATCTCTCAATTCTCACTGATTGAATATATAATGCAGGGCGGCAAAAAAGGAGACCTATAGAATGACACTGTCTTTATGGGCTAAATAATCTATATTATCTAAACTGAAAGAGATTGTGTTCCTTTCTCATTCTCACACACACTAATAAGATTTAATTCTTCCTCAAACTAATACCGGCCATGTGATCACCTCCATATAGATGTAACTCTGCATTATCCATGGCCAGCTGAGCTCTTCTATATATTCTTCTATACATTGTGCAGGGTCTGGTGAGTTTCTCCTGCTAGAAGAACAGAGTTGGCCCTGTATAATGCATTGTTATAAAGTGACAGTGTGTAAAGATGTAACTCTGCATTATCCATGGCCAGCTGAGCTCTTCTATATATTCTTCTATACATTGTGCAGGGCCTGGTGAGTTTCTCCTGCTAGAAGAACAGAGTTGGCCCTGTATAATGCATTGTTATAAAGTGACAGTGTGTAAAGATGTAACTCTGCATTATCCATGGCCAGCTGAGCTCTTCTATATATTCTTCTATACATTGTGCAGGGTCTGGTGAGTTTCTCCTGCTAGACGAACAGAGTTGGCCCTGTATAATGCATTGTTATAAAGTGACAGTGTGTAAAGATGTAACTCTGCATTATCCATGGCCAGCTGAGCTCTTCTATATATTCTTTTATACATTGTGCAGGGCCTGGTGAGTTTCTCCTGCTAGAAGAACAGAGTTGGCCCTGTATAATGCATTGTTATAAAGTGACAGTGTGTAAAGATGTAACTCTGCATTATCCATGGCCAGCTGAGCTCTTCTATATATTCTTCTATACATTGTGCAGGGTCTGGTGAGTTTCTCCTGCTAGAAGAACAGAGTTGGTCCTGTATAATGCATTGTTATAAAGTGACAGTGTGTAAAGATGTAACTCTGCATTATCCATGGCCAGCTGAGCTCTTCTATATATTCTTCTATACATTGTGCAGGGTCTGGTGAGTTTCTCCTGCTAGACGAACAGAGTTGGCCCTGTATAATGCATTGTTATAAAGTGACAGTGTGTAAAGATGTAACTCTGCATTATCCATGGCCAGCTGAGCTCTTCTATATATTCTTCTATACATTGTGCAGGGTCTGGTGAGTTTCTCCTGCTAGAAGAACAGAGTTGGCCCTGTATAATGCATTGTTATAAAGTGACAGTGTGTAAAGATGTAACTCTGCATTACCCATGGCCAGCTGAGCTCTTCTATATATTCTTCTATACATTGTGCAGGGTCTGGTGAGTTTCTCCTGCTAGAAGAACAGAGTTGTCCCTGTATAATGCATTGTTATAAAGTGACAGTGTGTAAAGATGTAACTCTGCATTATCCATGGCCAGCTGAGCTCTTCTATATATTCTTCTATACATTGTGCATTGTCTGGTGAGTTTCTCCTGCTAGAAGAACAGAGTTGGCCCTGTATAATGCATTGTTATAAAGTGACAGTGTGTAATGATGTAACTCTGCATTATCCATGGCCAGCTGAGCTCTTCTATATATTCTTCTATACACTGTACAGGGCCTGGTGAGTTTCTCCTGCTAGACGAACAGAGTTGGCCCTGTATAATGCATTGTTATAAAGTAACAGTGTGTAAAGATGTAACTCTGCATTATCCATGGCCAGCTGAGCTCTTCTATATATTCTTCTATACATTGTGCAGGGTCTGGTGAGTTTCTCCTGCTAGAAGAACAGAGTTGGTCCTGTATAATGCATTGTTATAAAGTGACAGTGTGTAAAGATGTAACTCTGCATTATCCATGGCCAGCTGAGCTCTTCTATATATTCTTCTATACATTGTGCAGGGTCTGGTGAGTTTCTCCTGCTAGAAGAACAGAGTTGGCTCTGTATAATGCATTGTTATAAAGTGACAGTGTGTAAAGATGTAACTCTCCATTATCCATGGCCAGCTGAGCTCTTCTATATATTCTTCTATACATTGTGCAGGGTCTGGTGAGTTCCTCCTGCTAGAAGAACAGAGTTGGTCCTGTATAATGCATTGTTATAAAGTCACAGTGTGTAAAGATGTAACTCTGCATTATCCATGGCCAGCTGAGCTCTTCTATATATACTATACATTGTGCAGTCCCTGGTGAGTTTCTCCTGCTAGAAGAACAGAGTTGGCCCTGTATAATGCATTGTTATAAAGTGACAGTGTGTAAAGATGTAACTCTGCATTATCCATGGCCAGCTGAGCTCTTCTATATATTCTTCTATACATTGTGCAGGGTCTGGTGAGTTTCTCCTGCTAGAAGAACAGAGTTGGTCCTGTATAATGCATTGTTATAAAGTGACAGTGTGTAAAGATGTAACTCTGCATTATCCATGGCCAGCTGAGCTCTTCTATAAATTCTTCTATACATTGTGCAATAGTCCTTCTTTTCTAGTCAGTTCTAAGGTATGTTTAACGTTCCAGATTGCAGACCATATGTCATTATTAGGACCGTACATTATGTGGATGAAGTGCTGTCTTTCATTCATTCCCATAAGTTACTAGGACAATGCATTACCTCTAGTATATATATGTATTTAGAGCTGATCACATGAGTTTCCTGTAACTGGGTTCACGCAAGACTTCCAGGAAATTAATGAATTTGTTTTGAGTTCCAGACATAAGGTGCGCTGGACGATACAGGCATGTGCGAGTAAAATATTACCCAGCCTTACAGCGCCAAAATCAACAGGGAGTGGGGTCACCTGGCAGCTGGATGAGCAAATAAGAGCAAACTGAGAAGGTTTGAGGTAATGAACAGGGGGGGTATGTCAGAAAATTAGAAAGACAGGACAAAGAAAAATCAAGAATGAGTAGAGAGAGGACAGAGATGTGAACCAGGCCAGGAATAAAATACCCAAGATAGATAATGAGTCTAACTCACCATCCACTGGCAGAACTACAAAGACCACCCTCAACTGCCAGAATCTCCAAGGTCTAAACTCACCATCCACTGGCAGAACTACAAAGACCACCCTCAGCTGCCAGAATTCTAATTTATCATCAACTGCATGAATCACCAAGATCTCATACTCACCATCCACCACCAGAACTAAAAAGACCCCCCACAACTACCAGAATTCTAATTTACCATCAACTACTACAAAGACCACCCACAACTGCCAGAATTCTAATTTACCATCAACTGCATGAATCACCAGGTCTCATACTCGCCATCCACCACCAGAACTACAAAGACCACCCTCAACTGCCAGAATTCTAATTTACCATCAACTGCCAGAATCGCCGAGGTCTCAAACTCACCATCCACCACCAGAACTACAAAGACCACCCACAACTACCAGAATTCTAATTTGCCATCAAACTGCCGGAATCACCAAGGCCACAAACTCACCATCCACTGCCAGAATTAAAGAGACCTCTAACCTATCGGCATTCACAAAATTCAGAGCCCCGTACCTCATCACCCGCTGCCCTTCTTACAGCGACTTCTAAACTACCACCAACTGCCAGAATAAAGGAGACTTCTAACCTAAAGTCACCTGCCACAATCACAGATGCATCGCACAACTTAAACAAAGGTATCTGTGACATTGTATCAGTATGTTATCATTGTCTTTCCCATGGATCCCAAATATTATGGTCTAGAAAAATTCTGTATTATTGAGAAAATACACTGCATTCAGTGTCTCACCTCTCTGGCACCCAAACAGTTAATTGCGAGTAATTTTGTGAGAGATCTAACTCCCTGCGCGTATCTATTGAAGTCTGTAGATTAAGGGTTTTAATTAAAGAATATTAACAATCTGTCAATTGCTGGTATTATCAATTTGACACGCACTGGATAAGATCTGGGCGGATCTCTCACTTGGAAATTACCAAATCGGATCAGATGTTGGAAGATGTAAATAAATCCAATTATTACCAATATTGCAAAACGCTTGTGTGGGAAATGTTTGGGTGATTCATGTTATAATTCCTTCTCAATTAAAAATGCTCTTCCCGAGTCCACAAGATAATATTAGGGATTATCTTTATTTCTCACTGGCTGAGATTATTTCAGTCTCCGTGTCCATATCCAGAGCTATCTCACCTTAATTAGGTGCCGTGCACACCACATAGGCAAGTTGTGACCCTATAGGCCACTTAATTTACATGTTAGCGCCAGCCCTGGTTTTATAGTAATTGTGAAGTACAGCGCTATAATCCAACTAACGAGGCAGATCCACTAACGAGGCTAAATTCAACATGATGGTATGAAAAGTGCTTTAAGTGCTGTGTATATCAGCTTGTTGTACAGTGTATACAGACACCACTGTTCAAAAGTATAGGGTAGTTTATAAATGTCCTTGTTTTCCTTGAAAACACTCCATCAAATGAGTTGCGAAATGAGTAGGAAACACAGTCCAGACATTGACAAGGCTGAAAATGATGATTTACACTCTACAGAAGCCAGATTTATTAGTGCTTTAATAAGCACAGCAGTTTTCACAACCGTATAACATATATAAATATATATAAATCCTGGTCCGTGCACTCCAGACACAATAAGGTTGATGACCCAGTGCAATCCCAGCAGACAGTTGCACTTGATGTCATGAAGAATCAGAGATTTATTTTACAAAGATCTTTGTAAAAATAAATCCCTGATTCTTCGTGCTGGCACCCACCTCACAGAGAATCATGGCCAGCGGCAGCCGGAAAAAAAAAAAAGGTTAAAAAATAAACCCCACTGCCACCGGATATGACATTACGTCATATCCTGTGACTGTAGCAGAGCAGACAGAAGGTGAGTACTGGGGAAGGAGGGAGAAGGGTAGCATACTATTGGGCAAATTGCCTGGGGTATATTAAATGGCAAATAATACTGGCATATCATTGGGCAAATTATCTGTGGGATATTAAATGGCAAAATAAAACTGGCATATCATTGGGCAAATTATCTGTGGGATATTAAATGGCAAAATAATACTGGCATGTTATTGGTCAAACTGGCTGTGGCTTATTAACGGCAAAAAATACTGGCATCTCATTGGGCAAATTGGCTGTGGCTTATTAACAGCAAACAAATTCTGGCATATTATTGGGCAAATTGACTGTGGAATTTTAATGGCAAAATAATACTGGCATATTATTGGGCAAGGTGTGGCATATTTTAATAGGCAAACTGACTGTTGCATTTGTTAATGACAAAGTGACTGTGGCATGTTAATTGGTACCTGACAGTGGCTTATTTTAATTGGCAAAGTGATGCTGTGGCATGTTCTGTGGGGCAAAATAACATGTACTATGGGGGAAAGTGACACTGTGGCTTGTTCTGCAGGATAGTTCTGTGGGACAAAATGACACTGTGGTATGTTCTGTGGGAAAAAATGACACTGTGGTATGTTCTGCGGGGCAAATTGACACTGTGGCATGCCAAATTGTGTGGGTGCAATATGAATGCAAGCCAAGTGCTGTGGGTGCTATATAGGTGCATGGCAAGTGCTGTGGGTATTGTATGGTGCTATGTTAAGTGCTTTAGGTGCAATGTGGGTGCAGAAAAGGGGAATAAAAACAATAAATGCAATTTTTCAATAACATTTTTATTACATTTACAAAGAGTTGAATGTGATATGAAAATAATTGCATACAATATTAAAAAGTTTACATTTACATACATTTTTTTTACAATGCGACTTTAAATGCCCACTAGGGTCTTAAAGCGGCCCTGCTCACAAGAACAGCACACAACATTGATACACAAGGCTACACCCATGTCATCTGAACCTCGTTTGTGACATCGGCTCTCAGATCTGACCTGAAGTCTTGCTCTACTAAGCCCTTCTTTTGGTTCAGGCTATTGGGCATTTTCAAAAATGACTATCCTCCCTCGTATCCTTATAGCTTGCTTCAGATCCTCCCAACATCGATCCCTAAACAATCCTTTCAGACACTAAAATCCAGATTCCTCAGGTATAAACCAAGACTATAATATAAGAAACCTAATCAGGCCACGATACCGCAGTGGGTGGGACTTCCAGACCTACAGAGATATCATGAGGCTGTCCACTTTAGTAGAATACTTGACTGGGGCTATCCCTGCTCATATACTGTGGATCACTATTGAACAACATACCAATAGTGGCTGAACAAAAGTTTCTGCACCTCCTTGCAACACCCCACTATCCCCCGCACAATACAATCGCACCCTGGACAAAACATCCCCACTCAACATGGCCCTCACGCCTTTCGAGCACCTGTGCACCTCGGGTACAAACCACAACATCTGAACTCCGTGGCTTATCAAATCCTGACTGACACCTTTTCCGCTCCCCTGCCACTGTTTGCAAAAACCCGGGAACGTATCCTGCACACCACTTTCACACTCAAACTCGAACCCACCGTTAAATACAAACGATCCATCGGCCATTCACCTGCCTAATGCTGAAAGTAAATTCTACTCTGCTGGAAGCAAAACTACCCCACCGACATTCTAAGGAGTGTCCGGACTCGGTGGGAATGGAAGATTTGATACAAACCTCTCAAGGTAATGGTTAATTAGGTGGTTATCTTGTGTGGATACCCAGAGTGCCTGAATTTGAGAGGAACCTAGATCCTCAGATACAGGACATACAAATTCCACTGAATTATAAAGACTGAAGCATCAAGCCAAACACCCCATATTGATTTCATGTTTAGCATCATAGACAGTGCAGTTTGTCATTTCTATACTTTAAAAGACTTTCTCAAGAACACCCTATCTCTTGATATGGTTTTTTCCCCGACCTGAACATGGTAGATATTGATTGTTTGTTTGGTTTTCACCAAAGTTCCATTAATACATTTTTCCTTAACTCTAAGAAAATTCTTTCATTTGTTGTTTATTTTTTTTCACCAGTGAAGTACTGCCCCCGAGGATGTACAGAAAAGGACAGGCCTACACCCTATAATTATGACTCAGGTGAAATTAACTATCATTATGCAGATCCCTGTAATCTCAATGTATGTCAAGATTTTCGGCATATCCCCTACTGTCCGATGTATTTGTTCTTACGGGTGTTATGTGAACGCCTCTCCCTGTTGTATAATTATTTTGTTCCATTTTTCTCAATGTTTGAAACTCAATAAAAACATTTCTTAAACTATAGAACATACAAGTCTGAAGCAGTAAAAGAACAAAAATGTAAAAAAAATTAACAATTCACAACTGTGTTTTACAGGTTAAAACTGTTGCCAAAGCAGGGCTCAGGTTGTCCAGGGCAATCAAGACAGTAGTATATGGTCTCCCTCCTTGGCCCCTCTTATAGTACACATTACATTTTTTTTTGGGGGGGTTACTCTGTGTTGGAGTAGTGGGGATCTGAAATGGGTAACCCCAACCTTTCTTCCCCCATCACTACCTAGGGACCTGGTGCATCCTGGTACAAGATTGCTGAAACTATCTGGAGCTGAAACTGTTTGAAGGTCAATTTCATTCTGGGGTTTGCTGGGGGAAAAAATAGTCGTTGGTTATAATTTTGCAACTTTCTTGTCAGCCAATCCCCAAAAATGCAAAGCAAGCAAAAAAAATGTGCTGCTGTGCAAGATCAATGGCAGAGAAGGGGTTGAAACACAGGGAATGGCTTTAATGAGAGAATACAAACAAAACGCCATACTGAACTCTGTAGATAGCTCTATCAGGGGGCTTACATGTTTGGAGCAAAAATGAGTTCAATAAGTCACTTTATTTCTATTCTTTCATGGAAACATTTCTATTTATTTCAAAGGTCTAAAATTATCTAACTAGAGATATGCACCCCCCCAAAAAAAAGTTTATTGTTATATAAACAATCATCTACTACACTCAAATAAAGTTGTGATCGGTGGGTACAGTTCCCGCCTGTTACATCAAACATGTACCTGACACGTTTCACCAGACAGAGATTAGTACTGGTTATAAATGCATCTTTTTCTGTCCCAAGAATAAAAAATAAAAAAAATAGGACAGAATGCGGTGGGCAGCAAATGAATCCAAATCCTTTAAAATTAGGGTTTTTAAAAATTGGGATTTTAGTATCTTTTTTTTTTTTTTTTTTTTTTACAATGTGTGGTTAATATTCAGACAAAAATAGATGAGACTGAAGAGTTAGTGGAGTTTGAGAATTCTTTTTGGTGGGATTTACAGTAGAGTCCACTAGGACAATCTGCTTTTATTTCAGTATTTTTCATAATTCTGCTTGAATCATCCAGTACAGAGCGACCAGTAGAAAAAAAGGCTGCTAAAAAAAAATGACTGGAGGCCAGTATTAAATCTTTGACTGTCTGAAAAGGTGACAATCTGGTATGTTGTCCATTTGGTGTGAAAAGGATATTTATATGAATGGTATTTATACATAAACCCCTTCGCGACAATGGACCGTCGGGAACTCAGTTCTCGACAAGGACATGCCTGACACATCCTGCGGTGTAACTAGTGGTTGATCGCGAAAACCACTCTGACAGTGCTGCTCTATTGCCTCGATGTCAAGGCAATAACCAGCACTGAAATTCTGGCTCTGGGGCGCCCACGATCGCTCCATTGTTTTTTCATTGCAATGTTGCTGACTGCCTCTAGGCTAAAAAAAAATTTCACTTCTGCAGCTCTGATCACAAGTGTTGAGCGAACCCAAACCGCAAAGTTCGGGTTCGTACCGAACACTACGGTTTTTGGACCCCAGACCCGAACACGGACATTCCACTGTATGTCCGGGTTGGAGTTCGGGGTTCGGCGATTAATATCGCCTTAAATTTAAAATTACTAGTGACTGGAAAGCTATTGCTGCCCAGTCACTAGTAAAATACCCCCCCCCCCCCGTCCTGGTCCCCACCCATTGCCAGCGGGTAGGGGACACTAAAAAGAAAGAGGGGGGACCTAGAGTCCCCCCCCAGTCCCCACCCATGGCCGGCGGGTGGGGACCCTAAAAAGAATGAGGCCTCGTGGAGGGCCTCGTGCAGACTGAGCTCTGCAGGGCGGGGGAAGGCTTATAAAGCCTTCCCCCGCCCTGAAATTAAGCTCAGAGCACTCTGATTGGTTGGATTTCAATCCAACCAATCAGAGTACTTTGTGTCATTTTACACAGCATGGAAAAGTAAAAAAAAAAACTCAGTCTGCACGGGGCCCTCCATGGGCGAAGTTGGATTTTTTTTACCACCCGTGGATTTTTTATTCGCGGCGCATATTATGGATTTTTTTTTTGGCCTTTTTTGGGGCTGAAGAAAGAAAAAAGAAGAATGAAGAAAGAAGACCTCAAATGGTAAGTATAAAATTTACACTAGGTCCCTCCCCTCATTCTTAGTAGGGTCCCCACCCGCCGGCCATGGGTGGGGACCGGGGGGGGACACCAGGCCCCCCCCCTCATTCTTATTAGGGTCCTCTCTATAAACTCTATTTCGGTTTATAGAAAACCAATAGCATTACATGGCTATTGGCTTTCTATAAACCGAAATAGAGTCCCCATTCATACGAATAGGTCAATTGACCTTACCCACATTTTACTTCATTTTGCAGCCCTCTAGCCCTTTCCAGGACTTTTTTAGATGCATTTTAGTGGCCAAAAGTTTGTGTCCCCATTGACTTCAATGGGGTTTGAGTTCGGGGTCAAGTTCGAGCACTGACCCAGACATTTTTACGAAGTTCGGCCGAACCTGCCGAACCCGAACATCCAGGTGTCCGCTCAACTCTACTGATCACAAGAGGGCACAGGTATATTGCAGGAAAAGCATACTCCTGCAATATGGCTGTGCCCTCTTGTGGTCAGAGCTTCGGAAGTGAAAAAAAATTCTAAGCTAGGGGCAGTCAGCAACATTGCAATGAAAAAAAAAAGATTTAAATAGTTTAAATCTAGGGTTAGGGTCAGAATAGCTGTTAGGGTTACAAGTAAATTAGGGTTAGCATAAGGGATAGGGTTCAAATTAAATTAGAATTCAAATATATTAAGGCTTAGCATAAGGGTTAGAGTTGGGGTTAAATTTAGTGTTAACATTAGTGTAAGGTTTGGGTTCAAAAGGTCAATATAGGAAAAAGCCCCAAAACACTATTTTTAGTTTTTGCCCCATAACTCGCAAAAAAATGCAGAAAAACATGGAAATAAGCATCTTTCTGAACTCAGGACAACATTTAGAAACTATTTAGATGGGGTCTTTTTAATGATTGTATTTGTGTAAATTATATTTTAGGTCAAAGTTAGAAAAAGTGTTCATATTTTATTATTTTTTTGTAGTAAATTATAAGATATGATGAACATAATGGTGATAAAAACAACATACAATTTGTGTGGGTACAATATGTGAGAAAGTAGAAAATTACAGCTAAACACCAACACCCCAGAAATGTAAAAACAGCCCTTGTCACCAAGGGAAAGTCAAGGTCAAAATGTCTTGTCACCAATGGTTTCATTACTTCTACAGGTGACACCTTACGGTTTTAATTTAATAGAACAAATTACTTCCCTTCTCAGGGACGTGTTTGCTGGCTCCACATATCAAAGGCAGCAATGGTGGGAGCTTAGTTTGCCTCTCCACTACTCTACCAAAGGAAAGGCCAGAAAATAAACCCCCACGGTCCTCTCATTATGGTGCTGGTCATGCACACATCCTTTCTGTCCTTGAACTTCTATGCCAAGAGCATCAAGGGGAGTATTGGCTTCAAAAGAATCTTACCACTGGTTCCAAGATGAAACCTGGAGGGTGAAGGTGTCTATTATTTCCCTAGTTTACCTGGAAGGCCTGAGTATACCTCTATATAACGTATAACAAAAAGTATGCAGATAGCAAAAAAGTGCTATTGCAACCAGATCAATGTCTAAGCAGTGGTAAGGAAGGGGTACATCGCTCATAGAAGAGCTTTTGTAGTACTGTAATAAATTTACAGTACAAAAAGTGAACTCACCCACCCAACCAAGATCAGTGGCAGAGAAGGGGATAAAACACAGGGAATGGCCTTAATGAGAGATCTCATTTCAAATACAAAAACCGCTTAATTCTGTATGACAAGATCATCCGGTACAGAACGACTATTTGAAAAAAAGGCTGCTAAAAAAATTAGACCAAAGGAAAGGCCACGGGCTCCCATCAGAGGCATAAACATACCTTCTGTTACTAGTCATTCATGTTATTAGAGTTCCCATTTTGCACTGAGACTTTGGCAGTTTTATGGACCCATAAGGTGATGGGGTTCAATCAAAGGACCTTGGTTTCCCGTCCACTACTCAAAGACAAGGTCCCAATACAACCCTAAACCTTTGCAAGTGGTTTTTATCAAAGATGCATCCCTTATACCATGGTCCTCAAGGCATCTTTAGCATTCCATGTGATGCCAAGGACATTTTCCAGGAACGATAAACCTTCTCTTACAGATCAACTGAATGGCAACCGTATCCATCATCCATGTTGAGCAAGAAGTGGAGCTTTGTTTCTCCACTGACGAAAAATACCCAAAGCACAATTAGTTCCGTTTCTCCAGTGTTCTCCAAATATTCGTCTCTGACACGCACCCATCTCCCATTTTCCCCCACCCACCCTGCCTGAGAAAGAAGGCAGGTAGACTAAGCTTAGACAAAACCCAAAGAAGGTGCAGCCCTGACACTTGATACGCAGAGGAACACTGGTTTCAGGTCGAGATTTTGAGATAAGGGTGTTGTCCAAAAGTGGGTTTATGAGGACTTTATGAGATATAGCTCATTGGGAGAATATCTGCACTCCTATTACGATATAAGACACGTGTTATCAAGGCTGGATCAGTAAGACACAAGGGAGAAACGGTGATCTAACAGCCGAGAGAGAGAGAGAAAGAGAGAGAGAGAGAGAGAGAGGGGATCCCAGCATGTTCTCTACTGTGGTACCAGGTGAGGAGAATTCATCTTAGAATGTTAAATGTGCTGATAGAACATGCCATGTTCTGGCTTGTTGGGGTAATTCGATCAGGGAGAAAAAGGAACATGAAAGGGTGCTTTGACTGGTTAATCCTCCCACCAGAAATATTTGATTTGAAACTGTTAATAGGGATACAAGTGATATGTAAGAATTTCTCTTGGCAGACTGCCATGAGAATCCAATCCAATGTAAATTCAAATAAAAGACAATTTTACTGTAAAAATTTGCATTTTAAAAAAGGACTTTATACATAGAAATGTGGATTAGAAAAGCTTGTGCTGTCTTTACTTCCTGACCAGTGTTTATCAGCTAATGATCATTGCATTTAATACTTATCCGTCAACTGCTAATTACTTACTGGAGATTAATTAAAATATACTCAGATTTACATATAGGAAATTAGCATTCAATGTGAATTTGTATAATTTCAAAACATTGTATCATGAAAACCTTGGTGACAAGGACTGTTTTGACAATTCTGGGGTGTTTGTGTTTAGCTGTCATTTTCTTCTTTCTCCCATACTGTACACACACAAATTATACATTGTTTTTATCACCATAAACTAGGGCTCATTAGATACCAGTTTGTTCATCATATCTTCTAATTTAACACAATGTACTAAAAATTTTTATAAAATATGATGAAAAAAAAACTTTTTAAAACTTTGACCTAAAAAATTATTTACACAAATACAATCGGTAAAAAAGACCCCATCTAAATAGTTTCAAAATTTTGTCACAAGTTTAGAAATATGATTGTTTCCATGTTTTCCTGCTGTTTTTTGTGAGTTATAGGGCAATAACCAAAAATAGTGTTTTTTGTTGTATACCCATTTTCACCTTTTGACCCCATCCCGAACAGTAAATTTAATCTGAACCCTAAATATAACCCTAACCCTTATGTTAACCCTCAATTTCTTATTATTTTAATTTAATTATAAAAATCTAACCCTAGATTTAAGATACTTAAGTCTTTTTTTTTTTCGTTGCAATGTTGCTGACTGCCTCTGGGGGCAGTCTAGCAACAGCATCAGAACAAAGAAAATTAAACAGTTTTCACTTCCGATGCTCTACCCACAATAGGGCATGGGACTGTATCTTTAACCGTTTAAACATGTCACTGTCATTAGGTAAATGTACATGGGACTGTCCCTTTAACCCATCAAACATGTCACTGTCATTAGGTAAATGTACATGGGACTGCCCCTTTAACCCATTACACATGTCACTGTCATTAGGTCTCGTTACATGGGGCTGTCCCTTTAACCCATTAAACATGTCACTGTCATTAGGTCAGGTTACATGGGACTGCCCCTTTAACCCATTAAACATGTCACTGTCATTAGGTCATGTTACATGAGACTCTCCATTTAACCCATTACACATGTCACTGTCATTAGGTCACGTTACATGGGACTGTCCCTTTAACCCATTAAACATGTCACTGTCATTAGGTCACGTTACATGAGACTGTCCCTTTAACCCATTAAACATATCACTGTCATTAGGTCACGTTACATGGGACTGTCCCTTTAACCCATTACACATGTCACTGTCATTAGGTCATGTTACATGGGACTGTCCCTTTAACCCATTACACATGTCACTGTCATTAGGTCACGTTACATGGGACTGTCCCTTTAACCCATTAAACATATCACTGTCATTAGGTCACGTTACATGGGACTGTCCCTTTAACCCATTAAACATGTCACTGTCATTAGATCACGTTACATGGGACTGTCCCTTTAACCTATTAAACATGTCACTGTCATTAGGTCACGTTACATGGGACTGTCCCTTTAACCCATTAAACATGTCACTGTCATTAGGTCATGTTACATGGGACTGTCCCTTTAACCCATTACACATGTCACTGTCATTAGGTAAATGTACATGGGACTGCCCCTTTAACCCATTACACATGTCACTGTCATTAGGTCTCGTTACATGGGGCTGTCCCTTTAACCCATTAAACATGTCACTGTCATTAGGTCAGGTTACATGGGACTGCCCCTTTAACCCATTAAACATGTCACTGTCATTAGGTCATGTTACATGAGACTCTCCATTTAACCCATTACACATGTCACTGTCATTAGGTCACGTTACATGGGACTGTCCCTTTAACCCATTAAACATGTCACTGTCATTAGGTCACGTTACATGAGACTGTCCCTTTAACCCATTAAACATATCACTGTCATTAGGTCACTTTACATGGGACTGTCCCTTTAACCCATTACACATGTCACTGTCATTAGGTCATGTTACATGGGACTGTCCCTTTAACCCATTACACATGTCACTGTCATTAGGTCACGTTACATGGGACTGTCCCTTTAACCCATTAAACATATCACTGTCATTAGGTCACGTTACATGGGACTGTCCCTTTAACCCATTAAACATGTCACTGTCATTAGATCACGTTACATGGGACTGTCCCTTTAACCTATTAAACATGTCACTGTCATTAGGTCACGTTACATGGGACTGTCCCTTTAACCCATTAAACATGTCACTGTCATTAGGTCACGTTACATGGGACTGTCCCTTTAACCCATTAAACATGTCCCTGTCATTAGGTCATGTTACATGGGACTGTCCCTTTAACCCATTACACATATCACTGTCATTAGGTCACGTTACATGGGACTGTCCCTTTAACCCATTAAACATGTCACTGTCATTAGGTCATGTTACATGGGACTGTCCCTTTAACCCATTACACATGTCACTGTCATTAGGTCACGTTACATGGGACTGTCCCTTTAACCCATTAAACATGCCACTGCCATTAGGTCATGTTACATGGGACTATCCCTTTAACCCATTAAACATATCACTGTCATTAGGTCACGTTACATGGGACTGTCCCTTTAACCCATTAAACATGTCACTGTCATTAGGTCACGTTACATAGGACTGTCCCTTTAACCCATTAAACATGCCACTGCCATTAGGTCATGTTACATGGGACTGTCCCTTTAACCCATTACACATATCACTGTCATTAGGTCACGTTACATGGGACTGTCCCTTTAACCCATTAAACATGTCACTGTCATTAGGTCATGTTACATGGGACTGTCCCTTTAACCCCTTACACATGTCACTGTCATTAGGTCACGTTACATGGGACTGTTCCTTTAACCCATTAAACATGCCACTGCCATTAGGTCATGTTACATGGGACTGTCCCTTTAACCCATTACACATATCACTGTCATTAGGTCACGTTACATGGGACTGTCCCTTTAACCCATTAAACATGTCACTGCCATTAGGTCACATTAAGTGACAGTGCGTAAAGATGTAAGTGCGTTATCCATGGTCACGTGGTCTCTTCTAGCAGGTTGGGCCCTGCACACTGTATAGTATAGTCAGTGGTATTACATGTGTTTCTCATCTCAACTCACATTTTGCTGAACAGACCTGATTTATGTTCAAATTCTCCCCAGGTCAGAGCGTCCTGTTCCAGAACATAATATTCCTATTTGTGTCTAAACCAGCATCAAAGTCCTCCTAGCGGACATAAAAAATAATGGACACATGCAGGCTTCGTTATTAGAATGTTGGGATTGTCTTATTTAGAAAGGAATGTATCACTAGAACCGCACAATCTGACACTATGTAACCATCCTAATAAATCTCTGTGTTCTGGATCCACCAGGCTGGGAGCGGATCGAGTTTAGCTCCTTCATCGTTGTTTTCATTGTCCTCTGTGTCTCGTATTTACTGTTGCTCAAAAAACGGAGGGGTGAACTGCCCCCGGGCCCCCGACCGCTACCAATCGTGGGCAACCTTCACCAGCTGGACACCAAGGACATGGTTAAATCCCTGCAAGACGTAAGCTCTCTGAGTTACCCTGAAACCGACCTTCTATGGCGCCAGAGGCACAATACAGGGATACTGGAATGGGATGTGTTTATATACAGATAAATGATAGAAATGTAAATAAAAACAGATATAAATAGCTGACCCATAGATTACCCCATAACTAAAGCTCAGGTTTGTTTATGGTTCAGGATAGCCTTATACACATCCTTTTCATGGAGTTACACTAAAGTACAGGAAAGGATGGCACCAGTACTGAGTGAGCTATAGAACAGCTCACTGGCATTGACATTGCCTGGCTAAAACTGTGATGGGCTGATCTTCTAGCAGGAGGAACTCACCAGGTTTGGCCCTGTACAATGTATGGTTAAGTCAGTGTCCCCTCACCTTTTAGAGAATAGATGTCCTTCTTTTTGGGGGGTTTACTGCAGAGTAGGACCTCACACCAGGATCTCTTCTGTATATCTATCATGTAACCAAGCCATTTCCCCTCCTATTAGCTGAGCAAGAAGTACGGCCCAGTCTTTACCATCTACTTAGGACTACAACCCAATGTCGTGCTCTGTGGGTACAAGGCCGTGAGGGAAGCGCTGGTGGAACAGGGGGATAATTTCAGTGGAAGAGGAGATTTCCCAGTAGTTCAGAGATTCACCCAAGGCAATGGTAAATATTATTTTTTTACAGTAAGGTTTTGGGGAGGGGGTCAAGGTTTCAGGGTAGATTATCTTCAGGATACATGGCCAAACGCCACTAATAGAGGTCACTAAACGCTGTCCAATGGCATGGAATAAAAGTAAACAATAAAGAGCTGGAGAGAGGCATAATACAACTCATCGAATACCAATGAAGAATAGGCCAGCTAAAGAGTATAGCCGTAACTACTAAACAGCGAGCGAACATTAGCTGGAGAGACAAATAAAGGCAAGTGAATTGGGAGAAAATGGAAGAATGACAATTGAAAAGGTTAGAGGATAAAAAAAAAAAAGAGAGAGAGATGAAGATAAATATGGAAATATGTGGTGGGAAGAAATGGGGTGGGGAACCTACTGTTTGCCTGAGATATATAGATGATGTAAGTCTGGACTGCCTTTGTTTACTCTGAATTACATAATATATTTCCAGAAGCTCTTGTTTCAGTCCCACTGGCTTTGCTCCCAGTGCCAAGGGAGATCAAGAAAACAATCAGAAACAGAATAAATAGTTCAGGGTGCACAATACAGGAATTAGTGTTATTATGTGCCAGAGAACAACTCACCCAGGTGAGCAGTGAGGATTGAGAGTTCCAGCAGATTAAATCGCTGAGACTGAAACGGGAGAACATGTAGCATGTAGAGGAACAATACATTCCTTTAGCCCAGCCAGTATCCAGACACTTGACCTATGTGGCGAGTTCAAGTAGTACTGTAGAGAACTTAACATTTATTTGAGTAACGCAAGCTAAGTAAAGGGATTACATTTCATTTTGTTTTTCACATTACAAAGACGCAAGGTGTTCCAGCACGCAATCTCCAAGAGGACTTTCCATTACACGACCTTCAAATCACTTAGTGGGAAGTCCTGGGGATGGTGGCACCATGTTGTGATGTCATCAGAACCTACTAACGCTACGGTGAGGTTTAATAGACTCCAATCTGTTTCTGAAAAGGAAAGGAAGAAGTAGACTTATTGGGAATGACTTCCACAGACTCATCTACTCTTCCATAATGTAGGGCTGGATTGGATGGCATTGAGACAGGGATTGCAAACTCCCCTCCTGAATAAAGCCCTCTTGTCTTATTCGTCTCAACCAGGACTTGCCTTCTCCAATGGGGAAAAGTGGAAGGTCCTCCGCCGCTTTGCCCTGAGGAACCTGAGGAATTTTGGGATGGGGAAGAGAAGTGTGGAAGAGAGAATACAAGAAGAAGCCCATTTCTTATTGGAAGAGTTCAGAAAAACCAAGAGTGGGTATCACCAAAATGGGTGGGTCTTGGCCAACGATGGGAATGGGTGGGGCAGAGTGACCCAAGTGCTGGTAAGTAGGATAACCACACATCAACTGGGTTCTGGTAGAGGCCCTGAATACTTGACTCCAGTCAACAGTGCCTTGTAGGAAGTTCAGCCTGGTCCATTTTGACTGTCTGTAAATGGGAAGCATTTTTTTGTGGGGGTGAAAGTTATTGTAATAGGTTCTTTTTTTTTACAACAGAGACTCCTTTTGACCCAACCTTCTTCCTGAGCCGAGCCGTCTCCAATGTCATTTGCTCCATTGTGTTTGGCGACCGGTTTGATTACGGGAATAAGAAATTCCTAACCCTCCTTGGCCTCATCAATGACAACTTTCAGCTGATGAGCTCCGGCTGGGGGACGGTAAGAGGCGAAGCCTTCCCCAGAGCTATCAGCCTCGGTGTCCCAAATACAGAAAGGTCCACCTTTACATAATTTTTGGAAAACGTCTCGGACATGCCTCGAAATGTGTAAAAGGTGGTGTCATTTTTGGAGGCAGGGAATTGAGAAGGGAAAAGTAGCAGAGTTGGGGGGGAAAAGTCTCCCATTCAGCTTGACTTCAAACTCAGTTCTCAATTCCCTGGAACACACAATTTTGCCATTATAGACATGACACTAGGCATGCTGGGATATGATTTGCATGTCTCATACCATCATCACTGTCCCCCGGAATCACAAACCTTAGTGCATCAAAAAAAAAAAAATTGTCCACTTCCTTTATATTCAAATTTGTCAGCCGGAAAAGAGTATCAGTGGGTGGGGCTAGCGGGGCATGTGGGCGTGTCTCTCGTTAGACTACGTCAGGTGCTTCTCCTGCGCTAGAAAAGTAACTTAGGGCCTTCCTGGCCTAGGTGTTAAATGCTCACCTGAGTGAAGTCCATAAGGATGCAGTTATTTTGTATTTTAGAGGATCTGCGGCTTCTATGGTTCCCCTAGATGTGTAAGGGAGTGCCAGCACCATAACATTAAACTGACAGTAATAAACAAAATGTCCAAGCACAGTGTGCACAGGGGGTGATTTATAAAGGACATGTCTGACTCAAAGTAAAAAAACAAAAAAAAAAAGTGGTGCAATTGCCTTGGAAACCACTAGAATGTCACCCCTGATTTCATCACTTTTAGAACTCTTCCCCAGGAGTGAGCTTGATCAATAGGATTGTGCCATTACCTGCCCTGAGAAAGCTCCAGCACACTCAGACCACACGAGGCTGACCCCTAGTGGCACATCACAAACATGCAAGTATTATTCCGTCACTTGAAGGGAGTCCGTTATCTAACCTATCCGTCACAGCTAAAATATTACACAGCTACATCAAATGTAAAAAAAAATGCAACGTACTAAATCATCACAATTTTACCAGCAATTAATACAAATGCTGATTTCAGACAAGATCTAATGACTTGTTATATCTGACCTGGAGAATTCTGAAGTTTGAATCAATTCCATAGAGTTCCACTTTTATGAATAAATAATGAATGTAGACAGACAACCAAACAGCACCTCACGTTTCTGATGGTCATTGTCTTCTTATGTAGCATATAACACTCCCCCAGACTCTACAGGGATATAGCTGGCAAGATTAAATGTAAATTGATTTTTTTTAAAAAGTGTTTTTTTTTTTTTATATTAATTCAAATGTAATTGAATAAAATGCAAAATCAACTAACCTAATATATGTAAATGTCAATACAAATTAGGAAATAAATTAAGAATAATCCCAAAAAAAATGATATTGATGTTATATGTATATTAATAATATATGTAACATAATATAATAAAAACTATATATAAATTGTCTATTGCCATGGTAATTGTTTTAATATGCAATAACAGAAAAATAAATTTGTACAAAATTAATGATTTTATTCTTTATTAATAAAACGCTACAATTACCACATCAAACAACGCAACACATAACAAAAAATACACACAAACATATCACATCCGCCACTTAGTAACCCAAATAAAGATAGGGAATCGCCACGTCTACATATTTACATATATTAAAATATGTAAATTTTTACACCCCCATAAGAGCTTTTGTAGTAAAACAATACCAGTGAAGTGATGCCAGCTGTTTTATGTTCCCTCCCACCATAATGCCACATGCATCAGGGTACCATTTCATGTCCACAACGTGGAAGACCACATTGCTTTGCAAATCACCATTGTCCACCGTGGATATAAATGGGTACATTTACATATGTGAGTGTGCTAGACAGTGGCTTGAATAGAAACCAGTGTGCCACCATGTTAAGATTGCCACGTGGCCCTTGGACCACGTAGCACATCACCACATGATTCCACCATTGCTTGACATCTTCACTGCCCACTTTCCAGCTTTGACCACACAGCACTTGTAATCAGAGTAGACGGGTTTAGGGGGGGGGAGTGTTGACGATGAGACTGACCCGTTTTGTGTTGTTACACCAGATAAAGTACAGATAGTTCTGTACACATAGGTCCATCAGATCTTGGAGGTCCTTAGGAGTTGGGAGAACTTCTTTCTTTCATGACTGTTCTGTCGCCTAAATATTTCTGCCTCGTTACAGTTCTTCAACATCTACCCGGAGGTCATGAAACATCTGCCAGGACCCCATAACCGCATTTTCCGAAACTTTGAGAAGCTGAAGTCATTCTTGCTGGAGATCCTGAAGAGCCACCAGGAGAGCTTCCAGCCCGATTGTCCCAGGGACCTGATGGACTGTTTTCTGGTCATGATACAGAAGGTGAGTTTAGACAATCAGTAAACTGGAGAGAGCTACATTGTTACCTGTTCCAGTGTTAACGATTTGTCTATTCTCTCTTCAGGAAAATGGGAACCCGGTCAGTAATTTCAATATTGAGACCCTGGTAATGACCACCCTCAATTTGTTCTTTGGGGGAACGGAGACGGTCAGCACCACGTTGAGATATGGGATCCTGATACTGATGAAATATCCGGATGTCACAGGTATGAGACATAACGGATCCAGTGAGGGATTGTTCTGAGCGATGGATTGGATAACAACACAAATCCCCACCCTTGTATACATTTTAAAGTGCATATGTAGGAGATATTACAGGGGGCTGAGATTCTGGGTCTGTTACATGGAGTTTTTTGGAGCAGAGGTCTGGGAGGCTGGGCTGTAATTCCCCTAGAGGGCGCTGTGTAGACTATATTGCAAGTACAGCTGTATGTACTAGAACTATGGTTTTGGAATGTTAGATTGTTACAGACTGGGGGGGATTTTATGGATGACCCCTGTAACGGATCGCCTGGCACCCCGACTGGGTACCTCCGTTAAAGGATGCTCCTAGCGCTTCCTGAGGACTCCAAGCACTGCAGCAGACACCACAACCACCAAACCGGAGAAGCATATGAATCCTCCCAAGCATATGAATGCTGTAGGCAGTTGAATAGGAACCATACGAATAGGTTTACTCTCCTAGCAGTCAAACTGGAACAGCATACAATAAATCCTTCCCCCAATAATGAGACGATACTTCACTTTGAGGGTTAAAACAGGAACTTTTACAGCAAGATTGAACTACTTTATTTGACAAACAACACAGACTTATATACACCAAACTGCAATCAGATAACACTTGATTAAACAATAGAAAACTTAAACACATCACCAGTAAAGCAGTATCTAGCCACTTTAATCTGGAGCCAGAAGCAAGGTAGTCAGACTGGGTGGCTGACATAACTAAACAATGGAAGGCTTAAACACATTACAGACAGGGTCCATAATCTATAGGGAGGTGTTTGGCCCTCAGGCCCCTCCAAGAACCCCAGTCAGTCAGACTGTCAGAATTCACTTCGTGACAGCGGCCACCCCCGAGAACAAAGGACGGCTACTTACTGTTCAATTACCCGTTCGCAACAATGTTGCAACGGGTAATTGAGGACACACTTTAAAATACATAAAGTCACATTTTACACATAACACACAGACATTTCACATATCCCCAGATAGCTCAGGTCTGAGCGCACATTATTAAGTGAATGGCGCTCGGACCACACAAATACAGTTTAATCGCCATGGAGCCAAAGTCTTTACAGTCAGTTTCATACGAATGGGCTCCATGGGATTCCTATCTGGGGTATAACACATTCACATAAAGTCTGGTCCATAGTCCAAAGGCAAGAGGCGGGCAAGCAGCCCCCTCCAAGGACACGTGGCGAGGCCGGTTTCGCCACATTTCTCCCCTTTACCATCCAAACTAACAGGGTATCTGACCTCCTGCCGGTCAGTGCCCTGGTTAGTCCAGCAACCCACCCACGAAGCACAAACAGCAATACAACCCACCCACAATAACTGGTTACAACACCTGGATGAAATAGCAACTTGTCCATGTCCAGGTGCCTCACCACAGCTGTGCGGGGGGCTGGTAGACTGCCTTGGTGGGTTGCTGAGTGGGCAGAGACCAGCGGTACTCTGCCCGGGTGCCAGCGCTACCACTGAAGTAGCCTGGTTGGAGCCTGGTTGGGGGAGGGGGAGACCGACTGTCTCCCCTCTGGATACACTGCTCTGTGGCTGGGGGACAGGACCGACCGTCCCTGCCCCTGGGGCTGCAAGTGCAGAGACTACGGTCCCATCTGCATAGTTGTGGGGCTTAACATCTCCCCTTGGTGGGTTAGGCTGCCGCTGGAGAGAGGGTGTAACAAGCTCCTCTCTCTGAACTGTAGACTGCCGCTGGGGAGAGGGGGTAACCTGCTCCTCTCCCTGACACTCTCTTTGCTGGTGGAGAGGGGGACCAACTGTCTCCCCTTTCAATATTTTGTCCTGCGGCTGGGGTGCGAGACAGATGGTCTCTGCTTCCTGGGGTACACACTGCCGCTGGGGAGGAAGGACGGCACCTTCATCTCCCTGGGGTACACGCTGCCGCTGGGGAGGAAGGACTGCACCTTCTGCTCCCTGGGGTACACACTGCCGCTGGAGATCTGGGCCGACCGCCCAGCATCCCTGTAGGGCCGGTAGAGAGACCGCCATCCCATCTCCACCTGCCATCTGTGGGTCTTCCCAGGACCAGTCTATGAGGTCCCCTACTTCTGCCGCTGGTAGTGAAGCAGGGGGTACCTCGGCTGCGTTTTCCCAGCTGTAGGTTGGCAGGTCTGGGTCTCCCAGCCAGTTTTCCTGTTCTGTGTCTATGCCCTGTGGCTGACATGAGTTTAGTAGTTCCACATAGTCCATCTCTAGCTGTCGTTCCATGGCAGCCAAACGGTGGAGGTCTTGTCCCAGTCCCCTAGATCTCGGGCCCTGTACCATCTCACCCCGGTAATAAAAAATAGCCCAGTACCGTGACTCTGCTGGACTGCCAAAGTCGACGTCTTCTGCTAAGGCCTTCCACAACAGGCCAGGGCTAGTGTAGTTCTCCCCCTCCGGCTGGATGCCCTCTGCCCTCCATGTCTCTGGCTGGACAGTGCACCACCACAGTGCCCGGTATGAGGTGTCAAGGCTCAGTTCCCTTTCCACGAGGTACTCAAGTTGTCTGACCTGCTGCCCTCCGGGTTGGTCTCCCAGAAGCGGCATCCGCCAGGCCATTTGTTCCTCCAACCGGTATGCGACACCAGGAAGGCGCTGCTGCCGTTGATACTGGACTTCCTCCAGGGCATTGTACCATAGTTCTTGCCGGGCAATATCTCTCCAGTCCAATTCACCCTCTTCCTCAGGTGTGCGAGGTGCCCAAGGATCCACGAACCCCATTTTCCCAAATCTTTATGTAGACAGGGACGCTGTATAAACACTAGCGTCGCCTTCAATTTGTAAATCCAAACGACTGTGTCTCTGAGCTGCTTTACCTCGCACTAGGACGCCATCCCACCGCCTGCCACCAATGTAACGGATCGCCTGGCACCCCGACTGGGTACCTCCGTTAAAGGATGCTCCTAGCGCTTCCTGAGGACTCCAAGCACTGCAGCAGACACCACAACCACCAAACCGGAGAAGCATATGAATCCTCCCAAGCATATGAATGCTGTAGACAGTTGAATAGGAACCATACGAATAGGTTTACTCTCCTAGCAGTCAAACTGGAACAGCATACAATAAATCCTTCCCCCAATAATGAGACGACACTTCACTTTGAGGGTTAAAACAGGAACTTTTACAGCAAGATTGAACTACTTTATTTGACAAACAACACAGACTTATATACACCAAACTGCAATCAGATAACACTTGATTAAACAATAGAAAACTTAAACACATCACCAGTAAAGCAGTATCTAGCCACTTTAATCTGGAGCCAGAAGCAAGGTAGTCAGACTGGGTGGCTGACATAACTAAACAATGGAAGGCTTAAACACATTACAGACAGGGTCCATAATCTATAGGGAGGTGTTTGGCCCTCAGGCCCCTCCAAGAACCCCAGTCAGTCAGACTGTCAGAATTCACTTCGTGACAGCGGCCACCCCCGAGAACAAAGGACGGCTACTTACTGTTCAATTACCCGTTCGCAACAATGTTGCAACGGGTAATTGAGGACACACTTTAAAATACATAAAGTCACATTTTACACATAACACACAGACATTTCACATATCCCCAGATAGCTCAGGTCTGAGCGCACATTATTAAGTGAATGGCGCTCGGACCACACAAATACAGTTTAATCGCCATGGAGCCAAAGTCTTTACAGTCAGTTTCATACGAATGGGCTCCATGGGATTCCTATCTGGGGTATAACACATTCACATAAAGTCTGGTCCATAGTCCAAAGGCAAGAGGTGGGCAAGCAGCCCCCTCCAAGGACACGTGGCGAGGCCGGTTTCGCCACAACCCCCATGGTGTTCAGGATCTTTGGGAAACAGATAATTTAGTTGTCCTTGGGGGAACTCGTTTTAGTTTGGACGCAGTGCCAGCTAGGGAAAAAAGATAAATGAACCGTCTGAGGGCGCCGGTGACAGTGTATAAATGGGAGTCAGAGTGCTAGCTCCGTGGATGAGGCTGATTACCCAGGAGAGCCGCTGTGTAAATTACTTTATGGTTTGTATAGCGGAGATATTATTATTAAACGCTACACACAGCAGACATGCCAAATAACTTGCTTTTCCATGTATAAAGTGGATATAGAGGCAAAATGGTGATCAGTGCTAATCTTATTTGCATATGACTACCCAGAATCCCTTGCGGCAGCGATAGCTCTGCTAGTTTAGGATCGCTTTGGGAAGAGTACGTCTTCTGGCTGGTCTGCTGTGTGTAGATTTGTGTTTAATAATAAACTATCAATTAATATAACTATCAGTTATTTTGTAACTATATATATATAAATATATGTGTGTGTATACAACTGAAATATATGCTTTCTGCAGAGCTTTTCGTACCCTACAGTTTTACCTCCTGCAGAGTCAGTATCCTGTCTGTGTCATTCTGCAAATCCTGCATCAGACAGAGACCTGCTGTATTGCTCCCCCTGCAGAGCATTGTGCTGCCTGCTCCCCCTGTGGAGCATTGTGCTGCCTGCTACCCCTGCAGAGCATTGTGCTGCCTGCTACCCCTGCAGAGCATTGTGCTGCCTGCTATCCCTGCAGAGCATTGTGCTGCCTGCTCCCCCTGAAGAGCATTGTGCTGCCTGCTACCCCTGCAGAGCATTGTGCTGCCTGCTACCCCTGCAGAGCATTGTGCTTCCTGCTACCCCTGCAGAGCATTGTGCTGCCTGCTATCCCTGCAGAGCATTGTGCTGCCTGCTCCCCCTGAAGAGCATTGTGCTGCCTGCTACCCCTGCAGAGCATTGTGCTGCCTGCTACCCCTGCAGAGCATTGTGCTGCCTGCTATCCCTGCAGAGCATTGTGCTGCCTGCTCCCCTGCAGAGCATTGTGCTGCCTGCTCCCCTGCATTGTGCTGCCTGCTCCCCCTGCAGAGCATTGTGCTGCCTGCTCCCTCTGCGGAGCATTGTGTTGGCTGCTCCCCCTGTGGAGCATTGTGCGGCCTGCTCTCCCTGCAGAGCATTGTGCTGCCTGCTCCCCCTGCAGAGCATTGTGCTGCCTGCTCCCCATGCAGAGCATTGTGCTGCCTACTACCCCTGCAGAGCATTGTGCTGCCTGCTCCCTCTGCGGAGCATTGTGTTGGCTGCTCCCCATGCAGAGCATTGTGCTGCCTGCTCCCCCTGAAGAGCATTGTGCTGCCTGCTACCCCTGCAGAGCATTGTGCTGCCTGCTACCCCTGCAGAGCATTGTGCTGCCTGCTACCCCTGCAGAGCATTGTGCTGCCTGCTATCCCTGCAGAGCATTGTGCTGCCTGCTCCCCCTGAAGAGCATTGTGCTGCCTGCTACCCCTGCAGAGCATTGTGCTGCCTGCTACCCCTGCAGAGCATTGTGCTGCCTGCTACCCCTGCAGAGCATTGTGCTGCCTGCTACCCCTGCAGAGCATTGTGCTGCCTGCTATCCCTGCAGAGCATTGTGCTGCCTGCTCCCCCTGCAGAGCATTGTGCTGCCTGCTCCCCTGCAGAGCATTGTGCTGCCTGCTCCCCTGCATTGTTCTGCCTGCTCCCCCTGCAGAGCATTGTGCTGCCTGCTCCCTCTGCGGAGCATTGTGTTGGCTGCTCCCCCTGTGGAGCATTGTGCGGCCTGCTCTCCCTGCAGAGCATTGTGCTGCCTGCTCCCCCTGCAGAGCATTGTGCTGCCTGCTCCCCATGCAGAGCATTGTGCTGCCTACTACCCCTGCAGAGCATTGTGCTGCCTGCTCCCCATGCAGAGCATTGTGCTGCCTGCTACCCCTGCAGAGCATTGTGCTGCCTGCTACCCCTGCAGAGCATTGTGCTGCCTGCTCCCCATGCAGAGCATTGTGCTGCCTACTACCCCTGCAGAGCATTGTGCTGCCTGCTCCCTCTGCGGAGCATTGTGTTGGCTGCTCCCCATGCAGAGCATTGTGCTGCCTGCTCCCCCTGAAGAGCATTGTGCTGCCTGCTACCCCTGCAGAGCATTGTGCTGCCTGCTACCCCTGCAGAGCATTGTGCTGCCTGCTACCCCTGCAGAGCATTGTGCTGCCTGCTATCCCTGCAGAGCATTGTGCTGCCTGCTCCCCCTGCAGAGCATTGTGCTGCCTGCTACCCCTGCAGAGCATTGTGCTGCCTGCTACCCCTGCAGAGCATTGTGCTGCCTGCTACCCCTGCAGAGCATTGTGCTGCCTGCTACCCCTGCAGAGCATTGTGCTGCCTGCTATCCCTGCAGAGCATTGTGCTGCCTGCTCCCCCTGCAGAGCATTGTGCTGCCTGCTCCCCTGCAGAGCATTGTGCTGCCTGCTCCCCTGCATTGTTCTGCCTGCTCCCCCTGCAGAGCATTGTGCTGCCTGCTCCCTCTGCGGAGCATTGTGTTGGCTGCTCCCCCTGTGGAGCATTGTGCGGCCTGCTCTCCCTGCAGAGCATTGTGCTGCCTGCTCCCCCTGCAGAGCATTGTGCTGCCTGCTCCCCATGCAGAGCATTGTGCTGCCTACTACCCCTGCAGAGCATTGTGCTGCCTGCTCCCCATGCAGAGCATTGTGCTGCCTGCTACCCCTGCAGAGCATTGTGCTGCCTGCTACCCCTGCAGAGCATTGTGCTGCCTGCTCCCCTGCAGAGCATTGTGCTGCCTGCTCCCCTGCATTGTGCTGCCTGCTCCCCTGCAGAGCATTGTGCTGCCTGCTCCCCTGCAGAGCATTGTGCTGCCTGCTCCCCTGCATTGTGCTGCCTGCTACCCCTGCAGAGCATTGTGCTGCCTGCTCCCCCTGCAGAGCATTTCACTCCTAGGATCTGAAGTAAAATAAAAAGAGCAGTGCTGAATTCCTTGGAAAGCGTGCTCTGCACTCGAAGCCATCGCCGCCCCTGTGCTGTGATTAAGTCAGTTTCCAGTTTCCTTTTCGCAGCTGTTTTCCTCCCTGTTACGTCATCTCCACAAACACTCACATGGCTCCAAACATAGTGATGTAACCTCTGGACGCGTTACATCCTGAGATACAAGCTCTATTACATCCTATAATACCTGACAAATAGGATATAACACCTGCCTGGGGCTGAGCGGATTGGAGGCCAGGGCTGACAGGTGTCAGTGCAGGACACTCACCCATGTGATCCCAGCATGGATCTTACCCGGCGAGGATTCTGGAAGGAGAGAATGAGAACAAGTTCCAGGCAAAGGTCAGGGCAGGTGGAAAGACATGAAAGTCTACTCAATGTAACACAATCTGCTCCCAAATGGAAAATACAGTCTTACAGCTTCTCAGTATAGTAAGATACGGCTCAAAGTCGGAACCATAATAAAAACATGTGAAATTGGCACGATTACATCCAAACAAGACATGAAATCAATCAATATTCACGAAATTTGGACAAATCTTCTGTTTTTGGAGAATGGAAAATTAAACGTGACATAAAATTATATTCAAATGTCACAATATCATATTTGATACACATATCCATCATTACAATATTTGTCCAAAAGATGATATTTGGCCATGTATGAAAAAAAGTCCAAAAACCGCAAAAAATATAATGTTAGACAGGAAAACAAACATCTGTTTAGCTACTGGCTCAAAAACTGCTCTAAAATGGTGGTCTTGACATGTGCTCACTAATTTTACTTACGTTTCTCAACAGTGATTGGCTGTAAGTGAATTTCTTGGGCCTATCAAAGGTTTGGTATATTTTGGTTGAATTTTGGATGATTTTCGGTAGTTTGAGGCTATTTTTTCATTCCACAGACTTTAGAGGTTTATTCTAGGCCACTTTGTCTGACTATTCCTTTCCTGGTTAAACATTTTGTTAGTATTATTATTAATGATTTCGGAGTCTGATCATCTCAGGCTGAGACCACCTGTGTCCTCTTACTATCGGGGTGCTCCAATTGGGGGGGGGGGTCAATTTCACCTCCAAACATTAGAGCTAACTGGGTGGACCCTACAGAGTCTGTGAGAGAAGTCCAGTGTTCAGACAGGTAGCAACAATTGGGGCCCATTGACAAGAGATCAAATCATAGAGGAGAAGGCAGAGGTATTAGCAGAATGCTTGGTTGTATAGGGAGAGGTATTAGCAGAATGCTTGGTTGTATAGGGAGAGGTATTAGCCGAATTCTTGGTTGTATAGGGAGAGGTATTAGCCGAATTCTTGGTTGTATAGGGAGAGGTATTAGCCGAATTCTTGGTTGTATAGGGAGAGGTATTAGCAGAATGCTTGGTTGTATAGGGAGAGGTATTAGCAGAATGCTTGGTTGTATAGGGAGAGGTATTGGCACAATGCTTGGTTGTATAGGGAGAGGTATTAGCAGAATGCTTGGTTGTACAGGGAGAGGTATTAGCCGAATTCTTGGTTGTATAGGGAGAGGTATTAGCCGAATTCTTGGTTGTATAGGGAGAGGTATTAGCCGAATTCTTGGTTGTATAGGGAGAGGTATTAGCACAATGCTTGGTTGTATAGGGAGAGGTATTAGCCGAATTCTTGGTTGTATAGGGAGAGGTATTAGCCGAATTCTTGGTTGTATAGGGAGAGGTATTAGCCGAATTCTTGGTTGTATAGGGAGAGGTATTAGCAGAATGCTTGGTTGTATAGGGAGAGGTATTAGCAGAATGCTTGGTTGTATAGGGAGAGGTATTAGCACAATGCTTGGTTGTATAGGGAGAGGTATTAGCAGAATGCTTGGTTGTATAGGGAGAGGTATTAGCCGAATTCTTGGTTGTATAGGGAGAGGTATTAGCCGAATTCTTGGTTGTATAGGGAGAGGTATTAGCCGAATTCTTGGTTGTATAGGGAGAGGTATTAGCAGAATGCTTGGTTGTATAGGGAGAGGTATTAGCAGAATGCTTGGTTGTATAGGGAGAGGTATTAGCACAATGCTTGGTTGTATAGGGAGAGGTATTAGCAGAATGCTTGGTTGTATAGGGAGAGGTATTAGCAGAATGCTTGGTTGTATAGGGAGAGGTATTAGCCGAATTCTTGGTTGTATAGGGAGAGGTATTAGCAGAATGCTTGGTTGTATAGGGAGAGGTATTAGCAGAATGCTTGGTTGTATAGGGAGAGGTATTAGCACAATGCTTGGTTGTATAGGGAGAGGTATTAGCAGAATGCTTGGTTGTATAGGGAGAGGTATTAGCCGAATTCTTGGTTGTATAGGGAGAGGTATTAGCAGAATGCTTGGTTGCATAGGGAGAGATATTAGCAGAATGCTTGGTTGTATAGGGAGAGGTATTAGCCGAATTCTTGGTTGTATAGGGAGAGGTATTAGCCGAATTCTTGGTTGTATAGGGAGAGGTATTAGCAGAATGCTTGGTTATATAGGGAGAGGTATTAGCAGAATGCTTGGTTGCATAGTGAGAGGTATTAGCATAATGCTTGGTTGTACAGGGAGAGGTATTAGCAGAAGTCTTGGATGTATAGGGAGAGGTATTAGCAGAATGCTTGTTTGCATAGGGAGAGATATTAGCAGAATGCTTGGTTGTATAGGGAGAGATATTAGCAGAATGCTTGGTTGCATAGGGAGAGATATTAGCAGAATGCTTGGTTGTATAGGGAGAGATATTAGCAGAATGCTTGGTTGTATAGGGAGAGATATTAGCAGAATGCTTGGTTGCATAGGGAGAGATATTAGCAGAATGCTTGGTTGTATAGGGAGAGGTATTAGCAGAATGCTTGGTTGCATAGGGAGAGATATTAGCAGAATGCTTGGTTGTATAGGGAGAGATATTAGCAGAATGCTTGGTTGTATAGGGAGAGGTATTAGCCGAATTCTTGGTTGTATAGGGAGAGGTATTAGCAGAATGCTTGGTTATATAGGGAGAGGTATTAGCAGAATGCTTGGTTGCATAGTGAGAGGTATTAGCATAATGCTTGGTTGTACAGGGAGAGGTATTAGCAGAAGTCTTGGATGTATAGGGAGAGGTATTAGCAGAATGCTTGTTTGCATAGGGAGAGGTATTAGCATAATTTGGTTGCATAGGGAGAGGTGTTAGCAGAATATTTGGTTGCATAGGGAGAGGTATTAGCAGAATGCTGGGTTGCATAGGGAGAGGTATTAGCAGAATGCTGGGTTGCATAGGGAGAGGTATTAGCAGAATGCTGGGTTGCATAGGGAGAGGTATTACCAGACTGCTGGGTTGCATAGGGAGAGGTATTAGCAGAATGCTTGGTTGTATAGGAAGAGGTATTAGCAGAATGCTTGGTTGCATAGGGAGAGGTATTAGCAGAATGCTGGGTTGCATAGGGAGAGGTATTAACAGAATGCTTGGTTGTATAGGAAGAGGTATTAGCACAATGCTTGGTTGCATAGGGAGAGGTATTAGCAGAATGCTGGGTTGCATAGGGAGAGGTATTAGCAGAATTCTGGGTTGCATAGGGAGAGGTATTAGCAGAATGCTGGGTTGTATAGGGAGAGGTATTAGCAGAATGCTGGGTTGCATAGGGAGAGGTATTAGCAGAATGCTTGGTTGTATAGGAAGAGGTATTAGCACACTGCTTGGTTGCGTAGGGAGAGGTATTAGCAGAATGCTTGGTTGCATAGGGAGAGGTATTAGCAGTAGAAAGAGGGAAGTGCTCTTGCCATTGTACAGGGCACTGGTGAGACCTCACTTGGAGTATTGTACACAGTACTGGAGACCGTATCTCCAGAAGGATATTGATACTTTGGAGAGAGTTCAGAGAAGGGCTACTAAACTGGTTCATGGATTGCAGGATAATACTTACCAGGAAAGATTAAAGCATCTTATAGCTTGGAGCAAAGAAACGAGAAAGAAGAGAGAGGAAGTATTACTGAGAGGGTAGTTGATGCATTGAATAGCCTTCCAGCAGACGTGGTAGAGGTTAATACAGTGAAGGAGTTTAAGCATGCAAGGGATAGGTATAAGGCTATCCTAGATATAAGATAAGGCCAGGGACTAATGAAAGTATTACATTACTGAGAGGGTAGTGGGTGCATGGAATAGTCTTCCAGTAGAAGTGGTAGAGGTTAATACAGTGAAGGAGTTTAAGGATGCATGGGATAGGAATAAGGCTATCCTAGATATAAGATAAGGCCAGGTACTAATGAAAGTATTACATTACTGAGAGGGTAGTGGATGTATGGAATAGTCTTCCAGTAGAAGTGGTAGAGGTTAATACAGTGAAGGAGTTTAAGCATGCATGGGATAGGTATAAGGCTATCCTAGATATAAGATAAGGCCAGGGACTAATGAAAGTATTACATTACTGAGAGGGTAGTGGATGCATGGAATAGTCTTCCAGTAGAAGTGGTAGAGGTTAATACAGTGAAGGAGTTTAAGCATGCATGGGATAGGTATAAGGCTATCCTAGATATAAGATAATGCCAGGGACAAATGAAAGTATTACATTACTGAGAGGGTAGTGGATGTATGGAATAGTCTTCCAGTAGAAGTGGTAGAGGTTAATACAGTGAAGGAGTTTAAGCATGCATGGGATAGGTATAAGGCTATCCTAGATATAAGATAAGGTCAGGGACTAATGAAAGTATAACGTTACTGAGAGGGTAGTGGGTGCATGGAATAGTCTTCCAGTAGAAGTGGTAGAGGTTAAAACAGTGAAGGAGTTTAAGCAATGGTGGGATAGGTATAAGGCTATCCTAGATATAAGATAAGGCCAGGGACTAATGAAAGTATTACTTTACTGAGAGGGTAGTGGATGCATGGAATAGCCTTCCAGTAGAAGTGGTAGAGGTTAATACAGTGAAGGAGTTTAAGCATGCATGGGATAGGTATAAGGCTATCCGAGATATAAGATAAGGCCAGGGACTAATGAAAGTATTACTTTACTGAGAGGGTAGTGGATGCATGGAATAGTCTTCCAGTAGAAGTGGTAGAGGTTAATACAGTGAAGTGGTTTAAGCATGCATGGGATAGGTATAAGGCTATCCTAGATATAAGATAAGGCCAGGGACTAATGGAAGTATTACATTACTGAGAGGGTAGTGGATGTATGGAATAGTCTTCCAGTAGAAGTGGTAGAGGTTAATACAGTGAAGGAGTTTAAGCATGCATGGGATAGGTATAAGGCTATCCTAGATATAAGATTAGGCCAGGGACTAATGAAAGTATTACATTACTGAGAGGGTAGTGGATGTATGGAATAGTCTTTCAGTAGAAGTGGTAGAGGTTAATACAGTGAAGGAGTTTAAGCATGCATGGGATAGGTATAAGGCTATCCTAGATATAAGATAAAGCCAGGGACTAAAGGTCCTTATCTGCCTGTGGCCCATTCCGTGTATCTATGCAGTGAGGTAAATATTTATCCTGTAAGTAGTTATTGCATGGACCAGTCTCCTTCTCCTCTGTGTCTTACCAGAGAAAGTCCACCAGGAGATTGACAGAGTGATTGGAAGAAACCGCTGCCCAACAGTAGAGGATCGAAGCCGGATGTCCTACACAGACGCCGTCATCCACGAGATACAACGTTTCACCAACATTATCCCGCTAAGCCTTCCGCATTCCGTGATAGAGGACACCCGCTTCAGAGGTTACACACTCCCCAAGGTGAAGAAGATGAACTGGTCTATTCATGTAGCACCGAAATGTATCTTCAGTTCAGGTCAGTTCGCTGACTAATGCTCTTGTAATCGAGCTATTCCTGAACCAAGGAAATGACCTGGATTGACGTGACTGCCAGCCCGATTTCTCAGCTGCCAAACTGACTTGAACTGATGGTGAGAATTTGGTTACAATAGCCGAAATGTACTGGAATTTCGATAAAACGGTGCCATTTCGGAGCTCTGTGAATAGAAGAAGGGTTCAGCAGGGGGCAATGACAATACAACTAAGTGTGGGAGGGAATGTCCGGGTGCAGTGATATCAGGTTTTTGTTGAATAGTTAGACACACCGCCTGTAACGTCCGGTGAAAGGGTTGAAACGTGTTGATCCCTATACATTCTTGATTTCAGGGCACAAGCGTTATTCCTGTGCTTACGTCCGTCCACATGGATCCAGAGAAATATGACGATCCACAGATGTTCAACCCTAAAAACTTCCTGGATGAAAACAACCATTTCCAGAGTAATCCTGCCTTCATGCCCTTCTCTGCAGGTAACGTACGGTGTGGGGGGCTATAATCCTAACATCTCACCCCCCCCCCCTTACTTTCCCAGAGGGGCCCATATTTCCTTGTCTCTTGTCTCAGGGCAGATGGGTCTACTAACTAAAGTTCGAGAATAGCTCGAGGAGGTCGACTTCCACCCGAGTTTGATTTCCAGGTTGTAATCTTCCTTATTGAAAAGTAATGGGAAATCGAAATAATCAAAGACATTTTTCCTACTCAGTCAAACTCAGGGGACAAATATGACTAAGTCTCAAATGAAAGTCGACCTCCAAAGTTGACCTCCTCGAAAAGTCCCAATGGAGGTTTTGTAACTATCCCCTTCCTCAAACTACACATGGTTTTTCCCTGAAGTGCATATACTTTACCTTTATTTACCCCTATTATTTACATGATACAAAGGGGCAGCTCTACCTATAGTCTCTGAAAATACATGTTTCCATTAGTGACATATGAAGTAACGTAAAGAAAACAAACATTTTTTATTTTTCGTCAACTTTTTTTTCTGCCTTCTAAAACCTCCAAATAAAGAGTAACGTGCACATTAAACTTTCTCTGTATGACTCCGATCTCATGTTTATATGTGCCCCACCTTCACCCACCTCCATGTCAGGCCTGCTGGCACAGCAGTGAGTTGAACTCACACACGATGATATCTCTATCATTGGAGTTGTGCAATGTGACCACCTTGATCATTAACTGCATGAAAGTTAAACAAATATCCATGTCATAAAAGTATAACCGGGCTTGTGTCTATTTACTATTAACTGAGGCATTGCTATTTTATTCAGTGATGGTGGCGGTCCCACTTTACAAATAGTTTGGGCATTTTATGATGGGGTTTAATACTAGTAAGGACTGACCCATATACATGTCACTGTCATTAGTACACTTTGGTCCTAGGAAGGACTGACCCATATACATGTCACTGTCATTAGTACACTTTGGTCCTAGGAAGGACTGACCCATAAACATGTCACTGTCATTAGTACACTTTGGTCCTAGGAAGGACTGACCCATAAACATGTCACTGTCATTAGTACACTTTGGCCCTAGGAAGGACCGACCCATAAACATGTCACTGTCATTATTACACTTTGGTCCTAGGAAGGACTGACCCATAAACATGTCACTGTCATTAGTACACTTTGGCCCTAGGAAGCACTGACCCATAAACATGTCACTGTCATTAGTACACTTTGGCCCTAGGAAGGACTGACCCATAAACATGTCACTGTCATTAGTACACTTTGGCCCTAGGAAGCACTGACCCATAAACATGTCACTGTCATTAGTACACTTTGGCCCTAGGAAGGACTGACCCATAAACATGTCACTGTCATTAGTACACTTTGACCCTAGGAAGGACTGACCCATAAACATGTCACTGTCATTAGTACACATTGACCCTAGGAAGGACTGACCCATAAACATGTCACTGTCATTATTACACTTTGGTCCTAGGAAGGACTGACCCATAAACATGTCACTGTCATTAGTACACTTTGACCCTAGGAAGGACTGACCCATAAACATGTCACTGTCATTAGTACACTTTGGCCCTAGGAAGGACTGACCCATAAACATGGCACTGTCATTAGTACACTTTGGCCCTAGGAAGGGCTGACCCATAAACATGTCACTGTCATTAGTACACTTTGTTCCTAGGATGGACTGACCCCTAAACATGTCACTGTCATTAGTACACTTTGGCCCTAGGAAGGGCTGACCCATAAACATGTCACTGTCATTAGTACACTTTGGTCCTAGGAAGCACTGACCCATAAACATGTCACTGTCATTAGTACACTTTGTTCCTAGGAAGGACTGACCCATAAACATGTCACTGTCATTAGTACACTTTGGCCCTAGGAAGGACTGACCCATAAACATGTCACTGTCATTAGTACACTTTGTTCCTAGGAAGTACTGACCCATATACATGTCACTGTCATTAGTGTGCTGTGACCTTGGGGAGGGACTGACCATTTCTTGTTCTATTCCAGGGAAGCGGATCTGTCTGGGGGAGAGTTTAGCCCGCATGGAGATTTTTATCTTTTTTACCACCATATTGCAAAGTTTTAATTTCCAGCCTGTGCTGCAGCCGGACCAAATAGACCTGACGCCTTCCATCAGTGGAGTTGGAAACGTCCCTCCGAATTACCAGTTCTGCATCATACCCCGCTAGCCCAGTGCATGGCCTCCTCCCCCGGACATTCCAGAAATCCGCTTTATCCTGATTGAGTAATAAAAGATCCAGGGATCAATCCTGACGTCGGAAGAATAAACATGGACAGAGATAAATCATCCGAGCGAAAGAGAAATGTAACGCCTGTGTCTGCAGTCTATAGATTGTACAAGTCCCGATTCATCTGATAAGCTCCATATTTGTACTGATAATAAAATGTTTTACAGTAAACTCTGTGCAGGTTGAATCCATGTTCAGTATTGGGAAGGTTTGGGTAATGATTGGGTTGGGTAAGATGAAGAGGAGATGTCCTAATTTAGCCCCACCCATATCTTGCCTTACATTTAAACCCCACCCACTCCTGATCATCTCTCGGGCATGCGCCACCAATTCAGTTACAACTCGCTTTCCCCTGATGGTTGGTAACTAATAGAGTTGAGCGGACACCTGGATGTTCGGGTTCGAGAAGTTCGAGCGAACTTTTTGAAAAAGTCCGGGTCCGTGCTCGAACTTGAAACTGCCTCTTTTGACTTTTTGTGTCCATGTATTATAATGGTTTTTTTTTTTAAATGTTCTCTAGTTCTGATTCAGTCCTTATATCTCTTTTTGGTCTTTTTAACATAAACATATATACTGTTGTTGCATTGTGATTTGGTTATTAGTTTTATATAAATATGGAATATAAAATAAGTGTTTGTTCTTTTCTCCTTTTTCATCATTCTATTTTAATTGCAATTTTAATGTTATTTGCCTGGTGGACTTTTTTTTATCCCTGAAACGGACTTGCGACTGTGCTCTCCGTTCTTCGGAGTAATTATGAGTAATCCGTTACTATGGTAATGGAGGATGCTGCGCATGCCTTCCACCGTCGCATCCGTCTTATGTCAGACAAGTAGGAGTGGCTACCACACAGAAACACGCACAAAGCAGGGGATTTCTTCAGATGCCGGCAGTTTGTCTTCTCTTCCTGATGAAGCCGTGTGTAGTACGTTGAGGGGATGGGACACTTCATCGCGGCTGCTTCCGCGCAGCCGCTTCACCGCTGACTCTGCAGCACAAGACAGATCGTCGCTGGAGATTTCATCGCGGGACATTTCGTCGCTAAAGGTAAGTATTTTACCGATTTTAGTTTGTTTAGAATTAGGGTTTAGTGTTTAGTGGTAGGGGTTAATTTTACTATTAGGGGTCGGGGGTTAGTATTATGGTTAGTAGTAGGGTTTAGGGGGTTAATTTTAGTATTAGGGGTCGGGGGTTAGTATTAGGGTTAGTATTAGGGTTTAAGGGGTTAACTTTAGTATTAGGGATCGTGGGTTAGTATTAGGGTTAGTATTAGGGTTTAGGGGGTTAACTTTAGTATTAGGGGTCGGGGGTTAGTATTAGGGTTAGTATTAGGGTTAGTATTAGGGTTAGTATTAGGGTTAGTATTAGGGTTTAGGGGGTTAACTTTAGTATTAGGGGTCTGGGGTTAGTATTAGGATTAGTATTAGGGTTAGTATTAGGGTTTAGGGGGTTCATTTTAGTATTAGGGGTCGGGGGTTAGTATTAGGGTTTAGGGGGGTTAATTTTAGTATTGGGGTTAATTTTAGTATTGGGTTTAGTGTTTAGTGTTACTATTGGGGGGGGGAATCATTTATTAGGGGGGGTATTTTCGTTTTACTTTTAGATTTGTAAGAGCTGACAGTTCAGCGCTGAACTGTCAGCTCTTACATAGCTGCAGCCGCCGTGAAAGGGCCGCGTTATACTTCATTGCTGACAGTTCAGCGTTCTAACTGCCGCGCTGAACTGTCAGCAATGAAGATGCGGCGAAGAAGAGTCCTAGACCCGTACGTTGAAACGCGTAGAGGTGTCAGCAGATCGTGTTCCAGCGCTGCACTTTCTCCTACCTCCCTGGATCTCAGCTCCATTGATGTGACTGTCTTCTGGAGCTTTTATGTGACTTATCCGTGTGAGTTTTTCTTGTATTGGGGGCCAATACTTGTGTATGTATATTGGTCCTGCACATGGATATATTTTTATATCAGAATCTTATTAAAGGTTTTTTTTTATGGATATCGACACCTCATCTGATGTGACTGCCACTCACGTATGTTTGTGAGTCAGAGGCGGCTCTCTAATTAGGCGAGTTAGGCAGCCGCCTAAGGCCTCGCACTCACGGGGGCCTCGCGGCTGCCTAACTCACCTTATTACCTTTGATGTAACAGGGAGCTTAACGCTGCTGTTAATCTCCCTGTTACACTAACCTGGGACGTTTCCTCCGTGCATCTTCTCTCCTGCACGGAGGAAGGAAGTTCCGGTCGCGTTTTATTTTTTTTTTTAAACTTTATTGAACCCGCGCAGCTTCAATAAAGTTTAAAAAAATAACGCGACCGGAGCTTCCTTCCTCCGTGCAGGAGAGAAGATGCACGGAGGAAACAATGGAGAGCAGCATGGAGTTAAGTACTAGGGAGGGGAGGAGGGTGGTACAAACGAGCAAAGCCTGGCAGAATGAGTGGCTAAATATTGGCACAGTGTGGGGCAAAATCCTGGCATAATGAGGTGAGGGGCAAAATCCTGGCATAATGAGGTGAGGGGCAAAATCCTGGCATAGTGAGGTGAGGGGCAAAATCCTGGCATAGTGAGAGGCAAAATTCTGGCATACAGTGGCAAAATCCTGGCATATTGAGAGGCAAAATTCTGGCATTGTGAGGGGCAAAATTCTGGCACAGAGTGGCAAAATCCTGGCATAGTGAGAGGCCAAATCCTGGCATTGTGAGGGGCAAAATAGTGGCATTATGAGGGGCAATATCCTGGCATACAGTGGCAAAATCCTGGCATATTGAGAGGCAAAATTGTGGCATTGTGAGGGGCAAAATTGTGGCATAAGGAGGGGCAAAATCCTGGCATAGAGTGGCAAAATCCTGGCAAATTGAGGGGCAAGATCCTGGCATAGAGTGGCAAAATCCTGGCATATTGTGGGGCACAATCCTGGCATAGCCTGGAAAAATCCTGGCATATTGAGGGGCACAATCCTGGCATATTGAGTGGCACAATCCTGGCATATTGAGGGGCACAATCCTGGCATATTGAGGGGCAAAATCCTGGCATATTGAGGGGGTAAATCCTGACATATTAAGGGGCTAAATCCTGGCATATTAAATGGCTAAATCCTGGCATATTGAGTGGCAAAATTCTGGCATTTTGAATGGCTAAATCACAGTGCATCCGGTGCTGTGAGGAAGAACAAAGTGCCAATCTTCTAGCACAACGTGGTCTGTGAGACCACTTTCAACATTGAGCACCTTTCCTTCTGGCTGAGTGTTTCTCTTAGTGTGTGATTGTGTGCTTTCTGAGTGTGTCTGTGAGTCAGTATGTGCTGGCTGAGTGTATCTGTGAGTGTGTGCTGGCTGAGTGTGATTGTGTGCTGACTGAGTGTGTCTGTGAGTCAATGTGTGCTCACTGAATGTGTCTATGAATGACTGTGTGATATGTGTTAGTGTTCACATTTAGGACACAGCAATAACAATGTGAGTTAGCCGCACACAATTTTATCTATACCAAATGTTTATAGATGTTTGTAGAATAATTATGAGACAAATAAAATTCTAGGAGCTGTTCATTTCTAGAAGCTGGGATTTGAGTCTGATCTTGAAATATGCTATTTCTACAGTTCATTTTTATTATCACTTGCATATATTTTATATAATAATGTGTGTCCGTGAGGGCCTCATGTTCGACTTTCGCCTAAGGCCTCACAAAGTCTAGAGCCGCCACTGTTGTGAGTGCATCTACTTACAATCTTCAATTACATGTTTATGGTGTTTATGTGTTTTATTTAAGGTACCCACTTTTTTGCGCCAGTCTGCTTTTTGTTCTTGCCATTGTATTTGAGCATTTCGGAGTGCTTCAGAAGGCTGCAGTGTGTGTGGTACCGCAAGTAGTATTTCTTTTGTAAAAGTTTTCTGCACAAAGGTTCATTTTACACAAATCACTTTATCTTTTTGAACCTGCTAAGCACACAGACAATCTGCAAATAAAGTAGCCAGTCACATACTCAGTAATATCTGCATCTGACGGCTGTGTCCCTCGCGCTGGGGAATGGATTTTGGATTCACACCTCTATTTATTTGCTCTATAAACTTTATATCCAAATTAGAAATGGATACATATTAAACTGAGACAGTGTCATTTACAACAGACGAGAGTTTATATATATATATATTAGGGAAAAGAGATCAACTTAGCAACTCGGGTGCCAAATTTGACTAAGTCTCAAAATAAAAGTCGACATCCAAAGTCAAATTTTAGTGAATAGACCCATAACTGGAAGCTAAATCATTGGGGCTTGAGCCAGATTATATCCCTCTCATGCACAACATGCAAGATCTCCTTTCTGAAAACAGTGCAAATAAAACTACTTACCTGTCTGACCTTAAACCTAAACGCACCTATACAGCACCTGTATCTGTCCCCAAACAACTTCTCACACACACTCAGCCAGCACACACTCACTCACAGGCCCACTCAGTCAGCATACACTCATTCACAGGCCCACTCAGTCAGCATACACTCATTCACAGACCCACTCAGTTAGCACACACTCACTCACTGACCAATTCAGTCAGCACACACTAACACTCAGCCAGCACACACCAACACTCAGCCAGCCTGCTGGTTCTTCCTAAGTATGCCGGATGCTGACAGTGTGGGAGGAGCCTCATGATCGCGCACAAAGTGTAAGGGGGGGGATTCACTCTTAACCTCCCGACGTTAGTATGACAGGGAGCTTAACGGTTACCCTCCCCCAGTTAAGTATGTTCATTTATCATTTATGAGACTTTAACATATTAAAAAAGAGAGAAACTCACAACCACACCCATCACTGCCCCCAGTTACAGGAAGATGAGAGGCAGTGATAGCACTTTATAGATCACTGGTAAGATCTCACCTAGAATATTGTGATCAGTTCTATAGAGCAGATCCCCAGGAGGACATAGAGAGGGAGTGATAGCACTTTATAGATCACTGGTAAGATCTCACCTAGAATATTGTGATCAGTTCTATAGAGCAGATCCCCAGGAGGACATAGAGAGGGAGTGATAGCACTTTATAGATCACTGGTAAGATCTCATCTAGAGTATTGTGATCAGTTCTATAGAGCAGATCCCCAGGAGGACATAGAGAGGGAGTGATAGCACTTTATAGATCACTGGTAAGATCTCACCTAGAGTATTGTGATCAGTTCTATAGAGCAGATCCCCAGGAGGACATAGAGAGGGAGTGATAGCACTTTATAGATCACTGGTAAGATTTCAACTAGAGCATTGTGTTCAACTCTATAGAGCAGATCCCCAGGAGGACATGGAGAGGGAGTGATAGCACTTTATAGATCACTGGTAAGATCTCACCTGGAGTATTGTGATCAGTTCTATAGAGCAGATCCCAAGGAGGACATAGAGAGGGAGTGATAGCACTTTATAGATCACTGGTAAGATCTCACCTGGAGTATTGTGATCAGTTCTATAGAGCAGATCCCAAGGAGGACATAGAGAGGGAGTGATAGCACTTTATAGATCACTGGTAAGATCTCACCTAGAGTATTGTGATCAGTTCTATAGAGCAGATCCCCAGGAGGACATAGAGAGAGAGTGATTGCACTTTATAGATCACTGGTAAGATCTCACCTAGAGTAGTGTGATCAGTTCTATAGAGCAGATCCCAAGGAGGACATAGAGAGAGAGTGATTGCACTTTATAGATCACTGGTAAGATCTCACCTGGAGTATTGTGATCAGTTCTATAGAGCAGATCCCAAGGAGCACATAGAGCACTTTATAGATCACATCTCGGGTTGTAATGAAGTGAATTGTTTATGTCAGACTGTTTGCTGTTGGTACTATGAGTTGTATTCTGCTGCTGGCCATATTAATGCTTTGCTCTGGCCATGGTCCTGATGCTTTACATTAGATTGCTCTCTGCTTTGCACACATTTGGGCAGTGTTATTTGGCATGGGATTTACATGCATTCTTGAGAGAAAGTTGGCAGAATCTATCTTACTGTAACAGCCTTGTTTCAGGCACTTTGTCCCATAATGAAAGCTTTGAAGCCTGCAGCTGTCAGAGTGTTGTGCCATGGGTCATTTTGTGTCTTTTGGGAAGAGGGATGAGATTTCCCAAATCATTTTTTTAATAAATAAATGAAATGTTCCTAAATAATCTCCAGTTAAATAATAACGAATGATTAACTGCACACGAGTTTTCACTGGCAGGGCACTCCTTAAAAATCTGATACGTAATATTAAAGGGACACTTCAGGCATCTAACTTTTAACATCACCTGATCATGTGCATTAAACAGCTTAATTTTAGAGTTACATTGTGTTGGTTATTTGTTTATTTTGGACTTTAATGAATGGAGGGTCAGGAGGTCACTGACATGCATCCTACACACGCAGTGGAGTAACTAACCTAGGCCTCCAGACCCCACCATGCAACTCCACACAGGAGCCAGTAAGAGAGCAGGCGAGCATTTTATGACATCATCATGCAGGCTTTGGCCACAGTTGTAAAGTGAGACTGGCTGGAAGATTTTGGAGAATTTTGCATCATGGGTAAAATTCTCAAAATGGATGCTGGAGATAAACACCTAATTTTATTTTTACTTTTATATGCAATTAATTCAAACATAGAAGAAGAAAAATACAGTGGCATATGTTTTATATATGTGTTTGTTTTAAATGACCAGGTAATCTAGTTACATCTTATCTAAGTGGCAGTGTCCATTTAATACAAAGACATTTTTAAAAAAATCGGCTCTAGTAGAGCAGTTTCCACCCAGAGAAGTACATGCTCTGTCTAGATGCAGCAACCATCAACCAGGGAAAGCTTAACTCCAGCTGCTGTCAACATTTACCATGATTCTCGCCCACAACAGCTGGAGTGCCCAACCTCAGCCATGAATGATAAATGGATGCCAATATACCTGCATGCCAGTATACCTGCTGATTAAAGGAAAGCTAGAATCCTCCATGCCATGCATTCTCCCTCACATCACCCTGATGCCATCCAACCCTGGATGACATCACTAAGAAGCCTTATTACTGTGATGATCCCCACTGTATGGATCAATTAAGTGCATTTAGAAGTCATTACTATACTCCCCCGGGAGCCATGATGATAATATCATTCACCTGCAATGTACAGATGACATGGGTTTTCCCACCCCATGCCCCAAACCCCTCAGGATCTGCCATAGTGTATTTATCTCTTTCGTGCTGTCTTTTTTCCTCTCTTCTCTATCCTCGCTCTTATCTCTCATTGTGTCACTTTATCTCCGCGTCCCTTTTCTTAAGAGAGACCACTGTACTGCCTATGTGTTTATTGCCGTGTGTCAGAATTCCCCACGGCAGCGTTTGTGGAGAAAGTTACATAAAATGTTCAACGTTGGTAAAGTCAAAGCTGGCAGATGTCAGCAGTACAGTGCTTCATTATACAGACGGTGCCAAGACTGAACACGTAATAGATTACTTTGGCTGCATTTGGTGATGCACGAGGCAGCTTGGGAAAACACTGTTAAAGGGTAAAGGCAATTAGAGGAAAGGGGAACTGTATATCAAGCGAAGAGCAGATACAGTATTGGGTGGGCAGCTACATGTGGAAGAAGAATTAGTAATGGGCCAAAGGCTTTGGCCAATTGGTAGGCAAATGCTGGTGCCTGGACTCACATAGGATTAAATGAGTTTAATAGGTTACGGAGAAGCAGCTGGCTGAGAAGTAGTGAGGTGCAGTGTGTAGCCTGCGTCCCAGCACAGCCTAGGCGAGGGGGTCTTGATTGAGCTCGGAGGTGGGCTTAGGCAGGATAGGCAGCTGATTGGCTAGGCCACCTGTGCTGTGTATTTTTATATAAGGAGCCCTGATTTTGTTTCACAGCCCATCTAATCAGCATTCATGTTTTGTTGGTTGTCCCTCCGTTTGATATGGTCATCATTTTGTTTAGAATTCCCCTGTTTTGTCAGCGGCGGGGGTTTGCAGGGAAAGTTGGGGGATCGGCTGAATGGATTGGGGTAAGAAAGAGGTTCGTTGGTTTTAAAGGGAAACTAAACGTTGTTTAACCCTTGCTTCCTTAAAGGAAGCAAGGGTTAAACAATATATTTGCCGGTCGAATTAAATAAACCCGACGTGTATTTTAATAGATACACGCGGTGTTACTATCTGCTGTGTCTCACATGCGAGGCACAGCAGGTCCCAGTTGTCCAGTTGCACAGCCAATCAGAGCGGGGGCTAGTTAAGGTTTGCGCTAGCAGAGATAGCCAGTCGCAATCCAGACGGCTGCCTGCTTCCTATGGATCACGCCAGTTCATCCTCATACTAGGGGCAACTAACTTTTCACTTGTGCTTCTATATTAGAATCACAAGGGGAAAAAAAAGTTTAGTGTCCCTTTAAATTGGCCTGTGACCTTAGAATGGATAAATCGGACAAATTATTTGCATTTTAGTATGGCCGGAGAAGGACAAATCAGATAACATTCAAATTTACGCTACTCGGAGAACAACAAAGGGATCTACAATTGGCCACATGGATGAATTTAATGCAGACAAACCTGGCCAAGAAATAAGCTGAAATCAGAAATCTATGGGACCAAGGCCATCACGGAAGTAGCTTATGTTTTCCGATAGGAACCAGTGTCCAACAGATGCCACTCTGAATAAGGAGCTTCCGACACTGCATACTTTTATGGGAGAGATCTCTCCAATTTCTGGACTTTGGACATATACCAAAATAATTGATTTCTTTGCAAAGGCATTTGTGTACATTTGTACATCCAAAGGATAAAGTAATGTCGTGGGATAAAGTAATGTCATGGGATAAAGTAAATTCATGGGATAAAGTAATGTCATGGGATAAAGTAATGTCATGGGATAAAGTAATGTCATGGGATAAAGTAATGTCATGGGATAAAGTAAATTCACTGGATAAAGTAATGTCATAGGATAAAGTAATGTCGTGGGATAAAGTTATGTCGTGGGATAAAGTAAAGTCATACAGAGCAATTTTTGCTCTGTATAGCTCTATCAGGGGGCGGACATGTTGTTTAGAATCCTTGCTCTGTATAGCTCTATCAGAGGGCGGACATGTCATTTAGAATCTTGCTCTGTATAGCTCTATCAGGGGAGGACATGTTATTTAGAATCTTTGCTCTGTATAGCTCTATCAGGGGTGGACATGTTGTTTAGAATCTTGCTCTGTATAGCTCTATCAGGGGGAGGACATGTTGTTTAGAATCTTTGCTTTGTATAGCTCTATCGGGGCGGACATGTCGTTTAGAATCTTGCTCTGTATAGCTCTATCAGGGGAGGACATGTTATTTAGAATCTTTGCTCTGTATAGCTCTATCAGGGCGGACATGTTGTTTAGAATCTTGCTCTGTATAGCTCTATCAGGGGAAGGACATGTTGTTTAGAATCTTTGCTCTGTATAACTCTATCAGGGGGCGGACATGTTGTTTAGAATCTTTGCTCTGTATAACTCTATCAGGGGGTGGACATGTTGTTTAGAATCTTTGCTCTGTATAGCTCTATCAGGGGGTGGACATGTTGTTTAGAATCTTTGTTCTGTGTGGCTTTATCAGGGGGTGGACATGTTATTTAGACTCTTTGCTCTGTATATCTCTATCAGGGGGCGGACATGTCGTTTAGAATCTTGCTCTGTATAGCTCTATCAGGGGAGGACATGTTATTTAGAATCTTTGCTCTGTATATCTCTATCAGGGGGCGGACATGTCGTTTAGAATCTTGCTCTGTATAGCTCTATCAGGGGAGGACATGTTGTTTAGAATCTTTGCTCTGTATATCTCTATCAGGGGCGGACATGTTGTTTAGAATCTTTGCTCTATAGTTCTATCATGGGGCGAACATGTTGTTTAGAATCTATGCTCTGTATAGCACTATCAGGGGGTGGACATGTTGTTTAGAATCTTTGCTCTGTATAGCTCTATCAGGGGCGGACATGTTGTTTAGAATCTTTGCTCTGTATAGCTCTATCAGGGGCGGACATGTTGTTTAGAATCTTTGCTCTGTATAGCTCTATCAGGGGGCAGACATGTTGTTTAGAATCTTTGCTCTGTATAGCTCTATAAGGGGCTGACATGTCGTTTAGAATCTTTGCTCTATATAGCTCTATCAGGGGGAGGACATGTTGTTTAGAATCTTTGCTCTGTATATCTCTATCAGGGTGCAGACATGTTGTTTAGAATATTTGCTCTGTATAGCGCTAACAGGGGCGGACATGTTGTTTAGAATCTTTGCTCTGTATAGCTCTATCAGGGGGCTGACATGTTGTTTAGAATCTTTGCTCTATATAGCTCTATCAGGGGGAGGACATGTTGTTTAGAATCCTTGCTGTGTATAGCTCTATCAGACGGCAGACATGTTGTTTAGAATCTTTGCTCTGCATAGCTCTATCAGACGGCAGACATGTTGTTTAGAATCTTTGCTCTGCATAGCTCTATCAGGGGCAGACATGTTGTTTAGAATCTTTGCTCTGTATAGCTCTATCAGGGGGAGGACATGTTGTTTAGAATCCTTGCTGTGTATAGCTCTATCAGGGGGTGGACATGTTGTTTAGAATCTTTGCTCTGTATAGCTCTATCAGGGCGGACATGTTGTTTAGAATCTTTGCTCTATAGTTCTATCATGGGGCGAACATGTTGGTTAGAATCTATGCTCTGTATAGCACTATCAGGGGGTGGACATGTTGTTTAGAATCTTTGCTCTGTATAGCGCTAACAGGGGCGGACATGTTGTTTAGAATCTTTGCTCTGTATAGCTCTATCAGGGGGCTGACATGTTGTTTAGAATCTTTGCTCTATATAGCTCTATCAGGGGGCAGACATGTTGTTTAGAATCTTTGCTCTGTATAGCTCTATCAGGGGGCAGACATGTTGTTTAGAATCTTTGCTCTGTATAGCTCTATCAGGGGCTGACATGTTGTTTAGAATCTTTGCTCTATATAGCTCTATCAGGGGGAGGACATGTTGTTTAGAATCTTTGCTCTGTATATCTCTATCAGGGTGCAGACATGTTGTTTAGAATATTTGCTCTGTATAGCGCTAACAGGAGCGGACATGTTGTTTAGAATCTTTGCTCTGTATAGCTCTATCAGGGGGCTGACATGTTGTTTAGAATCTTTGCTCGATATAGCTCTATCAGGGGGAGGACATGTTGTTTAGAATCCTTGCTGTGTATAGCTCTATCAGACGGCAGACATGTTGTTTAGAATCTTTGCTCTGCATAGCTCTATCAGACAGCAGACATGTTGTTTAGAATCTTTGCTCTGCATAGCTCTATCAGGGGCAGACATGTTGTTTAGAATCTTTGCTCTGTATAGCTCTATCAGGGGGAGGACATGTTGTTTAGAATCCTTGCTGTGTATAGCTCTATCAGGGGGTGGACATGTTGTTTAGAATCTTTGCTCTGTATAGCTCTATCAGGGCGGACATGTTGTTTAGAATCTTGCTCTGTATAGCTCTATCAGGGGAAAGACATGTTGTTTAGAATCTTTGCTCTGTATAACTCTATCAGGGGGCGGACATGTTGTTTAGAATCTTTGCTCTGTATAACTCTATCAGGGGGTGGACATGTTGTTTAGAATCTTTGTTCTGTGTGGCTTTATCAGGGGGTGGACATGTTATTTAGAATCTTTGCTCTGTATATCTCTATCAGGGGGCGGACATGTCGTTTAGAATCTTGCTCTGTATAGCTCTATCAGGGGAGGACACGTTATTTAGAATCTTTGCTCTGTATAGCTCTATCAGGGCGGACATGTTGTTTAGAATCTTGCTCTGTATAGCTCTATCAGGGGAGGACATGTTGTTTAGAATCTTTGCTCTGTATATCTCTATCAGGGGGCGGACATGTTGTTTAGAATCTTTGCTCTATAGTTCTATCATGGGGCGAACATGTTGTTTAGAATCTATGCTCTGTATAGCACTATCAGGGGGTGGACATGTTGTTTAGAATCTTTGCTCTGTATAGCGCTAACAGGGGCGGACATGTTGTTTAGAATCTTTGCTCTGTATAGCTCTATCAGGGGGCTGACATGTTGTTTAGAATCTTTGCTCTATATAGCTCTATCAGGGGGCAGACATGTTGTTTAGAATCTTTGCTCTGTATAGCTCTATCAGGGGGCAGACATGTTGTTTAGAATCTTTGCTCTGTATAGCTCTATCAGGGGCTGACATGTTGTTTAGAATCTTTGCTCTATATAGCTCTATCAGGGGGAGGACATGTTGTTTAGAATCTTTGCTCTGTATATCTCTATCAGGGTGCAGACATGTTGTTTAGAATATTTTCTCTGTATAGCGCTAACAGGAGCGGACATGTTGTTTAGAATCTTTGCTCTGTATAGCTCTATCAGGGGGCTGACATGTTGTTTAGAATCTTTGCTCTATATAGCTCTATCAGGGGGTGGACATGTTGTTTAGAATCCTTGCTGTGTATAGCTCTATCAGACGGCAGACATGTTGTTTAGAATCTTTGCTCTGCATAGCTCTATCAGACGGCAGACATGTTGTTTAGAATCTTTGCTCTGCATAGCTCTATCAGGGGCAGACATGTTGTTTAGAATCTTTGCTCTGTATAGCTCTATCAGGGGGAGGACATGTTGTTTAGAATCCTTGCTGTGTATAGCTCTATCAGGGGTGGACATGTTGTTTAGAATCTTTGCTCTGTATAGCTCTATCAGGGCGGACATGTTGTTTAGAATCTTGCTCTGTATAGCTCTATCAGGGGAAGGACATGTTGTTTAGAATCTTTGCTCTGTATAACTCTATCAGGGGGCGGACATGTTGTTTAGAATCTTTGCTCTGTATAACTCTATCAGGGGGTGGACATGTTGTTTAGAATCTTTGTTCTGTGTGGCTTTATCAGGGGGTGGACATGTTATTTAGAATCTTTGCTCTGCATAGCTCTATCAGACGGCAGACATGTTGTTTAGAATCTTTGCTCTGCATAGCTCTATCAGGGGCAGACATGTTGTTTAGAATCTTTGCTCTGTATAGCTCTATCAGGGGGAGGACATGTTGTTTAGAATCCTTGCTGTGTATAGCTCTATCAGGGGGTGGACATGTTGTTTAGAATCTTTGCTCTGTATAGCTCTATCAGGGCGGACATGTTGTTTAGAATCTTGCTCTGTATAGCTCTATCAGGGGAAGGACATGTTGTTTAGAATCTTTGCTCTGTATAACTCTATCAGGGGGCGGACATGTTGTTTAGAATCTTTGCTCTGTATAACTCTATCAGGGGGTGGACATGTTGTTTAGAATCTTTGTTCTGTGTGGCTTTATCAGGGGGTGGACATGTTATTTAGAATCTTTGCTCTGTATATCTCTATCAGGGGGCGGACATGTCGTTTAGAATCTTGCTCTGTATAGCTCTATCAGGGGAGGACACGTTATTTAGAATCTTTGCTCTGTATAGCTCTATCAGGGCGGACATGTTGTTTAGAATCTTGCTCTGTATAGCTCTATCAGGGGAGGACATGTTGTTTAGAATCTTTGCTCTGTATATCTCTATCAGGGGGCGGACATGTTGTTTAGAATCTTTGCTCTATAGTTCTATCATGGGGCGAACATGTTGTTTAGAATCTATGCTCTGTATAGCACTATCAGGGGGTGGACATGTTGTTTAGAATCTTTGCTCTGTATAGCTCTATCAGGGGCGGACATGTTGTTTAGAATCTTTGCTCTGTATAGCTCTATCAGGGGCGGACATGTTGTTTAGAATCTTTGCTCTGTATAGCTCTATCAGTAGGCAGACATGTTGTTTAGAATCTTTGCTCTGTATAGCTCTATCAGGGGCTGACATGTTGTTTAGAATCTTTGCTCTAAATATCTCTATCAGGGTGCAGACATGTTGTTTAGAATATTTGCTCTGTATAGCGCTAACAGGGGCGGACATGTTGTTTAGAATCTTTGCTCTGTATAGCTCTATCAGGGGGCTGACATGTTGTTTAAAATCTTTGCTCTGTATAGCTCTATCAGGGGGAGGACATTTTGTTTAGAATCCTTGCTGTGTATAGGTCTATCAGACGGCAGACATGTTGTTTAGAATCTTTGCTCTGCATAGCTCTATCAGACGGCAGACATGTTGTTTAGAATCTTTGCTCTGCATAGCTCTATCAGGGGCAGACATGTTGTTTAGAATCTTTGCTCTGTATAGCTCTATCAGGGGGAGGACATGTTGTTTAGAATCTTTGCTCTGTATAGCTCTATCAGGGCGGACATGTTGTTTAGAATCTTGCTCTGTATAGCTCTATCAGGGGAAGGACATGTTGTTTAGAATCTTTGCTCTGTATAACTCTATCAGGGGGCGGACATGTTGTTTAGAATCTTTGCTCTGTATAACTCTATCAGGGGGTGGACATGTTGTTTAGAATCTTTGCTCTGTATAACTCTATCAGGGGGTGGACATGTTGTTTAGAATCTTTGTTCTGTGTGGCTTTATCAGGGGGTGGACATGTTATTTAGAATCTTTGCTCTGTATATCTCTATCAGGGGGCGGACATGTCGTTTAGAATCTTGCTCTGTATAGCTCTATCAGGGGAGGACACGTTATTTAGAATCTTTGCTCTGTATAGCTCTATCAGGGCGGACATGTTGTTTAGAATCTTGCTCTGTATAGCTCTATCAGGGGAGGACATGTTGTTTAGAATCTTTGCTCTGTATATCTCTATCAGGGGGCGGACATGTTGTTTAGAATCTTTGCTCTATAGTTCTATCATGGGGCGAACATGTTGTTTAGAATCTATGCTCTGTATAGCACTATCAGGGGGTGGACATGTTGTTTAGAATCTTTGCTCTGTATAGCTCTATCAGGGGCGGACATGTTGTTTAGAATCTTTGCTCTGTATAGCTCTATCAGGGGCGGACATGTTGTTTAGAATCTTTGCTCTGTATAGCTCTATCAGGGGGCAGACATGTTGTTTAGAATCTTTGCTCTGTATAGCTCTATCAGGGGCAGACATGTTGTTTAGAATATTTGCTCTGTATAGCGCTAACAGGGGCGGACATGTTGTTTAGAATCTTTGCTCTATATAGCTCTATCGGGGGGAGGACATGTTGTTTAGAATCCTTGCTGTGTATAGCTCTATCAGACGGCAGACATGTTGTTTAGAATCTTTGCTCTGCATAGCTCTATCAGACGGCAGACATGTTGTTTAGAATCTTTGCTCTGCATAGCTCTATCAGGGGCAGACATGTTGTTTAGAATCTTTGCTCTGTATAGCTCTATCAGGGGGAGGACATGTTGTTTAGAATCCTTGCTGTGTATAGCTCTATCAGGGGGTGGACATGTTGTTTAGAATCTTTGCTCTGTATAGCTCTATCAGGGGCAGACATGTTGTTTAGAATCCTTGCTGTGTATAGCTCTATCAGGAGGAGGACATGTTGTTTAGAATCCTTGCTGTGTATAGCTCTATCAGGGGGTGGACATGTTGTTTAGAATCTTTGCTCTGTATAGCTCTATCAGGAGGAGGACATGTTGTTTAGAATCCTTGCTGTGTATAGCTCTATCAGGGGGAGGACATGTTGTTTAGAATCTTGGGTCAGGTCTTCCTTCATGCTGGATTGGATCTGACAGATCTGATCAATATGTCCTTGATAGAGCTATACCTAGCACAGAAGGCTCAGTAAGGCACTATATTTGTATTCTTTCATTACAGCATCTCTTGGAAACATCTATTACTCAGTCCGTCTTACCATTAAACCTAAGTTTATTTTTTTGCCTAGAGCATTCAAGGAATTACAATTGTTTAAAATGAAAAATATATATATTTTATGAAGATTTATATTTCAACAGAAATTTGCTCCTTTAACAAGGAAATCCGAGCTTTGAGAGAATGATAATAAAGCATTCAGTGTAACACAATGGGTGAGGTGACTCATATATATGTAAGTACTGGTTACGGAGATCGACAGTTTTTAAACTGATGTAAATTCACCTCTATTTGTTTAGCTGGGAAATATTTTCCTGTTACTGTATATATTTTTGTATCTTTAGAGGAGCTGTCTGACTTGTTATATAAGATTATGGGGTTTATTTCTTTCTGTTTGTATTTGGGGATCTTCTGGGTAGAGAAACTATAGATGTTACTATTGGAATTCCAAGCGCTATACTGTTTGTTCTCTCTTGGCAATAAAGATTATCCTTTTTTCATTGTAATGTTGAGTAATTCCTTTTTAAGTCATACAGAAACCGTTTATGGGGTATATAATTCCTGGGCATTTGATTGAAAAAAAAAAAATAGTCATCTAAAAACCATCTCGTCTTCTAAAACTCAAAGAGGGTCAGTATGCCCCCCAAATCCCATCCTGCACAAACAATGACTCCACTGTACACAAACTCATTACATTGCAGATGGATTCGGGGCCCCTCGGGATACAGGTGTCGAACTACCCAGGTAGCCCCCCCATGTCCCGGTTGTACTCCTCTGCTGACAAATTCTCCCCCCCCCCCCCCTCACTGCTCCCTCCCTGCCCTAAAAATGAAAAACACTAATTAATAATGTATAATGATTAATATAGAAATTAAAATGAATTTAGTCATTTAAACTAATCTTGGTGTGTCTGTTCATGGTCCCCTTCTATCAGACCCTTTCATTGTGGGGTCTGTGTTTTCTGCCATGGCCATTGTTCCGCAGACACATTTCAAACATACATTTCTCTTATTTTATGCATTTGCACAATGTACAGATCTTTTTCATAACTGCTTATTCTCTATATACACAGTATGAGACACGTGTAGGTGACAGAGTCCATTTATGGGGGGGGGGAAGCAGAGTTTGAAGTATAGCTGAATGAGAGTATTCTACGAACTGGATAAAGCCGAATTCAGTTTCCACAGCATTATTAATGGTTCCACCAGTGGGACCCAATTCACTGGAGATGAATAAACACTCCCCCCTCTTCCTCCACCTTCTAACCTACACCCTTATATACCTGCACCCCCTATGTGCCTCCATGACCATACAGGGAGACTTATCTAATCAGCAGGAATAATCCATACTGAGTTTTATAAAAAATAAAATAAAAAAAAAAGTAAAAAACAGGACAAGTTAAAGTCCACTCTAAAGTTAGGGATGTTTTATGGGGTGAAGGGTGACTTAAAACATAGAGTCCAGGTCTGTTAACGTATCTAATGAGAGTTTCCGAAATAGCTTCTCCCTCGTGCACGTGACGGAGGTCTGACTACTGTAAGCAGTCCAAAGTCTGTCTAGAGAGTTTATTATGCTGTGTACAGGAAGGAAAAAAAAACATAATAAAAAATAAAACATTTTATACTGTTCAGGAAATCAAAATCTATAACCACACGTAATGGAAAAGAAAAAAATTGCACAGAGCTTCAAATAAGTGACAGTGAGAAGGATGTGAAAAATAACAATATTTGAAAACTGACCCGTATGTAATCCACACACAAATCCTCACACAAAGTCACTCTAAATCTCAATTACTTAGGGGGGGAGGACCACTCACAAATAGTCTTACAGCTGCAACGGACTGCACCACTGCAAAAAAACAAGCACAAGGTTAATAAAAGAGACAACCCCAAACGAAACAAGACATATATTTATGAAAATAGAAATAGTTTACTGCACATCACAAGATAAAATTTGTATACATATAAGATAAAAAAGCCCACACAAGTCCAGTGTCACTATGAGATAAATACAAGCAATGATCACATGGACAAAGAAAAATAACAAATAGAATATAACAGCATAAACATTATACCAAATGGGAAGAAGGGGATCAAATAAATACAATCTTACCCACTGCTTATAGCTCGCCTGGCCAGGTTTAGAACATATGTATAGGAAATACACTATTGGACAAACACAAAAAGACCCCCCTCAGGACGCGTTTCATGAAAACTCCTTCAGCTGGTGGGTGTCGGTGCATAAAAGCAGTGGGAAGAAAGTCCCCTTTTATATAAAACCAAAAAAACGCGAAAAGAGCACTTCAATTAGTAATTTGGCTCAGCTGGAACTGAGTTCAGTGTCTTACTATCGCAAAAAAACGGAAGTTTATACTGGGGGAACTTCCGGAAGACATCGTTGTCATAGAGATGTCGTCTCGTTGCCATGGTGACGCGTCCTCCGCTCGCATAGCCGGCGTAGCAGGCGGAGGACCGCCAAATCACCAAATTCAAGAAGGTGTATGATATATTACGCCAAACGAGAAAGTGCGGGGATAAACTGCTCACATATAGAGAGAGAAGACACAGAAAAACGGAAAAGAAAAGAGGAGGGAGGGAAAGAAAAAGAGAGGGGAAAGGGGGAAAAGCGGTAACGAGCAGGTCAAAATAGGCACAAAGCATAACGCAACTGTGACATGATATACACAGGACATAATATAACTACAACATCAAGTGCAGTAACATAAAACATTACACCATATACAAAAATACATGATGCAGAAAAACGCACAAAGCACAGATCGCAATGTAATCACAGCATAACACACAGCAATATATATAATGTACCTGCAACATGAAACACAGTCATGTGTGTGCAGCATAGTGTGATTGCAATACAGAACACGGTAGCATGTATAAAGCATAATACAATTATAACATAAAATATAAAAATATTAATCATATCACATGTTAAAGAATTGAAAAAATCAGCAGACATTTGTCTATTCATCACTCAAGATAAAATACAGTGGTACATTGTATTGCCTCATGTCACAATTGTGTTATGCTTTGTGCATATTTTGACCTGCTCGTTACCGCTTTTCCCCCTTTCCCCTCTCTTTTTCTTTCCCTCCCTCCTCTTTTCTTTTCCGTTTTTCTGTGTCTTCTCTCTCTATATGTGAGCAGTTTATCCCCGCACTTTCTCGTTTGGCGTAATATATCATACACCTTCTTGAATTTGGTGATTTGGCGGTCCTCCGCCGGCTACGCCGGCTATGCGAGCGGAGGACGCGTCACCATGGCAACGAGACGCCATCTCTATGACAACGATGTCTTCCGGAAGTTCCCCCAGTATAAATTTCCGTTTTTTTGCGATAGTAAGACACTGAACTCAGTTCCAGCTGAGCCAAATTACTAATTGAAGTGCTCTTTTCGCGTTTTTTTGGTTTTATATAAAAGGGGACTTTCTTCCCACTGCTTTTATGCACCGACACCCACCAGCTGAAGGAGTTTTCATGAAACGCGTCCTGAGGGGGGTCTTTTTGTGTTTGTGCAATAGTGTATTTCCTATACATATGTTCTAAACCTGGCCAGGCGAGCTATAAGCAGTGGGTAAGATTGTATTTATTTGATTCCCTTCTTCCCATTTGGTATAATGTTTATGCTGTTATATTCTATTTGTTATTTTTCTTTGTCCATGTGATCATTGCTTGTATTTATCTCATAGTGACACTGGACTTGTGTGGGCTTTTTTATCTTATATGTATACAAATTTTATCTTGTGATGTGCAGTAAACTATTTCTATTTTCCTAAATATATGTCTTGTTTTGTTTGGGGTTTATTTTAGCGCTGTTTCTTTCTTTTAATAACCACACGAGCAGAGGAATGTGTTGAGAAGAAAAAGGAATAGAGGTGGAGGAAAGAAAGGAATAGAGGTGGAATGGTCTGGGGCAAGAGAGGGGAGGAAAGAAAGGAATAGAGGTGGAATGGTCTGGGGCAAGAGAGGGGAGGAAAGAAAGGAATAGAGGTGGAATGGTCTGGGCAAGAGAGGGGAGGAAAGAAAGGAATAGAGGTGGAATGCTCTGGGGCAAGAGAGGGGAGGAAAGAAAGGAATAGAGGTGGAATGCTCTGGGGCAAGAGAGGGGAGGAAAGAAAGGAATAGAGGTGGAATGGTCTGGGCAAGAGAGGGGAGGAAAGAAAGGAATAGAGGTGGAATGGTCTGGGGCAAGAGAGGGGAGGAAAGAAAGGAATAGAGGTGGAATGCTCTGGGGCAAGAGAGGGGAGGAAAGAAAGGAATAGAGGTGGAATGGTCTGGGGCAAGAGAGGGGAGGAAAGAAAGGAATAGAGGTGGAATGGTCTGGGGCAAGAGAGGGGAGGAAAGAAAGGAATAGAGATGGAATGCTCTGGGGCGAGAGAGGGGAGGAAAGAAAGGAATAGAGGTGGAATGGTCTGGGGCAAGAGAGGGGAGGAAAGAAAGGAATAGAGGTGGAATGGTCTGGGCAAGAGAGGGGAGGAAAGAAAGGAATAGAGGTGGAATGGTCTGGGGCAAGAGAGGGGAGGAAAGAAAGGAATAGAGGTGGAATGGTCTGGGGCAAGAGAGGGGAGGAAAGAAAGGAATAGAGATGGAATGCTCTGGGGCGAGAGAGGGGAGGAAAGAAAGGAATAGAGGTGGAATGGTCTGGGGCAAGAGAGGGGAGGAAAGAAAGGAATAGAGGTGGAATGGTCTGGGCAAGAGAGGGGAGGAAAGAAAGGAATAGAGGTGGAATGGTCTGGGGCAAGAGAGGGGAGGAAAGAAAGGAATAGAGGTGGAATGGTCTGGGGCAAGAGAGGGGAGGAAAGAAAGGAATAGAGGTGGAATGGTCTGGGGCAAGAGAGGAAAGGAAAGAAAGGAATAGAGGTGGAATGCTCTGGGGCAAGAGAGGGGAGGAAAGAAAGGAATAGAGGTGGAATGCTCTGGGGTGTGAGAGGAAAGGAGAGAAAGGAATAGAGGTGGAATGCTCTGGGGCGAGAGAGGAAAGGAGAGGAAGGAATAGAGGTGGAATGCTCTGGGGTGTGAGAGGAAAGGAGAGGAAGGAATAGAGGTGGAATGCTCTGGGGCAAGAGAGGAAAGGAGAGAAAGGAATAGAGGTGGAATGCTCTGGGGCAAGAGAGGAAAGGAATAGAGGTGGAATGCTCTGGGGCGAGAGAGGAAAGGAGAGGAAGGAATAGAGGTGGAATGCTCTGGGGCAAGAGAGGAAAGGAATAGAGGTGGAATGCTCTGGGGCAAGAGAGGAAAGGAATAGAGGTGGAATGCTCTGGGGCGAGAGAGGAAAGGAGAGGAAGGAATAGAGGTGGAATGCTCTGGGGCAAGAGAGGAAAGGAGAGAAAGGAATAGAGGTGGAATGCTCTGGGGCAAGAGAGGAAAGGAATAGAGGTGGAATGCTCTGGGGCAAGAGAGGAAAGGAAAGAAAGGAATAGAGGTGGAATGATCTGGGGCGAGAGAGGAAAGGAAAGAAAGGAATAGAGGTGGAATGCTCTGGGGCGAGAGAGGAAAGGAAAGAAAGGAATAGAGGTGGAATGCTCTGGGGCAAGAGAGGGGAGGAAAGAAAGGAATAGAGGTGGAATGCTCCTGGGCATGAGAGGGAAGGAGAGAAAGGAATAGAGCTCTGGCTGAATATTACTTATGGAAATATCATTTTTATCATGTAAGCGTTGTTGTAAAGAGGTCATAATAAATGTTATTTTATCAGTATTACACTATGTGCAGCCCCCTCCTCTATATCTCTAGTATCCTAAGAAGAAGAAGGGAATTTAAACCTCTGAGTGGGGGTGAAGTATTCTATATTCACACAAAGCAATTCAAACTAGAGCCAGGTATTCCGAGCTCTTCAGAGAAATGTGAGTGTGTATCTGTGGGGCGGAAATAACTATTTTGTTCAATACCATACAGAGTTACACATTGTTTTTCTTTTGTTTAGTATTTCTGTATACATACTGCAAGAGATGCTTCTTCGCTTATACAGAGATGGAAGAATAAGTTGGCATTTTTATGACATAATTTTTCTTACCTTTCTCTTTTATTTTTAGTAAAAGTCAATTCTGGGGAAAAATTCTAAAAGTAGAGCGTTCACCATGGAAGCCAACGGAATATTCCAGATGATTAGGTCATGTTTAGAAGTTTGCCACAGAACTAAACTTTATAATGAACTCCTATGCCTTTTTTAATTTAGTTGTCAAAGGGAAAATATTGAAGCCTCCAAAAAAATCATTACATTCTGCTTGATTAAAATGATCTGTATTGTGTTTAAATGCCCCCTGAATTTAACTGGAAGAAAATCTTGTATCACTAAATGAAAGCAGTCTGTTTTTTAACCCTGGCTATTGGCTTCTATACAGTAAACTAGATACAATAATTAAGGGAGGGACAGAGATTAAATACTGTAAACCACTAAAAAAGAGAGGCGTGAACCTGCTGTATTGAACGGTTTATAAAAAGTATAAATAGTAGAAGCCAGGGAATCCAGCCAGCATACAGTTTGGAGATTTGGAGGAAGGTAAGACTCTTTCCTGCACTGATGAGGGGTGAGGATGGACAGCTTGGGTCCCCAGATTCTGGATACCGTTACTGCAGTCTAACTACTCTCAGCCACTTTCCGAAACCATGGAAACATCAATCAAGCTTGAAAAAATTACAAAAAGGGGATATACCTAATTTGGAGGCTTAAACAAGGCTTTTCCTTTAGAGCTGGGGTTTCTGGGTAAATGGGCAAGATTCCCAAGATGGATGGACAGATTGTCAAGGATGACTGAGCAGTTTCTTGGCGTAAATGGGCAAATTCTTAGGGTGAATGAGCAGATTGCCAGCTTTAATTGTCAGATACACAGAATGGAGGGGGAGATTATCAGGGGAAATGAGGGAATGGCCAGATTTATTGGGGGGTTGGGGAAAAATCTCAGGGGAAAGGAGCAGACTCTAAGTGGAAGAGATAGATTCTCAGGGGCCAAATGTCCTGCCTGGGATCCCAGCAGATACCAAACTGTTCACACCAAGTCCCATCATCCTGAGCCAGTGTTTCTATGATTCCCCCATGCATTACATTGTACACCACGCTATCTACCTCTCTATACCATTCAGAGCTGTGAATTGGAGCCGGACAGACCCAGGATGGATCCGTATAGCATGCTGGTCCTTCTGCTCATAACCTGCGTTACATACATCATCATGTGTTATGTCAAGATATTTAAAGACAGATCGAGGCTTCCCCCCGGTCCTATCCCCTTACCCTTAGTAGGGAACCTGCTGCACATTGACACAAACAATGTGGTGAGATCACTAATGGAGGTGGGTAACCAATAGGATTAAACCCTTATACTGACCTAATCACAGGGACATGTTTAATGGGTTAAAGGGACAGTCCCATGTAACGTGACCTAATGACAGTGACATGTGTAATGAGTTAAAGGGACAGTCCCATGTAACGTGACCTGATGACAGTGACATGTGTAATGAGTTAAAGGGACAGTCCCATGTAACGTGACCTAATGACAGTGACATGTTTAATGGGTTAAAGGGACAGTCCCATGTAACGTGACCTAATGACAGGGACATGTGTAATGGGTTAAAGGGACAGTCCCATGTAACGTGACCTAATGACAGGGACATGTGTAATGGGTTAAAGGGACATTCCCATGTAACGTGACCTAATGACAGCGACATGTTTAATGGGTTAAAGGGACAGAGCCATGTAACGTGATTTAATGACAGTGACATGTTTAATGGGTTAAAGGGACAGTCCGGTGTAATGTTACCTAATGACAGTGACATGTTTAATGGGTTAAAGGGACAGTCCCATGTTACGTGACCTAATGACAGTGACATGTTTAATGGGTTAAAGAGACAGTACCATGTAACGTGACCTAATCACAGGGACATGTTTAATGGGTTAAAGGTACAGTCCCATGTAACATGACCTAGTGACAGTGTCATGTTTAATGGGTCTAAAGAGACAGTCCCATGTAACGTGACCTAATCACAGGGACATGTTTAATGGGTTAAAGGGACAGAGCCATGGAACGTGATCTAATGACAGTGACATGTTTAATGGGTTAAAGGGACTGTCCCATGTTACGTGACCTAATGACAGTGACATATTTAATAGGTTAAAGGGACAGTCCCGTGTAATGTGACCTAATGACAGTGACATGTTTAATGGGTTAAAGGGACAGTCCCATGTTACGTGACCTGATGACAGTGACATGTTTAATGGGTTAAAGAGACAGTCCCATGTAACGTGACCTAATGTCAGGGACATGTTTAATGGGTTAAAGGTACAGTCCCATGTAACGCGACCTAGTGACAGTGTCATGTTTAATGGGTTAAAGGGACAGTACCATGTAAAGTGACCTAATGACAGTGACATATTTAATGGGTTAAAGGGACAGTCCCATGTAACGCAACCTAATGACAGTGACATGTTTAATGGGTTAAAAAGGACAGTCCCATGTAACGCAACCTAATGACAGTGACATGTTTAATGGGATAAAGGGACAGTCCCATGTAACGCGACCTAATGACAGTGACATGTTTAATGGGTTAAAGGGACAGTCCCGTGTAACGTGACCTAATGACAGTGACATGTTTAATGGGTTAAAGGGACAGTCCCATGTAACGTGACCTAATCACAGGGACATGTTTAATGGGTTAAAGGGACAGTCCCGTGTAACGTGACCTAATGACAGTGACATGTTTAATGGGTTAAAGGGACAGAGCCATGTAACGTGATCTAATGACAGTGACATGTTTAATGGGTTAAAGGGACAGTCCCATTTGTAACGTGACCTAATGACAGGGACATGTTTAATGGGTTAAAGGGACAGCACCATGTAACGTAACCTCATGACAGTGACATGTGTAATGGGTTAAAGGGACAGTCCCATGTAACGTGACGTATTGACAGTGACATGTTTAATGGGTTAAAGGGACAGTCCCGTGTAATGTGACCTAATGACAGTGACATGTTTAATTGGTTAAAGGGACAGAGCCATGTAACGTGATCTAATGACAGTGACATGTTTAATGGGTTAAAGGGACAGTCCCATGTAACGTGACCTAATGACAGTGACATGTTTAATGGGATAAAGGGACAGTCCCATGTAAAGTGACCTAATGACAGTGACATGTTTATTGGGTTAAAGGGACAGTCCCATGTAATGTGACCTAATGACAGTGACATGATTAATGGGTTAAAGGGACAGTCTCATGTAACATGACCTAATGACAGTGACATGTTTAATGGGTAAAAGGGACAGTCCCATGTAACATGACCTAATGGGAGTGACATGTTTAATGGGTTAAAGGGACAGTCCCGTGTAATGTGACATGTTTATTGGGTTAAAGGGACAGCACCATGTAACGTAACCTCATGACAGTGACATGTGTAATGGGTTAAAGGGACAGTCCCATGTAAAGTGACCTAATGAAAGTGACATGTTTAATGGGTTAAAGGGACAGTCTCATGTAACATGACCTAATGACAGTGACATGTTTAATGGGTAAAAGGGACAGTCCCATGTAACATGACCTAATGGGAGTGACATGTTTAATGGGTTAAAGGGACAGTCCCGTGTAATGTGACATGTTTATTGGGTTAAAGGGACAGCACCATGTAACGTAACCTCATGACAGTGACATGTGTAATGGGTTAAAGGGACAGTCCCATGTAAAGTGACCTAATGACAGTGACATGTTTAATTGGTTAAAGGGACAGTCCCATGTAACGTGACCTAATGACAGTGACATGTTTAATGGGTTAAAGGGACAGTCCCATGTAACGTGACCTAATGACAGTGACATGTTTAATGGGTTAAAGGGACAGTCACATGTAATGTAATTAAATGTTAAATGGTTAAATGTATAGTTTGCCATGTGTAATTTCTATATTACGGTATAAGCTGATTATTCTTCCCACAGCTAAAAGAGAAGTACGGATCAGTCTTCACCCTATATCAGGGCCCCCAACCAGGGCTGGTGATATGTGGTTATGAAGCCATAAAAGAAGCCTTTATTGACCAAGGAGAAGCATTCAGTGACAGAGGACACTACCCAGTGTTTCTAAACTACTTCAGTGGACATGGTAGGTTATGGCTTCAACACAACAAGTGGTATTATCTAACCCTGGAGGGGGCAATGTAAGTGGGTGGGTTTATCTGGGAATGATGGTGGTCAGCTTGCACCCTTTTCTGTGGGCTGGCTGCTTATATGAATGAGACAAGACCACAAATGAGTGTACACACCTAGTAATAATAATGTGCACATAATGCAGTACCACGGGGCTTTCTAATAAATAGCTAAAGGCTTATCTGCACCCCAGCCTCCCCCGCACCAATCCTTATTGGTACTGACCCATTAAGGAAAATGATCATTAGATATTTAACTTCTTATGAACAATTTGCAATAAATGATTAGTCTCTATTTAGCTTTATCCCCTATTCATGGATTGGGGTTCTCCTGTAGGTTCCTGTAATCTCATCCACCAGAAATAGATGCTGAATGGGTGCACACTAGAGATGTCCCGAACTATTCGCCGGCGAATAGTTCCCGGCGAACATCGCAAGTTCGCGTTCGCCTCGGCGGGGCGAACAATTGCGATGTTCGGTCCACCTCCTATACTTTAACATTGGGTAAACCGAAGGTCGTTCGTATAGACCTTCGGTTTATGAATACATGTAATCCTATGAGCTTTCTATAAACCGAACGTTCGGTTTATAGAAAGCCCATACGATTACATGTATCCATAAGCTGAAAGTCTATAAACCGAACGACCAAGGTAGTTCAGTTTATAGGCTGTTGGCTTAAATGATCATTAAAGTCCCGGCGGTCGTGCCGGGCGCTCATCGCTGCCCCGCTTGCCACCAGGGAGAATCGGGCAGCTGGGGGACGTCTGCACGATACGTGCAGACATCCTCCATGTTGCCCGACACCTCCGTCTATTATGACCGACCAGCTGTACGTCATAATAGACGGAGGTGTCGGGCAGCATGGAGGATGTCTGCACGTATGGGGCAGACATCCCGCAGCTGCCCCCACTAGCCACCAGAGAAATAATTAACGTAAAGGGGGAGGGAGGGGGGAAAAGAAGAGGGGAGGGGGGGGAGAAGAGAGAGAGAGACAAGGGGATGGAGTGTGACTCCCCCCTCCCCTTGTCTGTGTTCCCCCCCCCCCCCCCCCCTTTACCTTAATTATTTCCCTGGTGGCTAGTGGTGGCAGCTGGGGGATGTCTGCCCCATACGTGCAGACATCCTCCATGCTGTCCGACACTTCCGTCTATTATGACGGACAGCTGGTCGGTCATAATAGACGGAGGTGTCGGGCAGCATGGAGGATGTCTGCACGTATCGTGCAGACATCCCCCGGCTGCCCGATTCTCCCTGGTGGCTAGCGGGGCAGCAGAGGATGTCTGCGCGATGAGCGCAGACCTCCCCTGCTGCCGCCCGGCACGACCGACGGGACTTTTGTGATCATATAAGCCGACAGCCTATAAACCGAACGACCTTCGGTTTATAGACTGTCGGCTTATGGCGGTTCGCGGAGTTCTCCCGTTCGCGACATCACTAGTGCGCACTGATATACTTCTCACTAACCAGACACAACACTTTCCCCACAGATATCGCATTTAGGAATGGAGAGAAGTGGAAGAGTCTACGTCGCTTTGCTCTTTCCACATTGAGAAACTTTGGGATGGGGAAGAAGAGTATAGAGGAGAGAATCCAGGAGGAAGCTAATTTCCTAATTAAAGAGTTATCCAGCACCAAGGGTAAGTGATACAGGTCTGACCTGGAGGACATAGAGAGGGAGTGATAGCACTTTATAGATCACTGGTAAGATCTCACCTAGAGTATTGTGTTCAGTTCTATAGAGCAGATCCCCAGGAGGACATAGAGAGGGAGTGAGAGCACCTTATAGATCACTGGTAAGATCTCACCTAGAGTATTGTGATCAGTTCTATAGAGCAGATCCCCAGGAGGACATACAGAGGGAATGATAGCACTTTATAGATCACTGGTAAGATCTCACCTAGAGTATTGTGATCAGTTCTATAGAGCAGATCCCCAGGAGGACATAGAGAGGGAGTGATAGCACTTTATAGATCACTGGTAAGATCTCACCTAGAGTATTGTGATCAGTTCTATAGAGCAGATCCTCAGGAGGACATAGAGAGGGAGTGATAGCACTTTATAGATCACTGGTATGATCTCACCTAGAGTATTGTGTTCAGTTCTATAGAGCAGATCCCCAGGAGGACATAGAGAGAGAGTGATAGCACTTTATATATCACTGGTAAGATCTCACCTAGAGTCGTGTGATCAGTTCTATAGAGCAGATCCCCAGGAGGACATAGAGAGGGAGTGATAGCACTTTATAGATCACTGGTAAGATCTCACCTAGAGTATTGTGATCAGTTCTATAGAGCAGATCCCCAGGAGGACATAGAGAGGGAGTGATAGCACTTTATAGATCACTGGTAAGATCTCACCTAGAGTATTGTGATCAGTTCTATAGAGCAGATCCCCAGGAGGACATAGAGAGGGAGTGATAGCACTTTATAGATCACTGGTAAGATCTCACCTAGAGTATTGTGATCAGTTCTATAGAGCAGATCCCCAGGAGGACATAGAGAGGGAGTGATAGCACTTTATAGATCACTGGTAAGATCTCACCTAGAGTATTGTGATCAGTTCTATAGAGCAGATCCCCAGGAGGACATAGAGAGGGGGTGATAGCACTTTATAGATCACTGGTAAGATCTCACCTAGAGTATTGTGATCAGATCTATAGAGCAGATCCCCAGGAGGACATAGAGAGGGAGTGATAGCACTTTATAGATCACTGGTAAGATCTCACCTAGAGTATTGTGATCAGTTCTATAGAGCAGATCCCCAGGAGGACATAGAGAGGCAGTGATAGCACTTTATAGATCACTGGTAAGATCTCACCTAGAGTATTGTGATCAGTTCTATAGAGCTTATTCCCAGGAGGACATAGAGAGGGAGTGATAGCACTTTATAGATCACTGGTAAGATCTCACCTAGAGTATTGTGCTCAGTTCTATAGAGCAAATCCCCAGGAGGACATAGAGAGGGAGTGATAGCACTTTATAGATCACTGGTAAGATCTCACCTAGAGTATTGTGATCAGTTCTATAGAGCTGATTCCCAGGATCACATAGAGAGGGAGTGATAGCACTTTATAGATCACTGGTAAGATCTCACCTAGAGTATTGTGCTCAGTTCTATAGAGCAAATCCCCAGGAGGACATAGAGAGGGAGTGATAGCACTTTATAGATCACTGGTAAGATCTCACCTAGAGTATTGTGATCAGTTCTATAGAGCAGATCCCCAGGAGGACATAGAGAGGTAGTGAGAGCACTTTATAGATCACTGGTAAGATCTCACAAAGAGTATTGTGCTCAGTTCTATAGAGCAAATCCCCAGGAGGACATAGAGAGGGAGTGATAGCACTTTATAGATCACTGGTAAGATCTCACAAAGAGTATTGTGATCAGTTCTATAGAGCAGATCCCCAGGAGGACATAGAGAGAGAGTGATAGCACTTTATAGATCACTGGTAAGATCTCACCTAGAGTATTGTGATCAGTTCTATAGAGCAGATCCCCAGGAGGACATAGAGAGGGAGTGATAGCACTTTATAGATCACTGGTAAGATCTCACCTAGAGTATTGTGATCAGTTCTATAGAGCAGATCCCCAGGAGGACATAGAGAGGGAGTGATAGCACTTTATAGATCACTGGTAAGATCTCACCTAGAGTACTGTGTTCAGTTCTATAGAGCAGATCTCCAGGAGGACATAGAGAGGGAGTGATAGCACTTTATAGATCACTGGTAAGATCTCACCTAGAGTATTGTGTTCAGTTCTATAGAGCAGAGCCCAAGGAGGACATAGAGAGGGAGTGATAGCACTTTATAGATCACTGGTAAGATCTCACCTAGAGTATTGTGATCAGTTCTATAGAGCAGATCCCCAGGAGGACATAGAGAGGGAGTGATAGCACTTTATAGATCACTGGTAAGATCTCACCTAGAGTATTGTGATCAGTTCTATAGAGCAGATCCCCAGGAGGACATATAGAGGGAGTGATAGCACTTTATAGATCACTGGTAAGATCTCACCTAGAGTATTGTGTTTAGTTCTATAGAGCAGATCCACAGGATGACATAGAGAGGGAGTGATAGCACTTTATAGATCACTGGTAAGATCTCACCTAGAGTATTGTGTTCAGTTCTATAGAGCAGATCCCCAGGAGGACATAGAGAGGGAGTGATAGCACTTTATAGATCCCTGGTAAGATCTCACCTAGAGTATTGTAATCAGTTCTATAGAGCAGATCCCCAGGAGGACATAGAGAGGGAGTGATAGCACTTTATAGATCACTGGTAAGATCTCACCTAGAGTATTGTGTTCAGTTCTATAGAGCAGATCCCCAGGAGGACATAGAGAGGGAATGAGAACACTTTATAGATCACTGGTAAGATCTCACCTAGAGTACTGTTTTTATTCTATAGAGCAGATCCCCAGGAGGACATAGAGAGAGAGAGTGATAGCACTTTATAGATCACTGGTAATATCTCACCTAGAGTATTGTGATCAGTTCTATAGAGCAGATCCCAAGAGGGACATAGAGAGGGAGTGATAGCACTTTATAGATCACTGGTAAGATCTCACCTAGAGTACTGTTTTAAGTTCTATAGAGCAGATCCCCAGGAGGACATAGAGAGAGAGTGATAGCACTTTATAGATCACTGGTAAGATCTCACCTAGAGTATTGTGATCAGTTCTATAGAGCAGATCCCCAGGATGACATAGAGAGGGAGTGATAGCACTTTATAGATCACTGGTAAGATCTCACCTAGAGTATTGTGTTCAGTTCTATAGAGCAGATCCCCAGGAGGACATAGAGAGGGAGTGATAGCACTTTATAGATCCCTGGTAAGATCTCACCTAGAGTATTGTGATCAGTTCTATAGAGCAGATCCCCAGGAGGACATAGAGAGGGAGTGAGAGCACTTTATAGATCCCTGGTAAGATCTCACCTAGAGTATTGTGATCAGTTCTATAGAGCAGATCCCAGGAGGACATAGAGAGGGAGTGATAGCACTTTATAGATCACTGGTAAGATCTCACCTAGAGTATTGTGTTCAGTTCAATAGAGCAGATCCCCAGGAGGACATAGAGAGGGAGTGATAGCACTTTAAAGATCCCTGGTAAGATCGAACCTAGAGTATTGTGATCAGTTCTATAGAGCAGATCCCAGGAGGACATAGAGAGGGAGTGATAGCACTTTATAGATCACTGGTAAGATCTCACCTAGAGTAGTGTGATCAGTTCTATAGAGCAGATCCCCAGGAGGACATAGAGAGGGAGTGATAGCACTTTATAGATCACTGGTAAGATCTCACCTAGAGTATTGTGATCAGTTCTATAGAGCAGATCCCCAGGAGGACATAGAGAGGGAGTGATAGCACTTTATAGATCACTGGTAAGATCTCACCTAGAGTATTGTGATCAGTTCTATAGAGCAGATCCCCATGAGGACATAGAGAGGGAGTGATAGCACTTTATAGATCACTGATAAGATCTCACCTAGAGTATTGTGTTTAGTTCTATAGAGCAGATCCCCAGGAGGACATAGAGAGGGAGTGATAGCACTTTATAGATCACTGGTAAGATCTCACCTAGAGTATTGTGTTCAGTTCTTTAGAGCAGATCCCCAGGAGGACATAGAGAGGGAGTGATAGCACTTTATAGATCCCTGGTAAGATCTCACCTAGAGTATTGTGATCAGTTCTATAGAGCAGATCCCCAGGAGGACATAGAGAGGGAGTGATAGCACTTTATAGATCACTGGTAAGATCTCACCTAGAGTATTGTGTTCAGTTCAATAGAGCAGATCCCCAGGAGGACATAGAGAGGGAATGAGAGCACTTTATAGATCACTGGTAAGATCTCACCTAGAGTATTGTGATCAGTTCTATAGAGCAGATCCCAAGAAGGACATAGAGAGGGAGTGATAGCACTTTATAGATCACTGGTAAGATCTCACCTAGAGTACTGTTTTTAGTTCTATAGAGCAGATCCCCAGGAGGACATGGAGAGAGAGAGTGATAGCACTTTATAGATCACTGGTAAGATCTCACCTAGAGTATTGTGATCAGTTCTATAGAGCAGATCCCCAGGAGGACATAGAGAGGGAGTGATAGCACTTTATAGATCACTGGTAAGATCTCACCTAGAGTATTGTGATCAGTTCTATAGAGCAGATCCCCAGGAGGACATAGAGAGGGAGTGATAGCACTTTATAGATCACTGGTAAGATCTCACCTAGAGTATTGTGATCAGTTCTATAGAGCAGATCCACAGGAGGACATAGAGAGGGGGTGATAGCACTTTATAGATCACTGGTAAGATCTCACCTAGAGTATTGTGATCAGTTCTATAGAGCAGATCCCAGGAGGACATAGAGAGGGAGTGATAGCACTTTATAGATCACTGGTAAGATCTCACCTAGAGTATTGTGTTCAGTTCTATAGAGCAGATCCCCAGGAGGACATAGAGAGGGAGTGATAGCACTTTATAGATCACTGGTAAGATCTCACCTAGAGTATTGTGTTCAAGCACATGGGATAAAGTAAAGTCACGGGATGAACACAAACCTGGGTTATATGTTCATTAAATTTTACTGAAAGTTTATTCATCAAGATTGAAGATAGGAAAGTCACAGAAAGTATTGTCCTTAGGATGTAAATGGCACCAAACAAGTAACCTCTCTTATTAATAGCATCTGATTTTCCTGTAGGATCTCCCACTGACCTCACTGGCTACTTTGCCCGTACCGTGTCCAATGTGATCTCCTCCATTGTGTATGGAAACCGGTTTGACTACACAGACAAGAGACTCCTGACAATAACCAACAGCATATATAACAACTTCTGCATTATGAGCAGTATGTGGGGCACGGTGAGTCCAAGACAGACAGACAGACAACACAATGACAGAATGCAAGGACAGACAGACAGACAACTCAATGACAGAATGCAAGGACAGACAGACAACATAATGACAGAATGCAAGGACAGACAGACAGACAACATAATGACAGAATGCAAGGACAGACAGACAGACAAGTGGGGTAAAGACAGAATGCAAGAACAGGCAGACAGACAGACAACACAATGACAAAATGCAAGAACTGATAGAAAGACAATTCAAAGAGAGAATGCAAGGACAGACAGGCAGACAACACAATAACAAAATGCAAGAACCGATAGAAAGACAATTCAAAGAGAGAATGCAAGGGCAGACAGACAGACAACACAATGACAGAATACAAGGACAGACAAACAGATGACACAATGACAGAATGCTGGGAGAGACAAACAGACGACACAATGACAGAATGTAAGGACAGACTGACAGAAAATACAAAGACAGAATGCAGGGACAGACAGACAGACAGATAGACATGGGGTCAAATGCTGATTATTATCAATGATATTGTTTGCTACCAAATGGCGGGAGGGGTGGAAATTTGGCAGGGGTGACAGTACAGAGGACACCAGGGCAGGTCATGGGGTGTATAGCAGAGACAACATATCATTGTGTAATTATAATTCTATCTCTTTCCCAGCTCTACAACATGTTCTCTGGTATAATGGATTACCTGCCTGGCCCACACCAACAAATCCGCAGAAACTTTCAAGACATAACCGATATCTCTCTGGAAAGTATCAAATACCACGAGGAGACACTGGATCCCAACTGCCCCCGGGACTATATTGACTGCTTCCTCACGCAAATAAAACAGGTGAACAAAGGGACTGAGTTATCTGAGGTTCCATAAGTGACGCAATAACCATGGTGACGCTCCACTATATCTGTGATATCTCCGAAACAAAACATGATACAAAGATACTTTATAATGTAACATTGTACATAGCAATATAGTAACATAGTAACATAGTAATATAGTACCATAGTAACATAGTAACATAGTAACATAGTAACATAGTAACATAGTAATATTGTAACACAGTAACATAGTAATATAGTAACATAGTAACATAGTAACATAGTAATATAGTAACATAGTAACATAGTAATATAGTAATATAGTAACATAGTAACATAGTAACATAGTAACATAGTAACATAGTAACATAGTAATATAGTAATATAGTAATATAGTTACATAGTAACATAGTACCATAGTACCATAGTAATATAGTAATATAGTAATATAGTAATATAGTAACATAGTAATATAGTAACATTGTAACATTGTAACATTGTAACATGGTAATATAGTAATATAGTAATATAGTAACATAGTAATATAGTAACATAGTAACATAGTAATATAGTAACATAGTAATATTGTAATATAGTAACATAGTAATATGGTAATATAGTAATATAGTAACATAGTAACATAGTAACATAGTAATATAGTAACATAGTAATATAGTAACATAGTAATATTGTAATATAGTAACATAGTAATATTGTAATATAATAACATAGTAATATAGTAACATAGTAACATAGTAATATTATAATATAGTAACATAGTAATATAGTGACATAGTAACATAGTAACATAGTAATATAGTAACATAGTAATATAGTAACATGGTAACATAGTAATATAGTAACATAGTAATATAGTAACATAGTAATATAGTAATATAGTAACATAGTAATATAGTAACATAGTAATATAGTAACATAGTAATATAGTAACATAGTAACATAGTAATATAGTAATATAGTGACATAGTAATATTGTAATATAGTAACATCGTAATATTGTAATATAGTAACATAGTAACATAGTAATATAGTAACATAGTAACATAGTAATATAGTAATATAGTAACATAGTAATATAGTAATATAGTAACATAGTAACATAGTAACATAGTAACATAGTAACATAGTAACATAGTAATATAGTAACATAGTAATATAGTAACATAGTAATATAGTAACAAAGTAATATAGTAACATAGTAATATAGTAACATAGTAACATAGTAACATAGTAACATAGTAACATAGTAACATAGTAACATAGTAACAAAGTAATATTGTAACATAGTAACATAGTAACATAGTAACATTGTAATATAGTAACATAGTAATATTGTAACATAGTAATATTGTAACATAGTAATATAGTAACATAGTAACATAGTAACATTGTAATATAGTAACATAGTAATATTGTAACATAGTAATATAGCAACATAGTAACATAGTATCAAAGTAATATTGTAACATAGTAATATAGTAACATTGTAATATAGTAACATAGTAATATTGTAACATAGTAATATTGTAACATAGTAATATAGTAACATTGTAACATAGTAATATAGTAACATAGTAATATAGTAACATAGTAATATAGTAACATAGTAACATAGTAATATAGTAACATAGTAATATAGTAACATAGTAATATAGTAACATAGTAATATAGTAACATAGTAATATAGTAACATAGTAATATAGTAACATAGTAACACGGTAATATAGTAACATAGTAACATAGTAATATATTAACATAGTAATATAGAAACATAGTAATATAGTAATATAGTAATATAGTAATATAGTAACATAGTAACATAGTAACATAGTAATATAGTAATATAGTAACATAGTAATATAGTGACATAGTAATATAGTGACATAGTAATATAGTAACATAGTAATATAGTAACATAGTAACATAGTAACATAGTAATATAGTAACATCGTAGTATAGTAATATAGTAATATAGTAACATAGTAACATAGTAATATAGTAATATAGTAACATAGTAACATAGTAACATAGTAACATAGTAACATAGTAACATAGTAATATAGTAACATAGTAACATAGTAATATAGTAACATTGTAATATAGTAATATAGTAATATAGTAATATAGTAATATAGTAATATAGTAACATAGTAACATAGTAACATAGTAACAAAGTAACATAGTAACAAAGTAACATAGTAACATAGTAACATAGTAACATAGTAATGTAGTAACATAGTAACATAGTAATATAGTAACATTGTAATATAGTAACATAGTAATATTGTAACATAGTAATATAGTAACATAGTAATATAGTAACATAGTAACATAGTAATATATTAATATAGTAACATAGTAATATTGTAACATAGTAATATATTAACATAGTAACATAGTAACATAGTAACATTTTAATTTAGTAACATAGTAATATTGTAACATAGTAATATTGTAACATAGTAATATTGTAACATAGTAATATTGTAACATAGTAATATAGTAACATAGTAACATTGTAATATAGTAACATTGTAATATTGTAACATAGTAATATAGCAACATAGTAACATAGTATCAAAGTAATATTGTAACATAGTAATATAGTAATATAGTAACATAGTAACATAGTAACATAGTAATATAGTAACATAGTAATATTGTAACATAGTAATATATTAACATAGTAACATAGTAACATAGTAACATTTTAATTTAGTAACATAGTAATATTGTAACAGAGTAATATTGTAACATAGTAATATAGTAACATAGTAACATTGTAATATAGTAACATAGTAATATTGTAACATAGTAATATAGCAACATAGTAACATAGTATCAAAGTAATATTGTAACATAGTAATATAGTAACATAGTAACATTGTAATATAGTAACATAGTAACATAGTAACATAGTAATATAGTAACATAGTAACATAGTAACAAAGTAACATAGTAACAAAGTAACATAGTAACATAGTAACATAGTAATATAGTAACATAGTAACATAGTAATATAGTAACATAGTAATATAGTAACATAGTAATATAGTAATATAGTAATATAGTAACATAGTGACATAGCAATATAGTGACATAGTAATATAGTAACATAGTAATATAGTAACATAGTAATATAATAACATGGTAACATGGTAACATAGTAATATAGTAACATAGTAACATAGTAATATAGTAATATAGTAACATAGTAACATAGTAATATAGTAATATAGTAATATAGTAATATAGTAACATAGTAATATATTAACATAGTAACATAGTAACATTGTAATTTAGTAACATAGTAATATTGTAACATAGTAATATTGTAACATAGTAATATAGTAACATAGTAACATAGTAACATAGTAACATAGTAACATAGTAACATAGTAACATTGTAATATAGTAACATAGTAACATAGTAATATAGTAACATAGTAATATAGTAACATAGTAACATAGTAACATAGTAACATAGTAACATAGTAATATAGTAACATAGTAATATAGTAACATAGTAATATAGTAACAAAGTAATATAGTAACATAGTAACATAGTAATATAGTAACATTGTAATATAGTAACATAGTAATATTGTAACATAGTAATATAGTAACATAGTAACAAAGTAATATAGTAACATAGTAATATAGTAACATAGTAATATAGTAACATAGTAATATAGTAACATAGTAATATAGTAACAAAGTAACATAGTAACATAGTAATATAGTAACATAGTAACATTGTAATATAGTAACATTGTAATATAGTAATATTGTAACATAGTAATATAGTAACATAGTAACATAGTAATATATTAATATAGTAACATAGTAATATTGTAACATAGTAATATATTAACATAGTAACATAGTAATATTGAAACATAGTAATATTGAAACATAGTAATATTGTAACATAGTAATATAGTAACATAGTAACATAGTAATAATGTAACATAGTAATATAGTAACATAGTAATATAGCAACATAGTAATATAGCAACATAGTAACATAGTATCAAAGTAATATTGTAACATAGTAATATAGTAACATAGTAATATAGTAACATAGTAACATTGTAATATAGTAACATAGTAACATAGTAACATAGTAACATGGTAATATAGTAATATAGTAACATAGTAACATAGTAACAAAGTAACAAAGTAACATAGTAACATATTAACATGGTAATATAGTAATATAGTAACATAGTAATATAGTAACATAGTAACATAGTAATATAGTAACATGGTAATATGGTAATATAGTAATATAGTAACATAGTAATAATGTAACATAGTAACATAGTAATATTGTAATATAGTCACATAGTAACATAGTAACATGGTAATATAGTAATATAGTAACATAGTAACAAAGTAACAAAGTAACATAGTAACATATTAACATGGTAATATAGTAATATAGTAACATAGTAATATAGTAACATAGTAACATAGTAATATAGTAACATGGTAATATGGTAATATAGTAATATAGTAACATAGTAACATAGTAATAATGTAACATAGTAACATAGTAATATTGTAATATAGTCACATAGTAACATAGTAATATAGTAACATAGTAACATAGTAACATAGTAATATTATAATATAGTAACATAGTAACATAGTAATATAGTGACATAGTAACATAGTAATATAGTAACATAGTAATATAGTAACATGGTAACATGGTAACATAGTAATATAGTAACATAGTAATATAGTAACATAGTAACATAGTAATATAGTAACATAGTAATATAGTAATATAGTAACATAGTAATATAGTAACATAGTAACATAGTAATATAGTAATATAGTAACATAGTAATATTGTAATATAGTAACATAGTAACATAGTAATATAGTAACAAAGTAATATAGTAACATAGTAACATAGTAATATAGTAACATTGTAATATAGTAACATAGTAATATTGTAACATAGTAATATAATAACATGGTAACATGGTAACATAGTAATATAGTAACATAGTAATATAGTAATATAGTAATATAGTAATATAGTAACATAGTAACATAGTAACATAGTAATATATTAACATAGTAACATAGTAACATTGTAATTTAGTAACATAGTAATATTGTAACATAGTAATATTGTAACATAGTAATATAGTAACATAGTAACATGGTAATATAGTAATATAGTAACATAGTAACATAGTAATATAGTAACATAGTAACATAGTAACATGGTAATATAGTAATATAGTAACATAGTAACATAGTAACATAGAAATATAGTAACATAGTAACATAGTAATATAGTAACATGGTAATATAGTAATATAGTAACATAGTAACATAGTAATATAGTAACATTGTAATATAGTAACATAGTAATATAGTAACATAGTAATATTGTAACATAGTAATATAGTAACATAGTAACATAGTAACAAAGTAATATTGTAACATAGTAATATAGTAACATAGTAACATAGTAACATAGTAATATTGTAACATAGTAACATAGTATCATAGTAATATAGTAACATAGTAACATTGTAATATAGTAACATAGTAACATAGTAATATTGTAACATAGTAATATAGTAATATTGTAACATAGTAATATAGTAACATAGTAACATAGTAACAAAGTAATATAGTAACATAGTAATATAGTAACATAGTAATATAGTAACATAGTAACACGGTAATATAGTAACATAGTAACATAGTAATATAGAAATATAGTAACATAGTAATATAGTAACATAGTAACATAGTAACATAGTAATATAGTGACATAGTAATATAGTGACATAGTAATATAGTGACATAGTAATATAGTAACATAGTAATATAGTAACATAGTAACATAGTAACATAGTAACATAGTAATATAGTAACATCGTAGTATAGTAACATAGTAATATAGTAATATAGTAACATAGTAATATAGTAACATAGTAATATAGTAATATAGTAACATAGTAACATAGAGACATAGCAACATAGAGACATAGCAATATAGTGACATAGTAATATAGTAACATAGTAACATAGTAATATAGTGACATAGTAATATAGTAACATAGTAATATAGTAACATAGTAATATAGTAACCTAGTAACCTAGTAACATAGTAACATAGTAATATAGTAACATCATAGTAACATAGTAATATAGTAACATAGTAATATAGTAACATAGTAACATAGAGACATAGCAATATAGTGACATAGTGACATAGTAATATAGTAACATAGTAATATAGTAACATAGTAATATAGTAACATAGTTACTATGTTACTATATTACTATGTTACTATATTAATATGTTACTATGTTACTATATTACCTGCAGGTCGCTGGAGAGCTCTGTATATTGGCCCTGCACATATGTATATAATGTTATCATATCCCCTCTGAGATTTCTTTTTTCTAACGGATATAAATGCAATTTTTTAATTCTCACTTCATAACTAAGTTAATAATTTTGTAGCCCTCCTTTGCACTTTTTATTTATAACGTAAGTTATCAAACAAGGTCCCATCTATTAATAGTTCTAAAATGTAAGCATTAGTCTCTCGTTAAGGATGGGATAAATATGCATCAGGAAGGTTATTTACCACCTTAAAAACACCTGAACAGCCTCTAAGGAGGGATTAATAATAGCCCCAGATGGGTCTTTCTGTCTGAGGTCCAACCATGACGATCTCATTTCTAGGAAGAAGGTAACCCCGACTCAGCCTTTTACAGAGATTCCCTTGTGATGACCATTCACAATCTGCTCTTTGGGGGTACAGAGACTGTCAGCACGACTCTACGATATGGCATTCTGGTCCTTATGAAATATCCAGAAGTAGCAGGTAATTCAACATGTACGCTATGGGACATCTAACCAACCATGACCTCTATGTGTCCTTCACAAGCCACTGTCTCCTTGGGGTCCAGAGAGAATACAGGAGGAGATTGACCAAGCAGTCGGAAGAAACCACAGACCATCTATGGAGGACAGAAGCAAGATGCCTTATACAGAAGCCACCATTCATGAGATTCAGAGGTTCTGTGATGTTATTCCTCTTAGCCTTCCCCGTGCTACAGCAAGAGCAACTTCCTACAGAGGCTACAACCTCCCAAAGGTGAGACCATACCAGTGCCACCATTTAACCATCTGGAGAAGGACACTAAATCCTTCAACGCATGGTGAACATATATTTCAATGTTATTATTGGTTTATTAAAATGCCGTACCCAACGCATTGTTCATCTTGTTTCTCACTTTGGTAAAGGATTCATGGATTCTTTTTTTTTTATTATTATTGGTCCCACTATCTGATTACCGCACTTTGATTGTCTCTTTTGTTTTTAATAACGCTCGTTGTCTCTTTTTGGTCTTTTCGTTCATGTCTTTTTGTTTTAATTTCTTTTCTTTTTTTAGGGCATCCTCGTCACTCCACTTTTGACCTCCGTCCACTATGACTCCAAGGAGTTTTCGAATCCATTCACGTTCAACCCCCAAAACTTCCTAGATGACAATGGCTTATTCAAGAAGAATGAAAAATTCATGCCTTTTGCTATAGGTAAATATTTATAACCCACGTGTCTTCTGATATTTCAATGGGAAATCCAGATTTGTCTCCTTCCAAGGCTCCAAGACCTGTATCTTGCAGTTTTGTTGACCTGTAATTCCTTTATCTTTCTTCTTGGTGTGCCCTGTCTGTCTTCTTCTCCACCCTAATTTGACTCACAGTCCCCCATCCATCTCCTTCTCCACAGGGAAGAGAATCTGTCTTGGAGAGACCTTGGCTCGCATGGAATTGTTTATTTTTTTCATGTCATTGCTTCAAAATTTCTCCTTCAAGCCGGTTATTCCCAAGGAGCAGATTAGCTTGGTACCAACAGGCAGTGGCCTGGGCAGTGTGCCCCAAGATTACAAGTGCTGCATTATACCCCGTTAACCCAATAACCATGCATCGTCACATGGATACAAGAAGTGATTATCAACACAACACCAGCTCCAAGTGGAATCTGAAAAGCCTTCTACGATTGACTTAAATCCATGTTTTAGGGATAATTGTAACCGTTCAGTACCCTTTTCCTTTCCGTAACTTCTTGTCTCCTTCGAATTTAGCAGGGCTGACCACACAGATATCTTGGAGCAACAATATTATATAGAACGGCAGGTTTCTCTATTTATATTTATAAATAATTGAGAATACAATAAAACAGAGATTTGGAAGCAATAACCTTTTGTCTTTTAATATATTTATTGAATATAAATGAATATAGACAATGTATCAAAACAGCTTAATAATCCATGATAAAAGCAGAGTAAATAAAGTTAAATGTATATGTTTTGCAATAAGTAAAATAAAATCACATACCCTCCTGATTGCTTACAGGTTAATCTCTCATCCTTGTGTTAACTCAGTTGCATCAACATAGTCTCCTCCTTTTTTATCTTGATTAGTACTTTTATATATATATATTTTTTTAGACTAACACTTCCGGTCAATCTTTAACAGGAAATACAATTATGATAATTACAGGTTAATTATTCACCCCGGATTAAAATCAGTCAAATTGAAATAAACTTTCGTTACTCTTAACTCTGAATAACAGACATACAAGGCCATAACCAAATGGCAACATAACCTTGACTATGGACTTTGGCGTCTAGAGTCTAAAACATCTTATGTATGAAACTGAAAATGAAGCATGACGGATAACAGAAAAGAACACAGTTTAAGGAACAAAATTTTCCATTCTATCAAGGGGGGCCGCAGCCTGTCAGTTTTCTAAGATGCCCTATTACACCCTCTCCATTAAACTATGGGCTTTTTGATCTTACAATTAAGACATGCACATGTACCTTTCTGCTCATGTAAAGGTGGAGAACGTGGCATATGTGGTGTACTTGATGTAAGAAGAGGCAAAGATATGAAACACTTACAACCATTTAGATGTGTGCATGTTACATTATCATTATTCTCATGTAGATGAAAGAATTGACCTGGCAAAAAATTCATTGCATGTTTTTTGAGTAAACTCATTTCGTATATCAGTCATCCAGATTCCACCCCAACAGTTTTTGTGGTCATGTGTGCACACACTGAGAGTTGTCAGACTGTATTCTCCGTGAGATACAATGTTGATGTGTCCAATATCTTTTATTATGGCTACTAATTGAAAAACATCTTTTAGTTGTTCTTTGCATTTAAAAGAAGGTTGGTTAAAAGTAGTGAGCAAGGCCATTGTTTGAGAGAGAGTCGAAAAAGGTCATCAAACTCCGGGGTAGTACATTCCTGGACGGATCCTGGAAAGAGTAGTAGGTCAATGTCTTCAATGGCCTGTTGTAGTTCAGATTCTTGAGATACGTTGCAGGAGGTGGAGTCTTGAGGACTTCTGAGTATTTGGCTAGAAGGGGTTGCAGATATTCTTTTAACATCACCTGGTTGTATTGTGGGGATGGGGTTTCAAACATATTGCTCTTATTTTCTGCATTTGATGTAATTCTGCCGACACAGTTGGATCTATTCACTAAAATTCGAGAATAGCTCGAGGGGGTAGACTTTCATTTTGGGACTAAGTCAAATTCGGAGCTCGAGTTTGATTTGGGGGGGGGGGGGGGGGGGGGAAAGGTTTGAAACTTCACCCACTGAAAGAAATAGAATGCAAAATGATCAAGGCCATGTGTGAGACTAAGTCAAACTCGGGTGCTGAGCTGACCTCCTAGAGCTATTCTTGTAGTGATAGTGAACAGACCCAAATGTCTAGGTCATTTTTCATATGTTTCGGTTCCCTATATTAACAGTATAAACGATATTTAGGTGACAAAGCACCTGGAAGCAGAGTGTGCAGCTGAGTAAGATCCTTTTTCGAACTTAGAAACTGGATAAAGCTGAATTCACAGCACTATATGCCGTTCCACCAGTCAAACACAACATTTTATTTATTTAGAAAGTGTTTTATCAGGAAGAATACACGTTTTCAAGTATGTCCTGGGGACCTAGTCCAGAATGGAGTTACACAGTTACACATTTAACAGTAGATTAAAAATACATACATACATACATACATACATACTTACATACATACATACATACATACTTACATACTTACATACATACATACATACATACATACATACTTACATACATACATACATACATACATACTTACATATATTAAACAAGTTGGAAGGAGAACATACAGGGTAAATCATTATTGATATAAAGAAGGAACAACATGTACAGTATACAAAAGGAGTTTGTAAACTAATAACACGCACAATCTGTTTTGAGGATTTGGGAGAAACTTATTTTCAGGGATTTTAGACTAGAGGATGATTTGGCAGAATCAGGGAGGCTGATTCCACATGTGAGGAGCTCTGAAAAAGAACGGACCTCAACCTGCTTCCTTTTTGAAGTGAGGGATCGCTAGAAAATGCTGGAGATGTTCCACTTTTATCTGTTCAGGGAACGGTCCCCCCCTCTTCCTTAACCTTCTAACCTACACCCTTATAAACGCACCCCCTATGTGCCCCAGCACCATACGGGTTAATTTATAATACTCAACTGTGGGGTGAGCAATTTAATCAGAAGGAATAATCCATTGATTTCTGACTGCTCCACTTTTAGAACTGCCCCAGTATTGGGTTTATTGCCCGCCATGTTGTTTTATCAGGCTACACCTGGCAACTTGCCACAAACCCTAAACTTAGAGGTGGGGGTAACAAACTTGGATCATTGAACAAAAACATACAGTCCAGGTTATCGTGTGAGTTGCCTATTTGAAGTTTCTTATAAGATTTTCCTAAATAGCTTCTCCCTTGCACACGTGACGGAGGTGTGACTGCTGCAAACTGTCTAAAGTCTGTTCCCGAGAGTTTATTATGCTGTGTACAGGAATAAGAAAAAAAACATAAGAAAAAAATACATTATTATTATTATTAGAGTTATTCTCTTCAATAAAAGCAAATATATAAGCACACGTGCAGAGGAATGTGTCGAGATTGATTACTGCGATTTGTTATCTGTTGAAATGCTGTACTGGCACTCAGAGATGGAAGATTAACAGGCATTGTCCAGAAATTATACCAATAATAATGTATATAGTGAATCTGTGTCAGCAGAGGTAAAGAGGACGGAATCGTGATTAATGGTCTGGGGTAAGCAAGCGACAGGAGAGATGGAAAGCTCTGGGGGCAGGAGAGGGAAGGAGAGGAAGGAATAAAGATGTATGTTATGGGACAAGAGAGGGAAGGAGAGGAAGTAATGTAGGTGGAAGGCTTTGGGACAAGAGAGGGAAGAAGAGGAAGGAATAAGAGGAGAAGGAATAAACTCTGACAGCAGATTGTGGAGGCTGTTAATGCAGTTGGTGGGAATAAAAGGTCCGAGAAGGTGGTGAAGAAAATGTAGGTGCATTTAAAATACGAGTACACAAGAGGCAGCATATTTTATCATCCTGAACTCACGCTTGTACTTCATGTAACATATGCATTAGCTGTGTCACGGATACCTAGGAATGCACACTGATGGGGGAATGGTGCATGTGGCTGCACGTATCACTTAACATGTACAACCAAATGCTGCAAGTAGCTAAGGGCCATAACATTATGACCACTGACAGGTGGCAAACCTGCGAAGGGGGTGTGATGCTTTGGCCAATGTTCTGCTGGGAAACCTTGGGTCCTGCCATTCAGACTTTGCCTGGATGTAGGTATAGAACATCCATTTTTATGTTATGTATGTCAATTGATATGTATTAACACTTCTTCTCTAACTTTATGCCTAGCATCTGGCGAGGTGCCTACTCAACCGATGACGAGGCCCCATGGCCAGCACTGGACACACAAGATCTGCCAGCACTTCCTCAGGTTCCAGCAGACCTGATGGCTCAGTCGGCCTTGGTGCCAGCGACCTCTTCTTGGGAATTCATTTCACCATTCCATGCAATTCATTCTTTCATGAATGAAGCCCAGTGACAATGTTGATGTTCTACATCCAACTGTCTGCACTCAACAGTAACCATGAAATGTTCTTCCTCTCCAACAGACCCATCTTCTGTACACCACATCATTCATATCTGAAGTTCATGCAAATGTAGTTGTCTACTTCTTGAATACAATCTATTATATACTATTTTACATCCGTAAACAGAAATGTGAACATGGATGTAGAGTTGATGACATCTATGTACTCGCGTGCTACAGTGATAGGAATGTGTAAACCCTCTTAGGTTTGATCACAGGATTAGCAGGCAATCAGCATGGGCTTGTGTTATATAAGTGCTAACTGATTCCGTAAATAGTTATGATAACTCCAGATACACATTGTTATAAGGGGTTCATTAGTATTTGGAATGCACCATAGCTCAGGATTCAGAAGACCATGCATGTGAACTGTAAGAGAATGTGGTGCCTACATTCTGTATTGCAATGTCCTAAACATCTTCCTCTTTTCCTGCCAATACATCTGGGGTGGCATCCCCTCAGTCAAGATCAGCAGAGCACATCAAGAGCCCCTGAACAATGTGCTGCCGCTGCCCTGATGTCGGCATTTGATCTATCCATGGTTTGGCTGCTAGATACCCATCCCAATGATGCCAACATCTACCAGCAGCTGACCATAATGGTGAGCAACCAAGAACGGTTCCATGCCAAGGTGATGGAGTATCAGAATGAGTTGTGTAGTCACTTGAGATGAGATTGATGTACCAATAGGAGTGTGAGGCGGGACCTGGACACAACAGCCGTATTTTGCAGTACTAGTTTTACTCCTCTGCTGACAAACTCTGCACATCACACCTCGTCCCCCCCACCGTCCCCTCTCTGCCCTGGGCTTGTTTAATGTACATTATTATTATTATTATTATTATAAAGTATCTAATAATGTTTTGTGATGTCATTTATTGGTCTCTATAGTTGAATTCTCCATCTCAGGATAGGGAAATGGAAAAAAAAAAATCTGGGTATCCTAGCTGAATACGAAATGTTTTTTGGGGTGATCAGGGCAGATTGTGTGGCCAAAGTTTGATGCTTTATATAGTGAGAGTGTCCAGATTTAAAGGCCTTCGATGCTTCAGTTGCCGATCAGCCCGAGCTGCCGATTCAGACCCAAACTGAGGGATACTGTGTGGGCGAATTTCGGAAATGTGTGACATTCATGTGAAGTGCCGGACCACAAACCAATTACAGACTGATCAGTGTTTACTGAGTAGACCCTTAAGTGAAAGCAGCCTGTCTTGTAAAACTGCTTATTGGCTACTTTACAGTAAGTAAGTCCAAATAATTCAGGGAGGGACTCACTAAAAAGAGAGGACTGGATCAACGGTATAAATAGTAGGAGCCTCCGAACCCTGGCAGCATACAGCGGGGAGATTTGGGAGAAGCTAAGACTCTTGTCTGCAGTGATTAGAGGTGAGAATGGACTTCTTGGGTTCCCAGATTCTGATTAATAGGGCTGGATACTGTGCAAAGTTACTGCAGTCTAACTACTCTCAGCCACATCCCAAACCCATGGAAACATCAATCAAGACATGCTTAAAATAATTGCATTTCACAAAGGAGATATACCCAATTTGGAGATTTAAAGAAGGTTTTTCCATGAGTTCTGGGCTCTGAAGATGGGCAGATTCCCTGGGTAGATGGGCAGATTGTCAGAAGGAATGGGGCAGATTCTCAAAGTCTGATGATGACTGGGCAGATTCCGGGGGGGAATGGGGCAGATACTTGGGGGAATGGGGCAAATTCTGAAGAAGAATGGGGCAGATTTTCAGGGGGGATTTGGACAAATATTCATAAGGGAATGGAAAGATTCTCGAGAGGGGACAGGTAGTTTCCAGGGGAAAGGGGTAGATTGTCATGGGGAAGAGTAAGATTTTCAGGGGCAAAGGGTCAGATTCTCAAAGAGAAGGGGGTCAGAGTTTGGAGAGAAGTGGCAGCTTCTCAGGAGATCAAGCAGTAGATTCTCAGGTGGCATGGGCAGATTTGCCAATTACATAGCTGGGACCACAGCAGATACCAAACTGTTCACACCAAGTCCCATCATCCTGAGCCAGTGTTTCTATGATTCCCCCATGCATTACATTGTACACCACGCTATCTACCTCTCTATACCATTCAGAGCTGTGAATTGGAGCCGGACAGACCCAGGATGGATCCGTATAGCATGCTGGTCCTTCTGCTCATAACCTGCGTTACATACATCATCATGTGTTATGTCAAGATATTTAAAGACAGATCGAGGCTTCCCCCGGGTCCCATCCCCTTACCCTTAGTAGGGAACCTGCTGCAAATTGACACAAACAATGTGGTGAGATCACTAATGGAGGTGGGTAACCAATAGGATTAAACCCTTATACTGACCTAATCACAGGGACATGTGTAATGGGTTAAAGGGACAGTCCCATGTAACGTGACCTAATCACAGGGACATGTTTAATGGGTTAAAGGGACAGTCCCATGTAACGTGACCTAATGACAGTAACATGTTTAATGGGTTAAAGGGACAGTCCCATGTAACGCAACCTAATGACAGTGACATGTTTAATGGGTTAAAGGGACAGTCCCATGTAACATGACCTAATGACAGGGACATGTTTAATGGGTTAAAGGGACAGTCCCATGTAACGCAACCTAATGACAGTGACATGTTTAATGGGTTAAAGGGACAGTCCCATGTAAAGTGATCTAATGACAGTGACATGTTTAATGGGTTAAAGGGACAGTCCCATGTAACGTGACCTAATGACAGTGACATGTTTAATGGGTTAGAGGGACAGTCCCATGTAACGTGACCTAATGACAGTGACATGTTTAATGGGTTAAAGGGACAGTCCCATGTAACGTGACCTAATGACAGTGACATGTTTAATGGGTTAAAGGGACAGTCCCATGTAACGTGACCTAATGACAGTGACATGTTTAATGGGTTAAAGGGACAGTCCCATGTAACGTGACCTAATGACAGTGACATGTTTAATGGGTTAAAGGGACAGTCCCATGTAACGTGACCTAATGACAGTGACATGTTTAATGGGTTAAAGGGACAGTACCATGCAACGTGACCCAATGACAGTGACATGTTTAATGGGTTAAAGGGACAGTCACATGTAATGTAATTAAATGTTAAATGGTTAAATGTATAGTTTGCCATGTGTAATTTCTATATTACGGTATTAGCTGATTATTCTTCCCACAGCTAAAAGAGAAGTACGGATCAGTCTTCACCCTATATCAGGGCCCCCAACCAGGGCTGGTGATATGTGGTTATGAAGCCATAAAAGAAGCCTTTATTGACCAAGGAGAAGCATTCAGTGACAGAGGACACTACCCAGTGTTTCTAAACTACTTCAGTGGACATGGTAGGTTATGGCTTCAACACAACAAGTGGTATTATCTAACCCTGGAGGGGGCAATGTAAGTGGGTGGGTTTATCTGGGAATGATGGTGGTCAGCTTGCACCCTTTTCTGTGGGCTGGCTGCTTATATGAATGAGACAAGACCACAAATGAGTGTACACACCTAGTAATAATAATGTGCACATAATGCAGTACCACGGGGCTTTCTAATAAATAGCTAAAGGCTTATCTGCACCCCTGCCTCCCCCATCATATTAGTACTGTCCCTTTAAGAAAAATGCTTGCTAGCTAGCTGATGTCTTCCATGAATGAATTGTCTCCATTTAGCTTTATCCCCTATTCATGGATTGGGGTTCTCCTGTAGGTTCCTGTAATCTCATCCACCAGAAATGGATGCTGAATGGATGCTGAATGGATGCTGAATGGATGCACACTGATAGACTTCTCACTAACCAGACACAACACTGATTTTCCAACAGATTTTTCATTTAGGAATGGAGAGAAGTGGAAGAGTCTACGTCACTTTGCTATCGCCACATTGAGAAACTTTGGAATGGGGAAGAAGAGTATAGAGGAGAGAATCCAGGAGGAAGCTAATTTCCTAATTAAAGAGTTATCCAGCACCAAGGGTAAGTGATACAGGTCTGACCTGGAGGACATAGAGAGGGAGTGAGAGCACCTTATAGATCACTGGTAAGATCTCACCTAGAGTATTGTGATCAGTTCTATAGAGCAGATCCCCAGGAGGACATAGAGAGGGAGTGAGAGCACCTTATAGATCACTGGTAAGATCTCACCTAGAGTATTGTGATCAGTTCTATAGAGCAGATCCCCAGGAGGACATAGAGAGGGAGTGATAGCCCTTTATAGATCACTGGTAAGATCTCACCTAGAGTATTGTGATCAGTTCTATAGAGCAGATCCCCAGGAGGACATAGAGAGGGAGTGATAGCACTTTATAGATCACTGGTATGATCTCACCTAGAGTATTGTGATCAGTTCTATAGAGCAGATCCCAGGAGGACATAGAGAAGGAGTGATAGCACTTTATAGATCACTGGTATGATCTCACCTAGAGTATTGTTTTCAGTTCTATAGAGCAGATCCCCAGGAGGACATAGAGAGGGTGTGATAGCACTTTATAGATCACTGGTAAGATCTCACCTAGAGTATTGTGATCAGTTCTATAGAGCAGATCCCCAGGAGGACATAGAGAGGGAGTGATAGCACTTTATAGATCACTGGTAAGATCTCACCTAGAGTATTGTGATCAGTTCTATAGAGCAGATCCCCAGGAGGACATAGAGAGGGAGTGATAGCACTTTATAGATCACTGGTAAGATCTCACCTAGAGTATTGTGTTCAGTTCTATAGAGCATATCCCCAGGAGGACATAGAGAGGGAGTGATAGCACTTTATAGATCACTGGTAAGATCTCACCTAGAGTATTGTGATCAGTTCTATAGAGCAGATCCCCAGGAGGACATGGAGAGGGAGTGATAGCACTTTATAGATCACTGGTAATATCTCACCTAGAGTATTGTGATCAGTTCTATAGAGCAGATCCAAAGGAGGACATGGAGAGGGAGTGATAGCACTTTATAGATCACTGGTACGATCTCACCTAGAGTATTGTGATCAGTTCTATAGAGCAGATCCAAAGGAGGACATAGAGAGGGAGTGATAGCACTTTATAGATCACTGGTACGATCTCACCTAGAGTATTGTGATCAGTTCTATAGAGCAGATCCTCAGGAGGACATAGAGAGGGAGTGATAGCACTTTATAGATCACTGATAAGATCTCACCTAGAGTATTGTGATCAGTTCTATAGAGCAGATCCCCAGGAGGACATAGAGAGCGAGTGATAGCACTTTATAGATCACTAGTAAGATCTCACCTAGAGTATTGTGATCAGTTCTATAGAGCAGATCCCCAGGAGGACATAGAGAGGGAATGATAGCACTTTATAGATCCCTGGTAAGATCTCACCTAGAGTATTGTGTTCAGTTCTATAGAGCAGATCCCCAGGAGGACATAGAGAGGTAGTGATAGCACTTTATAGATCACTGGTAAGATCTCACCTAGAGTATTGTGATCAGTTCTATAGAGCAGATCACCAGGAGGACATAGAGAGGGAGTGCTAGCACTTTATAGATCACTGGTAAGATCTCACCTAGAGTATTGTGATCAGTTCTATAGAGCAGATCACCAGGAGGACATAGAGAGGGAGTGCTAGCACTTTATAGATCACTGGTAAGATCTCACCTAGAGTATTGTGATCAGTTCTATAGAGCAGATCCCAGGAGAACATAGAGAGGGAGTGCTAGCACTTTATAGATCACTGGTAAGATCTCACCTAGAGTATTGTGATCAGTTCTATAGAGCAGATCCCAGGAGGACATAGAGAAGGAGTGATAGCACTTTATAGATCACTGGTAAGATCTCACCTAGAGTATTGTGTTCAGTTCTATAGAGCAGATCCCCAGGAGGACATAAAGAGGGAGTGATAGCACTTTAGAGATCACTGGTAAGATCTCACCTAGAGTAGTGTGATCAGTTCTATAGAGCAGATCCCCAGGAGGACATAGAGAGGGAGTGATAGCACTTTATAGATCACCGGTAAGATCTCACCTAGAGTAGTGTGATCAGTTGTATAGAGCAGATCCCCAGGAGGACATAGAGAGGGAGTGATAGCACTTTATAGATCACCGGTAAGATCTCACCTAGAGTATTGTGATCAGTTCTATAGAGCAGATCCCCAGGAGGACATAGAGAGGGAGTGATAGCACTTTATAGATCACCGGTAAGATCCCACCTAGAGTATTGTGATCAGTTCTATAGAGCAGATCCCCAGGAGGACATAGAGAGGGAGTGATAGCACTTTATAGATCACTGGTAAGATCTCACCTAGAGTATTGTGATCAGTTCTATAGAGCAGATCCCCAGGAGGACATAGAGAGGGAGTGATAGCACTTTATAGATCACTGGTAAGATCTCACCTAGAGTATTGTGTTCAGTTCTATAGAGCAGATCCCCAGGAGGACATAAAGAGGGAGTGATAGCACTTTATAGATCACCGGTAAGATCTCACCTAGAGTAGTGTGATCAGTTCTATAGAGCAGATCCCCAGGAGGACATAGAGAGGGAGTGATAGCACTTTATAGATCACTGGTAAGATCTCACCTAGAGTATTGTGATCAGTTCTATAGAGCAGATACCCAGGAGGACATAGAGAGGGAGTGATAGCACTTTATAGATCACCGGTAAGATCTCACCTAGAGTATTGTGATCAGTTCTATAGAGCAGATCCCCAGGAGGACATAGAGAGGGAGTGATAGCACTTTATAGATCACCGGTAAGATCCCACCTAGAGTATTGTGATCAGTTCTATAGAGCAGATCCCCAGGAGGACATAGAGAGGGAGTGATAGCACTTTATAGATAACTGGTAAGATCTCACCTAGAGTATTGTGATCAGTTCTATAGAGCAGATCCCCAGGAGGACATAGAGAGGGAGTGATAGCACTTTATAGATCACTGGTAAGATCTCACCTAGAGTATTGTGATCAGTTCTATAGAGCAGATCCCCAGGAGGACATAGAGAGGGAGTGATAGCACTTTATAGATCACTGGTAAGATCTCACCTAGAGTATTGTGATCAGTTCTATAGAGCAGATCCCCAGGAGGACATAGAGATGGATTGATAGCACTTTATAGATCACTGGTAAGATCTCACCTAGAGTATTGTGATCAGTTCTATAGAGCAGATCCCCAGGAGGACATAGAGAGAGAGTGATAGCACTTTATATATCACTGGTAAGATCTCACCTAGAGTATTGTGATGAGTTCTATAGAGCAGATCCCCAGGAGGACATAGAGAGGGAGTGATAGCACTTTATAGATTACTGGTAAAAGCTCACCTAGAGTATTGCGATCAGTTCTATAGAGCAGATCCCCAGGAGGACATAGAGAGGGAGTGATAGCACTTTATATATCACTGGTAAGATCTCACCTAGAGTATTGTGATGAGTTCTATAGAGCAGATCCCCAGGAGGACATAGAGAGGGAGTGATAGCACTTTATAGATCACTGGTAAGATCTCACCTAGAGTATTGTGATCAGTTCTATAGAGCAGATCCCCAGGAGGACATAGAGAGGGAGTGATAGCACTATATATATCACTGGTAAGATCTCACCTAGATTATTGTGATCAGTTCTATAGAGCAGATCCCCATGAGGACATAGAGAGGGAGTGATAGCACTTTATAGATCACTGATAAGATCTCACCTAGAGTATTGTGTTCAGTTCTATAGAGCAGATCCCAGGAGGACATAGAGAGGGAGTGAGAGCACTTTATAGATCACTGGTAAGATCTCACCTAGAGTATTGTGTTCAGTTCTATAGAGCAGATCCCCAGGAGGACATAGAGAGGAAGTGATAGCACTTTATAGATCCCTGGTAAGATCTCACCTAGAGTATTGTGTTCAGTTCTATAGAGCAGATCCCCAGGAGGACATAGAGAGGGAGTGATAGCACTTTATATATCACTGGTAAGATCTCACCTAGAGTATTGTGATGAGTTCTATAGAGCAGATCCCCAGGAGGACATCGAGAGGGAATGATAGCGCATGAGATAAATTAAATCCATAGTATAAAGTAAAGACATGAGATAAAGTAAGGCCATGGGATAAACTAAAGCTAGGGGATAAAGTAAAGTTCTTGGATAAATTAATGTCATGGAATGAAGTAAAGTTATGGGATAAAGTAATGCTATGGGATGAAGTAAAGTCATGGGATAAAGTAGTCATGGGATAAAGTAAATCCATGGGATAAAGTAATGTCATGGGATAAAGTAATGTCATGGGATAAAGTAATGTCATGGGATTAAGTAAAGTCATGGAAGAAAGTAACACCATGGGATAAAGTAAAGCCATGGGAAAAAGTAAAGCCATGAGATAAAGTAATGTCATGGGATAAAGTAATGTTATGGGATAAAGTAATGTTATGGGATAAAGTAAAGTCAAGGAATAAAGTAATGTCATGGGATAAAGTAATGTTATGGGATAAAGTAAAGCCATGGAATAAAGTAATGTCATGGGATAAAGTAATGTCATGAGATTAAGCAAAGTCATGGGATAAAGTAAAACCATGAGACAACGTAAAGTTATGAGATGAACATGAACTTGGGTTATATGCTGGTAAAATTTGATTGAAAGTTTAGTCACTGAGAGAGAAGACAGGAAAGTCACAAGAGCTCGCAAGGTATTGTCCTTAGGATGTAAACGGCACCAAACAAGTAACCTGTATTATTCAGAGCGTCTTATTTTCCTGTAGGATCTCCTACTGACCTCACTGGCTACTTTGCCCGTACCGTGTCCAATGTGATCTCCTCCATTGTGTATGGAAACCGGTTTGACTACACAGACAAGAGACTCCTGACAATAACCAACAGCATATATAACAACTTCTGCATTATGAGCAGTATGTGGGGCACGGTGAGTCCAAGACAGACAGACAGACAACACAATGACGAATGCAAGAACAGGCAGACAGACAACACAATGACAGAATGAAAGGACAGACAGACAGACGACACATTGACAGAATGCAAGGACAGACAGACAGACAAGTGGGACAAAGACAGAATGAAAGAACAGACAGACCAACGACAAATTACAGAATGCAAGGACAGACAGATAATCAACACAATGACAGAATGCTGGGAGAGACAAACAGACAACACAAAGACAGAATGTTGGGAGAGACAAACAGACAACACAATGACAGAATGCTGGGAGAGACAAACAGACGACACAATGACAGAATGCTGGGAGAGACAAACAGATGACACAATGACAGCATGCTGGGAGAGACAAACAGAAAATACAAAGACAGAATGCTGGGAGAGACAAACAGAAAATTAAAAGACAGAATGCTGGGAGAGACAAACAGATGACACAATGACAGAATGCTGGGAGAGACAAACAGACGACACAATGACAGAATGCTGGGAGAGACAAACAGACGACACAATGACAGAATGCTGGGAGAGACAAACAGACAACACAATGACAGAATACAAGGACAGACTGACAGATAGACATGGGGTAAAATTCTGATTGGTAACGAATGACGGGAGGGGTGGAAATTTGGCAGGGGTGATAGTACAGAGGACACCAGGGCAGGTCATGGGGTGTATAGCAGAGACAACATATCATTGTGTAATTATAAATCTATCTCTTTCCCAGCTCTACAACATGTTCTCTGGTATAATGGATTACCTGCCGGGCCCACACCAACAAATCCGCAGAAACTTTCAAGACATAACCGATATCTCTCTGGAAAGTATCAAATACCACGAGGAGACACTGGATCCCAACTGCCCCCGGGACTATATTGACTGCTTCCTCACTAAAATAAAACAGGTGAACAAAGGGACTGAGTTATCTGATATTAAGTGACTCAATAACCATGGTGACGCTCCACTATATCTGTGATATCTCCGAAACAAAACATGATACAAAGATACTTTATGATTAGTGTTGAGCGAACCCGAACCGCACTATTCGGGTTCATACCGAACATTACGGTTTTTGGATACTCCACTGTATGTCCGTGTTGGAGTTCGGCGATTACATTGTATGTAAAGCTATTGGCTTTCTATAAACCGAAATAGAGTCCCCATTCATAAGAAAAGGTCAATTGACCTATTCGTATGAATGGGGACATTCACCCACATTTTACTTCATTTTGCAGCCCTCTAGCCCTTTCCAGAGGCATTTTAGTGGCCAAAAGTTCGTGTCCCCATTGATTTCAAAGGGGTTCGGGGTCAAGTTCAGGGTCAAGTTCGAGCCCAAACCCGGACTTTTTTCCGAAGTTCCGCCGAACCCGAACATCCAAGTGTCCGCTCAACTCTATTTATAATGTAAATCATGAATACAGGGCCCATCTATTAATAGTTCCAAAATGTCAGAATTACTCCCCTTGTTAAAGAATAAAATGGGATAAATGTCTATTAGGAAGGTTATTTACCACCTTAAAAACACCTGAACAGCCTCTAAGGAGGGATTAATAATAGCCCCAGATGGGTCTTTCTGTCTGAGGTCCAACCATGACAATCTCATTTCTAGGAAGAAGGTAACCCCGACTCAGCCTTTTACAGAGATTCCCTTGTGATGACCATTCACAATCTGCTCTTTGGGGGTACAGAGACTGTCAGCACGACTTTACGATATGGCATTCTGGTCCTTATGAAATATCCAGAAGTAGCAGGTAATTTAACATGTACGCTATGGGACATCTAACCAACCATGACCACTAGGTGTCCTTCACAAGCCACTGTCTCCTTGGGGTCCAGAGAGAATACAGGAGGAGATTGACCAAGCAGTCGGAAGAAACCACAGACCATCAATGGAGGACAGAAGCAAGATGCCTTATACAGAAGCCACCATTCATGAGATTCAGAGGTTCTGTGATGTTATTCCTCTTAGCCTTCCCCGTGCTACAGCAAGAGCAACTTCCTACAGAGGCTACAACCTCCCAAAGGTAACTCCATACCAGTGCCACCGTTTAACCATCTGGAGAAGGACACTAAATCCTTCAACGCATGGTGAACATATATTTCATCGTTCTATTTATTGTCTCTTTCTTGTCTTCATTTCCGCCTTTTTGTTTCCTTTTTTTTTTCTTGTTTTAGGGCATCCTGGTCACCCCAGTTTTGACCTCCGTACACTATGACTCCAGGGACTATGCAAATCCATTAACCTTCAACCCCCAAAACTTCCTGGATGACAAAGGCTTATTCAAGAAGAATGAAAAGTTCATGCCTTTTGCTATAGGTAAATATTTTTAACCCATGTATCCTGCGATGTTTCCAAGACCTCTGTCTTGCAGTATAGTCGACTTTTTCTGCCCAGTTGTTAATTATATTTTATTTTTTGTGTCTGTTTTTTATGTATATGTATTTTCTGCAGAGTCCATCTCTAGCTTTTCATTATATTGTTCTTAGGATAACACAGATTATTTCAGGCAACTTTTTCCTCTCTGTAATTCCTTTATCTTTCTTCTTGGTGTGCCCTGTCTGTCTTGAAGCACCTTGGATCTCCTCCACCCTAATTTGACTCACAGTGCTCCATCCATCTCCTTCTCCACAGGGAAGAGAATCTGTCCTGGAGAGACCTTGGCTCGCATGGAATTGTTTATTTATTTCACATCTTTGCTGCAAAATTTCTCCTTCAAGCCGGTTATTCCCAAGGAGCAGATTAGCTTGGTACCAACAGGCAGTGGCCTGGGCAGTGTGCCCCAAGATTACAAGTGCTGCATTATACCCCGTTAACCCAATAACCATGCATCGTCACACTCAGGGCCATCCTTATGTGTGCAGGCCCCTGTAGCGCCCCCCCCCCCCCCCTCTACCCTCATGTCTTTCTCTTTCCACTCCCTTCCCATGTCTGTCTCTTTCCTCTCCCTTCTCATGTATGTCTCTTTCTTCTCCCTTCCATGACTCTCACTTCTCTCCCATCCCATGTATGTCTCTCCCCACCCCCCATATCTGTTCTCTCTCATCCCCTACCCCTATATGTCCTCTCTCCCTCCTCTCACCATACCTCTGTTTTGTTTCTTTCTCCCCTATCAGTTATTTCTCCCCCTCCTCCTCCCTTTCAGTTCTTTCTCCATCTTCCCCCCCTATCAGTTCTTTCTTCCCCTTCTCGCCCCTATCAGTTCTTTCTCCTCCTCCCCATCAGTTCTTTCTCCCCAATCAGTTCTTTCTCCCCATCCCCCTATCAGTTCTCTATTCCCCTCCTCCCCCTCTATCAGTTCTTTCTCCTTATCCCCCTATCAGTTCTCTATTCCCCTCCTCCCCCTCTATCAGTTATTTCGCCCCCTCCTCCCCCATCAGTTCTTTCTCCCCCTCCTCCCCCTATCAGTTCTTTCTCCCCCTCCTCCTCTATCAGTTCTTTCTCCCCCTCCTCCTCTATCAGTTATTTCTCCCCCTCCTCCTCTATCAGTTCTTTCTCCCCCTCCTCCTCTATCAGTTCTTTCTCCCCCTCCTCCTCTATCAGTTCTTTCTCCCCCTCCTCCTCTATCAGTTCTTTCTCCCCTACTCCCCCCTATCAGTTCTTTCTCCCCCTCCTCCTCTATCAGTTCTTTCTCCCCCTCCTCCTCTATCAGTTATTTCTCCCCCTCCTCCTCTATCAGTTCTTTCTCCCCCTCCTCCTCCATCAGTTCTTTCTCCCCCTACTCCCCCCTATCAGTTATTTATCCCCCCTCCTCCCATATCAGTTCTTTCTTCTCCATTATCACTATGTGCAGGAAGTGCGAGCAATCTTCCCCCTCCCCCCGATACATGAGTGCTGCCGAGCAGAGGTCTGGTGAGGGGAGATCTTATGATCTACCTTGCCAGTGCCTCTACTGGCAAACTTTTTTTTTTCACATGGCGCCCCCTGGTGTGTTGTGGACTTTGCGCTCCCACAAGTTGCACACCCCTAAGGCCGGCCCTGGCCTCACTGATACACCAACTCAACACAGCAAAGGAGGAGAGTATATTTAAAAGACAAAAACTACCACAACTAGAGCACATAGTCTTAAATTAGAGGAGCAACGATTTAAACATAATATCAGGAAGTATTACTTTACTGAGAGGGTAGTGGATGTATGGAATAGTCTTCCAGTAGAAGTGGTAGAGGTTAATACAGTGAAGGAGTTTAAGCATGCGTGGGATAGGTATAAGGCTATCCTAGATATAAGATAAGTCCAGGGACTAATGAAAGTATTACATTACTGAGAGGGTAGTGGATACATGGAATAGTCTTCCAGTAGAAGTGGTAGAGGTTAATACAGTGAAGAAGTTTAAGCATGCATGGGACAGGTATAAGTCTATCCTAGATATAAGATAAGGCCAGGGACTAATGAAAGTATTCCTTTACTGAGAGGGTAGTGGATGTATGGAATAGTCTTCCAGTAGAAGTGGTAGAGGTTAATACAGTGAAGGAGTTTAAGCATGCATGGGATAGGTATAAGGCTATCCTAGATATAAGATAAGGCCAGGGACTAATGAAAGTATTACATTACTGAGAGGGTAGTGGATGTATGGAATAGTCTTCCAGTAGAAGTGGTAGAGGTTAATACAGTGAAGGAGTTTAAGCATTAATGGGATAGGTATAAGGCTATCCTAGATATAAGATACGGCCAGGAACTAATGAAAGTATTACATTACTGAGAGAGTAGTGGGTGCATGGAATAGTCTTCCAGTAGAAGTGGTAGAGGTTAACACAGTGAAGGAGTTTAAGCATGCGTGGGATAGGTATAAGGCTATCCTAGATATAAGATAAGGTCAGGGACTAATGAAAGTATTACATTACTGAGAGGGTAGTGGGTGTATGGAATAGTCTTCCAGTAGAAGTGGTAGAGGTTAATACAGTGAAGGAGTTTAAGCATGCGTGGGATAGGTATAAGGCTATCCTAGATATAAGATAGGGAACTGGGGACCAATAAAAGTATTTAGAAAATTGGGCAGACTAGATGGACCGAATGGTTCTTATCTGCCGGTGACACATTCTATGTATCAGCCAATAAGAACCATTCGACCCATGTAGTCTGCCCAGTAATAACAATTTGTAAGGCAAGATCTGGAATAAATAAAAATAAGTCAAATAAATTAAAACTGTATGGCTTTTAAACCCATCAGTACAAATTGTTTCTTTGTTTTGATGTCCGTTCGGGGAAATAGCTTTTTTGCTTTTTCTGTTATGTGTACATTTAAATAAAGTGCTCGCTTGCTTCTTAAATGAATCCCCGAATATATTGTTTTTATAAGGAATGACAGGGATTTCTCGCAACCATTTTTTTTACACTTAACCCTTTGTGGAATGTATACAATTAATAAAAAAGTTTTAAAAAAGGCAAAAAAATAAGTTTTTTGTTATTGTTGGAGGAGGGGAGTTTCTGGGGCACGGTATATTTCTCTCCTGTCTCTCTCTCTCTCTCTCTCCCTTCCACTGTCTCACTCTCTCTCTCTCCCCTTCCACTGTCTCACTCTCTCTCTCCCCTTCTACTGTCTCACTCTCTCTCCCCTTCCACTGTCTCACTCTCTCTCCCCCCTTCCATTGTCTCTCTCTCTCCCCTTCCACTGTCTCACTCTCTCTCTCCCTTCCACTGTCTCACTCTCTCTCTCCCCTTCCACTGTCTCACTCTCTCTCTCCCCTTCTACTGTCTCACTCTCTCTCCCCTTCCACTGTCTCACTCTCTCTCCCCCCTTCCATTGTCTCTCTCTCTCCCCTTCCACTGTCTCACTCTCTCTCCCCCCTTCCATTGTCTCTCTCTCTCCCCTTCCACTGTCTCACTCTCTCTCCCCCCTTCCATTGTCTCTCTCTCTCCCCTTCCACTGTCTCACTCTCTCTCCCCCCTTCCATTGTCTCTCTCTCTCCCCTTCCACTGTCTCACTCTCTCTCCCACCTTCTATTGTCTCTCTCTCTCTCTCTCTCCTTCCACTGTCTATCTCTCTCTCTCTCTCTCTCTCTCTCTCTCTCCCCTTCCACTGTCTGTGTCACTCTCTCTCTCTGTCTCTCTCTCTCTGCCTCTCTCATTCCACTGTCTCACTCTCTCTCCCCCCTTCCACTGTCTCACTCTCCCTCCCCCTTCCACTGTCTCTCTCTCTCTCCCCCCTTCCACTGTCTTTCTCACTCGCCCATTCCACTGTCTGTGTCTGTCTCAGTGAGAGAGAGGGAATCAATAATGGTTGATAATGATCTTGATTGAAAGGTCACTGGCCTGTCACTTTAAGAATGCCCACGGATGGTCCCAGAGGCCTTTTGTTTTGCTTTCTTTGATGGCAGTCACCTGATATTAAAGGCATGTACTGACATTGTCACCAATACATTGCCTTGGGAGCCGGTACATGCACAGGCATTGTCGTGCAGGGGTTAATTTGCCGGTGTCTTGTAATACCTGATTACCTGGAATGACATGTCCTCTCTCTATCACGTCAAGAACATTTCTGACCCACACAGGTTACAAGTACGTGTCCTGATCCAGAGCTGAATCACTGCCCTATTCCCACTCATTCCAAACCACAGTTCTAAGACATTTTACAAAACATATAAGAAACAAGGTACATAAAATACAGTATTACCATATAATAAAACACAACAAAAATCAGTCCTCGCATTTCGCCCCCTCGCCATATAATTAGGTCTTGCTGGTTTCGACCACTTCAACCTTTGGCCAGTCCGTGGCTCTCTCATTGGTAGATAAAAATAATAATAATAATAATTAAAAAAAAAACAAGAAAAAATAGGTTTATCCAATATCTTCTTTAATTAATGACACAGAGAGATTTATTCATTAAAAAAAAGAAAATTGTAAGGAATTAATTAAAAAATGAGAAAAAAGCCTTCATTCTTTCTAATCGGTATTGAGTTTGAGTCAATCATTGCTGCCCACAGAGGAGAGGCTTGGAATTAAGTCAGCAGATCTTTGGCACTAAGTGACGAGGTCATCGGAATTGGGCTATGATTGAGTCTGTAACCGTAAGACAGTCCTTAGAGGAACTTGCTATAACAAAACTTTTGGCAAGTTTTTCTGAAGCTTGGATGCTTTTGACAGCAGTCAAGAGACTTGTTTTATTACGCTAGGATGTCCGCCAGTGTTGACCTTAATTTCAGCAAAATTGGGGTAAGGTGATGCCTTACCCACTTTGTCTCACAGGGTTAGTAAATGATCTTTTTATATGTCCAGCCGTTCAGTGGAAGTCTATCCAAGCAAATTCCTTATTTTTTTGCAAATCTAACGTGCGATTAGACAGAACTGGTAGGAAGGGGGAATGTTTCCCAGGGCCACCTCCGTGGGGCATGTGCTGATCTCCTCTGCTGGTACCAGGGACTTGATGGTGAAGTTCTGTAGGATGGTTGTAAAATATAGAAAAAGCTCCATCATAGCCAGATTTTCCCCTATGCACATCCGCTTACCTAAACAGGAAGGAAAAGCGTTGAAATAAGATCCACACTACAGTGTTTACCAACTATCAAAGGTAAGTGCTGTCTAATTGGAGAAAACACAATCACTGCTGTAAAAAAAAAAAAAAAAATAACAGGGATCCAGTAACCATCTTGATTGATCTGGTCTTTGTACCTGATCATCCAGTTCAGATGCACTGTCCACTGTAAATGTAAACAGCAGCAGATGGGAGCCTTAAACAGAAGCTTGGAAAAATGAATGCAAAAAAACTGTAGAATCTACAGGTTAAATATTACTAGATGCTTCAAACTTAGTTTAATGCCTAGAGTGGCTCTTAATCTTTATCAAACGTGTGAATTTACAGGGCACAACTAAACAGCATGTTACTACATACAGGATTTTACTACATCTTTACTACATGGGCCACCAGGTTAATCCCACCCTACCTTCTCACAGTTCTAACCACAGTGGGGTCTTTTACCCCCTCACCTGCAGAGAAAGCCAATAGAGCTTCGTTTTTCCTAAATTTTCCATTTTCGTCCAAGAAGTGGCCAACGTCAAACTTTTCTGGGTTCTTGAACTGTGTCTTGTCAAAAAGTACAGTTGTCAGAAATGGTAGGAAATACGTCCCCTGGTGTTATGGAGAAGAGGGGGAACAAGGATTAGACCCAGACAAAATGCTACACCTACCTCTCTGCTCTCCACAAATACAGAAAATATTAAATTACAAACAGTATGGACAGGTCACTGCTTAAAGTCCGTCAAATTTGCCGTGCCCAAGTGTTTCAATAGTCTCCCTCCCCGAATCCTTTCTAGGAGTCTATTTGAGAATGAGAGACAGGCTTTTTAGGGACGAACTTGTTAATGAGAGACAGGCTTTGTATGGGGGAATTTGTTAATGAGAAACAGCCGGGTAGGTAGTTAACCAGCAGGATAAAGAATTGGAGTCATTGGGGAGAAGGATTATTTAAACAGTATTCTCATGCCTACTGTTAGCTGTTAATTCCCAAGGTTTCTAGAAGATATTATGACACTGGGTGGTAGAAAATTCTATCAATACAACATCTATCTACTAAACTCAGAGGAACTGCTCTCCTGCTGCCTGGTTCAGCTGTGAGTCTGGTAAGTTTATTCTCAATAAAATAGAGATTTTTAGCATACTTTATGGAGAAATTATGTTTTCCTCACTCCATGGGTTGAGTTTAAACATTTAAGGGATTACTTCTAACAAGTGCTGCGCATTAAAGTATATATAAACACCACTGTGAATTTCATTATTTACAGTACGAGAGATTCCTTCTGCAGGAAACTCTTCCTCCACCAAAAAGTGTATTTGTAACGGTTGTCCACCCCATGATCTTTAATTACATGGGATAGGCAATCTTATAGCCCCACTATTTATGTAACTTCCAGTGGTTTCCCAGCAAGAAGAGCTTTTAGGATAGACAAAGCGGTTTTACCTTCGGAAACATATATCCTCGAACCTGGGTGTCTTTGGTCAACTCATGGCCCGGGGCCAATGGGATGACGTCAGAGAACCTCTGCACCTCGTGTATAAAAGCCCACACATAAGGCATCTGAATCCTGTCCTCAAAGTTGGGGGGTCGGTGGTGGCCAATGATGTTATCGATCTCTTCGTAGATTTTTTCTGTTGGGGCAGAATTTTCGAGGCTGAAGTTAGCTGTGGTTTGGATAATACTTTAAGCATTACTAAATTATCTTCCCACATTATACAGAGATTCCTGCAGACTGCAGGACAATTAGCAGGCTTTAATCCCACAGGCCTCCTGGGGCTCACCGGCAACCTCGGGGTGCTTCATCAGCAGCAACAGTCCATGTCGGAGGGTGAGGGTGACGGTCTCTGTCCCACTAATGAACAGGATAAGTGTCGTCATTACCAAACTGGTCTCATTGAAATAAGTGAAGCTCTGATTTCGCTCCTGAGGAAGAACCAGGAAATAAGTGACATATAGAATATATATAGTCTATACTGTACATGGAAATTTAATTGGAGGAGATATAGGGAGGGTTATATGGAGTTATAGGGAGGAGTTATATGACGTAATGGGTGAAGTTATAGAGACAGTTATATGGAGTGATAGGAGGAGTTATATGGAGTAATAGGAGGAGTTATAGGGATTATTAAATGGAGTAATAGGAGGAGTTATAGGGAGGGTTAAATGGAGTAATGGGAGGAGTTATAGGGAGGGTTAAATTGAGTAATGGGAGGAGTTATAGGAAGGGTTATATGGAGAAATAGGAGGAGTTATAGGAAGGGTTATATGGAGTAATAGGAGGAGTTATAGGAATGTGTTATATGGAGTAATAGGAGGAGTTATAAGGAGGGTTATATGGAGTAATAGGAGGAGTTGTAGGGATGGTTATATGGAGTAATAGGAGGAGTTATAGAGAGGGTTATATGGAGTAATAGGAGGAGTTATAGGGAGGGTTATATGGTGTAATAGACGGAGTTAGAGGAATGTGTTGTATGGTGTAATAGGAGGAGTGATAAGACTGGTTATAATGGGATAAATAAAGCAGTCATATGATTTAGAGAGACTTTATATCTATTATATTTATACCATTCCCATTTTGATGAGGAAACAGTCAATGAAGTCTCGGGGGCAGTTATGGTCCAACGTTTGTTTGTTTTCCTCCATCCTTTCCCTGATGTAGTCTGTTATAGTATTAAAATTTGGTGTGATTTTTTGGTGAGGACCTGGCAGGTGACTCATTATACTGGGGTACACATTGTACAGCTGGGGAGAGAGAGCAGAAAAATAGATAAACCAAGAGACTAGATTAGACCATGACTCAAGTGCCCCAGCCACTGAAAAGGAATGGACCAGGGACTTGCCCGGGTGCTGTGTTGCTACATACACAGAAATCCCCCAAAAATATAAACGCCCTCACGGGCCTAGTAGAAAAAAAAGTCACTGGTTTAATAACTCACTGAGCAAATACGCTATTACATTAGTTCTTTATTGACGTTTCAGTCCTCACCGTGGACCTTTATCAAGACCATTTTTTGTGGGATTTCTATATATATATATCCGTGTGTATGTGGATATATATATCACAGTAAGGCGCAGTGTGTGAGTGTGTCACAGATTCTCCTGCAAAAAAACATTCACACGTGCATACACAGACACACATACACAAATACACAGTAATTCTTACACACAAAGTTACACTTACATACACACACAATCAAATACACACATAGTCGCATTTACAGACACACAGTGTCACACTTCCACATACACACACACTAAGTTACACACACACACACACATGCACACTCACTGATTCACACTTCCACACACATAAACTTCTGCTTCTTTTTATTTTTTTTTTAAGAAAGAAAAACCCCCACGTTATTTTATTTGCAATAAAAAAAAAATACTCACATTAAATGCACAAATTCACACGTGCATACACAGACACACTTACACAAATACACAGGCACTCTTACACACAAAGTTACACTTACATACACAATCACTCAAATACACACAGAGTCACATTTACACACACACAGTCACCCCTCAACACACAGTCTCACTTCCACACACACACAGTCACACTTCCACACACACAGCCACACTTCCACACACACACAGCCACACTTCCACACACACACAGCCACACTTCCACACACACACAGCCACACTTCCACACACAGACTTTGACTCTTCTTTTTCACAAGAAGAAAACAAATCCACATTGTTTTGTTTGTTCCCCCTCCCTGCTCGCTTACCTTATATCTGTAGGGAGGGGGATTGTTCCATCGGAGAACACGGATGTCACTGACACCCGGTGCTCCATCGGGGTCAGAGTGTGATGGGGCGGAGCTTTCTTCCCTGTGCGAGGGGAGAAAGCTCCGCCTCCTTGTGCTCTGACTGTGTTGGAGCACCAGGTGTCAGTCCCATCCCGGTGCGTATTTTGTTGGAGCGGCTGAGACGTGGGGCTACGCTGCCACTCTCAGGTGGGCCGCACCTCTCTGGCCGGCGGGCCGCACCTCTCTGGCCGGCGGGCCGCACCTCTCTGGCCGGCGGGCCGCATGTTGGACTCCCGTGCCCTAAGTGAATCTCAGGTGCTGAATTTCAGGTCGACTTTCAAAATGAACTATTCTTGAATTTTAATAATTAGACCCATCTGTATGTCGATCTGTATCAAATGGGCTGATGAAGTGACACCAAGGGCTCCTAAATGTGCACAATATATATATATATATATATATATATATATATGTGGTTTGGCGCTACACACTTACAGTAGTAAGGGAAATATACATCTTTAAATGTGCAGAGAGGTGCGTGCCAGTGGACCAGTAATAATCCTGGCATATCTAAACTAACTGTGTGTCAGCAGTTTATGGGAACATTCGTTAAAGTTTAACATGTGTACCAGTCAGCACAGGCATATATTGACTGCATGATATAGCGTGTTTGCTAAGAGCAGTGCAGATAAGCTGGGAAGTGATAATATAGATAGATCATCTACTTGCAACAGATCTCCATGATCTGTTACATTTCCAAGCCTCTCACTCATATTTTTAGATCACTTCCCCAGCTCCGTGGAAGGTCCTGCCCTGGTCTCTTACTAACAGTTACCCAGAAATTCCCACTTGACTGCTAAGTCTGAAGAACCAGAGAAAGAAAGTCAGTAGCGAAGAAGGGGATATACTAGCCAGGGGGCAAATAAACTTCTATAGAAGATTTGTTTTCCCAAAAAATGTTTGTACTGGTTTAATGCAATTTAACTTAATTTGGAGGGAAGGTGAGAGGGTATGGTTTATCAATTTGTTATCAATTTATTTCTTAAAATAACCAAATAAATTAAGCTTGTTTTCAAATTATCTGTTAAAAGGAAACTATTCTACAACCATTTAATTTGCACCAGAAAAAAAGGTAAGAAATTAAATATATTGCAAATAAGTGACATAGTTTCCCAAGCCACTGATTTTTTAATAATATGCCAACTCAACCTCATTTTGGGCCTGGGATAAAACAGGACTGTGAAAAAGCTAAACTATTTTTTTGACACTTACTTGCCCTTAGGAAGTGCTGGTGCAGGAGCAGGTGCTGGTGCAGGAGCAGGTACTGGTGCAGGAGCAATATCTGAAGCCAATCTGTTGTTTGTTTTTTCTCCCTTTCTAGTTTTTTTCTTTTACAAAAATTTTTTAATGCTACAATAAGAAAAATACTTATTTGTGGAAGGGGGATACTTGGCTGAGTCTGTCACAAGCCTCCTTAGAATGAGGGAACCAGGTATACTAGCCTACACATCCCTGATTTAGGCTACTTACCGCCCCCCAGGGGGAGCTGATGATTCTGAAAGTATCAAGAAGGTTCTTAACAAGTTTTTGAAAATTCCCGTCTGTATATTCAAACCGGTCTCCGAATATCACCGAGCAAATGACGTTAGAGACTGTTTGCGCCAGATAATATTTGGGATCAAACGGCGAACCTAAAATAAGTAGCGGTATATCATCCCAAAATTCTTCATTAAATGTCTACGGCCACTTCAAGCAGTTTAGGATTGTGCACGTACATTACCTTTTAGGGTCTTTATTTCAGCAATTAGATATTGCGCCTCCTCCTGTATCCGTTCTTCAATACTGCGCTTCCCCATCCCAAAATTACGTAGCGCGCTCAGTCCAAAACGCCTGAGCTCCTTCCACTTCTCCCCACTGCTGAAGGCTATCCCTGTTTAAAGAGACAGGGAGCTAAACTGTAACAAGGTTCATTATCTATGGAAAAATAAAAACAGATTCAGATGTATGCCAGGTCAGGTCTCAAGAAGAGGGGTAAATATAGATTGGGCCTTATGTATATAAATATGCATTATTTCAAGGTGTGAGGTGATTAGAAATGTAATATCAGATTTAATATATTTAAATCCACTTGTTAGTGAGAGGGCCACAAGTGAGAGGGAAGGGAGAGGGCCACAAGTGAGAGGGAAGGGAGAGGGTCACAAGTGAGAGGGAAGGGAGAGGGTCACAAGTGAGAGGGAAGGGAGAGGGCCACAAGTGAGAGGGAAGGGAGAGGGTCACAAGTGAGAGGGAAGGGAGAGGGTCACAAGTGAGAGGGAAGGGAGAGGGTCACAAGTGAGAGGGAAGGGAGAGGGCCACAAGTGAGAGGGAAGGGAGAGGGTCACAAGTGAGAGGGAAGGGAGAGGGTCACAAGTGAGAGGGAAGGGAGAGGGTCACAAGTGAGAGGGAAGGGAGAGGGCCACAAGTGAGAGGGAAGGGAGAGGGCCACAAGTGAGAGGGAAGGGAGAGGGTCACAAGTGAGAGGGAAGGGAGAGGGTCACAAGTGAGAGGGAAGGGAGATTCCAGCTATTACACCTCCATAGACAATAAATCAGACCAAGTGCATTTCAAATGTTTATTACTTAACAAAAATATAACCCTTATGACTTTAGTGGGATGGGAAGAGCCACAGCATGATTTAACCATGGACCTTGCCAAATACATAAAACATCATGAAATCCCCATTATACACACACACACACATGCACAGTCATACTCCCCATTATATACACACAGTCATACTCCCCATTATATACACACAATCATACTCCCCATTATATACACACAGTCATACTCCCCATTATATACACACAATCATACTCCCCATTATATACACACAATCATACTCCCCATTATATACACACAATCATACTCCCCATTATATACACACAGTCATACTCCCCATTATATACACACAGTCATACTCCCCATTATATACACACAGTCATACTCCCCTTTATATACACACACAAAGTCATTCTCCCCATTATATACACACACAGTGATACTCCCCATTATATACACACAGTCAGACTCCCCTTTATATACACACACAAAGTCATTCTCCCCATTATATACACACACAGTCATACTCCCCATTATATACACACAGTCAGACTCCCCATTATATACACACACAGTCATTCTCCCCATTATATACACACACAGTCATACTCCCCATTATATACACACAGCCATACTCCCCATTATATACACACAGCCATACTCCCCATTATATACACACAGTCATACTCCCCATTATATACACACACAGCCATACTCCCCATTATATACACACAGTCATACTCCCCATTATATACACACACAGTCATACTCCCCATTATATACACACACATAGTCATACTCCCCATTATATACACTCACACAGTGATACTCACTTTTATACACACACAGTCGTACTCCCCATTATATATATATACACACACAGTCATACTCCCCATTATATATATATATATATATATATATATATATATATATACATACACACACACACACAGTCATACTCCCCATTATATACACACACAGTCATACTCCCCATTATATACACACACAGTCATACTCCCCATTATATACACACACAGTCATACTCCCCATTATATATACACACAGTCATACTCCCCATTATATATATATATATACACACAGTCATACTCCCCATTATATATATATATATACACACAGTCATACTCCCCATTATATATATATATATATATATATATATATATATACACACACACACACAGTCATACTCCCCATTATATACACACACAGTCATACTCCCCATTATATACACACACATAGTCATACTCCCCATTATATACACACACATAGTCATACTCCCCATTATATACACACACATAGTCATACTCCCCATTATATACACACACATAGTCATACTCCCCATTATATACACTCACACAGTGATACTCACTTTTATACACACACAGTCGTACTCCCCATTATAAACACACACATAGCAATACTCCCCTTTATACACACACCCAGTCAGACACACACATAGTGATACTCCTCGTTATACACACATACAGTGATACACACACACAATGATACTCCCTATTATACACACACCCAGTCATACACACACACAGTGATACTCCCCGTAATACACACACCCAGTCATACACACACACAGTGATACTCCTCGTTATACACTCACACACTATACATTATTATTTTCTGTGAACGTACCATTCCCCTGGGTGTAATCATAAAATGCTGGGAAATAGGCCCGGTTACTGAATTCTTCAGCCTTTTCTATCAGCGTCTCCTTCATGGCCTGGTACCCACAGATCACTACGTATGGCTGGTTCCCCTGATAGATAGTGAACAAATCTCCATACCTCCTATTCATCTGCAGGAGAAACAGTGACAAATGAGTTAATCCTTTATTATATTAATAGGATATTATTATTATAAATATTACTATGACTGGATATTATTACCATTATAATAGGATATAATAATCATAATAATAACTGCTGTAATAATAAAAACAATAATATCATGGTATTATACCTATAACAATAATAATAGAAATAATAATAATATGCCGTAATAATTATATCAACAAAAATATAAATAATAATATTAATAATAAAATCTTGCTAGAAACATAATATCCTGTCATTGTTAAAATAATAATAATATGCTGTCATTGTTATAATAATAATATCCTGTTATAATAATTCTAATAATAATAATATAAATAATAATAACATCCTGTTATTGTTATAATAATGCTATCCTGTTATAATAATTCTAATAATAATAATAATACTTTTAATATCCTGTTATAGTTATAACAATAATGGTACAAATAATAATAATATCCTGTTATAATTATAACAATAAAAATAATAATATTGTCCTGTCATTGTTATAATAATAATATCCTGTTATAATAATTCTAATAATAATAATAATACAAATAATAATAATAATCTCTTGTTATAATAATTCTAATAATAATAATACTTTTAATATTCTTATCGTTATAACAATAATAGTACAAATAATAATAATATCCTGTTATTGTTATAATAATAATAATATTCTCTTATAATAATTCTAATAAAAATACATATAATAATTATAATATCCTGTTATAATCAGGGCCTCCCAGGATATCAGTATTTTGTATTGAGGCTGCACCTGCATTAAGAAGCGTCAGGCGGGCTCTTGAAGGAGGGGCCACGTGACCCTGCTATAAGGATGGGGCTGTGCAGGGAGATGCGGAGAGGTATATCCGGTATCTTTCCCTCCTGCACACCAGTGACTGTTTGAAGTCCTGGTTGAGTGCTGGGGGGCCTGGGGTAAGTCCTGTGAGTGCTAACCTAAAGTCTCACAATAAAATGTGTTAAAACTGCAGTAAATGTGTTTATATATTTACCTTTTGTAAAGTAAAATGCTTTATTTTTATTGTATAAATTACTCCCAGCTGATGATTAGCCTGTCCTGGATTTGCTGCTGGTGAGCTGGGGGCCAATTTTACCTGTTATTTTTGTTCCACACACACAAATTATAAGTTTTGGTGATGGGAAACCCCTTCCATCTGCAGTTTAATACCTGCCGACGTATCATTAGAATTAAACACAGCAGACGAGCCAGAAGACTTGATTCTGGGCCGGTATATGTAAATAAAGTCAACAATGGCCATCTTTGGCCTCTATATCCGCTTCCTACGTAGTATTCAGTATTTCGGTCAGCTGAACTCGGGACTGAGGTCGGGTCACCCATCTCCCCGTGTCAGGTCAGCCGCTCTTGGTCTGTGGGTCACATGTTGGAAGCTCGTGAAACTCCTCCCCCTCTCACCTCCTGCAGCGACTTCACCACGTTTCCGAAATCCATCTTCCACATGGTACCGATGAACGGCAGCGGTGTGGGACCCGGAGGCAGCCTGGCTCTCTGCCTCATCATCTTCATGTGTTTGAGAAGCATGAATGTGATGAGAATCAGCAGGAGAACGACAGGCAGGGAGACCACGTCCATCTGGAGACAGGACAAACTCAGAGTAAAGGGGGAAATCTGAACAATAGGGGGGGCAACAGGAGTTAGTGCCAACCAGCCCCCTAGGAATACCATCATACAGAGCGAGTCTGGGGTCTTCAGAAGATACCAGCCCCCTAGGGATACCATCATCCAGAGCGAGTCTGGGGGTCTACAGAAGATACCAGCCCCCTAGGGATACCATCATACAGAGCGAGTCTGGGGTCTTCAGATGATACCAGCCACCTAGGGATACCATCATACAGAGCGAGTCTGGGGTCTTCAGATGATACCAGCCCCCTAGGGATACCATCATACAGAGCGAGTCTGGGGTCTTCAGAAGATACCAGCCCCCTAGGGATACCATCATACAGAGCGAGTCTGTGGTCTTCAGAAGATACCAGCCCCCTAGAGATACCATCATACAAAGCGAGTATGGGGTCTTCAGGAGATACCAGCCCCCTAGGAATACCATCATACAGAGCGAGTCTGGGGGTCTACAGAAGATACCAGCCCCCTAGGGATACCATCATACAGAGCGAGTCTGGGGTCTTCAGAAGATACCAGCCCCCTAGGGATACCATCATACAAAGCGAGTCTGGGGTCTTCAGAAGATACCAGCCACCTAGGGATACCATCATACAAAGCGAGTCTGGGGTCTTCAGAAGATACCAGCCCCCTAGAGATACCATCATACAGAGCGAGTATGGGGTCTTCAGAAGATACCAGCCCCCTAGGGATACCATCATACAGAGCGAGTCTGGGGTCTTCAGAAGACACCAGCCCCCTAGAGATAACATCATACAGAGCGAGTCTGGGGTCTTCAGAAGACACCAGCCCCCTAGAGATACCATCATACAAAGCGAGTATGGGGTCTTCAGAAGATACCAGCCCCCTAGGGATACCATCATACAAAGCGAGTCTGGGGGTCTACAGAAGATATCAGCCCCCTAGGGATACCATCATACAAAGCGAGTCTGGGGTCTACAGAAGATATCAGCCCCATAGGGATACCATCATACAGAGCGAGTCTGTGGTCTTCAGAAGACACCAGCCCCCTAGGGATACCATCATACAGAGCGAGTCTGGGGTCTTCAGAAGATACCAGCCCCCTAGGGATACCATCATACAGAGCGAGTCTGTGGTCTTCAGAAGACACCAGCCCCCTAGGGATACCATCATACAGAGCGAGTCTGGGGTCTTCAGAAGATACCAGCCCCCTAGGGATACCATCATACAGAGCGAGTCTGGGGTCTTCAGAAGATACCAGCCCCCTAGGGATACCATCATACAGAGCGAGTCTGGGGTCTTCAGAAGATACCAGCCCCCTAGGGATACCATCATACAGAGCGAGTCTGGGGTCTTCAGGAGATACCAGCCCCCTAGGGATACCATCATACAGAGCGAGTCTGGGGTCTTCAGAAGACCCCAGCCCCCTAGAGATACCATCATACAAAGCGAGTATGGGGTCTTCAGGAGATACCAGCCCCCTAGGGATACCATCATACAGAGCGAGTCTGGGGTCTTCAGAAGATACCAGCCCCCTAGGGATACCATCATACAGAGCGAGTCTGGGGTCTTCAGGAGATACCAGCCCCCTAGGGATACCATCATACAAAGCGAGTCTGGGGTCTTCAGATGATACCGGCCCCCTAGGGATACCATCATACATACCGAGTCTGGGGTCTTCAGAAGATATCAGCCCCCTAGAGATACCATCATACATAGCGAGTCTGGGGTCTACAGAAGATACCAGCCCCCTAGGGATACCATCATACAGAGCGAGTCTGGGGTCTTCAGAAGATACCAGCCCCCTAGGGATACCATCATACAAAGTGAGTCTGTGGTCTTCAGGAGATACCAGCCCCCTAGGGATACCATCATACAAAGTGAGTCTGTGGTCTTCAGTAGATACCAGCCCCCTAGGGATACCATCATACAGAGCGAGTCTGGGGTCTTCAGAAGATACCAGCCCCCCAGGGATACCATCATACAAAGTGAGTCTGTGGTCTTCAGAAGATACCAGCCCCCTAGGGATACCATCATACAAAGCGAGTCTGTGGTCTTCAGAAGATACCAGCCCCCTAGGGATACCATCATACAGAGCGAGTCTGGGGTCTACAGAAGAACTTTGCCCCTGAATAACTCTTTAGACAGATACTCGGACTGACTGTCTCTAAACCTTCAATGTCTCTATATAATAAGAAAGTGGTTACCCAGAGTAGGAGCCCTGGGATGGTACCTCACAATAATTATTACATGGCGTTTCTACATTGGGAATAGAGCAGCGCGGCTCTTTCTGTTGGTGAAAAATGATTTTATACAAAGCGGCAAACGTTCAATTTTACCACTTTGTTTCCCATGAGCAACTTTACATTCAACCCCCAATGACCACAAATAAAATTATGGGGATTAATACTGCCATCTACAGGTGAGGCATTAGGTTCTACAGACATTATCAGCTGTTATGGCAAGTTTAAAGGAAGTGTATCACCCACATACTGCCATCTAGAGGTGAGGCATTAGGTACTACAGACGTTATCAGCTGTTATGGCAAGTTTAAAGGAAGTGTATCACCCACATACTGCCATCTACAGGTGAGGCATTAGGTTCTACAGACATTATCAGCTGTTATGGCAAGTTTAAAGGAAGTGTATCACCCACATACTGCCATCTACAGGTGAGGCATTAGGTACTACAGACGTTATCAGCTGTTATGGCAAGTTTAAAGGAACAGTAATCAAAGGCTTGAATTCTGAGAAACCAAAATGTTTTTATGGTGTCGCCTGCTTATGACATCACCTGTGGTTGGATATGCAAATTACAATATCACATGGAAAACTGGTTAATTTGCATATTCAGCCTCAGGTGATGTCATAAGCAGGAGACTCCACAGACCCATTTAAAACACTCCTAATTTAGGCATTTGCTGCAATTCTGCCAACACAATGTAGTATAGATCATTATCAATCATTTCTTTTATACTCTACATCATGCTCCCAAAGCCAGACAGAACCATTATAATAATCTAACACAAAAACTCCTTCCCAAAACTTACTTTGAATTAAAATAAATATCTTAAAGGGGCTCTGTCACCTAAACACTGTTTATACTGTGTATGTAGAGGGGGGGAATGTCAAAAGTATTCTATACATTGTGTTATTGTGGTGTCGCCTATTTATGACTTCATCACCTGTGGCTTGATATGTGAAAGAAATGCCATGGGTGGTGTAAGGAGACGGACCACAGACACATTTGAAACCTATTTTTTCAATGAATAGATAATTTTGTATTCACAGTATCAGCAATGTTTGGGTGATACAGTCACAGTATAAGCAGTGTTTAGGTGATACAGTCACAGTATAAGCAGTGTTTGGGTGATACAGTCACAGTATAAGCAGTGTTTAGGTGATACAGTCGCAGTATAAGCAATGTTTGGGTGATACAGTCACAGTATAAGCAGTGTTTGGGTGATACAGTCACAGTATAAGCAGTGTTTAGGTGATACAGTCGCAGTATAAGCAATGTTTGGGTGATACAGTCACAGTATAAGCAGTGTTTGGGTGATACAGTCACAGTATAAGCAGTGTTTGGGTGATACAGTCACAGTATGAGCAGTGTTTAGGTGATACAGTCACAGTATAAGCAGTGTTTAGATGATACAGTCACAGTATTAGCAGTGTTTAGGTGATACAGTCACAGTATAAGCAGTGTTTAGATGATACAGTCACAGTATAAGCAGTGTTTAGGTGATACAGTCGCAGTATAAGCAATGTTTGGGTGATACAGTCACAGTATAAGCAGTGTTTGGGTGATACAGTCACAGTATAAGCAGTGTTTGGGTGATACAGTCACAGTATGAGCAGTGTTTAGGTGATACAGTCACAGTATAAGCAGTGTTTAGGTGATACAGTCACAGTATTAGCAGTGTTTAGGTGATACAGTCACAGTATTAGCAGTGTTTAGGTGATACAGTCACAGTATAAGCAGGGTTTAGGTGATACAGTCACAGTATAAGCAGTGTTTAGGTGATACAGTCACAGTATAAGCAGTGTTTAGGTGATACAGTCACAGTATAAGCAGTGTTTGGGTGATACAGTCACAGTATAAGCAGTGTTTAGGTGATACAGTCACAGTATAAGCAGTGTTTTAAGTGATACAGTCACAGTATAAGCAGTGTTTAGGCGATACAGTCACAGTATAAGCAGTGTTTGGGTGATACAGTCACAGTATAAGCAGTGTTTGGGTGATACAGTCACAGTATAAGCAGTGTTTAGGTGATACAGTCGCAGTATAAGCAATGTTTGGGTGATACAGTCACAGTATAAGCAGTGTTTGGGTGATACAGTCACAGTATAAGCAGTGTTTGGGTGATACAGTCACAGTATGAGCAGTGTTTGGGTGATACAGTCACAGTATAAGCAGTGTTTGGGTGATACAGTCACAGTATAAGCAGTGTTTAGGTGATACAGTCGCAGTATAAGCAATGTTTGGGTGATACAGTCACAGTATAAGCAGTGTTTGGGTGATACAGTCACAGTATAAGCAGTGTTTGGGTGATACAGTCACAGTATGAGCAGTGTTTAGGTGATACAGTCACAGTATAAGCAGTGTTTAGGTGATACAGTCACAGTATAAGCAGTGTTTGGGTGATACAGTCACAGTATGAGCAGTGTTTGGGTGATACAGTCACAGTATGAGCAGTGTTTGGGTGATACAGTCACAGTATGAGCAGTGTTTGGGTGATACAGTCACAGTATGAGCAGTGTTTGGGTGATACAGTCGCAGTATAAGCAGTGTTTGGGTGATACAGTCACAGTATAAGCAGTGTTTAGGTGATACAGTCACAGTATAAGCAGTGTTTAGATGATACAGTCACAGTATAAGCAGTGTTTAGGTGATACAGTCACAGTATAAGCAGTGTTTGGGTGATACAGTCACAGTATAAGCAGTGTTTGGGTGATACAGTCACAGTATAAGCAGTGTTTAGGGGATACAATCACAGTATAAGCAGTGTTTAGGGGATACAGTCACAGTATAAGCAGTGTTTGGATGATACAGTCACAGTATAAGCAGTGTGTAGGTGATACAGTCACAGTATAAGCAGTCTGTAGGTGATACAGTCACAGTATAAGCAGTGTTTAGGTGATACAGTCACAGTATAAGCAGTGTTTGGGTGATACACTCACAGTATAAGCAGTGTTTAGGTGATAAAGTTACAGTATCAGCAGTGTTTGGGTGATACAGTCACAGTATCAGCAATGTTTGGGTGATACAGTCACAGTATAAGTAGTGTTTAGGTGACATAGTCACAGTATAAACAGTGTTTAGGTGATACAGTCACAGTATAAGCAGTGTTTAGGTGATACAGTCGCAGTATAAGCAGTGTTTGGGTGATACAGTCGCAGTATAAGCAGTGTTTAGGTGATACAGTCACAGTATAAGCAGTGTTTAGGTGACAGTGTCACAGTATAAGCAGTGTTTAGGTGACACAGTCACAGTATCAGCAGTGTTTGGGTGATACAGTCACAGTATAAGCAGTGTTTAGGTGATACAGTCGCAGTATAAGCAGTGTTTGGGTGATACAGTCGCAGTATAAGCAGTGTTTAGGTGATACAGTCACAGTATAAGCAGTGTTTAGATGATACAGTCACAGTATAAGCAGTGTTTAGGTGATACAGTCACAGTATAAGCAGTGTTTGGGTGATACAGTCACAGTATAAGCAGTGTTTGGGTGATACAGTCACAGTATAAGCAGTGTTTAGGGGATACAATCACAGTATAAGCAGTGTTTAGGGGATACAGTCACAGTATAAGCAGTGTTTGGATGATACAGTCACAGTATAAGCAGTGCGTAGGTGATACAGTCACAGTATAAGCAGTCTGTAGGTGATACAGTCACAGTATAAGCAGTGTTTAGGTGATACAGTCACAGTATAAGCAGTGTTTAGGTGATACAGTCACAGTATAAGCAGTGTTTGGGTGATACACTCACAGTATAAGCAGTGTTTAGGTGATAAAGTTACAGTATCAGCAGTGTTTGGGTGATACAGTCACAGTATCAGCAATGTTTGGGTGATACAGTCACAGTATAAGTAGTGTTTAGGTGACATAGTCACAGTATAAACAGTGTTTAGGTGATACAGTCACAGTATAAGCAGTGTTTAGGTGATACAGTCGCAGTATAAGCAGTGTTTGGGTGATACAGTCGCAGTATAAGCAGTGTTTAGGTGATACAGTCACAGTATAAGCAGTGTTTAGGTGACAGTGTCACAGTATAAGCAGTGTTTAGGTGACACAGTCACAGTATCAGCAATGTTTGGGTGATACAGTCACAGTATAAGCAATGTTTGGGTGATACAGTCACAGTATAAGCAGTGTTTAGGTGATACAGTCGCAGTATAAGCAATGTTTGGGTGATACAGTCACAGTATAAGCAGTGTTTGGGTGATACAGTCACAGTATAAGCAGTGTTTGGGTGATACAGTCACAGTATGAGCAGTGTTTAGGTTATACAGTCACAGTATAAGCAGTGTTTAGGTGATACAGTCACAGTATAAGCAGTGTTTAGATGATACAGTCACAGTATAAGCAGTGTTTGGGTGATACAGTCACAGTATAAGCAGTGTTTAGGTGATACAGTCGCAGTATAAGCAGTGTTTGGGTGATACAGTCGCAGTATAAGCAGTGTTTAGGTGATACAGTCACAGTATAAGCAGTGTTTAGATGATACAGTCACAGTATAAGCAGTGTTTAGGTGATACAGTCACAGTATAAGCAGTGTTTGGGTGATACAGTCACAGTATAAGCAGTGTTTGGGTGATACAGTCACAGTATACGCAGTGTTTAGGGGATACAATCACAGTATAAGCAGTGTTTAGGGGATACAGTCACAGTATAAGCAGTGTTTGGATGATACAGTCACAGTATAAGCAGTGTGTAGGTGATACAGTCACAGTATAAGCAGTCTGTAGGTGATACAGTCACAGTATAAGCAGTGTTTAGGTGATACAGTCACAGTATAAGCAGTGTTTAGGTGATACAGTCACAGTATAAGCAGTGTTTGGGTGATACACTCACAGTATAAGCAGTGTTTAGGTGATAAAGTTACAGTATCAGCAGTGTTTGGGTGATACAGTCACAGTATCAGCAATGTTTGGGTGATACAGTCACAGTATAAGTAGTGTTTAGGTGACATAGTCACAGTATAAACAGTGTTTAGGTGATACAGTCACGGTATAAGCCGTGTTTAGGTGACAGTGTCACAGTATAAGCAGTGTTTAGGTGACACAGTCACAGTATCAGCAATGTTTGGGTGAGACAGTCACAGTATAAGCAGTGTTTGGGTGATACAGTCACAGTATAAGTAGTGTTTAGGTGACACAGTCACAGTATAAGCAGTGTTTGGGTGATACAGTCACAGTATAAGCAGTGTTTAGGTGACACAGTCACAGTATAAGCAGTGTTTAGGTGACACAGTCACAGTATAAGCAGTGTTTAGGTGACACAGTCACAGTATAAGCAGTGTTTGGGTGATACAGTCACACTATAAGCAGTGTTTGGGTGATACAGTCACAGTATAAGCAGTGTTTAGGTGATACAGTCACAGTATCAGCAATGTTTGGGTGATACAGTCACAGTATCAGCAATGTTTGGGTGATACAGTCACAGTATAAGCAGTGTTTGGGTGATACAGTCACAGTATAAGCAGTGTTTGGCTGATACAGTCACAGTATAAGCAGTGTTTAGGTGACAGTGTCACAGTATAAGCAGTGTTTAGGTGACAGTGTCACAGTATAAGCAGTGTTTAGGTGACACAGTCACAGTATAAGCAGTGTTTAGGTGATACAGTCACAGTATAAGCAGTGTTTGGGTGACAGTCACAGTAGAAGCAGTGTTTAGGTGATACAGTCACAATATAAGAAGTGTTAAGGTGATACAGTCACAGTATAAGCAGTGTTTAGGTGATACAGTCACAGTATAAGCAGTGTTTGTGTGATACAGTCACAGTATAAGCAGTGTTTGGGTGATACAGTCACAGTATAAGCAGTGTTTGGGTGATACAGTCACAGTAGAAGCAGTGTTTAGGTGATACAGTCACAATATAAGAAGTGTTAAGGTGATACAGTCACAGTATAAGCAGTGTTTAGGTGATACAGTCACAGTATAAGCAGTGTTTGGGTGATACAGTCACAGTATAAGCAGTGTTTGGGTGATACAGTCACAGTATAAGCAGTGTTTGGGTGATACAGTCACAGTATAAGCAGTGTTTAGGTGACACTAGTAGTAGTTGGTTTAGTAGGAGTCAGGGTTAGTAGGAGTTAGGGTTATTAGTAGTTAGGGTTAGTAGGAGTTAGGGTTAGTAGTAGTAGTAGTAAGTTCACCCCTTGGTGCCAGAGGAGACATGCTCTAGAGAAGCCCAGGGTCTCAAGCGATTCACCTACCTCTTCATCCAACAGATTTTGTGATTAGTCTGGCAGTAGAGATCGTGCTGATGTTTATATAGTATTAAACAGGCAGCAATAAAGATGCAGATTTGTTTTGCTGGAAGCCATTGGCCCAGATCTCACCAGGAGAGATATAATGTATTCAGTATTACACAAGGTGCAATCATTATATGGGGAGCCGACTTGCACAATATGGAGATCTTTGTTTTACTAACTGTCAAATTATTGTGGTTAATTGTTACACTGATACACCTCTCACAATGTGTCATTATCTCTGTATTAGAGCTCGCTGGGACTCACAGGCAGGGCTCCCTGATCCAGCGTGGAGCCATGGGATAATACTGAACAAAGAGAAAGAAGTGTCTCCAGTTAGTGATATTGCCTTGCAGCCCCATATGCAAATGAGCTACTACACTGGAGAAATAGTAATTTGCATAACGTGCTGCAAGGTGACATCATAAACAGGAGACAATAGAAAGCAATGAAGGAAGCCCAGATGTAGCTTGGTCTTCAATTTATATGCTGCAGCTGGTTTCCTCCCCTCCTCATACAGCTGTATGATCAGCTGACCTGAATAGGTCTGACATTAACTCCTCCTACTTCTCATTCCACGCATACAGCTGTATGATCAGCTGACCTGAATAGATCTGACATTAACTCCTCCTACTTCTCATTCCACGCATACAGCTGTATGATCAGCTACCTGAATAGATCTGACATTAACTCCTCCTACTTCTCATTCCACACATACAGCTGTATGATCAGCTACCTGAATAGATCTGACATTAACTCCTCCTACTTCTGATTCCACGCATACAGCTGTATGATCGGCTACCTGAATAGATCTGACACTAACTCCTCCTACTTCTCATTCCACGCATACAGCTGTATGATCAGCTACCTGAATAGGTCTGACATTAACTCCTCCTACTTCTCATTCCACACATACAGCTGTATGATCAGCTACCTGAATAGCTCTGACATTAACTCCTCCTACTTCTCATTCCACGCATACAGCTGTATGATCGGCTCCCTGAATAGATCTGACATTAACTCCTCCTACTTCTCATTCCACGCGTACAGCTGTATGATCAGCTACCTGAATAGATCTGACATTAACTCCTCCTACTTCTCATTCCACGCATACAGCTGTATGATCGGCTACCTGAATAGATCTGACATTAACTCCTCCTACTTCTCATTCCACGCATATAGCTGTATGATCGGCTACCTGAATAGATCTGACATTAACTCCTCCTACTTCTCATTCCACGCATACAGCTGTATGATGAGCTACCTGAATAGATCTGACATTAACTCCTCCTACTTCTCATTCCACGCATACAGCTGTATGATCAGCTACCTGAATAGATCTGACATTAACTCCTCCTACTTCTCATTCCACGGATACAGCTGTATGATCAGCTACCTGAATAGATCTGACATTAACTCCTCCTACTTCTCATTCCTCTCATACAGCTGTATGATCAGCTACCTGAATAGATCTGACATTAACTCCTCCTACTTCTCATTCCACGCGTACAGCTGTATGATCAGCTACCTGAATAGATCTGACATTAACTCCTCCTACTTCTCATTCCACGCATACAGCTGTATGATCAGCTACCTGAATAGATCTGACATTAACTCCTCCTACTTCTCATTCCACGCATACAGCTGTATGATCAGCTACCTGAATAGATCTGACATTAACTCCTCCTACTTCTCATTCCACGGATACAGCTGTATGATCAGCTACCTGAATAGATCTGACATTAACTCCTCCTACTTCTCATTCCTCTCATACAGCTGTATGATCAGATACATGAATAGATCTGACATTAACTCCTCCTACTTCTCATTCCACGCATCCAGCTGTATGATCCGCTACCTGAATAGATCTGACATTAACTCCTCCTACTTCTCATTCCTCTCATACAGCTGTATGATCAGATACATGAATAGATCTGACATTAACTCCTCCTACTTCTCATTCCACGCATCCAGCTGTATGATCCGCTACCTGAATAGATCTGACATTAACTCCTCCTACTTCTCATTCCTCTCATACAGCTGTATGATCAGATACATGAATAGATCTGACATTAACTCCTCCTACTTCTCATTCCACGCATACAGCTGTATGATCAGCTACCTTAATAGATCTGACATTAACTCCTCCTACTTCTCATTCCACGCATACAGCTGTATGATCAGCTACCTGAATAGATCTGACATTAACTCCTCCTACTTCTCATTCCACGCATACAGCTGTATGATCAGCTACCTGAATAGATCTGACATTAACTCCTCCTACTTCTCATTCCATGCATACAGCTGTATGATCGGCTACCTGAATAGATCTGCCATTAACTCCTCCTACATCTCATTCCACGCATACAGCTGTATGATCATCTACCTAAATAGATCTGACATTAACTCCTCCTACTTCTCATTCCACGCATACAGCTGTATGATCAGCTACCTGAATAGATCTGACATTAACTCCTCCTACTTCTCATTCCACGCATACAGCTGTATGATCAGATACCTGAATAGATCTGACAGTAACTCCTCCTACTTCTCATTCCACGCATACAGCTGTATGATCAGCTACCTGAATAGATCTGACATTAACTCCTCCTACTTCTCATTCCACGCATACAGCTGTATGATCGGCTACCTGAATAGATCTGACCTTAACTCCTCCTACTTCTCATTCCACGCATACAGCTGTATGATCAGCTACCTGAATAGATCTGACATTAACTCCTCCTACTTCTCATTCCACGCATACAGCTGTATGATCGGCTACCTGAATAGATCTGACCTTAACTCCTCCTACTTCTCATTCCACGCATACAGCTGTATGATCAGCTACCTGAATAGATCTGACATTAACTCCTCCTACTTCTCATTCCACGCATACAGCTGTATGATCAGCTACCTGAATAGATCTGACATTAACTCCTCCTACTTCTCATTCCACGCATACAGCTGTATGATCGGCTACCTGAATAGATCTGACATTAACTCCTCCTACTTCTCATTCCTCTCATACAGCTGTATGATCAGCTACCTGAATAGATCTGACATTAACTCCTCCTACTTCTCATTCCTCTCATACAGCTGTATGATCAGCTACCTGAATAGATCTGACATTAACTCCTCCTACTTCTCATTCCACGCATACAGCTGTATGATCCGCTACCTGAATAGATCTGACATTAACTCCTCCTACTTCTCATTCCACACATACAGCTGTATGATCAGCTACCTGAATAGATCTGACATTAACTCCTCCTACTTCTCATTCCTCTCATACAGCTGTATGATCAGCTACCTGAATAGATCTGACATTAACTCCTCCTACTTCTCATTCCACGCGTACAGCTGTATGATCAGCTACCTGAATAGATCTGACATTAACTCCTCCTACTTCTCATTCCACGCATACAGCTGTATGATCAGCTACCTGAATAGATCTGACATTAACTCCTCCTACTTCTCATTCCACGCATACAGCTGTATGATCAGCTACCTGAATAGATCTGACATTAACTCCTCCTACTTCTCATTCCACGCATACAGCTGTATGATCAGATACCTGAATAGATCTGACAGTAACTCCTCCTACTTCTCATTCCATGCATACAGCTGTATGATCGGCTACCTGAATAGATCTGACATTAACTCCTCCTACTTCTCATTCCACGCATACAGCTGTATGATCAGCTGCCTGAATAGATCTGACATTAACTCCTCCTACTTCTCATTCCACGCATACAGCTGTATGATCAGCTACCTGAATAGATCTGACATTAACTCCTCCTACTTCTCATTCCACGCATACAGCTGTATGATCAGCTACCTGAATAGATCTGACATTAACTCCTCCTACTTCTCATTCCACACATACAGCTGTATGATCGGCTACCTGAATAGATCTGCCATTAACTCCTCCTACATCTCATTCCACGCATACAGCTGTATGATCAGCTACCTGAATAGATCTGACATTAACTCCTCCTACTTCTCATTCCAAGCATACAGCTGTATGATCAGATACCTGAATAGATCTGACATTAACTCCTCCTACTTCTCATTCCACGCATACAGCTGTATGATCAGCTACCTGAATAGATCTGACAGTAACTCCTCCTACTTCTCATTCCACGCATACAGCTGTATGATCAGATACCTGAATAGATCTGACAGTAACTCCTCCTACTTCTCATTCCATGCATACAGCTGTATGATCGGCTACCTGAATAGATCTGACATTAACTCCTCCTACTTCTCATTCCACGCATACAGCTGTATGATCGGCTACCTGAATAGATCTGACATTAACTCCTCCCACTTCTCATTCCACGCGTACAGCTGTATGATCGGCTACCTGAATAGATCTGACATTAACTCCTCCCACTTCTCATTCCTCTCATACAGCTGTATGATCAGCTACCTGAATAGATCTGACATTAACTCCTCCTAATTCTCATTCCACGTGTACAGCTGTATGATCGGCTACCTGAATAGATCTGACATTAACTCCTCCTACTTCTCATTCCACACATACAGCTGTATGATCAGCTACCTGAATAGATCTGACATTAACTCCTCCTACTTCTCATTCCACACATACAGCTGTATGATCAGCTACCTGAATAGATCTGACATTAACTCCTCCTACTTCTCATTCCACACATACAGCTGTATGATCAGCTACCTGAATAGATCTGACATTAACTCCTCCTACTTCTCATTCCACACATACAGCTGTATGATCAGCTACCTGAATAGATCTGACATTAACTCCTCCTACTTCTCATTCCACGCATACAGCTGTATGATCAGCTACCTGAATAGATCTGACATTATCTCATCCTGCTTCTCATTCCACGTGTACAGCTGTATGATCAGCTACCTGAATAGATCTGACATTAACTCCTCCTACTTCTCATTCCACGCATACAGCTGTATGATCAGCTACCCGAATAGATCTGACATTAACTCCTCCTACTTCTCATTCCACGCATACAGCTGTATGATCAGCTACCTGAATAGATCTGACATTAACTCCTCCTACTTCTCATTCCACGCATACAGCTGTATGATCGGCTACCTGAATAGATCTGACATTAACTCCTCCTACTTCTCATTCCACGCATACAGCTGTATGATCGGCTACCTGAATAGATCTGACATTAACTCCTCCTACTTCTCATTCCACGCATACAGCTGTATGATCAGCTACCTGAATAGACCTGACATTAACTCCTCCTACTTCTCATTCCACGCGTACAGCTGTATGATCAGCTACCTGAATAGATCTGACATTAACTCCTTCTACTTCTCATTCCACGCATACAGCTGTATGATCAGTTACCTGAATAGCTCTGACATTAACTCCTCCTACTTCTCATTCCACGCATACAACTGTATGATCAGATACATGAATAGATCTGACATTAACTCCTCCTACTTCTCATTCCACGCATACAGCTGTATGATCAGCTACCTGAATCTATCTGACATTAACTCCTCCTACTTCTCATTCCACGCATACAGCTGTATGATCAGCTACCTGAATCTATCTGACATTAACTCCTCCTACTTCTCATTCCACGCATACAGCTGTATGATCGGCTACCTGAATAGATCTGACATTAACTCCTCCTACTTCTCATTCCACGCATACAGCTGTATGATCGGCTACCTGAATAGCTCTGACATTAACTCCTCCTACTTCTCATTCCACACATACAGCTGTATGATCAGCTACCTGAATAGATCTGACATTAACTCCTCCTACTTCTCATTCCATGCATACAGCTGTATGATCGGCTACCTGAATAGATCTGACACTAACTCCTCCTACTTCTCATTCCACGCATACAGCTGTATGATCGGCTACCTGAATAGATCTGACATTAACTCCTCCTACTTCTCATTCCACACATACAGCTGTATGATCAGCTACCTGAATAGATCTGACATTAACTCCTCCTACTTCTCATTCCACACATACAGCTGTATGATCAGCTACCTGAATAGATCTGACATTAACTCCTCCTACTTCTCATTCCACACATACAGCTGTATGATCGGCTACCTGAATAGATCTGACATTAAATCTGGCTTCTTTACTGTCTAAATCATTATTTGTAATCTTGTCAATGTCGGCACTGTGTTTCCAATTCATTTTAATTATAATTAATAGTGTGGGAGAAATAATTATACAAGTCCTGCTACAAATTATTACTTCACAGATTTATGCTGATTAGGCAATAAAAATGTCTTAACAAGTCTGCAAGTTCTGAAACATATAATTCACATTAATGAACCTTATTGGAAGCCGACTTTGATGGAATTGTTTTTCATGTTTAGAACTCACCTGTCTAAACAGAAACAGCCAGAGGCGGAACTAGAAACCACAGGGACCCAATACAAAATATATGTTGGCAAACAGCTTCTCTGCACCATCCTAGCCCCATCCTCTCTGTGCTAACTTAGCCCCCCAAATATCCTCTCTGTGCCATCCTTGCCCCCTAACAGCACCTCTATGTCCTTTAAGAGTAGTGTTGGGTAAGCTGTTTTTTTTTCTGATAATAAAATTTCTCCTTCAGAAATACAATAAAACAAACGCTGTCTGCACTTCTCACCCTAATAAAGTTGGCAACAGATGTATAAGCATAATATTCCTATAATTTACATTGTGTTTATATATTTGTTGCCAGCTTTATTAGGGTGAGAAGCTCACACAGTGTTTGCTTTTTGCAGACATTGTATAGCCAGTTACACTGTATTTGCAGCGTGCTCACACCTGTTTGGTAGTTTAATTTGACACATTTATATTATTTATAAATAATTGGTACACCTGTGTATTCATTTTTGCCTTTTTGTCCTTCTTTAAATCATTACTATTACTGTTCTATTGGCTCAGCAATACGGTTATATATTCGTTTCAGTCTGCTAGTGCTGTCATAAACAACATGTCCGCCCCTTGATAGAGCTATACAGAGCAAAGATTCTAAACAACATGTCTGCCCCCTGATAGAGCTATACAGAGCAAAGATTCTAAACAACATGTCCACCCCCTGATAGAGCTATACAGAGCAAAGATTCTAAACAACATGTCCGCCCCCTGATAAAGCTATACAGAGCAAAGATTCTAAACAACATGTCCACCCCCTGATAGAGCTATACAGAGCAAAGATTCTAAACAACATGTCCGTCCCTGATAGAGCTATACAGAGCAAAGATTCTAAACAACATGTCCACCCCCTGATCGAGCTATACAGAGCAAAGATTCTAAACAACATGTCCGCCCCCTGATAGTGCTATATAGAGCAAAGATTCTAAACAACATGTCCGCCCCTTGATAGTGCTATACAGAGCAAAGATTCTAAACAACATGTCCAACCCCTGATAGAGCTATAAAGAGCAAAGATTCTAAACAACATGTCCGCCCCCTGATAGAGCTATATAGAGCAAAGATTCTAAACAACATGTCCGCCCCTTGATAGTGCTACAGAGCAAAGATTCTAATCAACATGTCCAACCCCTGATAGAGCTATAAACAGCAAAGATTCTAAACAACATGTCCAACCCCTGATAGAGCTATACAGGGCAAAGATTCTAACCAACATGTCTGCCCCCTGATAGAGCTATACAGAGCAAAGATTCTAAACAACATGTCCGCCCCCTGATAAAGCTATACAGAGCAAAGATTCTAAACAACATGTCCACCCCCTGATAGAGCTATGCAGAGCAAAGATTCTAAACAACATGTCCACCCCCTGATCGAGCTATACAGAGCAAAGATTCTAAACAACATGTCCGCCCCCTGATAGAGCTATATAGAGCAAAGATTCTAAACAACATGTCCGCCCCCTGATAGTGCTATACAGAGCAAAGATTCTAAACAACATGTCCAACCCCTGATAGAGCTATAAAGAGCAAAGATTCTAAACAACATGTCAGCCCCCTGATAGAGCTATACAGAGCAAAGATTCTAAACAACATGTCAGCCCCCTGATAGAGCTATACAGAGCAAAGATTCTAAATAACACGTCCGCTCCCTGATAGAGCTATACAGAGCAAAGATTCTAAACAACATGTCAGCCCCCTGATAGAGCTATACAGAGCAAAGATTCTAAACAACATGTCCGCCCCCTGATAGAGCTATATAGAGCAAAGATTCTAAACAACATGTCCGCCCCCTGATAGTGCTATACAGAGCAAAGATTCTAAACAACATGTCCAACCCCTGATAGAGCTATAAAGAGCAAAGATTCTAAACAACATGTCAGCCCCCTGATAGAGCTATACAGAGCAAAGATTCTAAACAACACGTCCGTTCCCTGATAGAGCTATACAGAGCAAAGATTGTAAACAACATGTCAGCCCCCTGATAGAGCTATACAGAGCAAAGATTCTAAACAACATGTCCGCCCCTTGATAGAGCTATATAGAGCAAAGATTCTAAACAACATGTCCGCCCCCTGATAGTGCTATACAGAGCAAAGATTCTAAACAACATGTCCAACCCCTGATAGAGCTATAAAGAGCAAAGATTCTAAACAACATGTCAGCCCCCTGATAGAGCTATACAGAGCAAAGATTCTAAACAACATGTCCGCCCCCTGATAGAGCTATATAGAGCAAAGATTCTAAACAACATGTCCGCCCCCTGATAGTGCTATACAGAGCAAAGATTCTAAACAACATGTCCAACCCCTAATAGAGCTATAAAGAGCAAAGATTCTAAACAACATGTCAGCCCCCTGATAGAGCTATACAGAGCAAAGATTCTAAACAACACGTCCGCTCCCTGATAGAGCTATACAGAGCAAAGATTCTAAACAACATGTCCGCCCCCTGATAGAGCTATATAGAGCAAAGATTCTAAACAACATGTCCGCCCCCTGATAGTGCTATACAGAGCAAAGATTCTAAACAACATGTCCAACCCCTGATAGAGCTATAAAGAGCAAAGATTCTAAACAACATGTCAGCCCCCTGATAGAGCTATACAGAGCAAAGATTCTAAACAACACGTCCGCCCCCTGATAGAGCTATACAGAGCAAAGATTCTAAACAACATGTCAGCCCCCTGATAGAGCTATACAGAGCAAAGATTCTAAACAACATGTCCGCCCCCTGATAGAGCTATATAGAGCAAAGATTCTAAACAACATGTCCGCCCCCTGATAGTGCTATACAGAGCAAAGATTCTAAACAACATGTCCAACCCCTGATAGAGCTATAAAGAGCAAAGATTCTAAACAACATGTCCAACCCCTGATAGAGCTATAAAGAGCAAAGATTCTAATCAACATGTCAGCCCCCTGATAGAGCTATACAGAGCAAAGATTCTAAACAACATGTCAGCCCCCTGATAGAGCTATATAGAGCAAAGATTCTAAACAACATGTCCGCCCCCCTGATAGAGCTATACAGAGCAAAGATTCTAAACAACATGTCCTCCCCTGATTAAAAGAGGTATTGACTCATGGGAGGAAGATATTATTCTGCCTCTTTATAGGTCCATGGAAAGACCCCACCATGAATATGCGGGTCAATTCTGGCGGCCTTTTTGAAAAGAAGACATTATGGAACTAGAGAAAGTGCAGAGGAGGGCTACATAACTAATCAGGGGAATGGAAAGTTTTAATTATAAAGAAAGGCTGGAAAACTTAAATCTGTACACACTAGAGAAACTGTGTCTTAGAGGGGATATGATAATGTTATATAAATATGTACAGGGCCCATACAAAGGGCTTTCTAAAGACCTGATCATTAACAGAACAGAACAAAGGACAACCCGCTAAGACTTGAAGAAAGGAGATTAAGACTATGACAGCGGAAGTGATAGTTTACAGTAAGGACAATTAAGATATGGAATCCACCTGAATAAGTGGTTCTAGCAAATACCTTAGATGCCTTTAATGAGCCGGAGCATAGAGGGCTCTGCATGTTAGTATAGGGATTAATATGTATTCAGTGCTTGTTGACCCAGGAGAAATCTAGAAATCAAGAAGAAATGTTTCCCCCACTGAAAGCAGAATTAAAGAGGGTTTTTTCTTTTGCTTGCTTTTGGATCAACAGCAGTAGACAAGGAATAGGAAGATGGTTGAAAAGATTTTTTTATTACAATGTAACTATGTAAGTATATTATTATTAATTCCTAGTCCACATGAATTCCTTTGCATTACCATACATGAATAATTTCATTCCAGGTCTTCATTTTGTTTTGCAATATAGAGTATTTTCACTGTCAGTTTCTGATTCCTTTTTGAATAACGCAAAGGTCTGATTTTTCCCTTATTATTTCTTGAGGAATCTACAAGTTCTGCCTGTCTGCTTCTCATTAATATCCCCACTTTAATATCTAACACGCGAAAGCCGTTACAGAAACTTGGATATCTGGATTATTTCCCATAAATGATTTTAATTGTAAAAAGCAGGGTGGGAAAACGATGCAGTTTTTCAGCCAGGGCTGGATAACAATAAATAAGCTGTTGATTTTTAAATCAATAGTTCCCAGAAAAAAATCCTTTTTTTTGCCTATGATTTATGAATCCACGCCTCGTCCTGTGGTCACAGCAAGCGCTCATCACTTTCCTTCTAATGGCAATAAGCTAGTGGAAAGCAAATGAAGGGAACAATGATAAATAGCAATATCCAGATGGGTTTGTCCTTTATTGCTGCTCCAGGCGTTTAGCATCTCCACTTCTGCAAATAACATGTCCCTATTTCGGAGAAAAACACCAGGGCTCCAGACCCAGATCCCAATATCACGCCGTGTGCAGATATTTAAACCCACAGTATCAAATAAGCATTGTTTCTGCTTTGAGTGTGGAGCAAATGATTGGCAATGATCTACACACTGGGGAAGCAAAGTTGCAATACTTAAATTAGGAGAACAAAATGTGTTTTAGATATGTCTGAGGAGTCTCCTGTTTCTCACCTGTGGCCTGATATGCAAATGAGAAATGTGTAATTTGCATACCGTGCCACATGAGACACAGACTCATTTAAAACACATTTTTTTCTCCTAATTTAGTCATTTACTTGGAACTTTGCAAACACAATGTATAGATCATTTTTATTCTCTACATTCTCGGTCAGAGCCATGTTTAGGTGATATATGGTGGTTTTAATTCGCTTATTTGCAATATACATGGGAAGAAAGATGGGGCTGGAAGCTGTGTTCTTTGTTGATTTCAGTATATATGATTAGTGAAACAGACCTTTTTTTAATTATTTGATGGCCCTTGTGTTAATAGTATAAATGGAAAAGTAACTTAAAGATACCATTTTGTTTTGAGCTTGGGGACTGGAATTTTTGTGATTGTTTTTATGGTTTTTGTCTATGCAAACTGTGTAAGCAAATGTAGTAACTCTATTGCTGATCATTGAAGTATTGGGTGTTCAGCTGAGACTAATTGTAATTTAAATGGACAGTCTAGTCCCCAAACTCACTTTGGTGCAAGTGATTACTTTGCATGGTTACTACAGGTGCCGCAGCACTAATTATATAGACAATGAGGATATCAAGTTTTGTTTCGTTTAGTCACTTCCTGCGCTGATGGAATATAATACATTGAGTGGACTGTAATAGACTTCCTCTTGTACACAGTAGGATCTCTTAACAGTGCAACACATTGTCTGATGACATCACTAGAGAGACAGGAAATTCCATTCATTTGAATGAGATTATTCTCATTGGGTCCTGCAGCAAACAAAAAAAGGAAATTACTTTTCTTCAGCTGGTGTGGGCAGTCCTGGTTTCTTGCAAACTGCTGTAATCTCACAATTTCATCTAGCTGTCAGTAACTTATATTTTAAGCAATGAAAATGTAAAACATGCATTTTACAGTACTTTGAAAGCACATTAATATGCATTAATATTTGGAAGATGCATTTTGGCCACCAGACAGTACCTTTTAAGTCTCCACCTTCTCTTTGTAGTCTATGATTAAGAGCTGTGTGGCAGGAAGGAACACAGAAAGGTATTTTTACTGTGGTGCCTATGCTTCTTCCGTATTTCTTCCAATGTACTTATATATTGCAAATAGACTAATTAAATATCTGGACCCAACGTATCTTTGGAGTTAGATTTATAATCCTAGCGCAGTGAGCGCCCATTATTCTACAGTAAACCAGGTCAATGATCTCAAAGTGCCATTTTACACCACATTCTAGTCCCCCCGCTCCCATTTTCATTGCAGACTATTTTAATTTCTTTTCTCCCTGTATTCATTTATTTTTTTTCCCATTGTTCCTTCCCAGTGGCCCTGTTTGCTCCACTTCCTTTAATACATGATCACGGTGACTCTCTAATCAGATGCGGAGTGTGACCTCAGAGGTGCCAGATGTTGCACCAGTGCCATAGTTTTGCCATCACTGCCTTAGCCAGTTCTTGGAAAGTCGGAACATATTATTGGCACAGAGGAGCTGCCAGTCGCCTAGATTAGCAATAAAGGGTAAATCCATCTGGATATTATTATATGTCATTTGCTTTCCACATAGACAAGGTCTCACATGTCCCTGGAAACATGGATCGTGTTGGCAGATAATTCAGCTCTCAATGCAGATGTTTCAGCCATTATACTCTGTGAATAGACAGTAGGTTTGTGGTGTGTATTACTATATAACACTGGATTAGAGGCAGTGGAGATTCCTCTCTATATTTGCAGATTATTCTTGCCGAAAACACAGCTATAGCAGGTCGTAAAAACTGAAACAAGTCTGTAAAAGCAGAAGAGATTTGGAAAGTTTATTGGCTGCTTTATTCACAAACCGACTTCTGTGCGAGAATTTGGATTGGGGCTGTTATATTCCCCACTTTGAAGGGATTGTTTACAATGTGTCGAGAATAAAAAGTGTGATCTGTACTTTGTTTTGGCAGAATTGGCAGCAAATGCATCGATTACGAGAATAAATCCTGGTTTTAATATGCCCGATGTGTCGTCTGTTTATGACATCACCTTGTTTGCTGATCTGCATATCAGGCCACAAAGTGATGTCATTAACCAAGGACAGCACAGACACTTGCGATACTGTTAACACGATGTGTAGGTCGCTGTTTATTCTCTAGCATCACAGGCTGTGTTTAGGCAGCAGATGCCCATTGCAGAGATGGGGGAGCGCACCCACGGGGACAAGGTGAACCAAAAGGGGCAGAAGGTGACGTCAGTCTGGGAGGCGACACACAAAGCCAAGAAATGAAAGGTAATTATTAAATAAAAAGAACAAGTTAAAGGGACTGTATCACCTGAATATTGTATTTACTGTGAATGTACAGCATTAAAAAAATGATTGAAAATGATCTATACCTTGTGTTAGCAAAACTGCAAGAAAATGCCTACATTACATGTGTCTGTGGAGTCTCCTACTTATGACATCACCCGTGGCACGGTATGCAAATTACACATTTCCCAATGAAAAGCAGTTAATTTGCATATCAGGCCACAGGTGATGTCATAACCAGGAGATACAGACACATTTAATATATAGATCATTTTTTATGCTCTACATGCACAGTAAAAACAATGGTTAGGTCAGTAGTGTATCTTCCACAAGGCAAACAAGGCACTCGCCTGGGGCGGCACTTTGCCAGAGGGTGTTAAAGCACACTTCTGGTGCTTCAAACATTTTTGCTTCCCTTCCTCACCGTTCAGCGAGGTTTATCTCCTTCCAATTAATCGGGGTGATGGGGGCATGTAATGGACGTGGTGGGGGTATGAAATGAGGGTGATGGTGGCATGTAATGGGGGTGATGGGGCATTTAGTGTGTGTGCAATGTGGGTGATGGGGCATGTAATGGGGTGATGAGGCATGTAATGGGGTGATGGGGCATGTAATGGAGTGATGGGGCATGTCGTGGGTGTGCAACGTGGGTGATGGGGCATGTAATGGAGTGATGGGGCATGTCGTGGGTGTGCAACATGGGTGCCCAAATGATGTCTGCCTAGGGCGGCACAAAACCAAGATACGCCACTGGGTTAGGTGATACAGTCACTTTAATCCTAAATTAATTAAACATGGCTGATGTTGACAACTCTGCACAAAGGGGGTCATGTAGTAAACATGAGCAGCGGTGGGGGGGCTGATATAGGTAACAAAACAAGTAAGGAACAATTTGTGAATATTTGTTAAGATTTTGCACTTTTAATCCCTGTTTTGCGGCAATTTAATAACCATATAAATTCCACCGCAGGGTCTGTGTCCGATCTCGTTATCATCCCACCAACCACATTCTGCCCATTCCAGGGTCACTGAAGCAGAGATCGCCATCTAGTGGTCACGTATATTATCACTCCCACCCTCTCACTGCCTAAGGAGGTGGATGTTTTTATGCAATTAGATTCCATGATGACAGTGTGCTATACACTCAGTATGGAACATATCTATATATTAATTAGCTATAATAATTGCTAGACATGCCAAACGGTATATACATTATTCAGCAGCCAATTCCTGAGTTTTCCTGTGTAGACTGGTTAAACTTGGAGAGTTTGATTAATACTTGTGTACGCTCATACTCTCCAACATCGGCCATGTTTCCAGGGACACATATATGTTCCACATGCTGCAGAAAGATCATACAAAGTGCAGCCCGGTCAGTATGTAGGATACCTAATCCTCGTCACCTCTTCCCACTCGCGCCTCTGAGATTTTGCCCTAGCTGCCCCCCCCCCCCCCCTCTGGAACTCCCTTCCCCGGAGCATCCAGCTCTCTCCCTCCTTTTCAAACTGTAAAAAGTCCCTCCAAACTCATCTCTTTAATGAAGCTTACTACCCATCCAACTAGCATACCGGTCACTTTACCTCTAGCTGATCCCACCTGTCTGGAACACACACAATTCATCTTTGGCCTATCCCACCTAGTGCCTCCCATCCACACTGCTGTTACTACAACTTCAATCCCTCTGACCTCTTCAATCCCTTATGTGTCTCATGCACCCCATTCCCTCTAGATTGTAAGCTCTGCGAGCAAGGCTTTCTACCTCATGTACCAGTCTGTTCCTCTAGATTGTAAGCAAGGCTCTCTACCTCACGTACCAGTCTGTTCCTCTAGATTGTAAGCTCTGTGAGCAAGTCTCTCTACCTTATGTACCAGTCTGTTCCTCTAGATTGTAAGCTCTGTGAGCAGGGCTTTCTACCTCATGTACCAGTCTGTTCCTCTAGATTGTAAGCTCTGCGAGCAAGGCTCTCTACCTCACGTACCAGTCTGTTCCTCTAGATTGTAAGCTCTGCGAGCAAGGCTCTCTACCTCATGTACCAGTCTGTTCCTCTAGATTGTAAGCTCTGCGAGCAAGGCTCTCTACCTCATGTACCAGTCTGTTCCTCTAGATTGTAAGCTCTGCGAGCAAGGCTCTCTTCCTCACGTACCAGTCTGTTCCTCTAGATTGTAAGCTCTGTGAGCAAGTCTCTCTACCTTATGTACCAGTCTGTTCCTCTAGATTGTAAGCTCTGTGAGCAGGGCTTTCTACCTCGTGTACCAGTCTGTTCCTCTAGATTGTAAGCTCTGTGAGCAAGGCTTTCTACCTCATGCACCAGTCTGTTTCTCTAGATTATAAGCCCTGCGAGCAGGGCTCTCTACCTCATGTACCAGTCTGTTTCTCTAGATTGTAAGCTTGTGAGCAGGGCTCTCTACCTCACATACCAGTCTGTTCCTCTAGATTGTAAGCTCTGCGAGCAAGGCTCTCTACCTCACGTACCAGTCTGTTCCTCTAGATTGTAAGCTCTGTGAGCAAGGCTCTCTACCTTACGTATCAGTCTGTTCCTCTAGATTGTAAGCTCTGCGAGCAAGGCTCTCTACCTCATGTACCAGTCTGTTCCTCTAGATTGTAAGCTCTGCGAGCAAGGCTCTCTACCTCATGTACCAGTCTGTCCCTCTAGATTGTAAGCTCTGCGGGCAAGGCTCTCTACCTCACGTACCAGTCTGTTCCTCTAGATTGTAAGCTCTGCGAACAAGGCTCTCTTCCTCATGTACCAGTCTGTTCTAGTTTGTCTAACTTAGTATGTAGTTCCCTTCTATGCTCTGCTACGTTAATTGTTGGCTCCATATAAATAAATGTTAATGTAATGTAAATAGCAAAACTGCAAGCAAATGCCTAAATGAGGAGGCAAATGTGTTTAAATGTATCTGTCTCTCCTTCTTATGACATCACCTGTGGCACGGTATGCAAATTACACATTTCCCATTGAATAGCAGTTAATTTGCATATCAGGCCACAGGTGATGTCATAAGCAGGAGACTCACATCAAACATTTAATTTAGACATTTGCTTGCACTTTTGCTAATACAATGTATAGATCATTTTCAATAATTTGTTAGATACAGTCCCTTTAACCAGAATTGACCCCCCCCCCCTCCCCTCCCCTCCCCCCTCTTATTTTGGGCACTGGTTCAGAATTGATGCAGCCTCTGCAGCATAGAAACACAATGTACCACCCCACATTATTACAGAGTGATGGAGATGGGATTCCTCATGCTGTACCATCTTTATTCCTCGTCTGACCACCGAAATTCAACATGACCCTTCTGTTACCCTTGCTTTATAAATGTATTTGTGATAAGTTATATTAATAAATGATGTCTTCTTCTATTTGCCCTCTTCTAGGCCTACTGGGTACATCGCTTTTGGCACGCCTCTACCCGAATTCTCACCTAACGCCATTCTCTACATTAACCTCAAAATTAACCCCTCCCACAAATCAAGCTTACTAAATACTGCCGTACTCTGTGATTTTGTATTGTACAGTTCAATGCCGCCCTCTAGTGTTCAGAGTGGGGCACTGCACACAATAGTTTTTAGAACTAATCCATCTAAGAAACTTCCGTTTAGAATACATAATTTACCAATTATATGTCTGTATTTCTGGAGATTATACTGTACAGTAGCAGTATTGTTTGTAAAGTATATTTTTTTCTGTGTTGTTACTTGTTAATTTGTTTAATTCCTTTAATTAACAGTTGCACGTCCCTGTGTGTGACACAGAGCCGCATACACCGACATACACAGTGGCACACACACAGCCGCAAGCACACACCGACACACAGAGCCGCATACACTGACACACACAGTGACACACACACAGCCGCAAGCACGCACCGACACACACAGTGACACAGGAGCCAGAGGTTAAAATGAGGTAATTTTTAATGCAGTTTTTACAATATAAATCTGTCTTTCTGTCTGTCTCTCGTACACACGCGTCACCATCGACCTCTCAATTTTTAATTTAAAAAAAAAATATGAGGTTACTCTGATTTAACCCATTCCCCGCCAGAGCCAACGGCATCCATGGTGGGAATGGGGAGTGACTTGCGCCTGGACCTGAAGGGGGTAACTGCGTTCCTCTCAAACCGCGGGACACAGGTTTATCATATGAGGGTCCCGTATTCCTGTCTTTCATTCTATCCCCTCCCAGTCCTACTATACCACCCAAGGTATTTCAGTCTCTTCCTAATACCCCCTACCCTTCTCTCTGTACCAGACAACTCTCTCCCTACAATACTCTGTGCCTGGCAAACTGAATACGCTACAAACAACATTATCCAAGCAATTAGCCAAAATAAATCAGTGAACCGCTGCACATTTCATCCCACTGGTATTTTTGCGGGCTGATGAATGCTAGCCTTAAGTCATGTGACATAACGAGAGGCAGCCGACAAATCGGAAGGCTTTTCTGCTGTATTAGTTGAACTAATACTGGACGAGAAAGGCATAAAATGACTAATCCGCCTGCTTTTTGTTTTAATGATTAACTTATTGAGTTAGATATTTTTTGGGGGGGGGGGCACTTTAAGGGGAGCCACTTTCTCAAAGCTCAACAAACAATGTTTATCTTAACGTTTTCTCACCATACATTGTGTCATTCATGGAATGATATCACCCAACTATCCCGCTGTCAGCGAGGCAGTCCCGCTATAGGACCTCTGGATCCAGCTCCAGATTGTCATTCTTAGCCCATAGCACTGGGAGAGACAGATCCATTACTAGCATTGCAGTGTGCCTGTCCCACCCCTAGCTATGGGATTGATTCCTGAAAGAGGGAATTGATAAGAGAACTTCAAACTACAGCCCAAAGTAGCAGAGTTTTTTTCCCAACTCGGCTACTTTTGCCTTAGATATGAAATTGCCTTGTCAATTCCCTCTTTCAGAAATAAAAGCCCTAAAGGAAGGACACATTCACATACTGGAGAGGTGAGATAACGATCTCCTTCCAGTGACGAGGGTCAGTTGAACAGTCTCTCCCCACCCCCCTCTCCTGCCTGATCTTATCTCATTCCCATCTACTCCCAGTTCATTGGCCGTTGGGAATTAATGGGGGAGGGACAGAGAGGGGTGAACCTGAGCATAATAACGAAAAACAAACAAAAATACAGGAATTTCCAGAAAAACCCGGAGCTTCTCATCCCCCTATATAATGATATATATAATTTGGAAATCCTGTTTACTCTGCTCGGTGTCCCTCACTCCCTCTGTCTAATGCCCAGAGGCACCAAGCCTTCTCTCTCTCCCTCTGTCTAATGCCCAGAGGCACCAAGCCTTCTCTCTCTCCCTCTGTCTAATGCCCAGAGGCACCAAGCCTTCTCTCTCTCCCTCTGTCTAATGCCCAGAGGCACCAAGCCTTCTCTCTCTCCCTCTGTCTAATGCCCAGAGGCACCAAGCCTTCTCTCTCTCCCTCTGTCTAATGCCCAGAGGCACCAAGCCTTCTCTCTCTCTCTCTGTCTAATGCCCAGAGGCACCAAGCCTTCTCTCTCTCTCTGTCTAATGCCCAGAGGCACCAAGCCTTCTCTCTCTCTCTCTCTGTCTAATGCCCAGAGTCACCAAGCCTTCTCTCTCTCCCTCTGTCTAATGCCCAGAAGCACCAAGCCTTCTCTCTCTCCCTCTGTCTAATGCCCAGAGGCACCAAGCCTTCTCTCTCTCTCTCTCTCTCTGTCTAATGCCCAGAGGCACCAAGCCTTCTCTCTCTCCCTCTGTCTAATGCCCAGAGGCACCAAGCCTTCTCTCTCTCCCTCTGTCTAATGCCCAGAGGCACCAAGCCTTCTCTCTCTCCCTCTGTCTAATGCCCAGAGGCACCAGGCCTTCTCTCTCTCCCTCTGTCTAATGCCCAGAGGCACCAAGCCTTCTCTCTCTCCCTCTGTCTAATGCCCAGAGGCACCAAGCCTTCTCTCTCTCTCTCTGTCTAATGCCCAGAGGCACCAGGCCTTCTCTCTCTCCCTCTGTCTAATGCCCAGAGGCACCAAGCCTTCTCTCTCTCCCTCTGTCTAATGCCCAGAGGCACCAAGCCTTCTCTGTCTCCCTCTGTCTAATGCCCAGAAGCACCAAGCCTTCTCTCTCTCCCTCTGTCTAATGCCCAGAGGCACCAAGCCTTCTCTCTCTCTCTCTCTCTGTCTAATGCCCAGAGGCACCAAGCCTTCTCTCTCTCCCTCTGTCTAATGCCCAGAAGCACCAGGCCTTCTCTCTCTCCCTCTGTCTAATGCCCAGAGGCACCAAGCCTTCTCTCTCTCTCTCTCTCTCTCTCTCTCTCCTAGACCCCACCCAAACAATCCCACCCCGCAGAGAACCTGACATTTCCCGATTCTGGCAGGAACGCAGTGAGACCCCTGTGAGTGGCCCAGTCCACGCCTAGCTCTACCCATCTGATAATCCATTAAATCCCCTCAAAAAACACTCCACAGGTCCAGTTGGCTCCTATGCAATGCTCTGCAGGTCCAGTTGGCTCCTGTGCAATGCTCTGCAGGTCCAGTTGGCTCCTGTGCAATGCTCTGCAGGTCCAGTTGGCTCCTGTGCAATGCTCTGCAGGTCCAGTTGGCTCCTGTGCAATGCTCTGCAGGTCCAGTTGGCTCCTCTGCAATGCTCTGCAGATCCAGTTGGCTCCTATGCAATGCTCTGCAGGTCCAGTTGGCTCCTGTGCAATGCTCTGCAGGTCCAGTTGGCTCCTGTGCAATGCTCTGCAGGTCCAGTTGGCTCTTGTGCAATGCTCTGCAGGTCCAGTTGGCTCCTATGCAATGCTCTGCAGGTCCAGTTGGCTCCTGTGCAATGCTCTGCAGGTCCAGTTGGCTCCTCTGCAATGCTCTGCAGGTCCAGTTGGCTCCTCTGCAATGCTCTGCAGGTCCAGTCGGCTCCTCTGCAATGCTCTGCAGGTCCAGTTGGCTCCTCTGCAATGCTCTGCAGTCTCTGGCTACATTCACGTCCCCTGTTGGATGGGACAGATGGGCTGGGAACTCGACTCTGCTCTGAAGGCAGGTAGTTGGGGAGGCATGGACTCCCATCTGCTGGTCCTACAGACTCTGACGCCAGGTCAAGTGATAGCAGCTGACTCCAATAGGATCCGAAGCCCCTCACACAGCTCCTGGATGGGGAACCGTGACATGAATCCCCTTCTGTCCACTGGCTGTGGGACGGAGAAAGAAAGAGAGAGGGGGGATTAGAGAGACAGTCTGCGGGACTGAGAGAGGGGGGATTAGAGAGACAGTCTGCGGGACTGAGAGAGGGGGGATTAGAGAGACAGTCTGCGGGACTGAGAGAGGGGGGATTAGAGAGACAGTCTGCGGGACTGAGAGAGGGGGGATTAGAGAGACAGTCTGCGGGACTGAGAGAGGGGGGATTAGAGAGACAGTCTGCGGGACTGAGAGAGGGGGGATTAGAGAGACAGTCTGCGGGACTGAGAGAGGGGGGGAATTAGAGAGACAGTCTGTGGGACTGAGAGACAGCGGGATGAAGAGAGAGAGAGAGGAGGGTTGTGAGAGAGACAGGCTGCGAGACAGAGAGCGGGGGTTAGAGAGACAGGCTGTGAGACGGGGGGTTGTTAGAGAGACAGGCTGTGGGACTGAGAGAGGGGGGATTAGAGAGACAGTCTGCGGGACTGAGAGAGGGGGGGAATTAGAGAGACAGTCTGTGGGACAGAGAGACAGCGGGATGTAGAGAGAGAGGAGGGTTGTTAGAGAGACAGGCTGCGAGACAGAGAGCGGGGGTTAGAGAGACAGGCTGTGAGACAGAGGGGGGTTAGACAGACAGGCTGCAGGACAGAGAGACAGTTAGCGGGATGTAGAGAGAGAGAGGAGGGTTGTTAGCGAGAGAGGCTGTGAGACAGAGAGGGGGGTAAGAGAGACAGGCTTCGGGACAGAGAGCGGGGTTAGAGAGACAGGTTGCGAGACAGAGGGGGGGTTGTTAGAGAGAGGCTGTGAGACAGAGAGGGGGGGTTAGAGAGACAGGCTGCAAGACAGAGAGGGGGGGTTAGAGAGACAGGCACACGCTCCAAGTCTCCTCACCGAGTCTGTATTTATCTTTGGCCTCAGTTCGCTCCTTGGCATCAAAATACCAGACAGTAATGGCATACCTGCGAGAGAGACAGCCCATCAATCCCAGCATTCTCCACATCATGCAAAACATCTAACATCCCCCCAGACCCCTCCACCCCCCGGAGCCATCATCTAACACCCCCCCCAGACCCCTCCACCCCCCGGAGCCATCATCTAACACCCCCCCAGACCCCTCCACCCCCCGGAGCCATCATCTAACACCCCCCCAGACCACTCCACCCCCCGGAGCCATCATCTAACACCCCCTTAGACCCCTCCACCCCCCGGAGGCATCATCTAACACCCCCCCAGACCCCTCCACCCCCCGGAGCCATCATCTAACACCCCCCCAGACCCCTCCACCCCCCGGAGCCATCATCTAACACCCCCTTAGACCCCTCCACCCCCCGGAGCCATCATCTAACACCCCCTTAGACCCCTCCACCCCCCGGAGCCATCATCTAACACCCCCCAGACGTCCCCACCACCCCCCCCCGACGAGCCACCATGTAACATCCCCCCAGAGCCACCATCTAACACTCCCCAAGACCCCTCCACCCCCCGGAGCCATCATCTAACACCCCCCAGACCCCTCCACCCCCCCCACCCCCCCCCCCCCCCGGGAGCCACCATGTAACATCCCCCCAGAGCCACCATCTAACACTCCCCAAGACCCCTCCACCCACCGGGAGCCAACATCTAACCCCCCCAAAAACCCCTCCACCCCCGGGAGCCATCATCTAACACCCCCCCAGACCCCTCCACCCCCCGGAGCCATCATCTAACATCCCCTTAGACCCCTCCACCCCCCAGACCCCTCCACCCCCCCCCCCGGGAGCCACCATGTAACATCCCCCCAGAGCCACCATCTAACACTCCCCAAGACCCCTCCACCCCCCGGGAGCCAACATCTAACCCCCCCAAAAACCCCTCCACCCCCCGGGAGCCATCATCTAACACCCCCCCAGACCCCTCCACCCCCCGGAGCCATCATCTAACACCCCGTTAGACCCCTCCACCCCCCAGAGCCATCATCTAACACCCCCCAGACCCCTCCACCCCCCCCCCCCCACCCCCCGGGAGCCACCATGTAACATCCCCCCAGAGCCACCATCTAACACTCCCCAAGACCCCTCCACCCCCCGGAGCCATCATCTAACACCCCCCAGACCCCTGCTAGGGTTATATGGTCACCCAGATTTATCCACATATAGAAGTGCCACTGCTCACCGCATGGCGTACGCCGGCTTCACTTCATGGGGATTTCTCCGGTCAGACCAGAAAATCAGTAAACGGTCAAATATTGGATCAATGTTTGCAACAACTGAGCGACCCTCTGGGAATATCTGGAGGAGACCCCCATGGACCTGAAAATAGACCCCATCAGCCAAATATATCCACAGTAACCCATTAAACATGTCACTGTCATTAGATCACGTTACATGGGACTGTCCCTTTAACCCATTATACATGTCACTGTCATTAGGTCACTTTACATGGGACTGTCCCTTTAACCCATTATACATGTCCCTGTCATTAGGTCACGTTACATGGGACTGTCCCTTTAACCCATTATACATGTCACTGTCATTAGGTCACTTTACATGGGACTGTCCCTTTAACCCATTAAACATGTCACTGTCATTAGGTCACGTTACATGGGACTGTCCCTTTACATCATTAAACATGTCACTGCCATTAGGTCATGTTACATGGGACTGTCCCTTTAACCCATTAAACATGTCACTGTCATTAGGTCACGTTACATGGGACTGTCCCTTTAACCCATTAAACATGTCACTGTCATTAGGTCACGTTACATGGGACTGTCCCTTTAACCCATTAAACATGTCACTGTCATTAGGTCACGTTACATGGGACTGTCCCTTTAAACAATTAAACATGTCACTGTCATTAGGTCACGTTACATGGGACTGTCCCTTTAACCCATTAAACACGTCACTGTCATTAGGTCACGTTACATGGGACTGTCCCTTTACATCATTAAACATGTCACTGCCATTAGGTCATGTTACATGGGACTGTCCCTTTAACCCATTAAACATGTCACTGTCATTAGGTCACGTTACATGGGACTGTCCCTTTAACCCATTAAACATGTCACTGTCATTAGGTCACGTTACATGGGACTGTCCCTTTAACCCATTAAACATGTCACTGTCATTAGGTCACGTTACATGGGACTGTCCCTTTAAACAATTAAACATGTCACTGTCATTAGGTCACGTTACATGGGACTGTCCCTTTACCCCATTAAACATGTCACTGTCATTAGGTCACGTTACATGGGACTGTCCCTTTAACCCATTAAACATGTCACTGTCATTAGGTCACGTTACATGGGACTGTCCCTTTAACCCATTACACATGTCACTGTCATTAGGTCACTTTACATGGGACTGTCCCTTAAACCCATTAAACATGTCACTGTCATTAGGTCACGTTACATGGGACTGTCCCTTTAACCCATTAAACATGTCACTGTCATTAGGTCACTTTACATGGGACTGTCCCTTTAACCCATTACACATGTCACTGTCATTAGGTCACGTTACATGGGACTGTCCCTTTAACCCATTAAACATGTCACTGTCATTAGGTCACGTTACATGGGACTGTCCCTTTAACCCATTAAACATGTCACTGTCATTAGGTCACGTTACATGGGACTGTCCCTTTAACCCATTAAACATGTCATTGTCATTAGGTCACGTTACATGGGACTGTCCCTTTAACCCATTAAACATGTCACTGTCATTAGGTCACGTTACATGGGACTGTCCCTTTAACCCATTAAACATGTTACTGTCATTAGGTCACTTTACATGGGACTGTCCCTTTAACCCATTAAACAGGTCACTGTCATTTGGTCACGTTACATGGGACTGTCCCTTTAACCCATTAAACATGGCTCCCTGTCACTAGGTGTAGTAGTGGATACACTGATGGGCAGCCGTACCTGTGTGTCCCAGTGCTGGTTCAGGTAGTAGATACAGGTTAAGCAGCGTCCATCTCTGTTTGGATTGTCCACATGCCGTACATATCCCATCCCATTGCCAGGATAGCAAGCGACCATCGCCTGTAAAGACACAAAGAAACCACACACTCAATATCATTATACAGCACGGCGTGTTCATTATCAGTGTATAGATACTCGGTATCATTATACAGAGCGGCATGTTCATTATCAGTGTATAGATACTCCGTATCATTATACAGAGCGGCGTGTTCATTATCAGTGTATAGATACTCGGTATCATTATACAGAGCGGCGTGTTCATTATCAGTGTATAGATACTCAGTATAATTATACAGAGCGGCGTGTTCATTATCAGTGTATAGATACTCAGTATCATTATACAGAGCAGCGTGTTCATTATCAGTGTATAGATACTCGGTATCATTATACAGAGCGGCGTGTTCATTATCAGTCTATAGATACTCGGTATCATTATACAGAGCGGCGTGTTCATTATCAGTGTATAGATACTCAGTATCATTATACAGAGCAGCGTGTTCATTATCAGTGTATAGATACTCGGTATCATTATACAGAGCGGCATGTTCATTATCAGTGTATAGATACTCCGTATCATTATACAGAGCGGCGTGTTCATTATCAGTGTATAGATACTCGGTATCATTATACAGAGCGGCGTGTTCATTATCAGTGTATAGATACTCAGTATCATTATACAGAGCAGCGTGTTCATTATCAGTGTATAGATACTCGGTATCATTATACAGAGCGGCGTGTTCATTATCAGTCTATAGATACTCGGTATCATTATACAGAGCGGCGTGTTCATTATCAGTGTATAGATACTCAGTATCATTATACAGAGCAGCGTGTTCATTATCAGTGTATAGATACTCGGTATCATTATACAGAGCGGCGTGTTCATTATCAGTGTATAGATACTCGGTATCATTATACAGAGCGGCGTGTTCATTATCAGTCTATAGATACTCGGTATTATTATACAGTGCGGCGTGTTCATTATCAGTGTATAGATACTCAGTATTACTATACAGTGCGGCGTGTTCATTATCAGTGTATAGATACTCAGTATCATTATACAGCACGGCGTGTTCATTATCAGTGTATAGATACTCGGTATCATTATACAGAGCGGCGAGTTCATAATCAGTGTATAGATACTCAGTATCATTATACAGAGCGGTGTGTTCATTATCAGTGTATAGATACTCGGTATCATTATACAGTGCAGCGTGTTCATTATCAGCGTATAGATACTCGGTATCATTATACAGAGTGGTGTGTTCATTATCAGAATATAGATACTCAGTATCACTATACAGAGCAGCGTGTTCATTATCAGTGTATAGATACTCGGTATCATTATACAGCACGGCGTGTTCATTATCAGTGTATAGATACTCGGTATCATTATACAGAGTGGTGTGTTCATTATCAGTATATAGATACTCAGTATCATTATACAGAGCAGAGTGTTCATTATCAGTGTATAGATACTCGGTATCATTATACAGAGCGGCGTGTTCATTATCTGTGTAAAGATACAGGGTATCATTATACAGAGCAGCGTGTTCATTATCAGCGTATAGATACTCAGTATCATTATACAGAGCAGCGTGTTCATTATCAGCGTATAGATACTCGGTATCATTATACAGAGTGGCGTGTTCATTATCAGTGTATAGATACTCAGTATCATTATACAGTACTGCGTGTTCATTATCAGTGTATAGATACTCAGTATCATTATACAGAGCAGCGTGTTCATTATCAGTGTATAGATACTCGGTATCATTATACAGAGTGGCGTGCTCATTATCAGTGTATAGATACTCAGTATCATTATACAGAGCAGCGTGTTCATTATCAGTGTATAGATACTCGGTATCATTATACAGAGCGGCGTGTTCATTATCAGTCTATAGATACTAGGTATCATTATACAGAGTGGCGTGCTCATTATCAGTGTATAGATACTCAGTATCATTATACAGAGTGGCGTGCTCATTATCAGTGTATAGATACTCAGTATCATTATACAGAGCAGCGTGTTCATTATCAGTATATAGATACTCAGTTTCATTATACAGAGCAGCGTGTTCATTATCAGCGTATAGATACTCAGAATCATTATACAGAGCAGAGTGTTTATTATCAGTGTATAGATACTCAGTATCATTATACAGAGCGGCGTGTTCATTATCAGTGTATAGATACTCAGTATCATTATACAGAGCGGCGTGTTCATTATCTGTGTAAAGATACAGGGTATCATTATACAAAGCAGCGTGTTCATTATCAGCGTATAGATACTCAGTATCATTATACAGAGCAGCGTGTTCATTATCAGTGTATAGATACTCGGTATCATTATACAGAGCGGCGTGTTCATTATCAGTGTATAGATACTCAGTATCATTATACAGAGCAGCGTGTTCATTATCAGCGTATAGATACTCAGTATCATTATACAGCACAGCGTGTTCATTATCAGTGTATAGATACTCAGTATCATTATACAGAGCAGCGTGTTCATTATCAGTGTATAGATACTCAGTATCATTATACAGAGCAGCGTGTTCATTATCAGTGTATAGATACTCGGTATCATTATACAGCACGGCGTAGTCATTATCAGTGTATAGATACTCGGTATCATAATACAGAGCGGCGTGTTCATCATCAGCGTATAGATACTTGCGATCATTATACAGAGCAGCGTGTTCATTATCAGTGTATAGATACTCAGTATCATTATACAGAGCGGTGTGTTCATTATCAGTGTATAGATACTCAGTATCATTATACAGAGCAGCGTGTTCATTATCAGTGTATAGATACTCGGTATCATTATACAGAGCGGCGTGTTCATTATCAGTGTATAGATACTCAGTATCATTATACAGAGCAGCGTGTTCATTATCAGTGTATAGATACTCGGTATCATTATACAGAGCAGCATGTTCATTATCAGTGTATAGATACTCAGTATCATTATACAGAGCAGCGTGTTCATTATCAGTGTATAGATACTCGGTATCATTATACAGTGCAGCGTGTTCATTATCAGTGTATAGATACTCGGTATCATTATACAGAGCGGCGTGTTCATTATCAGCGTATAGATACTTGGTATCATTATACAGAGCGGCGTGTTCATGATCAGTGTATAGATACTCAGTATCATTATACAGAGCAGCGTGTTCATTATCAGCGTATAGATACTCAGTAACATTATACAGCACGGCGTGTTCATTATCAGTGTATAGATACTCAGTATCATTATACAGAGCAGCGTGTTCATTATCAGTGTATAGATACTCGGTATCATTATACAGCACGGCGTAGTCATTATCAGTGTATAGATACTCGGTATCATAATACAGAGCGGCGTGTTCATTATCAGCGTATAGATACTCGGTATCATTATACAGAGCGGCGTGTTCATTATCAGTGTATAGATACTCGGTATCATTATACAGAGCAGCGTGTTCATTATCAGCGTATAGATACTCAGTATCATTATACAGAGCAGCGTGTTCATTATCAGCGTATTGATACTCGGTATCATTATACAGAGCGGCGTGTTCATTATCAGCGTATAGATACTCGGTATCATTATACAGAGCGGCGTGTTCATTATCAGTGTATAGATACTCGGTATCATAATACAGAGCGGCGTGTTCATTATCAGCGTATAGATACTCGGTATCATTATACAGAGCGGCGTGTTCATTATCAGTGTATAGATACTCGGTATCATTATACAGAGCAGCGTGTTCATTATCAGCGTATAGATACTCAGTATCATTATACAGAGCAGCGTGTTCATTATCAGCGTATTGATACTCGGTATCATTATACAGAGCGGCGTGTTCATTATCAGTGTATAGATACTCGGTATCATTATACAGAGCGGCGTGTTCATTATCAGTGTATAGATACTCAGTATCATTATACAGAGCAGCGTGTTCATTATCAGTGTATAGATACTCAGTATCATTATACAGCACAGCGTGTTCATTATCAGTGTATAGATACTCAGTATCATTATACAGAGCAGCGTGTTCATTATCAGTGTATAGATACTCGGTATCATTATACAGCACGGCGTAGTCATTATCAGTGTATAGATACTCGGTATCATTATACAGAGCGGTGTGTTCATTATCAGTGTATAGATACTCGGTATCATTATACAGCACGGCGTGTTCATTATCAGTGTATAGATACTCAGTATCATTATACAGAGCGGTGTGTTCATTATCAGTGTATAGATACTCGGTATCATTATACAGCACGGCGTGTTCATTATCAGTGTATAGATACTCAGTATCATTATACAGAGCAGCGTGTTCATTATCAGTGTATAGATACTCGGTATCATTATACAGAGCGGCGTGTTCATTATCAGTGTATAGATACTCAGTATCATTATACAGAGCAGCGTGTTCATTATCAATGTATAGATACTCGGTATCATTATACAGAGTGGTGTGTTCATTATCAGTATATAGATACTCAGTAAAATTATACAGCACGGCGTGTTCATTATCAGTGTATAGATACTCAGTATCATTATACAGAGCAGCGTGTTCATTATCAGTGTATAGATACTCGGTATCATTATACAGCACGGCGTAGTCATTATCAGTGTATAGATACTCGGTATCATAATACAGAGCGGCGTGTTCATTATCAGCGTATAGATACTTAGTATCATTATACAGAGCGGCGTGTTCATTATCAGTGTATAGATACTCAGTATCATTATACAGAGCGGTGTGTTCATTATCAGTGTATAGATACTCGGTATCATTATACAGCACAGCGTGTTCATTATCAGTGTATAGATACTCGGTATCATTATACAGAGCGGCGTGTTCATTATCAGTGTATAGATACTCAGTATCATTATACAGAGCGGCGTGTTCATTATCAGCGTATAGATACTCGGTATAATTATACAGAGCAGCATGTTCATTATCAGTGTATAGATACTCAGTATCATTATACAGAGCAGCGTGTTCATTATCAGTATATAGATACTCAGTATCATTATACGGAGCGGTGTGTTCATTATCAGAGTATAGATACTCGGTATCATTATACAGAGCGGTGTGTTCATTATCAGTGTATAGATACTCGGTATAATTATACAGAGCGGTGTGTTCATTATCAGTGTATAGATACTCGGTATCATTATACAGAGCGGTGTGTTCATTATCAGTGTATAGATATTCGGTATCATTATACAGAGCAGTGTGTTCATTATCAGTGGATAGATACTCGGTATCACTATACAGTGCAGCGTGTTCATTATCAGCGTATAGATACTCAGTATCATTATACAGAGCGGAGTGTTCATTATCAGCATATAGATACTCAGTATCACCATACAGAGCAGCGTTTTCATTATCAGTGTATGGATACTCAATATCATTATGCAACACGGCGTGTTCATTATCAGTGTGTAGATATTCGGTATCATTATACAGCACGGCGTGTTCATTATCAGTGTATAGATACTCAGTATCATTATACAGAGCGGCGTGTTCATTATCAGTGTATAGATACTCGGTATCATTATACAGAGCGGCGTGTTCATTATCAGTGTATAGATACTCAGTATCATTATACAGAGCGGTGTGTTCATTATCAGTGTATAGATACTCAGTATCATTATACAGTGCAGCGTGTTCATTATCAGTGTATAGATACTCGGTATCATTATACAGAGCGGCGTGTTCATTATCAGCGTATAGATACTTGGTATCATTATACAGAGCGGCGTGTTCATTATCAGTGTATAGATACTCAGTATCATTATACAGAGCAGCGTGTTCATTATCAGCGTATAGATACTCAGTAACATTATACAGCACGGCGTGTTCATTATCAGTGTATAGATACTCAGTATCATTATACAGAGCAGCGTGTTCATTATCAGCGTATAGATACTCAGTATCATTATACAGAGCAGCGTGTTCATTATCAGCGTATAGATACTTGGTATCATTATACAGAGCGGCGTGTTCATTATCAGTGTATAGATACTCAGTATCATTATACAGAGCGGTGTGTTCATTATCAGTGTATAGATACTCGGTATCTTTATACAGCACGGCGTGTTCATTATCAGTGTATAGATACTCAGTATCATTATACAGAGCAGCGTGTTCATTATCAGTGTATAGATACTCGGTATCATTATACAGAGCGGCGTGTTCATTATCAGTGTATAGATACTCAGTATCATTATACAGAGCAGCGTGTTCATTATCAGTGTATAGATACTCGGTATCATTATACAGAGTGGTGTGTTCATTATCAGTATATAGATACTCAGTATCATTATACAGCACGGCGTGTTCATTATCAGTGTATAGATACTCAGTATCATTATACAGAGCAGCGTGTTCATTATCAGTGTATAGATACTCGGTATCATTATACAGCACGGCGTAGTCATTATCAGTGTATAGATACTCGGTATCATAATACAGAGCGGCGTGTTCATTATCAGCGTATAGATACTTAGTATCATTATACAGAGCGGCGTGTTCATTATCAGTGTATAGATACTCAGTATCATTATACAGAGCGGTGTGTTCATTATCAGTGTATAGATACTCGGTATCATTATACAGCACAGCGTGTTCATTATCAGTGTATAGATACTCGGTATCATTATACAGAGCGGCGTGTTCATTATCAGTGTATAGATACTCAGTATCATTATACAGAGCGGCGTGTTCATTATCAGCGTATAGATACTCGGTATCATTATACAGAGCAGCATGTTCATTATCAGTGTATAGATACTCAGTATCATTATACAGAGCAGCGTGTTCATTATCAGTGTATAGATACTCAGTATCATTATACAGAGCAGCGTGTTCATTATCAGTATATAGATACTCAGTATCATTATACGGAGCGGTGTGTTCATTATCAGAGTATAGATACTCGGTATCATTATACAGAGCGGTGTGTTCATTATCAGTGTATAGATACTCGGTATAATTATACAGAGCGGCGTGTTCATTATCAGTGTATAGATACTCGGTATCATTATACAGAGCGGTGTGTTCATTATCAGTGTATAGATATTCGGTATCATTATACAGAGCAGCGTGTTCATTATCAGTGGATAGATACTCGGTATCACTATACAGTGCAGCGTTTTCATTATCAGCGTATAGATACTCAGTATCATTATACAGAGCGGAGTGATCATTATCAGCATATAGATACTCAGTATCACCATACAGAGCAGCGTGTTCATTATCAGTGTATAGATACTCAGTATCATTATACAGAGCAGCGTGTTCATTATCAGCGTATAGATACTCAGTATCATTATACAGAGCAGCGTGTTCATTATCAGCGTATAGATACTTGGTATCATTATACAGAGCGGCGTGTTCATTATCAGTGTATAGATACTCAGTATCATTATACAGAGCAGCGTGTTCATTATCAGCGTATAGATACTCAGTATCATTATACAGAGCAGCGTGTTCATTATCAGCGTATTGATACTCGGTATCATTATACAGAGCGGCGTGTTCATTATCAGCGTATAGATACTCGGTATCATTATACAGAGCGGCGTGTTCATTATCAGTGTATAGATACTCGGTATCATAATACAGAGCGGCGTGTTCATTATCAGCGTATAGATACTCGGTATCATTATACAGAGCGGCGTGTTCATTATCAGTGTATAGATACTCGGTATCATTATACAGAGCAGCGTGTTCATTATCAGCGTATAGATACTCAGTATCATTATACAGAGCAGCGTGTTCATTATCAGCGTATTGATACTCGGTATCATTATACAGAGCGGCGTGTTCATTATCAGTGTATAGATACTCGGTATCATTATACAGAGCGGCGTGTTCATTATCAGTGTATAGATACTCAGTATCATTATACAGAGCGGTGTGTTCATTATCAGTGTATAGATACTCAGTATCATTATACAGTGCAGCGTGTTCATTATCAGTGTATAGATACTCGGTATCATTATACAGAGCGGCGTGTTCATTATCAGCGTATAGATACTTGGTATCATTATACAGAGCGGCGTGTTCATTATCAGTGTATAGATACTCAGTATCATTATACAGAGCAGCGTGTTCATTATCAGCGTATAGATACTCAGTAACATTATACAGCACGGCGTGTTCATTATCAGTGTATAGATACTCAGTATCATTATACAGAGCAGCGTGTTCATTATCAGCGTATAGATACTCAGTATCATTATACAGCACGGCGTGTTCATTATCAGTGTATAGATACTCAGTATCATTATACAGAGCGGCGTGTTCATTATCAGTGTATAGATACTCAGTATCATTATACAGAGCGGTGTGTTCATTATCAGTGTATAGATACTCGGTATCATTATACAGCACGGCGTGTTCATTATCAGTGTATAGATACTCAGTATCATTATACAGAGCAGCGTGTTCATTATCAGTGTATAGATACTCGGTATCATTATACAGAGCGGCGTGTTCATTATCAGTGTATAGATACTCAGTATCATTATACAGAGCAGCGTGTTCATTATCAGTGTATAGATACTCGGTATCATTATACAGAGTGGTGTGTTCATTATCAGTATATAGATACTCAGTATCATTATACAGCACGGCGTGTTCATTATCAGTGTATATATACTCAGTATCATTATACAGAGCAGCGTGTTCATTATCAGTGTATAGATACTCGGTATCATTATACAGCACGGCGTAGTCATTATCAGTGTATAGATACTCGGTATCATAATACAGAGCGGCGTGTTCATTATCAGCGTATAGATACTTAGTATCATTATACAGAGCGGCGTGTTCATTATCAGTGTATAGATACTCAGTATCATTATACAGAGCGGTGTGTTCATTATCAGTGTATAGATACTCGGTATCATTATACAGCACAGCGTGTTCATTATCAGTGTATAGATACTCGGTATCATTATACAGAGCGGCGTGTTCATTATCAGTGTATAGATACTCAGTATCATTATACAGAGCGGCGTGTTCATTATCAGCGTATAGATACTCGGTATCATTATACAGAGCAGCATGTTCATTATCAGTGTATAGATACTCAGTATCATTATACAGAGCAGCGTGTTCATTATCAGTGTATAGATACTCAGTATCATTATACAGAGCAGCGTGTTCATTATCAGTATATAGATACTCAGTATCATTATACGGAGCGGTGTGTTCATTATCAGAGTATAGATACTCGGTATCATTATACAGAGCGGTGTGTTCATTATCAGTGTATAGATACTCGGTATAATTATACAGAGCGGCGTGTTCATTATCAGTGTATAGATACTCGGTATCATTATACAGAGCGGTGTGTTCATTATCAGTGTATAGATATTCGGTATCATTATACAGAGCAGCGTGTTCATTATCAGTGGATAGATACTCGGTATCACTATACAGTGCAGCGTTTTCATTATCAGCGTATAGATACTCAGTATCATTATACAGAGCGGAGTGTTCATTATCAGCATATAGATACTCAGTATCACCATACAGAGCAGCGTGTTCATTATCAGTGTATGGATACTCAGTATCATTATACAGAGCGGCGTGTTCATTATCAGCGTATAGATACTCGGTATCATTATACAGAGCAGCATGTTCATTATCAGTGTATAGATACTCAGTATCATTATACAGAGCAGCGTGTTCATTATCAGTATATAGATACTCAGTATCATTATACGGAGCGGTGTGTTCATTATCAGAGTATAGATACTCGGTATCATTATACAGAGCGGTGTGTTCATTATCAGTGTATAGATACTCGGTATAATTATACAGAGCGGCGTGTTCATTATCAGTGTATAGATACTCGGTATCATTATACAGAGCGGTGTGTTCATTATCAGTGTATAGATATTCGGTATCATTATACAGAGCAGTGTGTTCATTATCAGTGGATAGATACTCGGTATCATTATACAGAGCGGCGTGTTCATTATCAGTGTATAGATACTCAGTATCATTATACAGAGCAGAGTGTTCATTATCAGCGTATAGATACTCAGTATCATTATACAGCACAGCGTGTTCATTATCAGTGTATAGATACTCAGTATCATTATACAGAGCAGCGTGTTCATTATCAGTGTATAGATACTCGGTATCATTATACAGCACGGCGTAGTCATTATCAGTGTATAGATACTCGGTATCATTATACAGAGCGGTGTGTTCATTATCAGTGTATAGATACTCGGTATCATTATACAGAGCGGTGTGTTCATTATCAGTGTATAGATACTCGGTATCATTATACAGCACGGCGTGTTCATTATCAGTGTATAGATACTCAGTATCATTATACAGAGCAGCGTGTTCATTATCAGTGTATAGATACTCGGTATCATTATACAGAGCGGCGTGTTCATTATCAGTGTATAGATACTCAGTATCATTATACAGAGCAGCGTGTTCATTATCAGTGTATAGATACTCGGTATCATTATACAGAGTGGTGTGTTCATTATCAGTATATAGATACTCAGTATCATTATACAGCACGGCGTGTTCATTATCAGTGTATAGATACTCAGTATCATTATACAGAGCAGCGTGTTCATTATCAGTGTATAGATACTCGGTATCATTATACAGCACGGCGTGTTCATTATCAGTGTATAGATACTCGGTATCATAATACAGAGCGGCGTGTTCATTATCAGCGTATAGATACTTAGTATCATTATACAGAGCGGCGTGTTCATTATCAGCGTATAGATACTTGGTATCATTATACAGAGCGGCGTGGTCTTTATCAGTATATAGATACTCAGTATCATTATACAGAGCAGCGTGTTCATTATCAGTGTATAGATACTCGGTATCATTATACAGAGCGGCGTGTTCATTATCAGTGTATAGATACTCAGTATCATTATACAGAGCAGCGTGTTCATTATCAGCGTATAGATACTCAGTAACATTATACAGCACGGCGTGTTCATTATCAGTGTATAGATACTCAGTATCATTATACAGAGCAGCGTGTTCATTATCAGTGTATAGATACTCGGTATCATTATACAGCACGGCGTAGTCATTATCAGTGTATAGATACTCGGTATCATAATACAGAGCGGCGTGTTCATTATCAGCGTATAGATACTCGGTATCATTATACAGAGCGGCGTGTTCATTATCAGTGTATAGATACTCAGTATCATTATACAGAGCGGTGTGTTCATTATCAGTGTATAGATACTCGGTATCAATATACAGAGCAGCGTGTTCATTATCAGTGTATAGATACTCGGTATCATTATACAGAGCAGCGTGTTCATTATCAGTGTATAGATACTCAGTATCACTATACAGAGCAGCGTGTTCATTATCAGTGTATAGATACTCGGTATCATTATACAGAGCGACGTGTTCATTATCAGTGTATAGATACTCGGTATCAATATACAGAGCAGCGTGTTCATTATCAGTGTATAGATACTCGGTATCATTATACAGAGCAGCGTGTTCATTATCAGTGGATAGATACTCGGTATCACTATACAGTGCAGCGTGTTCATTATCAGCGTATAGATACTCAGTATCATTATACAGAGCGGAGTGTTCATTATCAGCATATAGATACTCAGTATCACCATACAGAGCAGCGTGTTCATTATCAGTGTATGGATACTCAATATCATTATGCAACACGGCGTGTTCATTATCAGTGTGTAGATATTCGGTATCATTATACAGAGCGGCGTGTTCATTATCAGTGTATAGATACTCGGTATCATTATACAGCACGGCGTGTTCATTATCAGCGTATAGATACTCGGTATCATTATACAGAGCGGCGTGTTCATTATCAGTGTATAGATACTCGGTATCATTATACAGCACGGCGTGTTCATTATCAGTGTATAGATACTCGGATCACTATACAGAGCAGCGTGTTCATTATCAGTGTATAGATACTCGGTATCATTATACAGAGCGGTGTGTTCATTATCAGCGTATAGATACTCGGTATCATTATACAGTGCGGCGTGTTCATTATCAGTGTATAGATACTCGGTATCATTATACAGCACGGCGTGTTCATTATCAGTGTATAGATACTCGGTATCATTATACAGAGCAGCGTGTTCATTATCAGCGTATAGATACTCGGTATCATTATACAGAGTGGTGTGTTCATTATCAGTATATAGATACTCAGTATCATTATACATAGCAGAGTGTTCATTATCAGTGTATAGATACTCAGTATCATTATACAGAGCGGCGTGTTCATTATCAGTGTATAGATACTCGGTATCATTATACAGAGTGGTGTGTTCATTATCAGTATATAGATACTCAGTATCATTATACAGAGCGGCGTGTTCATTATCAGTGTATAGATACTCGGTATCATTATACAGCACGGCGTAGTCATTATCAGTGTATAGATACTCGGTATCATTATACAGAGCGGCGTGTTCATTATCAGCGTATAGATACTTGGTATCATTATAAAGAGCAGCGTGTTCATTATCAGTGTATAGATACTCGGTATCATTATACAGAGCGGCGTGTTCATTATCAGTGTATAGATACTCGGTATCATTATACAGAGCGGCGTGTTCATTATCAGTGTATAGATACTCAGTATCATTATACAGAGCGGCGTGTTCATTATCAGCGTATAGATACTCGGTATCATTATACAGAGCAGCATGTTCATTATCAGTGTATAGATACGCAGTATCATTATACGGAGCGGTGTGTTCATTATCAGTATATAGATACTCAGTATCATTATATGGAGCGGTGTGTTCATTATCAGAGTATAGATACTCGGTATCATTATACAGAGCGGTGTGTTCATTATCAGTGTATAGATACTCGGTATCATTATACAGAGGAGTGTTCATTATCAGTGTATAGATACTCGGTATAATAATACAGAGCGGCGTGTTCATTATCAGTGTATAGATACTCGGTATCATTATACAGTGCGGCGTGTTCATTATCAGTATATAGATACTCGGTATCATTATACAGAGCAGCGTGTTCATTATCAGTGTATAGATACTCGGTATCATTATACTGAGCAGCGTGTTCATTATCAGCGTATAGATACTCGGTATCATTATACAGAGCGGCGTGTTCATTATCAGCATATAGATACTCAGTATCATTATACAGAGCGGTGTGTTCATTATCAGCGTATAGATACTCGGTATCATTATACAGAGCGGTGTGTTCATTATCAGTGTATAGATACTCGGTATCATTATACAGAGCGGTGTGTTCATTATCAGTGTATAGATACTCGGTATCATTATACAGAGCAGCGTGGTCATTATCAGCATATAGATACTCAGTATCATTATACAGAGCGGTGTGTTCATTATCAGCGTATAGATACTCGGTATCATTATACAGAGCGGTGTGTTCATTATCAGTGTATAGATACTCTGTATCATTATACAGAGCGGTGTGTTCATTATCAGTGTATAGATACTCGGTATCATTATACAGAGCAGCGTGGTCATTATCAGTGTATAGATACTCGGTATCATTATACAGAGCGGTGTGTTCATTATCAGCGTATAGATACTCAGTATCATTATACAGTAAGTGTGTTCATTATTAGTGTATAGATACTCGGTATCACTATACACTGCAGCATGTTCATTATCAGTGTATAGATACTCAGTATCATTATACAGAGCGGCGTGTTCATTATCAGGGTATAGATACTCGGTATCATTATACAGAGCAGCGTGTTCATTATCAGCGTATAGATACTCGGAATCACTATACAGTGCAGCGTGTTCATTATCAGCGTATAGATACTCGGTATCACTATACAGTGCAGCGTGTTCATTATCAGTGTATAGATACTCGGTATCATTATACAGAGCGGAGTGTTCATTATCAGCGTATAGATACTCGGTATCATTATACAGAGCGGTGTGTTCATTATTAGCGTATAGATACTCGGTATCATTATACAGAGCGGTGTGTTCATTATCAGCGTATAGATACTCAGTATCATTATACAGAGCGGTGTGTTCATTATCAGTGTATAGATACTCAGTATCATTATACAGAGCGGAGTGTTCATTATCAGCATATAGATACTCGGTATCATTATACAGAGCAGCGTGTTCATTATCAGCGTATAGATACTCGGTATCATTATACAGAGCAGCTTGTTCTTTATCAGTCTATAGATACTCGGTATCATTATACAGAGCGGTGTGTTCATTATCAGCGTATAGATACTCAGTATAATTATATAGAGCGGCGTGTTCATTATCAGTGTATAGATACTCGGTATCATTATACAGAGCGGTGTGTTCATTATCAGTGTATAGATACTCGGTATCATTATACAGAGCAGCGTGTTCATTATCAGCGTATAGATACTCGGTATCATTATACAGAGCGGTGTGTTCATTATCAGCGTATAGATACTCAGTATCATTATACAGTAAGTGTGTTCATTATTAGTGTATAGATACTCGGTATCACTATACACTGCAGCATGTTCATTATCAGTGTATAGATACTCGGAATCACTATACAGTGCAGCGTGTTCATTATCAGCGTATAGATACTCGGTATCACTATACAGTGCAGTGTGTTCATTATCAGTGTATAGATACTCGGTATCATTATACAGAGCGGAGTGTTCATTATCAGCGTATAGATACTCGGTATCATTATACAGAGCAGCGTGTTCATTATCAGCGTATAGATACTCAGTATCATTATACAGAGTGGCGTGTTCATTATCAGTGTATAGATACTCGGTATCATTATACAGAGCGGTGTGTTCATTATCAGCGTATAGATACTCAGTATCATTATACAGAGTGGCGTGTTCATTATCAGTGTATAGATACTCGGTATCATTATACAGAGCGGTATGTTCATTATCAGCGTATAGATACTCAGTATCATTATACAGAGCGGTGTGTTCATTATCAGCGTATAGATACTCAGTATCATTATACAGAGCGGTGTGTTCATTATCAGCGTATAGATACTCGGTATCATTATACAGTGCGGCGTGTTCATTATCAGCGTATAGATACTCGGTATCATTATACAGTGCGGCGTGTTCATTATCAGTGTATAGATACTCGGTATCATTATACAGAGCGGTGTGTTCATTATCAGCGTATAGATACTCGGTATCATTATACAGAGCGGTGTGTTCATTATCAGCGTATAGATACTCAGTATCATTATACAGAGTGGCGTGTTCATTATCAGTGTATAGATACTCGGTATCATTATACAGAGCGGTATGTTCATTATCAGCGTATAGATACTCAGTATCATTATACAGAGTGGTGTGTTCATTATCAGCGTATAGATACTCAGTATCATTATACAGAGTGGCGTGTTCATTATCAGTGTATAGATACTCGGTATCATTATACAGAGCGGTGTGTTCATTATCAGCGTATAGATACTCAGTATCATTATACAGTGCAGAATGTTCATTATCAGTGTATAGATACTCGGTATCATTATACAGAGCAGCGTGTTCATTATCAGCGTATAGATACTCAGTATCATTATACAGTGCAGAGTGTTCATTATCAGCGTATAGATACTCGTATCATTATACAGATCGGCGTGTTCATTATCAGTGTATAGATACTCGGTATCATTATACAGAGCAGCGTGTTCATTATCAGCGTATAGATACTCGGTATCATTATACAGAGCAGCGTGTTCATTATCAGTGTATAGATACTCGGTATCATTATACAGTATGGCGCTGGTCTGCTCTGTACCTTCCTTAGGGCCTCACATGTGCGTCAGTGTAAAAGGAAAAGTCACAATATCCTGAGATAAATGAGTCGGCAGTGAGGCCCCTGCATTCCAGCCACATCGCTCTCAAAGGGCTGGGGGGGGAGGGGGGTATGCTGCTAGGAATATTATCATCATGTGATTAGCGGGGGGGAGAGTCTAGGAATATTATCATCATGTGATTAGCGGGGGAGAGAGTCTGGGAATATTATCATCATGTGATTAGCGGGGGAGAGAGTCTGGGAATATTATCATCATGTGATTAGCGGGGGAGAGAGTCTGGGAATATTATCATCATGTGATTAGCGAGGGAGAGAGTCTGGGAATATTATCATCATGTGATTAGCGGGGGAGAGAGTCTGGGAATATTATCATCATGTGATTAGCGAGGGAGAGAGTCTGGGAATATTATCATCATGTGATTAGCGAGGGAGAGAGTCTGGGAATATTATCATCATGTGATTAGCGGGGGAGAGAGTCTGGGAATATTATCATCATGTGATTAGCGGGGGAGAGAGTCTGGGAATATTATCATCATGTGATTAGCGGGGGAGAGAGTCTGGGAATATTATCATCATGTGATTAGCGGGGGAGAGAGTCTGGGAATATTATCATCATGTGATTAGCAAGGGAGAGAACCTGGGAATATTATCATCATGTGATTAGCGGGGGAGAGAGTCTGGGAATATTATTATCATGTGATTAGCGGGGGAGAGAGTCTGGGAATATTATCATCATGTGATTAGCGGGGGAGAGAACCTGGGAATATTATCATCATGTGATTAGCGGGGGAGAGAGTCTGGGAATATTATCATCATGTGATTAGCGGGGGAGAGAGTCTGGGAATATTATCATCATGTGATTAGCGAGGGAGAGAGTCTGGGAATATTATCATCATGTGATTAGCGGGGGAGAGAGTCTGGGAATATTATCATCATGTGATTAGCGGGGGAGAGAGTCTGGGAATATTATCATCATGTGATTAGCGGGGGAGAGAGTCTGGGAATATTATCATCATGTGATTAGCGAGGGAGAGAGTCTGGGATTATTATCATCATGTGATTAGCGGGGGAGAGAGTCTGGGAATATTATCATCATGTGATTAGCGAGGGAGAGAGTCTGGGATTATTATCATCATGTGATTAGCGAGGGAGAGAGTCTGGGATTATTATCATCATGTGATTAGCGGGGGGAGAGTCTGGGATTATTATCATCATGTGATTAGCGAGGGAGAGAGTCTGGGAATATTATCATCATGTGATTAGCGAGGGAGAGAGTCTGGGATTATTATCATCATGTGATTAGCGGGGGAGAGAGTCTGGGAATATTATCATCATGTGATAAGCGGGGGAGAGAGTCTGGGAATATTATCATCATGTGATTAGCGGGGGAGAGAGTCTGGGAATATTATCATCATGTGATTAGCGGGGGAGAGAGTCTGGGAAAATTATCATCATGTGATTAGCGGGGGAGAGAGTCTGGGAATATCATCATCATGTGATTAGCGAGGGAGAGAGTCTGGGAATATTATCATCATGTGATTAGCGGGGGAGAGAGTCTGGGAATATTATCATCATGTGATTAGCGAGGGAGAGAGTCTGGGAATATTATCATCATGTGATTAGCGAGGGAGAGAGTCTGGGAATATTATCATCATGTGATTAGCGGGGGAGAGAGTCTGGGATTATTATCATCATGTGATTAGCGGGGGAGAGAGTCTGGGAATATTATCATCATGTGATTAGCGGGGGAGAGAGTCTGGGAATATTATCATCATGTGATTAGCGGGGGAGAGAGTCTGGGAATATTATCATCATGTGATTAGCGGGGGAGAGAGTCTGGGAATATTATCATCATGTGATTAGCGGGGGGGAGAGTCTGGGAATATTATCATGTGATTAGCGGGGGAGAGAGTCTGGGAATATTATCATCATGTGATTAGCGGGGGAGAGAGTCTGGGAATATTAACATCATGTGATTAGAGGGGGAGAGAGTCTGGGAATATTATCATCATGTGATTAGCGAGGGAGAGAGTCTGGGAATATTATCATCATGTGATTAGCGGGGGAGAGAGTCTGGGAATATTATCATCATGTGATTAGCGGGGGAGAGAGTCTGGGAATATTATCATCATGTGATTAGCGGGGGAGAGAGTCTGGGAATATTATCATCATGTGATTAGCGGGGGGGAGAGTCTGGGAATATTATCATCATGTGATTAGCGAGGGAGAGAGTCTGGGAATATCATCATGTGATTAGCGGGGGAGAGAGTCTGGGAATATTATCATCATGTGATGAGCGGGGGAGAGAGTCTGGGAATATTATCATCATGTGATTAGCGGGGGAGAGAGTCTGGGAATATTATCATCATGTGATTAGCGGGGGAGAGAGTCTGGGAATATTATCATCATGTGATTAGCGAGGGAGAGAGTCTGGGATTATTATCATCATGTGATTAGCGGGGGGAGAGTCTGGGATTATTATCATCATGTGATTAGCGGGGGAGAGAGTCTGGGAATATTATCATCATGTGATTAGCGGGGGGAGAGTCTGGGATTATTATCATCATGTGATTAGCGGGGGGAGAGTCTGGGAATATTATCATCATGTGATTAGCGGGGGGAGAGTCTGGGATTATTATCATCATGTGATTAGCGAGGGAGAGAGTCTGGGAATATTATCATCATGTGATTAGCGGGGGAGAGAGTCTGGGAATATTATCATCATGTGATTAGCGGGGGGAGAGTCTGGGATTATTATCATCATGTGATTAGCGAGGGAGAGAGTCTGGGAATATTATCATCATGTGATTAGCGGGGGAGAGAGTCTGGGAATATTATCATCATGTGATTAGCGGGGGGAGAGTCTGGGATTATTATCATCATGTGATTAGCGGGGGAGAGAGTCTGGGAATATTATGTTATTATATTATCGTTATGTTATATATGTTATCATGGGATTACACACATGGGACCCCGTGTACAGGACGTGATGTACAAGCAGACGGGGAGCGGAACTGGTTAAGCTTTAAGTAAAAAGACAGAGTTGTCGAGTCGAGTCGCAGGCGCAGGCGCGGTGATCTGCTGGACCGTCTTCCAGTAAGAGAAGGATAACGTCACAATCCCACATAGGGGGGGACAATGGGAAGCAGAGCGAGGACAGGGGGCGACACTGTGGTCTCCATACTCCCCCTTCACTAACAGACACATCATATATATGGAATCCTATCTGTGACAAATCTGTTAGTTTCTGGCTGGCAGATGAGAGGTTTAATGGTCCAGCAGTTGTTACAATTGGTGGGGGAGAGGGACACATTTTTGGCATTGTTCCCCCCCTACCTGAGGTCACAACCCGGGCAAAAATCAGCTGATCTATGCACACACTACACCCCGACATGTGGACACACTGCTACACCCCGACATGTGGACACACTGCTACACCCCGACATGTGGACACACTGCTACACCCCGACATGTGGACACACTGCTACACCCCGACATGTATACACACTGCTACACCCCGACATGTGGACACACTGCTACACCCCGACATGTGGACACACTACTACACCCCGGCATGTGGACACACTGCTACACCCCGACATGTGGACACACTGATACACCCCGACATGTGGACACACTGCTACACCCCGACATGTATACACACTGCTACACCCCGACATGTGGACACACTGCTACACCCCGACATGTGGACACACTACTACACCCCGACATGTATACACACTGCTACACCCCGACATGTGGACACACTGCTACACCCCGACATGTGGACACACTGCTACACCCCGACATGTGGACACACTGCTACACCCCGACATGTGGACACACTGCTACACCCCGACATGTGGACACACTGCTACACCCCGACATGTGGACACACTACTACACCCCGACATGTATACACACTGCTACACCCCGACATGTGGACACACTGCTACACCCCAACATGTGGACACACTGCTACACCCCGACATGTATACACACTGCTACACCCCGACATGTATACACACTGCTACACCCCGACATGTATACACACTGCTACACCCCGACATGTGGACACACTGCTACACCCCGACATGTATACACACTACTACACCCCGACATGTGGACACACTAATACACCCCGGCATGTGGACACACTACTACACCCCGACATGTATACACACAGCTACACCCCGACATGTGGACACACTGCTACACCCCAACATGTGGACACACTACTACACCCCGACATGTGGACACACTGCTACACCCCGGCATGTGTGCACACACTACAACCCGACATGTGGACACACTACTACACCCCGACATGTGGACACACTGCTACACCCCGGCATGTGGACACACTGCTACACCCCGGCATGTGGACACACTGCTACACCCCGAGATGTGTGCACACACTACACCCCGACATGTGGACACACTGCTACACCCCGACATGTGGACACACTGCTACACCCCGACATGTGTGCACACACTACACCCCGACATGTGGACACACTACTACACCCCGACATGTGGACACACTGCTACACCCCGACATGTGGACACACTGCTACACCCCGACATGTGGACACACTGCTACACCCCGACATGTATACACACTGCTACACCCCGACATGTGTGCACACTACTACACCCCGCCATGTGGACACACTGCTACACCCCGACATGTGGACACACTGCTACACCCCGACATGTATACACACTATACACCCTGACATGTGGACACACTGCTACACCCCAACATGTGGACACACTTCTACACCATGACATGTATACACACTGCTACACCCCCACATGTGGCCACACTGCTACACCCCCACATGTGGCCACACTACTACACCCCAACATGTGGACACACTGCTACACCCCGACATGTGGACACACTGCTACACCCCGGCATGTGGACACAGCACAGTGCCAGCCTCCCCCTCACACACTACTACACCATGACATGTGCACACACTACTACACCCCGACATGTATACACAGCACAGTGCCAGCCTCCCCCTCACACACTGCTACACCCCGACATGTGGACACACCGCTACACCCCGACATGTGGACACACTGCTACACCATGACATGTATACACAGCACAGTGCCAGCCTCCCCCTCACACACTACTACACCATGACATGTATACACAGCACAGTGCCAGCCTCCCCCTCACACACTACTACACCATGACATGTATACACAGCACAGTGCCAGCCTCCCACTCACACACTACTACACCATGACATGTATACACAGCACAGTGCCAGCCTCCCCCTCACACACACACACACTACACCATGACATGTATACACAGCACAGTACCAGCCTCCCCCTCACACACTGTGGTACACCATGACATGTATACATAGCACAGTGCCAGCCTCCCCCTCACACACCATGACATGTATACATAGCACAGTGCCAGCCTCCCCCTCACACACTGCTATACCATGTCATGTATACACAGCACAGTGCCAGCCTCCCCCTCACACACCATGACATGTACACACTGCACAGTGCCAGTCTCCCCCTCACACACCATGACATGTACACACAGCACAGTGCCAGCCTCCCCCTCACACACCATGACATGTACACACCGCACAGTGCCAGCCTCCCCCTCACACACTGCTACACCATGACATGTATACACAGCACAGTGCCAGCCTCCCCCTCACACACTGCTACCCCATGACATGTATACACAGCACAGTGCCAGCCTCCCCCTCACACACTGCTACACCATGACATGTATACACAGCACAGTGCCAGCCTCCCCCTCACACACTACTACACCATGACATGTATACACAGCACAGTGCCAGCCTCCCCCTCACACACTGCTACACCATGACATGTATACACAGCACAGTGCCAGCCTCCCCGACACACACTACTACACCATGACATGTATACACAGCACAGTGCCAGCCTCCCCTCACACACTACTACACCATGACATGTATACACAGCACAGTGCCAGCCTCACCCTCACACACAATGACATGTATACACAGCACAGTGCCAGCCTCCCCCTCACACACACTACTACACCATGACATGTATACACAGCACAGTGCCAGCCTCCCCCTCACACACTGCTACACCATGACATGTATACACAGCACAGTGCCAGCCTCCCCGACACACACTACTACACCATGACATGTATACACAGAACAGTGCCAGCCTCCCCTCACACACTACTACACCATGACATGTATACACAGCACAGTGCCAGCCTCCCCTCACACACTGCTACACCATGACATGTATACATAGCACAGTGCCAGCCTCCCCGACACACACTACTACACCATGACATGTACACACAGCACAGTGCCAGCCTCCCCCTCACACACCATGACATGTAAACACCGCACAGTGCCAGCCTCCCCCTCACACACCATGACATGTAAACACCGCACAGTGCCAGCCTCCCCCTCACACACTACTACACCATGACATGTATACACAGCACAGTGCCAGCCTCCCCTCACACACTGCTACACCATGACATGTATACACAGCACAGTGCCAGCCTCCCCCTCACACACACACACACTACACAATGACATGTATACACAGCACAGTGCCAGCCTCCCCCTCACACACTGTGGTACACCATGACATGTATACATAGCACAGTGCCAGCCTCCCCCTCACACACTGCTATACCATGTCATGTATACACAGCACAGTGCCAGCCTCCCCCTCACACACCATGACATGTACACACTGCACAGTGCCAGTCTCCCCCTCACACACCATGACATGTACACACAGCACAGTGCCAGCCTCCCCCTCACACACCATGACATGTACACACCGCACAGTGCCAGCCTCCCCCTCACACACTGCTACACCATGACATGTATACACAGCACAGTGCCAGCCTCCCCCTCACACACTGCTACACCATGACATGTATACACAGCACAGTGCCAGCCTCCCCCTCACACACTGCTACACCATGACATGTATACACAGCACAGTGCCAGCCTCCCCCTCACACACTACTACACCATGACATGTATACACAGCACAGTGCCAGCCTCCCCCTCACACACTGCTACACCATGACATGTAAACACCGCACAGTGCCAGCCTCCCCCTCACACACCATGACATGTAAACACCGCACAGTGCCAGCCTCCCCCTCACACACCATGACATGTAAACACCGCACAGTGCCAGCCTCCCCCTCACACACTGCTACACCATGACATGTATACACAGCACAGTGCCAGCCTCCCCCTCACACACTACTACACCATGACATGTATACACAGCACAGTGCCAGCCTCCCCCTCACACACTGCTACACCATGACATGTACACACAGCACAGTGCCAGCCTCCCCCTCACACACCATGACATGTAAACACAGCACAGTGCCAGCCTCCCCCTCACACATCGTTTGCTGGAGCCAGGCAGCCTGGATTTACATAGAACATTATAAATAAACCATGTACCTGGCTCCTAAAAGAGAGACGAGCATCCTACCCAGTCTGCAGGAAAGACCTAACAACAGGCTTCGTTATCCTGTACAATGTCCACAATACTGCGCATTGATCAGTGATCAGGGGGCGGGGGGCCGATCATGGGGGGGCAGCAGGACAGAAGATATGTCGGGGACTAAATCCAGTGACACCCTGGGCTAGAGGGGGTGTGCCAAGCCCCCAAAATGAGGTACATTGTGCAAGGTAAAGGATATTATAAGGGTCTGAGTGAGGCTAGCAGAAAATAATACATTGGAATCATTGATCTAGCAGGTGAATGCAAATCAGAGATAAAAGGGGGGTCTGTGCTGTCCCCTGTTTGTGACATCATGCAGTGGTCCTCCTTATTTGCATACAGTGCTGAAAGAGGAGGAACAGGAGACGGTGCAGACACATGTTCTTGATCCATACCTGTACCTGTGCAGACACATGTTCTTGATCCATACCTGTACCTGTGCAGACACATGTTCTTGATCCACACCTGTACAGACACATTTTCTTGATCCACACCTGTACCTGTGCAGACACATGTTCTTGATCCATACCTGTACCTGTGCAGACACATGTTCTTGATCCATACCTGTACCTGTGCAGACACATGTTCTTGATCCACACCTGTACAGACACATTTTCTTGATCCACACCTGTACCTGTGCAGATACATGTTCTTGATCCACACCTGTACCTGTGCAGATACATGTTCTTGATCCCCACCTGTACCTGTACAGACACATGTTCTTGATCCACACCTGTACCTGTGCAGATACATGTTCTTGATCCACACCTGTACCTGTGCAGATACATGTTCTTGATCCACACCTGTACCTGTGCAGATACATGTTCTTGATCCACACCTGTACCTGTGCAGACACATGTTCTTGATCCACACCTGTACCTGTGCAGACACATGTTCTTGATTCACACCTGTACCTGTGCAGACACATGTTCTTGATCCACACCTGTACCTGTGCAGACACATGTTCTTGATCCACACCTGTACCTGTGCAGACACATGTTCTTGATCCACACCTGTACCTGTGCAGACACATGTTCTTGATCCACACCTGTACCTGTGCAGACACATGTTCTTGATCCACACCTGTACAGACACATGTTCTTGATCCACACCTGTACCTGTGCAGACACATGTTCTTGATCCACACCTGTACAGACACATGTTCTTGATCCACACCTGTACCTGTGCAGACACATGTTCTTGATCCACACCTGTACCTGTGCAGACACATGTTCTTGATCCACACCTGTACAGACACATGTTCTTGATCCACACCTGTACCTGTGCAGACACATGTTCTTGATCCACACCTGTACCTGTACAGACACATGTTCTTGATCCACACCTGTACCTGTGCAGACACATGTTCTTGATCCACACCTGTACCTGTGCAGACACATGTTCTTGATCCACACCTGTACCTGTACAGACACATGTTCTTGATCCACACCTGTACCTGTGCAGACACATGTTCTTGATCCATACCTTTCCTGAGATTCGGATAAACAAGGTTATATTGTTTCCTAATTGATGGACAGAGTGGTGGATCTAAACTATACCCTTCTATAGCAAGGGAACGCTCCTAAAATTCTTACGGCTGGCTCCTAACTTATTTGATTGTCCTTCATAAAACCCCTAGACTTTCTTCTACTGAATGGGAATATTGTGAACTCAGCTATCTTGCCCTTAAGTTTGAAATTCCTTATTCCCTATTCTGAAAGTTGTATGACTTCACTGGCACCTAAAAACCAACTAGGCTGGCTCCTGAATGTTTTGTTAGGTCTACACTGGTCAAGTCTGGCTTCTAACCCACGTATCACAAAGACTATCAGCCGTTCAGTGATAAATACCTCCTTTCAGGGATACATAACGGTCTGGACGTCAGCTTCCTTCACCTGCCATAGATAAAACAGCCAGCTTGCCGGCTGAGCTTCATGGGGGGATCATAGCCCACGGCAGGGGACACATATTAAAAAATAAAGGTCTAAATTCTATCACTTTATTTATTACAAAAATAACAATTAAAACATTTATAATAACACAACAGGACAAAATACACATAAATCTACATGATCATAGCACAAAAATCATGATGTAGATTTATATGTATGTTGTGTTATTTATATAATTAGATTTATTATTGTTCTTTTTGTAATAAATAAAAAGTTAGAGAATTTAGATCATCTACCTATTTGTAAGTTTTTTACAATGACAATTTACCCCCACACACAAAAAAAGAAAAAGTTTTGTATAAGGGTAAAAGATAAGAGTGCTACACAAACTGAATTTGTCAGCACAAGAGAGATAACGAATTTCTCCTTTACATGTATGAAGTCTAAATGGGGTGAATTTATCTGATATTAGTGAGCAGACGTATGCAGAGCTGGCAGCAGAGCAGCCAGGGTGATATGGGAAAGGATTACAACATAAGAGAGCACATCAGCCTCACGCCACACATTCCCCATACGTGTCTGCCGCGGGGAGTGACGTCAGCAGTGGGAGCAAAGAACAGACCACTGATAACAGATAAGAACCAACAGGGGAAGCGTGATACACAGTGACACTGTGTGCAGAGTCACTAGCACACCAACCAAATGTGACCAGAAGCTCACACTTCAGACAGAGGGGAGATATTATATACAGTCTGCCCCTCCCCCTGCAGGGCGACATTATATACAGAGTCTGTCCCTCCCCCTGCAGGGCGACACAGACAGAAGGGGGCTATGGAACATGGAGTCTGCCCCTCCCCCTGAAGGGCGACACAGACAGAAGGGAGCTATGGGACACGGAGTCTTCCCCTCCCACTGCAGGGCGACACAGACAGGAGGGAGCTGTGGTACATAGAGTCTGCTCCTCCCACTGCAGGGCGACAGACAGAAGGGACATGGAGTCTGCCCCTCCCACTGCAGGGCGACACAGACAGAAGGGAGCTATGGAACATGGAGTCTGCCCCTCCCACTGCAGGGTGACACAGACAGAAGGGAGCTATAGAACACTGGGTCTGACCCTCATACTGCAGGGCGACACAGACAGAAGAGAGCTATAGGACACGGAGTCTGCCCATCCCACTGCAGGGCGACAGACAGAAGGGACATGGAGTCTGCCCCTCCCACTGCAGGGCGACACAGACAGAAGGGAGCTATGGAACATGGAGTCTGCCCCTCCCACTGCAGGGCGACACAGACAGAAGAGAGCTATAGGACACGGAGTCTGCCCCTCCCACTGCAGGGCGACAGACAGAAGGGAGCTATAGAACACTGGGTCTGACCCTCATACTGCAGGGCGACACAGACAGAAGGGAGCTAAGGAACATGGAGTCTGCCCCTCCTACTGCAGGGCGACACAGACAGAAGGGAGCTATGGAATATGGAGTCTGTCCCTCCCACTGCAGGGCGACACAGACAGAAGGGAGCTATGGAATATGGAATCTGCCCCTCCCACTGCAGGGCGACACAGACAGAAGGGAGCTATGGGACACAGAGCATGCCCCTCCCCCTGCAGGGTGACACAGAGCCTGCCCCTCCCCCTGCAGGGTGACACAGAGCCTGCCCCTCCCACTGCAGGGCGACACAGACAGAAGGGAGCTATGGGACACAGAGCCTGCCCCTCCCCCTGCAGGGCGACACAGACAGAAGGGAGCTATGGGACACAGAGCCTGCCCCTCCCCCTGCAGGGTGACACAGAGCCTGCCCCTCCCCCTGCAGGGCGACACAGACAGAAGGGAGCTATGGGACACAGAGCCTGCCCCTCCCCCTGCAGGGTGACACAGACAGAAGGCTCTAGGTCTGGGTGTCAGTTGCTGTACAGAGGTTTAACGTGACACATGGATGTTTCCTGTATATGTGCTGGCAGTTTCCTCCGTGTGATGGATACACAGGCAGAGCTGTAATATGGTCTCTCACACAGAGAGTGCTAACGATATACAGAATCTGCCCCGCCCACAGCAGGGTGACATGGAATCTGCCCCGCCCACAGCAGGGTGACATGGAATCTGCCCCGCCCACAGCAGGGTGACATGGAATCTGCCCCGCCCACAGCAGGGTGACACACTGACACAAGAGACCTTTACACCTGTCCATCTCTCAGCACTGCAGTTTAAATATTACACAATGTAACCCCTGTATAATTATAAGATGCTGTATATCATACTCCTGTATTATTATTTGCTGTATATTCTACCCCTGTATTATTATCATCATTATTATTACTCTGTATATTCTACCCCTGTATTAATTATTATTATTATCTGTATATGCTACCCCTGTATAATTATAAGATGGTGTATATCATACTCCTGTATTATTATTATTATCTGTATATTCTACCCCTGTATTATCATCATTATTATTACTCTGTATATTCTACCCCTGTATTATCATCATTATTATTACTCTGTATATTCTACCCCTGTATTAATTATTATTTTTATTATTATTATCTGTATATTCTACCCCTGTATTAATTATTATTATTATTATTATTATTATCTGTATATTCTACCCCTGTATTAATTATTATTATTATTATTATCTGTATATTACACCTCTTTATTGTTATTATTATTCTACCCTTGTACTGTTATTTTCATCATCATTATTATTAATATTATTGTACCCCAGCTGTACATTTTACCCGAGTTGTGTAGGAATATGCATCTTTGCTTATCATGGACCCTTACCATTCTGTCAATATATGGGGTCTATTCACTAAACAGTGAACGGAGTCGCACATAATCAGCCCCCGATCTGGAAACCTTTCCAACTGCACAGCTCATGGTTCATTGAATAGATCAATATTCACCCACACACACGTGTCATTCTGTGTTCGCTGGCCCCTTACCTTGGTTCTGCCATTGATGATGTAACTTCCCAGCTTCCCACTGCAGTGCATGATGACCTCATCGATCCGGGACATGAGAACCCCAATATTTTCGCAGCCGGGCTCCTTTCCTTCCACCCATGCGATCTGGTCACCGCGGATATTCTTGGAAGGGATAGTCCTCTGAGTGACCAACTGGCCGTCCCGAAACTTCCCACTGCTGTTGAGCAACTCCACCTCGTCCAGAACCCGGGACCCCAAGGCATCTCCTAAAAAGTGGTCCCTGACGCATATCCCGTAGTACTCCATGCAGGGCACAATGTAATCCTGGGCCATTCGTTGAGGAGCCACCACCACCCCGCTGGGGTTCTTTGGTGGCCTGGGAATGAGACATCCTTCCCTTCTGCCGTTGGGTTGCTGATGAGTATCAAGTACCTCCGCCTTCCACCTCTTGCCCTCCATAGGAGAGAACACTGAGGAACCGGTTTCGCTTGGCAGTCCCTCAACCCCCAACACCCCACTTTCCAGCCATTTCCTCTTACCAGTCAAGCCCTGAGTCCGTCCATGAATGGGCAACCCTACATCTTGGCATTGGCTGCTGGCTCCGTCTCCATCCTTCGCTAAAGCCCCCATCACCTCCCTGTTGCCAACAGACCCGTTTTTCCCACTCCTCGCAAGTTGCACCTCCCCGTCGGCCAACCCTCGGGCTCTTGTTGCGCCCACCCTGCGGGCCAGCAGTGCCACTTCATCTCCTACCTGCCCAGACGGGTTGTCCACATTGGCTGGGAGAAAACTTAAACCCCCATCCAGAGAGCTACCAGAAGGGTGGACATCAGGTGGGTGAGAGGCCTTTATAGGATGAGGTGGGTATCTCTCCACTCCCATCTGGACCCCCTCAAAGCCGACCACCCCTGTGGCCTCCCGTGTAGGTTGCTTTTCTATTTGGACCCTACACCTTAAAGGCTTTCCCTGCTGGTGCAATCCATCCATTTCAATGCACTCATGTTCTCTACATGTACAACACCTTCAGGCTCCATAATTCAACTCTTCCTGCACGCCTCGGAGAGAATAAACATGGGTACGGCCGGCATTCTCAGGGCAAACTCCCAAAAAAATATTCTTCTTGGCCGTGGTGGGGGTTTTTTTTTTTTTTTGTGGTGGGGGGAAAGGGGAGGTTTGCAACAAATACCTCACATAAAAACCCAAAATACAAGTATTCCCTACAGACAGACAGAAAAAAAAAGAGAGGTGAGAAGACAATATCATCATCATGACATGCCCCTTTCCAAACTCAGAGCCCCCCCCTCCCTCCTCCCCCAGGTTACACAACAGGATTTTACTATGTCATTAATGAGCGGGAGGTCCCAGGGTGGGCTTCATAGAAGATCAAATTTGTAGCAAAAAAAAAAAACCCAGACAGAAAGATACATAGAAAACAGTATTTATTCTCCAAACTAACTGTGATCCCACTCCAAGTGTCTGGCTGTGTGTAGTACTAGTCATCCAGCAAGGAGGGTTTCATTTGATTTATTATTTTGTATTTAACTCTAGTAACCCCCCCTCTATCCCCCATCCTCTATGCCCCCCAGCCAGCATCTAAGGGTGAAGGGGGGGGGGGGGGGTATTTCTGTATATAACAAATGAGCCAAGACTTACCCAGATAGAAGAAGCCTTTTCATTCAAGGTAGTGGGGATCCCATGATCACTCCAAGGCAGCCAGACCCCCCTTTTGCTGCAGAGCTAGTGCTGCTGACTCCCAGATCACAGGTGGGGGGGTCCTCATCAGATCTGCCCAAGGTGTAGGGGGGGGGCAGCCCTGCTGGGTGTCCAGCAGCAGCAGCAGCAGAGTAGAGAGGTAGGTGCTGGTGTAACGGAGAGGTCCCCCCCCCCCCTCCCTCCTCCTGCCCCCAGCACGTCTGTAACTCCCACTCCCTCTCCATAAGGCTTTGTGCAGTATACACGTGCACCACAGTCATGTGACGGGCGACCGGCAGGGAGAGCTGCAGTACACGTCACACGGCCACCAGAGGGCGCACGTACAGCAGACAGACAGAGCTATTATACTATATATTATATTATTATATATTTTATATATTATATTATATATCATAACGAGGGAATTGAGAAGGGAATTTCAAACTTTAGGCCAGTGTAGCTGAGTTGGAAAAATGATCCAATGCAGCTGAATGGGAGAATTATTTAATTTGAAATTCCCACCTCACTTCCCTGCAGTTCTCTCTTTATTGAGTAGACCCCGAGGTATTCACTATATGAAGAAAGGTCCTTTTAGGCCAGGGTGGTGGGAGGTTATTCCATGTATCTCCTACTCTTTACAGTGTCAGCCTTTACTGCTTCCGCTGGAAGGTTATTCCAGGTATCTACTACTCTTTACAGTGTCAGCCTTTACTGCTTCCATTGGAAGGTTATTCCAGGTATCTACTACTCTAGTCAGTATCAGCCTTTACTGCTTCCGCTGGGAAGTTATTCCAGGTATCTACTACTCTTTACCGTGTCAGCCTTTACTGCTTCCGCTGGGAGGTTATTCCAAGTATCTACTACTCTTTACAGTATCAGCCTTTACTGCTTCCACTGGAAGGTTATTCCAGGTATCTACTACTCTTTACAGCGTCGCCCTTTACTGCTTCCGCTGGAAGGTTATTCAACGTATCTACTACTCTTTACAGTGTCAGCCTTTACTGCTTCTGCTGGAAGGTTATTCCAGGTATCTACTACTCTTTACAGAGTCAGCCTTTACTGCCTCCTCTGGAAGGTTATTCCAGGTATCTACTACTCTTTACAGCATCAGCCATTACTGCTTCCGCTGGAAGGTTATTCAACGTATCTACTACTCTTTACCGTGTCAGCCTTTACTGCTTCCGCTGGGAAGTTATTCCACGTATCTACTACTCTTTACCGTGACAGCCTTTACTGCTTCCGCTGGGAGGTTATTCCAAGTATCTACTACTCTTTACAGTATCAGCCTTTACTGCTTCCGCTGGAAGGTTATTCAACGTATCTACTACTCTTTACAGAGTCAGCCTTTACTGCTTCCGCTGGGAAGTTATTCCACGTATCTACTACTCTTTACCGTGACAGCCTTTACTGCTTCCACTGGAAGGTTATTCCGGGTATCTACTACTCTTTACAGCATCAGCCATTACTGCTTCCGCTGGGAGGTTATTCCAGGTATCTACTACTCTTTACAGCGTCAGCCTTTACTGCTTCCATTGGAAGGTTATTCCAGGTATCTACTACTCTAGTCAGTATCAGCCTTTACTGCTTCCGCTGGGAGGTTATTCCACGTATCTACTACTCTTTACCGTGTCAGCCTTTACTGCTTCCGCTGGGAGGTTATTCCAGGTATCTACTACTCTTTACAGTATCAGCCTTTACTGCTTCCACTGGAAGGTTATTCCAGGTATCTACTACTCTTTACAGCGTCGAACTTTACTGCTTCCGCTGGAAGGTTATTCAACGTATCTACTACTCTTTACAGTGTCAGCCTTTACTGCTTCCGCTGGAAGGTTATTCCAGGTATCTACTACTCTTTACAGAGTCAGCCTTTACTGCCTCCTCTGGAAGGTTATTCCAGGTATCTACTACTCTTTACAGCATCAGCCATTACTGCTTCCGCTGGAAGGTTATTCCAGGTATCTACTACTCTTTACAGCATCAGCCATTACTGCTTCCTCTGGAAGGTTATTCCAAGTATCTACTACTCTTTACAGTATCAGCCTTTACTGCTTCCACTGGAAGGTTATTCCGGGTATCTACTACTCTTTACAGCGTCGGCCTTTACTGCTTCCGCTGGAAGGTTATTCAACGTATCTACTACTCTTTACAGCATCAGCCGTTACAGCCTTCGCTGGAAGGTTATTCCAGGTATCTACTACTCTTTACAGTGTCAGCCTTTACTGCTTCCATTGGAAGGTTATTCCAGGTATCTACTACTCTAGTCAGTATCAGCCTTTACTGCTTCCGCTGGGAGGTTATTCCAGGTATCTACTACTCTTTACAGTGTCAGCCTTTACTGCTTCCATTGGAAGGTTATTCCAGGTATCTACTACTCTAGTCAGTATCAGCCTTTACTGCTTCCGCTGGGAGGTTATTCCACGTATCTACTACTCTTTACCGTGTCAGCCTTTACTGCTTCCGCTGGGAGGTTATTCCAAGTATCTACTACTCTTTACAGTATCAGCCTTTACTGCTTCCACTGGAAGGTTATTCCAGGTATCTACTACTCTTTACAGCGTCGGCCTTTACTGCTTCCGCTGGAAGGTTATTCAACGTATCTACTACTCTTTACAGAGTCAGCCTTTACTGCCTCCTCTGGAAGGTTATTCCAGGTATCTACTACTCTTTACAGCATCAGCCATTACTGCTTCCGCTGGAAGGTTATTCCAGGTATCTACTACTCTTTACAGTATCAGCCATTACTGCTTCCGCTGGAAGGTTATTCAACGTATCTACTACTCTTTACAGCGTCGGCCTTTACTGCTTCCGCTGGAAGGCTATTCAACGTATCTACTACTCTTTACAGTGTCAGCCTTTACTGCTTCCGCTGGAAGGTTATTACAGGTATCTACTACTCTTTACAGCATCAGCCATTACTGCTTCCGCTGGGAGGTTATTCCAGGTATCTACTACTCCTTACAGTGTCAGCCGTTACAGCCTCCGCTGGAAGGTTATTCCAGGTATCTACTACTCTTTCTGTTATTGATATTTTTTATCCTCATTGAATGTAAAAGTCATGCACAAATAATTGTAAAATATTATGTTATTTAATATAATAATGTTTTGAAAATAATAAAACAAAACAAATTTGATTTACTTTATTTAGATTTAATTTATTATAATTTATTTTAAAGCCTCACGAAACCAGACACCGCGTCACACCCCTCTCACCTCCTCCTAATACACAGACACCTGGATACACACCTCTCACCTCCTCCTAATACACAGACACCGGGACACACACCTCTCACCTCCTCCTAATACACAGACACCTGGATACACACCTCTCACCTCCTCCTAATACACAGACACTGGGACACACACCTCTCACCTCCTCCTAATACACAGACACTGGGACACACACCTCTCACCTCCTCCTAATACACAGACACCTGGATACACACCTCTCACCTTCTCCTAATACACAGACACTGGGACACACACCTCTCACCTCCTCCTAATACACAGACACTGGGACACACACCTCTTACCTCCTCCTAATACACAGACACCTGGATACACACCTCTCACCTCCTCCTAATACACAGACACCGGCACACATACCTCTCACCTCCTAATACACAGACACTGGGACACACACCTCTCACCTCCTCCTAATACACAGACACTGGGACACACACCTCTCACCTCCTCCTAATACACAGACACTGGGACACACACCTCTCACCTCCTCCTAATACACAGACACTGGGACACACACCTCTCACCTCCTCCTAATACACAGACACCGGGACACACACCTCTCACCCCCTCCTAATACACAGACACCAGGACACACACCTCTCACCCCCTCCTAATACACAGACACCAGGACACACACCTCTCACCTCCTCCTAATACACAGACACCGGGACACACACCTCTCACCTCCTCCTAATACACAGACACCTGGACACGCACCTCTCACCTCCTCCTAATACACAGACATCGGGACACACACCTCTCACCCCCTCCTAAAACACAGACACCGGGACACACACCTCTCTCCTCCTCCTAATACACAGACACTGGGACACACACCTCTCACCTCCTCCTAATACACAGACACCAGGACACACACCTCTCACCCCCTCCTAATACACAGACACCAGGACACACACCTCTCACCTCCTCCTAATACACAGACACCGGGACACACACCTCTCACCTCCTCCTAATACACAGACACCTGGACACGCACCTCTCACCTCCTCCTAATACACAGACATCGGGACACACACCTCTCACCCCCTCCTAAAACACAGACACCGGGACACACACCTCTCTCCTCCTCCTAATACACAGACACCGGGACACACACCTCTCACCCCCTCCTAATACACAGACACCAGGACACACACCTCTCACCTCCTCCTAATACACAGACATCGGGACATGCACCTCTCACCTCCTCCTAATACACAGACACCTGGATACACACCTCTCACCCCCTCCTAAAACACAGACATCGGGACACACACCTCTCACCCCCTCCTAAAACACAGACACCGGGACACACACCTCTCTCCTCCTCCTAATACACAGACACCGGGACACACACCTCTCACCCCCTCCTAATACACAGACACCTCTCACCTCCTCCTAATACACTGACACCAGGACACACACCTCTCTCCTCCTCCTAATACACAGACACCAGGACACACACACCTCTCACCTCCTCCTAATACACAGACACCGGGACACACACCTCTCACCCCCTCCTAATACACAGACACCTCTCACCTCTCCTAATACACAGACACCTCTCACCTCCTCCTAATACACAGACACCTCTCACCTCTCCTAATACACAGACACCTCTCACCTCCTCCTAATACACAGACACTGGGACACACACCTCTCACCTCCTCCTAATACACAGACACCGGGACACACACCTCTCACCTCCTCCTAATACACAGACACCGGGACACGCACCTCTCACCTCCTCCTAATACACAGACACTGGAACACGCACCTCTCACCACCTCCTAATACACAGACACCGGGACACACACCTCTCACCTCCTCCTAATACACAGACACCAGGACACACACCTCTCACCTCCTCCTAATACACAGACACCGGGACACGCACCTCTCACCTCCTCCTAAGACACCGGGACACGCACCTCTCACCTCCTCCTAATACAGACACCTCTCACCTCTCCTAATACACAGACCCCTCTCACCTCCTCCTAATACACAGACACCTGGATACACACCTCTCACCTCCTCCTAATACACAGACACCGGGACACACACCTCTCACCTCCTCCTAATACACAGACACCTGGATACACACCTCTCACCTCCTCCTAATACACAGACACTGGGACACACACCTCTCACCTCCTCCTAATACACAGACACTGGGACACACACCTCTCACCTCCTCCTAATACACAGACACCTGGATACACACCTCTCACCTCCTCCTAATACACAGACACTGGGACACACACCTCTCACCTCCTCCTAATACACAGACACTGGGACACACACCTCTTACCTCCTCCTAATACACAGACACCTGGATACACACCTCTCACCTCCTCCTAATACACAGACACCGGCACACATACCTCTCACCTCCTAATACACAGACACTGGGACACACACCTCTCACCTCCTCCTAATACACAGACACTGGGACACACACCTCTCACCTCCTCCTAATACACAGACACTGGGACACACACCTCTCACCTCCTCCTAATACACAGACACTGGGACACACACCTCTCACCTCCTCCTAATACACAGACACCGGGACACACACCTCTCACCCCCTCCTAATACACAGACACCAGGACACACACCTCTCACCCCCTCCTAATACACAGACACCAGGACACACACCTCTCACCTCCTCCTAATACACAGACACCGGGACACACACCTCTCACCTCCTCCTAATACACAGACACCTGGACACGCACCTCTCACCTCCTCCTAATACACAGACATCGGGACACACACCTCTCACCCCCTCCTAAAACACAGACACCGGGACACACACCTCTCTCCTCCTCCTAATACACAGACACTGGGACACACACCTCTCACCTCCTCCTAATACACAGACATCGGGACATGCACCTCTCACCTCCTCCTAATACACAGACACCTGGATACACACCTCTCACCCCCTCCTAAAACACAGACATCGGGACACACACCTCTCACCCCCTCCTAATACACAGACACCGGGACACCCACCTCTCACCTCCTCCTAAAACACAGACACTGGGACACACACCTCTCTCCTCCTCCTAATACACAGACACCGGGACACACACCTCTCACCCCCTCCTAATACACAGACACCTCTCACCTCCTCCTAATACACTGACACCAGGACACACACCTCTCTCCTCCTCCTAATACACAGACACCAGGACACACACACCTCTCACCTCCTCCTAATACACAGACACCGGGACACACACCTCTCACCCCCTCCTAATACACAGACACCTCTCACCTCTCCTAATACACAGACACCTCTCACCTCCTCCTAATACACAGACACCTCTCACCTCTCCTAATACACAGACACCTCTCACCTCCTCCTAATACACAGACACTGGGACACACACCTCTCACCTCCTCCTAATACACAGACACCGGGACACACACCTCTCACCTCCTCCTAATACACAGACACCGGGACACGCACCTCTCACCTCCTCCTAATACACAGACACTGGAACACGCACCTCTCACCACCTCCTAATACACAGACACCGGGACACACACCTCTCACCTCCTCCTAATACACAGACACCAGGACACACACCTCTCACCTCCTCCTAATACACAGACACCGGGACACGCACCTCTCACCTCCTCCTAAGACACCGGGACACGCACCTCTCACCTCCTCCTAATACAGACACCTCTCACCTCTCCTAATACACAGACATCTCTCACCTCCTCCTAATACACAGACACTGGGACACACACCTCTCACCTCCTCCTAATACACAGACACCGGGACACACACCTCTCACCTCCTCCTAATACACAGACACCGGGACACACACCTCTCACCCCCTCCTAATACACAGACACGGGACACACACCTCTCACCTCCTCCTAATACACAGACACTGGGACACACACCTCTCACCCCCTCCTAATACACAGACACCAGGACACACACCTCTCACCCCCTCCTAATACACAGACACCGGGACACACACCTCTCACCTCCTCCTAATACACAGACACCGGGACACACCCCTCTCACCACCTCCTAATACACAGACACCGGGACACACACCTCTCACCTCCTCCTAATACACAGACACCGGGACACGCACCTCTCACCCCCTCCTAATTCACAGACACCTCACACCTCCTCCTAATACACAGACACCTCTCACCTCTCCTAATACACAGACACCTCTCACCTCCTCCTAATACACAGACACTGGGACACACACCTCTCACCTCCTCCTAATACACAGACACCGGGACACACACCTCTCACCTCCTCCTAATACACAGACACTGGAACACGCACCTCTCACCACCTCCTAATACACAGACACCGGGACACACACCTCTCACCTCCTCCTAATACACAGACACCAGGACACACACCTCTCACCTCCTCCTAATACACAGACACCAGGACACACACACCTCTCACCTCCTCCTAATACACAGACACCTCTCACCCCTCCTCCTAATACACAGACACCGGGACACACACCTCTCACCTCCTCCTAATACACAGACACCGGGACACGCACCTCTCACCTCCTCCTAATACACAGACACCGGGACACACACCTCTCACCTCCTCCTAATACACAGACACCGGGACACACACCTCTCACCCCCTCCTAATACACAGACACCGGGACACACACCTCTCACCTCCTCCTAATACACAGACACCGGGACACACACCTCTCACCTCCTCCTAATACACAGACACCGGGACACACACCTCTCACCCCCTCCTAATACACAGACACGGGACACACACCTCTCACCTCCTCCTAATACACAGACACCAGGACACACACCTCTCACCCCCTCCTAATACACAGACACCGGGACACACCCCTCTCACCACCTCCTAATACACAGACACCGGGACACACACCTCTCACCTCCTCCTAATACACAGACACCGGGACACGCACCTCTCACCCCCTCCTAATTCACAGACACCGGGACACACACCTCTCACCTCCTCCTAATACACAGACACCAGGACACACACCTCTCACCTCCTCCTAATACACAGACACCAGGACACACACCTCTCACCTCCTCCTAATACACAGACACCAGGACACACACCTCTCACCTCCTCCTAATACACAGACACTGGGACACTCACCTCCTCCTAATACACAGACACCGGGACACACACCTCTCTCCTCCTCCTAATACACAGACACAGGGACACACACCTCTCACCTCCTCCTAATACACAGACACCTCTCACCCCCTCCTAATACACAGACACCGGGACACACACCTCTCTCCTCCTCCTAATACACAGACACAGGGACACACACCTCTCACCTCCTCCTAATACACAGACACCTCTCACCTCCTCCTAATACACAGACACAGGGACACACACCTCTCACCTCCTCCTAATACACAGACACCGGGACACACACCTCTCTCCTCCTCCTAATACACAGACACCGGGACACACACCTCTCACCTCCTCCTAATACACATACACCGGGACACACACCTCTCACCTCCTCCTAATACACAGACACTGGGACACACACCTCTCACCTCCTCCTAATACACAGACACCTCTCACCTCCTCCTAATACACAGACACCAGGACACACACCTCTCACCCCCTCCTAATACACAGACACCGGGACACACACCTCTCACCTCCTCCTAATACACAGACACCGGGACACACCCCTCTCACCACCTCCTAATACACAGACACCGGGACACACACCTCTCACCTCCTCCTAATACACAGACACCGGGACACACACCTCTCACCTCCTCCTAATACACAGACACCTCTCACCTCTCCTAATACACAGACACCTCTCACCTCCTCCTAATACACAGACACTGGGACACACACCTCTCACCTCCTCCTAATACACAGACATCGGGACACGCACCTCTCACCCCCTCCTAATTCACAGACACCTCTCACCTCCTCCTAATACACAGACACCTCTCACCTCTCCTAATACACAGACACCTCTCACCTCCTCCTAATACACAGACACTGGGACACACACCTCTCACCTCCTCCTAATACACAGACACCGGGACACACACCTCTCACCTCCTCCTAATACACAGACACCGGGACACGCACCTCTCACCTCCTCCTAATACACAGACACTGGAACACGCACCTCTCACCACCTCCTAATACACAGACACCGGGACACACACCTCTCACCTCCTCCTAATACACAGACACCAGGACACGCACCTCTCACCTCCTCCTAATACACAGACACTGGAACACGCACCTCTCACCACCTCCTAATACACAGACACCGGGACACACACCTCTCACCTCCTCCTAATACACAGACACCGGGACACGCACCTCTCACCTCCTCCTAAGACACCGGGACACGCACCTCTCACCTCCTCCTAATACACAGACACCTCTCACCTCTCCTAATACACAGACATCTCTCACCTCCTCCTAATACACAGACACTGGGACACACACCTCTCACCTCCTCCTAATACACAGACACCGGGACACACACCTCTCACCTCCTCCTAATACACAGACACCGGGACACGCACCTCTCACCTCCTCCTAATACACAGACACCGGGACACACACCTCTCACCTCCTCCTAATACACAGACACCGGGACACACACCTCTCACCTCCTCCTAATACACAGACACCGGGACACACACCTCTCACCTCCTCCTAATACACAGACACCGGGACACGCACCTCTCACCTCCTCCTAATACACAGACACCGGGACACACACCTCTCACCTCCTCCTAATACACAGACACCGGGACACACACCTCTCACCTCCTCCTAATACACAGACACCGGGACACACACCTCTCACCCCCTCCTAATACACAGACACGGGACACACACCTCTCACCTCCTCCTAATACACAGACACCAGGACACACACCTATCACCCCCTCCTAATACACAGACACCGGGACACACACCTCTCACCTCCTCCTAATACACAGACACCGGGACACACCCCTCTCACCACCTCCTAATACACAGACACCGGGACACACACCTCTCACCTCCTCCTAATACACAGACACCGGGACACGCACCTCTCACCCCCTCCTAATTCACAGACACCGGGACACGCACCTCTCACCCCCTCCTAATACACAGACACCAGGACACACACCTCTCACCTCCTCCTAATACACAGACACCAGGACACACACCTCTCACCTCCTCCTAATACACAGACACCAGGACACACACCTCTCACCTCCTCCTAATACACAGACACTGGGACACTCACCTCCTCCTAATACACAGACACCGGGACACACACCTCTCTCCTCCTCCTAATACACAGACACAGGGACACACACCTCTCACCTCCTCCTAATACACAGACACCTCTCACCCCCTCCTAATACACAGACACCGGGACACACACCTCTCTCCTCCTCCTAATACACAGACACAGGGACACACACCTCTCACCTCCTCCTAATACACAGACACCGGGACACACACCTCTCTCCTCCTCCTAATACACAGACACCGGGACACACACCTCTCACCTCCTCCTAATACACATACACCGGGGGACACACCTCTCACCTCCTCCTAATACACAGACACTGGGACACACACCTCTCACCTCCTCCTAATACACAGACTCTGGAACACGCACCTCTCACCTTCTCCTAATCCACAGACACCAGGACACACACCTCTCACCTCTTCCTAATACACAGACACTGGGACACACACCTCTCACCTCCTCCTAATACACAGACACCTCTCACCTCCTCCTAATACACAGACACCTCTCACCTCCTCCTAATACACAGACACTGGGACACACACCTCTCACCTCCTCCTAATACACAGACTCTGGAACACGCACCTCTCACCTCCTCCTAATACACAGACACCGGGACACGCACCTCTCACCTCTCCTAATACACAGACACCAGGACACACACCTCTCACCTCCTCCTAATACACAGACACCTGGACACACCTCTCACCTCTCCTAATACACAGACACCAGGACACACACCTCTCACCTCCTCCTAATACACTGACACCGGGACACACACCTCTCACCCCCTCCTAATACACAGACACCGGGACACACACCTCTCACCCCCTCCTAATACACAGACACCGGGACACACACCTCTCACCCCCTCCTAATACACAGACACCGGGACGCACACCTCTCACCCCCTCCTAATACACAGACACCGGGACGCACACCTCTCACCCCCTCCTAATACACAGACACCGGGACACACACCTCTCACCTCCTCCTAATACACAGACACCGGGACACACACCTCTCACCCCCTCCTAATACACAGACACCTCTCACCTCTCCTAATACAGAAAATCCAGCACACGTATCTCTGACATTCAACTAGTTTTCAGGCATATACTAGATTTATTGATTGATTAGACCATGTGTTTGATATACAGACAGTGCAGGACGGACAAGTTCCCTCTGTATCTTCCTCTCCCTTTCTCTTGCTGGGTCCTCTCTCCAAAACCCCCTACCTCCCACCCTCACTAGTGAGACGTGCAAAAAAGCACACACACGCATGTAGACATTGCAGGGAACTCTGGGAAAGGGATAGCCCTGAGCATATGGACTGACCTTGGCACCAAGCACCGGATGCCGTCCTTGCATGCGAGAGAAAGGACATATACATTCTGGAACAGCTAATTATATCCTGGCTAAAAAAGGGAACCAGAGATTTGGAGGCCAGCTCCTTACAATAAATACAGTCTAACAAACTAGCAAAAAAAAATAATCTAATTCATAATAAAAAGCGAAAAAACTTTATGTCAAATAATATCTTACATTTGCTTAATATTTTTATATAGGAGTTTTTTTTTTTTTTTAAGTTTAATCCTTACTTAAAGGACGTGCACTGGCAGAGACAGTCACTAACACGTGCCACGCTTCCTTGGGTCTGGTGGGTAATTAGCATACGATCCACAGGTACACGGGGGGCGTTGGGGGTATGTAGAAAAAGTAGTGCAATTACCACCGTCGCCTGTCGCACCTCAATAAAAAAAAAGGGATCTAATATTGTGTAAGAATTCTGCCGCGGACTACGTATAGAAAAAAAGTCACGCAATTGCGCCTATCTATCCTTCCTGCCTACTACGCAGTGCTGCGAGCGGTTCCTCTTTGCTGATTTGAGCGCGGTGCTCGGACCGTATATTGGGCGATACGAGTTTAGAGCCGTTCAGAATCGATCACCAAAGGTGATATTTCGGTGGGGGGGGGGGGGAGCTTGCCCCTTTTCGGTTAGTGAAGTCGGCTCTGTGGGTGTCTAATCTCTATAATACAGGGCTGTCACTGTACATGACGGGGCCATCCAATATCCAGGCTTCATTCAGGGAATTGACAAGGAAATCTCACTCAGTTCGCGCTTCCACGCATCAAGCCCAAATAGTAGATTATGCATGACAGCAGAAGTGGTCATTACCATACTGACAGTAGACCGGCTGAGCATGGTGGGAAGGGGAGTGGTCATTACCATACTGACAGTAGACCGGCTGAGCATGGTGGGAAGGGGAGTGGTCATTACCATACTGACAGTAGACCGGCTGAGCATGGTGGGAAGGGGAGTGGTCATTACCATACTGACAGTAGGCTGGCTGAGCATGGTGGGAAGGGGAGTGGTCATTACCATACTGACAGTAGGCCGGCTGAGCATGGTGGGAAGGGGAGTGGTCATTACCATACTGACAGTAGGCCGGCTGAGCATGGTGGGAAGGGGAGTGGTCATTACCATACTGACAGTAGGCCGGCTGAGCATGGTGGGAAGGGGAGTGGTCATTACCATACTGACAGCAGGCCGGCTGAGCATGGTGGGAAGGGGAGTGGTCATTACCATACTGACAGCAGGCCGGCTGAGCATGGTGGGAAGGGGAGTGGTCATTACCATACTGACAGCAGGCCGGCTGAGCATGGTGGGAAGGGGAGTGGTCATTACCATACTGACAGCAGGCCGGCTGAGCATGGTGGGAAGGGGAGTGGTCATTACCATACTGACAGCAGGCCGGCTGAGCATGGTGGGAAGGGGAGTGGTCATTACCATACTGACAGCAGGCCGGCTGAGCATGGTGGGAAGGGGAGTGGTCATTACCATACTGACAGCAGGCCGGCTGAGCATGGTGGGAAGGGGAGTGGTCATTACCATACTGACAGCAGGCCGGCTGAGCATGGTGGGAAGGGCAGTGGTCATTACCATACTGACAGCAGGCCGGCTGAGCATGGTGGGAAGGGGAGTGGTCATTACCATACTGACAGTAGGCCGGCTGAGCATGGTGGGAAGGGGAGTTGGCATACCAGAGATCCTTTATCTTGCAGGCAGAACTATTGCAAAACAAATCCAAATTCCTGGACATTTTCCCTGAGGTTTAACCCTCCAGACGTAACGTGACGCTGGCCAGATACCCATGCATTGCCATGGCAACTCTAGTCACGCTCAGCCAGACCACTGCCGTTTGACAATTATAGGAGGGTAGGCAGCAGCATTCAAATACAGCGAGCGTAATGGCTGGCTGGGGGTGCTGGGAGTTGCAGTCTGGCCGTAACCCGCATGCTAAATCTTGATTATAAAGAGAAATAATGGCTCCAGACAACACAATATTTTAATAGCGATAACATTGGGGGGGGAGCTGGGTATAAAGCCCCCCGGTCCATCATTTCACAGGTCCTCTTGTTATATTAGGCAGACAGGCCAGAGGAAACGTAACCTTCTCACCAAAACTTCCTGACTGATTTCCCCTTCCACCTCCCCTCCCTCTTCCTCCCAGGAAGACAAGAGAAGCCTGTCACGCGAATCCCCCATTATAGAGTTACAGTGTGTACGTGTCAGTGTAATGACCATCACACGCCAACAGATCAGTCCCATGTGTAATAGGTTAAAGGGACAGTCCCATGTAACCTGACCTAATGACAGTGACATGTTTAATGGGTTAAAGGGACAGTCCCATGTAACCTGACCTAATGACAGTGACATGTTTAATGGGTTAAAGGGACAGTCCCATGTAACGTGACCTAATGACAGGGACATGTTTAATGGGTTAAAGGGACAGTCCCATGTAACGTGACCTAATGACAGTAACATGTTTAATGGGTTAAAGGGACAGTCCCATGTATTGTGACCTAATGACAGGGACATGTATAATGGGTTAAAGGGACAGTCCCATGTAACGTGACCTAATGACAGTGACATGTTTAATGGGTTAAAGGGACAGTCCCATGTAACGTGACCTAATGACAGTGACATGTTTAATGGGTTAAAGGGACAGTCCCATGTAACCTGACCTAATGACAGTGACATGTTTAATGGGTTAAAGGGACAGTCCCATGTAACGTGACCTAATGACAGTGACATGTGTAATGGGTTAAAGGGACAGTCCCATGTAAAGTAACCTAAGGACAGTGACATGATTAATGGGTTAAAGGGACAGTCCCATGTAAAGTGTCCTAATGACAGTGACATGTTTAATGGGTTAAAGGGACAGTCCCATGTAACGTGACCTAATGACAGTGACATGTGTAATGGGTTAAAGGGACAGTCCCATGTAATGTGACCTAATGACAGTGACATGTGTAATGGGTTAAAGGGACAGTCCCATGTAAAGTAACCTAAGGACAGTGACATGTTTAATGGGTTAAAGGGACAGTCCCATGTAACGTGACCTAATGACAGTGACATGATTAATGGGTCAAAGGGACAGTCCCATGTAACGTGACCTAATGACAGTGACATGATTATTGGGTTAAAGGGACAGTCCCATGTAACGTGACCTAATGACAGTGACATGTATAATGGGTTAAAGGGACAGTCCCATGTAACGTGATCTAATGACAGTGACATGTTTAATGGGTTAAAGGGACAGTCCCAAGTAACGTGATCTAATGACAGTGACATGTTTAATGGGTTAAAGGGACAGTCCCATGTAACGTGACCTAATGAGTGACATGTTTAATGGGTTAAAGGGACAGTCCCATGTAACGTGACCTAATGACAGTGACATGTTTAATGGGTTAATGGGATAGTCCCATGTAACGTGACCTAATGACAGTGACATGTTTAATGGGTTAAAGGGACAGTCCCATGTAACATGACCTAATGACAGTGACATGTTTAATGGGTTAAAGGGACAGTCCCATGTAACGTGACCTAATGAGAGTGACATGTGTAATGGATTAAAGAGACAGTCCCATGTAACGTGACCTAATGACAGGGACATGTTTAATGGGTTAAAGGGACAGTCCCATGTAACGTGACCTAATGACAGGGACATGTTTAATGGGTTAAAGAGACAGTCCAGTGTAACGTGACCTAATGACACTGACATGTTTAATGGGTTAAAGGGACAGTCCCATGTAACGTGACCTAATGACACTGACATGTTTAATGGGTTAAAGGGACAGTCCCATGTAACGTGACCTAATGACAGTGACATGTTTAATGGGTTAAAGGGACAGTCCCATGTAACGTGACTTAATGACAGTGATATGTTTAATGGGTTAAAGGGACAGTCCCATGTAAAGTGATCTAATGACAGTGACATGTTTAATGGGTTAAAGGGACAGTTCCATGTAACGTTACTTAATGACAGTGACATGTTTAATGGGTTAAAGGGACAGTCCCATGTAACGTGACCTAATGAGTGACATGTTTAATGGGTTAAAGGGACAGTCCCATGTAACGTGATCTAATGACAGTGACATGTTTAATGGGTTAAAGGGACAGTCCCATGTAACGTGACCTAATGACAGTGACATGTTTAATGGGTTAAAGGGACAGTCCCATGTAACGTGACCTAATGACAGTGACATGTGTAATGGGTTAAAGGGACAGTCCCATGTAACGTGACCTAATGACAGTGACATGTTTAATGGGTTAAAGGGACAGTCCCATGTAACGTGACCTAACGACAATGGCATGTTTAATGGGTTAAAGGGACAGTCCCATGTAACGTGACCTGACAGTGACATGTTTAATGGGTTAAAGGGACAGTCCCATGTAACGTGACCTAATGACAGTGACATGTTTAATGGGTTAAATGGACAGTCCCATGTAACGTGACCTAATGACAGTGACATGTTTAATGGGTTAAAGGGACAGTCCCATGTAACGTGACCTAATGACAGTGACATGTTTAATGGGTTAAAGGGACAGTCCCTTGTAAAGTGATCTATTGACACTAATGGGTTAAAAGTGACCTAATGACCAAAACCAGTCCTCACGCCCCCCGTAAAATCCAGGATTACCAAATAGTGTTTAAAAAAAAAGTTTGGTTTGGTTTGAAAAAGGATATTATGGAACTAGAAAAAGTTGACAGGAGGGCTAAAAAATTAATAGGCGGATTGGAGGATCTAAGTAATGAAGAGAGACTTAAAAAATTGCAATTATATACGTTCGAAAAAAGGCGTCTTATAGGGGATATGAGAACATTATATAAATACGTGCAGGGCCAATTTAAAGAGCTCTCCAGTGACCTGTTCATTAACAGATTTGTACAAAGCACAAGAGGTCACCCCCTGAGACTGGAAGAGCAAAGATTTCACAGACAGCAAAGGAAGGGATTCTTTACGGTAAGGACAATAAAGTTATGGAACTCGCTGCCAAGAGAGGTAGTGCTATCAACCACAATAGATGCATTTACACATGGGAAAGCAGAACATACAGGGCTATTAGTAATAGAATGAGCATTAATAATCGAGCTTATTGATCCAAAGAGTTATCTGATTGCCCTTTGGAGTCAGGAAGGAATTTTTCCCCCTAGGAGGCAAAATTCGAAATAGCTTCCTTAGGGTTCTTTTGGATCAAAAGCTGGAATGATGGGTAGAAGGGTTGAACTTGATGGACTTGTGTCTTTTTTCAACCTAAATTATTATGAACATAAGTGGATAATCCCTAAATCCTGAACTGCTTAGGGGGTATGAGGGCCGGTTTGGGAACCACCGATTTAACCCATTTAATCCCAGTTGTATGTAGTATGACCACATGTAATGGGTTGGATCAAGTCCTATAAGTGGATAGTGATGTGTAACGGGTCAAAGTATCTTTATTAAAGTAATTGTTTGAATTTGTAAAATGCAGCCGTGCCAGATCACAGCTGACTATACAGTATATTTGCTTTCTATACAGTATTAAAACAAATGACATTTACACTGAGTTCATGACATATTTATAACTCTCCAATATATTTATGTGTATACTGTATACATAACATAAGTAGATTTTTTTTTCTTCTTTCCACTCCAGACATAACTACAGAGAAGCGGGGGGTATGAGGGGATGTTTGTCAGGCAATAGGGGACACGGCAGGGTATGGTGTTTTTTTGGCATTGTATGTAAATGAAATGTTACAGACACACTTCCTTAGAAAAACGTTAATTTTTCAAAAAAAAAAAAACAAGAAAAAAAAAAACAAACAAACGTAAATAAAACAAAAACTATTAAATAATTAGATTCCTTTATAAGAACATATTTTTCAGCATTCGATTTAAACGAGTATGTTAAAAAAATATAACCATAAAACAAACTAAAAAAAAAAAAAAATGATAAAGATTGAAATGGGGATTGGAGAAAATCAAACAGAAAAATAATCAATTAATGAGTTAGATCAGACAAAATCCCACGTGAAACCTTCTGAAACGGCGTACAGAGTGACAGAGTGGGAGGAGCCTCTGCGTTACAGTATACAGTGTGAGTGCGTACCTCTCTGTGTACATGTGGATACTGTGTACCTGGTTAGAGCTGCTAGGGGCAAGATTCAGAGGTAGAGGGAAGTTTGACTGGCTGCGGCTGGGGCATGGATGGAGGGAGTCTCTCCAGTTGGTGGGGGGCAGCGGTAGGAGCCGTATCAGGTACAAGGCCGTCACACGGGGCTTCTAAACACAGGAGGGCAACATCGAAACGAGACACAAATGAGAGATCCTGAAACCAGGACAAGTGCAAAAAGAAAGTCAGAGGGGTGTAGACCAACTCATCCCAAAATGGGTACGTGCATGTGGAGACAAGGGCTTGACACCTTGACTTGGGACTGTCAGGTACACAATGCTGAAACGACAAGAACAGAGAATGATCAGCCGCAAACGCCAAGTCACCCAATACAGCCAAAAGTATCATGCAATATAATTATACTGCTACATAACATCTCCGACTGCACCTAATTATACCTCCCTTTCATTCTGTCACCCCACATATCCATTACTACCTATAATCCCTCCCATTACTTGATGGCCCACCTACTTAGCAATATAACCCCTCCCATTACCTGATGGCCACACCCACTTAGCAATATAACCCCTCCAATTACCTGATGGCCCTCCCACTTAGCAATATAACCCCTCCCATTACCCGATGGCCCCTTTCACTTAGCAATATAACCCCTCCGATTACCTGATTCCCCCCCCCCCCCACTTAGCAATATAACCCCTCCCATTACCTGATGGCCCATCCCACTTAGCAATATAACCCCTCCCATAACCTGATGGCCACACCCACTTAGCAATATAACCCCTCCCATTACCTGATGGCCCCTCCTACTTAGCAATATAACCCTTCCCATTACCCGATGGCCCCTTCCACTTAGCAATATAACCCCTCCCATTACCTGATGCCCCCACTTAGCAATATAACCCCTCCCATTACCTGATGCCCCCCCCCACTTAGCAATATAATCCCTCCCATTACCTTATGGCCCCTCCCACTTCTCCTTATATCCCCTGCAATTTAGCAATATAATCCCTCCCATTACCTTATGGCCCCTCCCACTTCTCCTTATATCCCCTGCAATTTAGCAATATAATCCCTCCCATTACCTTATGGCCCCTCCCACTTCTCCTTATATCCCCTGCAATTTAGCAATATAATCCCTCCCATTACCTTATGGCCCCTCCCACTTCTCCTTATATCCCCTGCAATTTAGCAATATAATCCCTCCCATTACAGTGTTTAACCCTCCCTAGAACTCCTCCCATTGCGCCATATAACCTCTCTCCAATGTAAATCTCTTACCTCTTCTTTACCAACAGCTGCAGTGCTGCCTGCCCTGGGCATGTGTCCCATGCGTGTGCTTGGCGTGCCTCGGAGAAGCATCCCCATACTGGATCCCGGATCCCATCCTCTCCGGATCTAGCTCACCTGCACAATACACAGATCGAAAGGCTGTGACAGTGGACACAATTTACAGTAAAGCAATTCGAACATTTCCCATTAGCCCGGCGTGTTCTCCATCGGCCGATTACTTTCTGTCCATTTCCCCGGCGTGTTCTCCATCGGCCGATTACTTTCTGTCCATTTCCCCGGCGTGTTCTCCATCGGCCGATTACTTTCTGTCCATTTCCCCGGCGCGTTCTCTATCGGCTGATTACTTTCTGTCCATTTCCCCGGCGCGTTCTCTATCGGCTGATTGCTTTCTGTCCATTTCCCCGGCGCGTTCTCTATCGGGTGATTACTTTCTGTTCATTTCGCCGGCGCGTTCTCTATCGGCTGATTGCTTTCTGTCCATTTCCCCGGCGCGTTCTCTATCGGGTGATTACTTTCTGTTCATTTCGCCGGCGCGTTCTCTATCGGCCGATTACGTTCTGTCCATTTTCCCGACGCGTTCTCTATCGGCCGATTACGTTCTGTCCATTTCCCCGGCGCGTTCTCTATCGACCGATTACGTTCTGTCCATTTTCCCGACGCGTTCTCTATTGGCTGATTACTTTCTGTCCATTTCCCACGTCCCCTGATTTCCGCTGGTTTTTATCGTTTTACCACACTTTTAAAAAGTTTTGTTCGTTTTCCTTCGCTGGCAGACGAAAGGACGTTAAACGTAAGGTAACTGACAAACACTCGTCCAGGAAGTTTATAAATGATGTAATGATCTGTTTTAAAGGACACTCTAGGCACAACCCATACATGTCGCAGACTGTGTGCAGTAAACCCTTAGGAATCTCTTGCTAGATTCCCTCCCTAATAACTTGTAGAAGGATCATGCAAATGAATGCAATCTTCTTCCACGGAGCATGTGCAGTAACAGCTTCATTCAGTATCTGCCGACGACTTTCCTGCTTGGTTTATTTGGCAGCAGTGATTGGCTGAGCAGGGCGGCTGTCACTGGTGACATCATCTTGCACATGCGCAGACAGACACATGTCTAGGGGAGCCTTCTGATTGGCTCTGAACTGATGCCCATTTTAGACAAGGAAACCTTTTGAATCCCTGGGGGGCAAAGGCTGCAAAAGCAAAGTTACTTATTTGCAACAACTAATAAAAAAAATGTAAACAAATACCAGGGTATATAAGTAGATCTTCATCGATAAAATGTCAGCTTTAAAATGCATTTATTTTCGAACAAAGTCTAGGTTTTCATACAAGAGAGAGATTATTTCCCTGGAATGGATCGGGTGTCTCAGTCCCCAAGCAGCTCTGTGGATTAATAAGGTGTCTTCATTATAAGCAGGCCTTCCAGAGAGGCTGGTCTGTATAAACAGACTGTCACGAAAGCCTTTTTATGGCCGTCTCCTCACTCAGCTCTGCTTGGTCTTATTTTTCCATTATCGCACGCATCATGCCGAGATTATGTTACACTTACAGGAGCAGTCAAATCGGAGCCGTATCATGGCGGAATCAGAACGAGATTCCCGAGAAAACGAGAGAGAACCCTCTGTGCAACATGGCACCCGGGAAGTCAGCGGGCGATGCTCCTTAGGAAGCCACCTTCTGTGTCTCAGTCAATCTAAACATTACCTATACCTTTACATTGTATTAGAAGAATTGCAAATGTATCAAATGTATGAAATAGAAACATGTGTTTTAAAAGCGTCTGTGGAGTCTCCTTCTTATGACATCACCACGTATTACACATTTCCCAGTGAAAGTTAGTGCATTTGCATATCAGGCCACAGGTGATGTCATAAGTTGGAGACAAGTTCATCACATGCTTTTCTCTTAGTTTATGTATCTGCTGCAATTCTAACCCAATGTTTGGATTATGTTTTATGCTTTACATGTAGTCTAAGCTGTGTTTAGGTGATGGAATCCATTTAAACGATGTTTTAGAGGGTATAATATGCTTCAAAAGCTTTTTTGATACTGGCGGGTCCGATCGCTACATTAAATAATGAATACATTAGACGGAAGCAGGATTAATACTAATCCAGCATTGGAATCATCAATGCAAATAGAAATATATCCCAACTGCTCAAGAGATTTTCACTGTTAATTTACCTCAAACACAGCCTTCTCCCCCCCACCGCAAAAAGGCTTACAACAAAAAAGCATGGTTTAAATGGAAGATGGCATCAAGTGCAGGCGTTTGAACTAGAAATGCTTTCATGAAAGAATATAAATAACGCAACTTATTGAGCCTCTCTATCAGGGACAGACATGTTGGGTCAGAGGTGTTAGATCTTCCTTCATCTGGCCCAAAAACATGTCTGCTCCCTTACAGTGCAAGAAGATATTTTTATTAAAGCATTTCTGTTTAAAATGTCTACACTTCGTGCAATCTTTCAATTAAACAGAACTTTAGTGACCAGTAGATTATCTTTGGCTATCATATGGCTCTGTAAAAACTGCTTTTAAATCTGTTCTGACGGTTTTTAGAAAAATGGAGTGAATTATTACTAGCAAAACTGGTATTTCCTGTCTTTTTTTTTTTCCTCTGGACACGGTGGGAGTATTGCATCATTACGGTGACCGGGGAGGATAATCTGGCCCACTGCATAGAACAGAGGTACAAAATATCTGCACTTCTGAGTTCTTACCTGAATCTATTTTACTTAATATGGTCCGAGCGCATTTTAAGAAAGCTTCCTCCACGTTCTCCCCAGTCAGCGCGCTGGTTTCCAAAAACATCAGGTCTAAAAAAGAAAAAAAAACATAAAACAGCGTTGATGTGCGAATGACAGTGATAATGTATAATATTTGGGGTTCTGTTAAAAAAAAAAAAAAAAAAAAAAAAAATTGTAGGTCATTATGTATAATAAAATAACTCTTTTATACATGCAGCGCGGATGAAGAACAGCGTTTGGCGGAGACTTTCCGACACTAATTAGGTGCTTTTTTTGGCGCCTGATTAATTATACATGTGTCGTTGAAACCAGAGGCGGTTTGGAAGCCGGAGCAGCCTCCAGACATCAGGATACCTAAACATGCACGCAAACAGCGCTGGTATGTGCCGCTAAGTTACTATTCTCTCCTTCCTCCAGCTCACCGTTCTCTTGAGCGAAACACGACGCTTCCAGGAAGGTGACCTCTCTGTCAGCGTCCAAATCCTTCTTGTTCCCGCACAGGATGATGATGATGTTCGGACTGGCCAGAGTCCTGGCATCAGTCAGCCAGTTGGTCAGAGCATTGTAAGTCTCTCGGCTGCAGGGCGAGAAGAGAAAGCATAACCACAGTGGGGTGTTAGAAACGGTAAGTAGCCATATTAATAACAGCAATAGTACAAAGAAAGGCCAACTCACAGGTGAGGCCGATAATGCAATTTAACACTATGGCCTCTTATTCATAAGAGGGGATTGCAAACTTAAGGCTAAAGTAGCCGAGTTGGGAAAAAAAATCCTGTTCAGCTATACTTCTAACTCTGCTACTTGGCCTTCATTTTTTAATTCCCTCTTTCATGAATAAAAGGTCTGAACGGACACAGGTCATTATTCATGGAATAGGGCTCTGCAAACCTGAGGCCAAAATAGTTTGAAGTGTAGCTGAATTTTTTTCCAATTCTGGCCTGAAGCTTGCACTTCCCTTCTCAATCCCCCCCCTTCATGAATAAAGACCTATTTATCGCGTCAAAAGATAATCCCTGCCATCCCAGACGCACCTTGCAATGTCGTAAACCAGCAGCGCTCCTGCTGCCCCGCGATAGTAACTGCGCGTAACAGACCTGACAAGACAAAATGGCAGAATTAGACGCAAACCCAGCGCCACGAAATTCAGCTCTGCTGCAGAAAAAAAAAAGACACAATATGGATGCAGGCAGACAAGAGAACTGCCTCAGCTAGACATTGCTATACTGTGGAAAATACAAAATGATCTATACACCGGGAGTTCTGTATAACTGGTGTGTAATAACGTGACACCGGGAGTTCTGTATAACTGGTGTGTAATAACGTGACACCGGGAGTTCTGTATAACTGGTGTGTAATAACGTGACACCGGGAGTTCTGTATAACTGGTGTGTAATAACGTGACACCGGGAGTTCTGTATAACTGGTGTGTAATAACGTGACACCGGGAGTTCTGTATAACTGGTGTGTAATAACGTGACACCGGGAGTTCTGTATAACTGGTGTGTAATAACGTGACACCGGGAGTTCTGTATAACTGGTGTGTAATAACGGGACACCGGGAGTTCTGTATAACTGGTGTGTAATAACGGGACACCGGGAGTTCTGTATAACTGGTGTGTAATAACGGGACACCGGGAGTTCTGTATAACTGGTGTGTAATAACGTGACACCGGGAGTTCTGTATAACTGGTGTGTAATAACGTGACACCGGGAGTTCTGTATAACTGGTGTGTAATAACGTGACACCGGGAGTTCTGTATAACTGGTGTGTAATAACGTGACACCGGGAGTTCTGTATAACTGGTGTGTAATAACGGGACACCGGGAGTTCTGTATAACTGGTGTGTAATAACGTGACACTGGGAGTTCTGTATAACTGGTGTGTAATAACGGGACACCGGGAGTTCTGTATAACTGGTGTGTAATAACGTGACACCGGGAGTTCTGTATAACTGGTGTGTAATAACGTGACACCGGGAGTTCTGTATAACTGGTGTGTAATAACGTGACACTGGGAGTTCTGTATCACAGATGTGGCTGTATTATGTTTAATCCTGATTCTTTCAGTCAGGTTTTTGTTCTTGTGTCTGTATTAACCGGTCACAAGGGGTTTTATATGTGGGATCGGCACAAGTCTATCCCAGATATAAGACCGGGAACTGGGGACTAATAAAAGTATTTAGAGAATTGTGCAGACTAGATGGACCGAATGGTTCTTATCTGCCGACACATTCTAGGTTTATATATAAGAAAAAAGGGGAAAAACTGCAACTTTTTATTCTCAATATGCGAATTTTCGTTCAGTACAGATAGCGCCGGATTAGACTGGCGAATTAGGGATAGACAAGAATTATGGTGCAAATCACACCACATTTATACATAACCGCTCACAGCAAATGCATAAAATAAGAGATATATGACATGACCTGTGGCTTGATCTGCATATGACCTGCTCCCAATGGGAACCGTGCAATGTATCAAGCAAATTATCAGCTGTGTAATAAATACTTCATGTTCTGTCAGTGTGATAATACATATAAAAGCATTACGGACGAGTGAATCCCACACACGTCAGGCATTCTGACACACGGATGTTTCTATACAGGTTGAGTTATCCCTGAAAATCCAAAAAATAACCCAAAATCAGACCCAAAAAAACTTTTTCGGAATGTGGGTCGGTTGGTTTATCCGTAAGTATCTGTTATCTGAGTATTTCGGGGATACTCAGCCTGTACATTATATACAGTATATATCAGTATCCTGGAGAGAGACAAAAACATTTCCAATGTCTCCTAAATACCAGGGAACGGGTGGGTCTTAAACATCTTTTACTTTAACTCGTACTTTTAATTGCTCGAAGGCTTCCTCAGAGGTCAGAGTGGGCGCAGGCATGTTAAACTTGGGAATTTCTCCAGATTACAGGGTCAGCACAGGAGGGGTTATCGTCAAAAGGAAAGAGTTAGAAAATATTTTCCCACGTGGGGATAAGAGGGAAGTCTCAGGCATATAGAGTCACTTATATATCTCATTTGTCTCAGTCTGGCAGAGGACCCATTAAAAGAAATATCCTTTCCCATGCCAAACACATATAGTCACCAACAGAACTGATTAAACTGTGTATGTCTGAGAGACTGGCATGATAGCAGCCTGAAGATATACAAAGAATGGGCAGCCATAAGTGTATTTCCATAGGAGATGTGGGAAACCAGTAGAGTTAAAATTATATCATTTATTACAGAGTTTGATTGCAAGCTTCCAAGACCAGGAAACCAGGTCTGCTAGGTCCCTTCCTCGGGCATTAATGAGGCTGAAACTAAATTCCTAATTACAAAACAGAGTTAACAGCTTTAAAAAATCTACAGAGATAAAATCAGTTTGGTCAGAGCATCTGTGATCCCTCCACTCCCTGATTAGAGGGGGCCATAAAATCATGTTCTAGTAACAATGAATATACAAAGCCTTGTTATTATCATCAACTCTCCTCACCTGTGTCAAGTCATGTGCTCACTCTCAGCCTATAAAAGCCTCTTCCTGTGACTGTACCTTTGCCAGATTATTGTGGTTCCTGCCTGCAGTATATCAAGCTTTCTATTGATCTTTACTTACCCGTTACCGATTTGGACCGTCTCACTACTCTGCTTTCTCCTACCCCCTGACCTAGGCTTGCCTGACTACTCTGCTTTCTCCTACCCACTGACCTTGGCTTGCCTGACTACTCTGCTTTCTCCTACCCCCTGACCTTGGCTTGCCTGACTACTCTGCTTTCTCCTACCCCCTGACCTTGGCTTGCCTGACTACTCTGCTTTCTCCTACGCACTGACCTTGGCTTGCCTGACTACTCTGCTTTCTCCTACCCCCTGACCTTGGCTTGCCTGACTACTCTGCTTTCTCCTACCCCCTGACCTTGGCTTGCCTGACTACTCTGCTTTCTCCTACGCACTGACCTTGGCTTGCCTGACTACTCTGCTTTCTCCTACCCACTGACCTTGGCTTGCCTGACTACGCTGCTTTCTCCTACCCACTGACCTTGGCTTGCCTGACTACGCTGCTTTCTCCTACCCACTGACCTTGACTTGCCTGACTACTCTGCTTTCTCCTACCCCCTGACCTCGGCTTGTCTGACTACTCTGCTTTCTCCTACCCACTGACCTTGGCTTGTCTGACTACTCTGCTTTCTCCTACCCCCTGACCTTGGCTTGTCTGACTACTCTGCTTTCTCCTACCCCCTGACCTTGGCTTGTCTGACTACTCTGCTTTCTCCTACCCCCTGACCTTGGCTTGCCTGACTACTCTGCTTTCTCCTACGCACTGACCTTGGCTTGCCTGACTACTCTGCTTTCTCCTAACCCCTGACCTTGGCTTGTCTGACTACTCTGCTTTCTCCTACCCCCTGACCTTGGCTTGTCTGACTACTCTGCTTTCTCCTACGCACTGACCTTGGCTTGCCTGACTACTCTGCTTTCTCCTACCCACTGACCTTGGCTTGCCTGACTACTCTGCTTTCTCCTACCCACTGACCTTGGCTTGCCTGACTACTCTGCTTTCTCCTACCCCCTGACCTTGGCTTGCCTGACTACTCTGCTTTCTCCTACCCCCTGACCTTGGCTTGCCTGACTACTCTGCTTTCTCCTACCCCCTGACCTTGGCTTGCCTGACTACTCTGCTTTCTCCTACGCACTGACCTTGGCTTGCCTGACTACTCTGCTTTCTCCTACCCCCTGACCTTGGCTTGCCTGACTACTCTGCTTTCTCCTACCCCCTGACCTTGGCTTGCCTGACTACTCTGCTTTCTCCTACGCACTGACCTTGGCTTGCCTGACTACTCTGCTTTCTCCTACCCCCTGACCTTGGCTTGTCTGACTACTCTGCTTTCTCCTACCCCCTGACCTTGGCTTGCCTGACTACTCTGCTTTCTCCTACGCACTGACCTTGACTTGCCTGACTACTCTGCTTTCTCCTACCCCCTGACCTAGGCTTGCCTGACTACTCTGCTTTCTCCTACCCACTGACCTTGGCTTGCCTGACTACTCTGCTTTCTCCTACCCACTGACCTTGGCTTGCCTGACTACTCTGCTTTCTCCTACGCACTGACCTTGGCTTGCCTGACTACTCTGCCTTCTCCTACCCACTGACCTTGGCTTGCCTGACTACGCTGCTTTCTCCTACCCACTGACCTTGGCTTGCCTGACTACTCTGCTTTCTCCTACGCACTGACCTTGGCTTGCCTGACTACTCTGCTTTCTCCTACCCACTGACCTTGGCTTGCCTGACTACTCTGCTTTCTCCTACCCACTGACCTTGGCTTGCCTGACTACTCTGCTTTCTCCTACCCACTGACCTTGGCTTGCCTGACTACGTTTATACTCCTTGTTCCACCCTCACAGCTCTGCTAAAAGACCAGATTGTCACTCAAAGCTCAGGGGCTTAACCACCTGGGTAACAAGTGGCTACTTCTGGCAGAAGACCTTGCTGATCTGGCTGCTGGACTCCAAACCTGCTAACATCAGTATCATTACAGAAGGTGTCAACTGTGTGCAGTTTGAAATCAGTCCACTGCATTAATCCAGGGCTAGTAAAAAGATTATTAGCCAGGTTATATCTGGCGATAAATTCACTGTCTCTATTAAGTCCAGTGATTAAGGCCTTAAATTGGCATATTAATTTGACTTCCCATATTGTTTTCTCCTCTGGGTGCGAACAATCCCATCAGTACCAACACCTTCCCATTCTGGATACTGTGCCCCATCAGTACCAAAAGCTCCCCATCCCGGATACTGTGCCCCATCAGTATCAAAAGCTTCCCATCCTGGATACTGTGTCCCATTAGTACCAAAAGCTTCCCATCCTGGATACTGTGCCCCATCAGTACCAAAAGCTTCCCATCCTGGATACTGTGCCCCATCAGTACCAAAAGCTTCCCATCCTGGATACTGTGCCCCATCAGTACCAAAAGCTTCCCATCCTGGATACTGTGCCCCATTAGTACCAAAAGCTTCCCATCCTGGATACTGTGCCCCATCAGTACCAAAAGCTTCCCACCCTGGATACTGTGCCCCATCAGTACCAAAAGCTTCCCATCCTGGATACTGTGCCCCATCAGTACCAAAAGCTTCCCATCCTGGATACTGTGCCCCATTAGTACCAAAAGCTTCCCATCCTGGATACTGTGTCCCATCAGTACCAAAAGCTTCCCATCCTGGATACTGTGCCCCATCAGTACCAAAAGCTTCCCATCCTGGATACTGTGTCCCATCAGTACCAAAAGCTTCCCATCCCGGATACTGTGCCCCATCAGTACCAAAAGCTTCCCATCCTGGATACTGGGCCCCATCAGTACCAAAAGCTTCCCATCCTGGATACTGTGCCCCATTAGTACCAAAAGCTTCCCATCCCGGATACTGTGCCCCATCAGTACCAAAAGCTTCCCACCCTGGATACTATGCCCCATCAGTACCAAAAGCTTCCCATCCCGGATACTGTGCCCCATCAGTACCAAAAGCTTCCCACCCTGGATACTGTGCCCCATCAGTACCAAAAGCTTCCCATCCTGGATACTGTGCCCCATCAGTACCAAAAGCTTCCCACCCTGGATATTGTGCCCCATCAGTACCAAAAGCTTCCCATCCTGGATACTGTGTCCCATCAGTACCAAAAGCTCCCCATCCCGGATATTGTGTCCCATCAGTACCAAAAGCTTCCCATCCTGGATACTGTGTCCCATCAGTACCAAAAGCTCCCCATCCCGGATATTGTGTCCCATCAGTACCAAAAGCTTCCCATCCCGGATACTGTGTCCCATCAGTACCAAAAGCTTCCCATCCTGGATACTGTGTCCCATCAGTACCAAAAGCTTCCCATCCTGGATACTGTGTCCCATCAGTACCAAAAGCTTCCCATCCCGGATACTGTGTCCCATCAGTACCAAAAGCTTCCCATCCTGGATACTGTGCCCCATCAGTACCAAAAGCTTCCCATCCCGGATACTGTGTCCCATCAGTACCAAAAGCTTCCCATCCTGGATACTGTGTCCCATCAGTACCAAAAGCTTCCCATCCTGGATACTGTGTCCCATTAGTACCAAAAGCTTCCCATCCTGGATACTGTGCCCCATCAGCAGAGGCGTCGTTAGGGGGGGGCTACTGGGGCTGGAGCCCCGAGTCTCCTGACCATAGCCCCGAGTCTGTGAAGCTTCCCCTGCTTCCTGCTCTGTCACTATGATAACCCTGCCCCCAACCCATGTGACCGGCAGGAACCCACGTGTTCTCCCTCACAGCACAGACCACGAGGGATGCTGTGCTGCTGTGGAGAGGCTGCTCTCTGCTCCAGGGGCTGCAGAAAAGCCTCCTCTATGACCTGCCACTTACCTCCCATCCAGGAACAGGCTGCACAAGGTAGGACCTCCATGTATTTTTATATAAATATCACCAACAGGTGAGTACTGGGGAAGGGGGTGGAGGGAGGGTGACATTAATGGGCAGAATAACCCTGGCAAATGATGGATACATTAACCCTGGCAAATGATGTATGAATTAACCCTGGCAAATGATGGAGAAATTAACCATGGCAAATGGTGGGGAAATTAACCCTGGCAAATGATGTATGAATTAACCCTGGCAAATGGTGGATAATTAACCCTGGCAAATGGTGGATAAATAACCCTGGCAAATGGTGGATAAATAACCCTGGCAAATGGTGGGGAAATTAACCCTGGCGAATGATGGATAAATAACCCTGGCATATTATGGAGAAATTAACCCTGACAAATGATGGTTAGTGATGGTCTGTGCGGAACGGAAATGCCCCCTTCCCTGCAATGAGATATAGCAGCAGGGAGGGGGGACATATTGAACAACATTTTTTTTATTTTATTTTTTTAAATACACCATTTGTATGAGTATGTGACAGACTGTACGTATGTATGTATGTATGAGTGTATGTGGCAGACTGTATATGTGTGTGTATGTATGAGAGTATGTGACAGACTGTATGTATGTGACAGACTGTACGTATGTATGTGATAGACTATGTATGTGTGATACTATGTATGAGTGTGTGTGTCTATGTGACACATTGTATGTATGTATGTATGTATGTATGTATCTGTGTGACAGACTGTATGGGTGTGTGTGTCTATGTGACTGACTCTATGAATGTATGTGTCTATGTTACTGACTGTATGTATGAGTGTGTGTCTATGTGACAGACTGTATGTATGTGTGTGTGTCTGTGACAGACTGTATGTATGAGTGTGTGTCTGTGACAGACTGTATGTATGAGTGTGTGTCTGTGACAGACTGTATGTATGAGTGTGTGTCTGTGACAGACTGTATGTATGAGTGTGTGTCTGTGACAGACTGTATGTATGAGTGTGTGTCGGTGACAGACTGTATGTATGAGTGTGTCTCTGACAGACTGTATGTATGTATGAGCGTGACTCTGTGACAGACTGTATGTATGAGTGTGTATCTGACACTGTATGAGTGTGTGTCTATGTGACAGACTGTATGTATGAGTGTATGTGACAGACTATGTATGCATGTACGAGTGAATGTGACAGACTGTTTGTATGTATGAGTGTGTGTGTCTATGTGACTGACTTCATGTATGAGTGTGTATGTGTGTCTGTATATGACTGCATGTGATTGTGTGTATGTGATGTTGTCTGGCTCCTAGATTTTTTACTGGCTCCTAAAACTCAGTTAAGTTCGTCAAGCCCTGTTATATACATCTATTTGGGGTCTACCTCAAGCTTTTGAAAAGGCTGGAAATATTTAATATTTTACAGGTTTTGTTTTGTGATTATAAACGTAATATTTTTTTGCTGCGAGGGTGGTGGGTGCATGGAATAGCCTTCCAGTAGAAGTGGTAGAGGTTAATACAGCGAAGGAGTTTAGGCATGCATGGGATAGGTATAAGGCTATCCTAGATATAAGATAAGGTCAGGGACTAATGATTGTATTACTTTACTGAGAGGGTAGTGGATGTATGGAATAGCCTTCCAGTAGAAGTGGTAGAGGTTAATACAGCGAAGGAGTTTAGGCATGCGTGGGACAGGTATAAGGTTATCCTAGATATTAGGATATTTAAGACTGACCACACCTGTACCTATGCATCCTATACCTTTATCTTATATCTATACCTTTACCTATGCATTACTATACCTGTATCTCATATCTGTACCTGTGCATCCTGCACCTGTGTCTGTCCTAATAGCTTATATCCGTACCTATGGATCCTGTACCTGTCCATATAGCCTAAATCTGTACCTATGCATCCTGTATCTTTATCTATATATGCATCTGTATCATATATGTACTCATGCATCTTCATGTACCTATATCTATCTACATCTATCCTATATCTATACCTATGCATTCTGTACCTCTGTCTGTCTACCTATTGATCATGAGACATCATTGTATTTTAAGTATTATTAAAGCTGTGGGCTATAGCCCCAGATCATTTTTGAGCCTAGCAACGCCCCTGATCAGTATCAAAAGCTTCCCATCCTGGATACTGTGCCCCATCAGTATCAAAAGCTTCCCATCCTGGATACTGTGTCCCATCAGTACCAAAAGCTTCCCATCCTGGATACTGTGTCCCATCAGTATCAAAAGCTTCCCATCCTGGATACTGTGTCCCATCAGTACCAAAAGCTTCCCATCCTGGATACTGTGTCCCATCAGTACCAAAAGCTTCCCATCCTGGATACTGTGTCCCATCAGTACCAAAAGCTTCCCATCCTGGATACTGTGTCCCATCAGTACCAAAAGCTTCCCATCCTGGATACTGTGTCCCATTAGTACCAAAAGCTTCCCATCCCGGATACTGTGCCCCATCAGTATCAAAAGCTTCCCATCCCAGATACTGTGTCCAGGTTGACAGAAATGTTCTCCTACAGGTGTATCTGGGTTTGTTTATGACTGATAGTGTTTTGTGTGATGCTTGGCCTGTTTCTCCCACATACACTGCTTTTGGGCACGTCCCAGACGTGATTGGCTATAGCAGGTTGGATGATTTGCATATAACGTATAGGAGATTTGGCATTGCAATGGTGCTGAGAAAAACCCAACAAAAAGGCTCTGCAGCACCACCTGCTGGCCACAGATCTCAAATCAGTCATTGCCTTCTTACTGATTCTAGTATCGATAAACTCCTTACAGCTGAACTAAAGAAAAAAGAAATGTTTAGAGAGCACGAAATATAAAGGGCTTTATTCCTGAGAGGGGGAATAGCAGGGTATCTCGTGTCTCCTACCTGAATCTCTCCTGTCCCGCGGTATCCCATATCTGCAGCTTGACAGACTTGCCGCCAACATTGACAATCCGGGAGCCAAACTCCACTCCGATTGTGTGATTAGAGTCCTGCTTAACTACAGGTGAAAGAAAAGAACGTTATGGTCTGCACACAGAGTAAATAACCAAATACAGACTGTGCCGGAAGATCAGTCCCAACCGGCCTGTACGGACTGTCAACCAAAACCCTGGTCATACTGTGAAAGTAAAAAAGAAATATCTGTACACTGTGTTGGCAGCAAATAAGAAAAATATGTTTTAAATCTGTGTGTTGTGTCACCTGCTTATGACATCACCTTATGATGTCATAAGCCTTCATATGCAAATTACACATTTCTCAATGAAAAGCAGGTGATTTGCATATCAGGCCACAGGTGGGTTTTTTATATTTCATGACTTCTCTTGCAATTCTTCTAACACAACGTATACAGAATATTTATTTCCTACATTCACAGTATGAGAAATGTTTTAACAAAACCTGAGATTGGTTTGTTGTGCGGGATATCCAGGGGTTATGTAGAAATCCAGGGGTACCTGCCGCCTTCAAGACTTTATTAATTATATTACAGGAGCGCCCCACAATAACATGAAGCAAGTGTGTGAACCAAACCCGCCCATACAACGAGCCCAACCCCGCCCGTACAACGAGCCCAACCCCGCCCGTACAACGAGCCCAACCCGCCCGTACAACGAGCCCAACCCGCCCGTACAACGAGCCCAACCCCACCCGTACAACAAGCCCAACCCACCCGTACAACAAGCCCAACCCACCCGTATAACGAGCCAACCCCACCCGTATAACGAGCCCAACCCACCCGTATAACAAGCCCAACCCACCCGTATAATGAACTTGAAAATACAACTGTTTTTCTCCTTGGGAATGGTAATTAGTTAGCTGGTAACGAAGGCTTACATTTGCTCTCAATGAACTGATGTAAGAGGCAGGATTTGCCAGTCCCTGCGCTGCCGATCACCAGGAACTTGAAGAGAAAATCTGAAAGAGAGTAAAATATCATTAAAGACACATCAACCGTCACCGGCGGCGTCTCGCACCGTCACCGGCGGCGTCTCGCACCGTCACCGGCGGCGTCTCGCACCGTCACCGGCGGCGTCTCGCACCGTCACCGGCGGCGTCTCGCACCGTCACCGGCGGCGTCTCGCACCGTCACCGGCGGCGTCTCGCACCGTCACCGGCGGCGTCTCGCACAGTCAACACATCTCAAAAGTCAATATTTACATTCGTTAATTTACCTGGCACGGATCCTATGTGTCACACGTGTGAGGACGGCATGTCACGTATAAAGACACCCAGTCACCAGACCATTGCTAATATTGTGAACGTAAAGATTTTTAAAAAGTGATCTATCCATTGTACTAACAGCATTGCAGCAAACGACTACATCAGGAGTACAATGTGCTTTAAATGTGTCTCATGCTTATGACATCATCTGTGGCTTGATATGCAAATTTCCCACACAATGTCCTGCTAATTTAGGCATTCTGCCGACACAATGTATTGATCATTTTTTTCTATTGCATTCTATACATTTAGAGGATAAGCAATGTGTAGGTGACCGAGTCCCTTCTCTATGGACGCTGGCAGGATCCACCTCCCCTCATTGGGAAGCTGCCACGGTTTGGCAAGGACTGCCTCCAGCATGTGGAGATTTACACTTAGCACTTTACAAGTCACGTGCGTCGCTATACTAGCCATTTACATTGTGTAGGGAGCAGGTAAGCGTTCTACACCTGACAAACTCTATGTCTAAAATTACATATGGACGGGAGGATCAGTAGAAGCTGCAAATTTGGAAGCAAATTGAACATAAATTTTAATGAACACATACATTTTATAACTATTATAAATACGCTCGAAGTAAGCAAACGGTGGCTTTAAAAGAACCACCATAGCTGCTTCTTAACTGAAAGAGGACGTCAAATGTAGAGGTTTTAAATCGAAATTCTTTGATGAAAGAAGAATGTCGTTTTTCGAGCCCTCTGTGCATCCTATCACTCATCACAGCCGTCTGACAGCCAAGGTAAGGCTGGCCAGAGCGGCGAGAGCACTCGTCATGCAGCCGGTATCAAGCTGCGAGAGCCGAAGCATCCCCAGCGCCAAACTCTAAAAGGTCAGCACCCTCGCTGAACGTCACCCAAAGTTGTTCCTGTTACCAGTTGCTCTCGGTTCCTGTTTTGCTTTCTTTGTCGTGTACCAATCTTGCACATCTGCTGACCCGATTTATGTACCAGTTCCGGATTGTCTGTCTTCCTCTGCCGTGTTACCCGACTATGGCTTCCTTAACCTTTCAGCTGGATCTCCCCATTTGTTGTTCCTCGTTTGTGCTCTGACAGTCAGATAAGTGGTTCTGTTGGTTCCTCATTGTGAAGTGCAAGCTCTGCAGCCGTCTGTGCTGTAGTGTCAGGTGGTACAACGTCTATGAAGTGTCAGCTTAGCTGCATCCTGTATTTCAGTATCCACCTGCCCTGTGCTTCTATGAAGTGTCAGCTCTGCTGCTCACTGTGCAAAAGTTTTATCCTGCTGCAAATGTCTTATGCTGTCCTATTTACTAATGTCTACTTTTAGTCTACAGTAGTCTCTCCTCGAGTGCAAACTCTGCTACAGCCTGTATCTGTGTGCCAACGTTCTCCTGCATATCGATAACTAATAATCCTGGAACACAGTCAGTAATCTCCTGTTTCTACCAATCCTGCGGACTCCACTCATGCAGCCATGCCAGGGACCTTTGTTTGTACGACACGCTATAATTCAGATATTCACAATTTATTATACAGTCCCTCAACTAAGTTAACACTTCTGAGCCTCCTACAAGTCCCGGGCCAGCTGAACCCTTGGGCGCACCCACAAAGCGAAAGCTGGTTTTAGGTGTAAAGGGCTTTTTAAAAAGGCCAAAAATGCATCTTCTGAATATTAATGCATATTAATGTGCTTTCAGAGTACTTTAAAATGCAGATTTTGCATTGCTTAAAATATAAAATACTTACAGTATGGAACTGTGAGATTACAGCAGTTTGCAAGAAACCAGGACTGCCCAACCTAGCTGAGTAAAAGTAATTTCCATTTTTTTTTTTTTTGGCTGCAGGAACCAATGAGAATAATTTCATGCAAATGTATGGAATTTCCTGTCTCTCTAGTGATGTCATCAGACAATGTGTTGCAACGTTAAGAGATCCTACTGTGTACAAGAGCGAATCCACCCAATGTATTCTATTCCAGCAGCACAGGAAGTGACTGAATGAAATAAAACTTTATATCCTCAGTGTCTATATAATCAGTGCTGCCGCACCTGCAGTAAACATGCAGAGTAATCACTGGGGAAGGCTTGAGTCAAATATTAAACGTGATTTATACAGAATTCCTGCATCAAATCACACTGGGATAAAAGCCTGTGACTTTACAAGTGGTAATCTTCATCATGCACCAAAGTAAGTTTGGAGACTACACTGTCCCTTTAAGGTGTAGGCAAGTTGCAGGCCGATATGACGGCTTTAACAGGGATCAGATAGATTCTTCAGAATCTTGGGTGAGAATTGCATTCACCCACAGGCAGGTTCTAAACATGTCTGCCCCCTGGTACAGCTATATAAGCATAGAGGGCTCAGAAAGGTTCCTTTCATTAAGGAATTTCTATACAAACCATGTACATGCAATCTTACAATTAAACAGAAGTTACTTTCTTGTTCCAGTTGACCTGTAGGTCTGTTTTCACATCTCTGATGTAGTCGTGTCCCATTTTTAAGACTATACAAAAAGCATCGCATAGTATGTGATGTAGGAGGGGGAGAGAACAGCGGTTATTAGATTGTGATAGAGATTATTCATACACACAGGAAACAACCCTCCCTTCTCTACACAGTCACATCGAAACCACAACTCACAGAGATATGTTACAAACAGAAATCACAACCATACCCTTCCCAGCAACCCAAGTGGCCCAAGAGAAATAGGTTCTTATGAAAGATGTACCTCTTGACTATGTACAGCTATTTCATTTATACAAATTATTTAACATGCACAGATGCTGCATTACTGTGAGTTGTACTGCTGGGGAGTCTGTGATACACTCACACGCTGCACATTACTGTGTCATATAGCTGTGGATTCTGCACCTCTCAGTCAGTCAGTCAGTGCGTCAGACTCTCAGTCAGTCAGTCAGTGCGTCAGACTCTCAGTCAGTCAGTCAGTGCGTCAGACTCTCAGTCAGTCAGTCAGTCAGTCAGACTCTCAGTCAGTCAGTCAGTCAGTCAGTCAGTGCGTCAGACTCTCAGTCAGTCAGTCAGTGCGTCAGACTCTCAGTCAGTCAGTCAGTGCGTCAGACTCTCAGTCAGTCAGTCAGTGCGTCAGACTCTCAGTCAGTCAGTCAGTGCGTCAGACTCTCAGTCAGTCAGTCAGTCGGTCAGTGCGTCAGACTCTCAGTCAGTCAGTCAGTCGGTCAGTGCGTCAGACTCTCAGTCAGTCAGTCAGTCGGTCAGTGCGTCAGACTCTCAGTCAGTCAGTCAGTCGGTCAGTGCGTCAGACTCTCAGTCAGTGCGTCAGACTCTCAGTCAGTGCGTCAGACTCTCAGTCAGTGCGTCAGACTCTCAGTCAGTGCGTCAGACTCTCAGTCAGTGCGTCAGACTCTCAGTCAGTGCGTCAGACTCTCAGTCAGTGCGTCAGACTCTCAGTCAGTGCGTCAGACTCTCAGTCAGTGCGTCAGACTCTCAGTCAGTGCGTCAGACTCTCAGTCAGTGCGTCAGACTCTCAGTCAGTGCGTCAGACTCTCAGTCAGTGCGTCAGACTCTCAGTCAGTGCGTCAGACTCTCAGTCAGTGCGTCAGTCGGTCAGTGCGTCAGTCGGTCAGTGCGTCAGTCGGTCAGTGCGTCAGTCGGTCAGTGCGTCAGTCGGTCAGTGCGTCAGTCGGTCAGTGCGTCAGTCGGTCAGTGCGTCAGTCGGTCAGTGCGTCAGTCGGTCAGTGCGTCAGTCGGTCAGTGTGTCAGTCGGTCAGTGTGTCAGTCGGTCAGTGTGTCAGTCGGTCAGTGTGTCAGTGTGTCAGTGTGTCAGTGTGTCAGTGTGTCAGTGTGTCAGTCAGTCAGTGTGTCAGTCAGTCAGTGTGTCAGTCAGTCAGTGTGTCAGTGTGTCAGTCAGTCAGTGTGTCAGTGTGTCAGTCAGTCAGTGTGTCAGTGTGTCAGTCAGTCAGTGCGTCAGTGTGTCAGTCAGTCAGTGCGTCAGTCTCTCAGTCAGTCAGTGCGTCAGTCTCTCAGTCAGTCAGTGCGTCAGTCTCTCAGTCAGTCAGTGCGTCAGTCTCTCAGTCAGTCAGTGCGTCAGTCTCTCAGTCAGTCAGTGCGTCAGTCTCTCAGTCAGTCAGTGCGTCAGTCTCTCAGTGTGTCAGTGCGTCAGTCAGTCTGTCAGTCTGTCAGTCTGTCAGTGTGTCAGTGTGTCAGTGTGTCAGTGTGTCAGTGTGTCAGTGTGTCAGTGTGTCAGTGTGTCAGTGTGTCAGTGTGTCAGTCAGTCAGTGTGTCAGTCAGTCAGTGTGTCAGTCAGTCAGTGTGTCAGTGTGTCAGTCAGTCAGTGTGTCAGTGTGTCAGTCAGTCAGTGTGTCAGTGTGTCAGTCAGTCAGTGTGTCAGTGTGTCAGTGTGTCAGTCAGTCAGTGTGTCAGTGTGTCAGTCAGTCAGTGTGTCAGTGTGTCAGTCAGTCAGTGTGTCAGTGTGTCAGTCAGTCAGTGTGTCAGTCAGTCAGTGTGTCAGTGTGTCAGTCAGTCAGTGTGTCAGTGTGTCAGTCAGTCAGTGCGTCAGTGTGTCAGTCAGTCAGTGCGTCAGTCTCTCAGTCAGTCAGTGTGTCAGTCAGTCAGTGCGTCAGTCTCTCAGTCAGTCAGTGCGTCAGTCTCTCAGTCAGTCAGTGCGTCAGTCTCTCAGTCAGTCAGTGCGTCAGTCTCTCAGTCAGTCAGTGCGTCAGTCTCTCAGTCAGTCAGTGCGTCAGTCTCTCAGTGTGTCAGTGTGTCAGTCTCTCAGTGTGTCAGTGCGTCAGTCAGTCTGTCAGTCTGTCAGTCTGTCAGTGTGTCAGTGTGTCAGTGTGTCAGTGTGTCAGTGTGTCAGTCAGTGTGTCAGTCAGTCAGTGTGTCAGTGTGTCAGTCAGTCAGTGTGTCAGTGTGTCAGTCAGTCAGTGTGTCAGTGTGTCAGTGTGTCAGTGTGTCAGTCAGTCAGTGTGTCAGTGTGTCAGTGTGTCAGTGTGTCAGTGTGTCAGTGTGTCAGTGTGTCAGTGTGTCAGTGTGTCAGTGTGTCAGTGTGTCAGTCAGTCAGTGTGTCAGTCAGTCAGTGCGTCAGTGTGTCAGTCAGTCAGTGCGTCAGTGTGTCAGTCAGTCAGTGCGTCAGTCTCTCAGTCAGTCAGTGCGTCAGTGTGTCAGTCAGTCAGTGCGTCAGTGTGTCAGTCAGTCAGTGCGTCAGTGTGTCAGTCAGTCAGTGCGTCAGTGTGTCAGTCAGTCAGTGCGTCAGTGTGTCAGTCAGTCAGTGCGTCAGTGTGTCAGTCAGTCAGTGCGTCAGTGTGTCAGTCAGTCAGTGCGTCAGTGTGTCAGTCAGTCAGTGCGTCAGTCTCTCAGTCAGTCAGTGCGTCAGTCTCTCAGTCAGTCAGTGCGTCAGTCTCTCAGTCAGTCAGTGCGTCAGTCTCTCAGTCAGTCAGTGCGTCAGTCTCTCAGTCAGTCAGTGCGTCAGTCTCTCAGTCAGTCAGTGCGTCAGTCTCTCAGTCAGTCAGTGCGTCAGTCTCTCAGTCAGTCAGTGCGTCAGTCTCTCAGTCAGTCAGTGCGTCAGTCTCTCAGTCAGTCAGTGCGTCAGTCTCTCAGTCAGTCAGTGCGTCAGTCTCTCAGTCAGTCAGTGCGTCAGTCTCTCAGTCAGTCAGTGCGTCAGTCTCTCAGTCAGTCAGTGCGTCAGTCTCTCAGTCAGTCAGTGCGTCAGTCTCTCAGTCAGTGCGTCAGTCTCTCAGTCAGTCAGTGCGTCAGTCTCTCAGTCAGTCAGTGCGTCAGTCTCTCAGTCAGTCAGTGCGTCAGTCTCTCAGTCAGTCAGTGCGTCAGTCTCTCAGTCAGTCAGTGCGTCAGTCTCTCAGTCAGTCAGTGCGTCAGTCTCTCAGTCAGTCAGTGCGTCAGTCTCTCAGTCAGTCAGTGCGTCAGTCTCTCAGTCAGTCAGTGCGTCAGTCTCTCAGTCAGTCAGTGCGTCAGTCTCTCAGTCAGTCAGTGCGTCAGTCTCTCAGTCAGTCAGTGCGTCAGTCTCTCAGTCAGTCAGTGTGTCAGTCTCTCAGTCAGTCAGTGTGTCAGTCAGTCTCTCAGTCAGTCAGTCAGTGTGTCAGTCTCTCAGTCAGTCAGTCAGTGTGTCAGTCTCTCAGTGAGTCAGTGTGTCAGTCTCTCAGTGAGTCAGTGTGTCAGTCTCTCAGTCAGTGTGTCAGTCTCTCAGTCAGTCAGTGTGTCAGTCTCTCAGTCAGTCAGTCAGTCTCTCAGTCAGTGTGTCAGTCTCTCAGTCAGTCAGTCAGTCTCTCAGTCAGTCAGTCAGTGTGTCAGTCTCTCAGTCAGTCAGTCAGTGTGTCAGTCTCTCAGTCAGTGTGTCAGTCTCTCAGTGAGTCAGTCAGTGTGTCAGTCTCTCAGTGAGTCAGTGTGTCAGTCTCTCAGTCAGTCAGACTCAGTCAGTCAGTGTGTCAGTCTCTCAGTCAGTGTGTCAGTCTCTCAGTCAGTCAGACTCAGTCAGTCAGTGTGTCAGTCTCTCAGTCAGTGTGTCAGTCTCTCAGTCAGTGTGTCAGTCTCTCAGTCAGTCAGTCAGTGTGTCAGTCAGTCAGTCAGTGTGTCAGTCAGTCAGTCAGTGTGTCAGTCAGTCAGTCAGTGTGTCAGTCAGTCAGTCTCTCAGTCAGTCAGTCAGTGTGTCAGTCTCTCAGTCAGTCAGTCAGTGTGTCAGTCTCTCAGTCAGTCAGTGTGTCAGTGTGTCAGTCAGTCAGTCAGTGTGTCAGTCAGTGTGTCAGTCAGTCAGTCAGTGTGTCAGTCAGTCAGTCAGTGTGTCAGTCAGTCAGTGTGTCAGTCAGTCAGTCAGTGTGTCAGTCAGTCAGTGTGTCAGTCAGTCAGTGTGTCAGTCAGTCAGTCAGTGTGTCAGTCAGTCAGTCAGTGTGTCAGTCAGTCAGTGTGTCAGTCAGTCAGTCAGTGTGTCAGTCAGTCAGTGTGTCAGTCAGTCAGTGTGTCAGTCAGTCAGTCAGTGTGTCAGTCAGTGTGTCAGTCTCTCAGTCAGTGTGTCAGTCAGTCAGTGTGTCAGTCAGTCAGTGTGTCAGTCTCTCAGTCAGTCAGTCAGTGTGTCAGTCTCTCAGTCAGTCAGTCAGTGTGTCAGTCTCTCAGTCAGTCAGTCAGTGTGTCAGTCTCTCAGTCAGTGTGTCAGTCTCTCAGTCAGTGTGTCAGTCTCTCAGTCAGTCAGTCAGTGTGTCAGTCTCTCAGTGAGTCAGACTCTCAGTCAGTCAGTGTGTCAGTCTCTCAGTCAGTGTGTCAGTCTCTCAGTCAGTGTGTCAGTCTCTCAGTCAGTGTGTCAGTCTCTCAGTCAGTGTGTCAGTCTCTCAGTCAGTGTGTCAGTCTCTCAGTCAGTGTGTCAGTCTCTCAGTCAGTCAGTCAGTGTGTCAGTCAGTCAGTCTCTCAGTCAGTCAGTCAGTCTCTCAGTCAGTCAGTCAGTGTGTCAGTCTCTCAGTGTGTCAGTCTCTCAGTCAGTCAGTCAGTGTGTCAGTGTGTCAGTCAGTCAGTCAGTGTGTCAGTCAGTCAGTCAGTGTGTCAGTCAGTCAGTCAGTGTGTCAGTCAGTCAGTCAGTGTGTCAGTCAGTCAGTGTGTCAGTCAGTCAGTGTGTCAGTCTCTCAGTCAGTCAGTCAGTGTGTCAGTCTCTCAGTCAGTGTGTCAGTCTCTCAGTCAGTCAGTCAGTGTGTCAGTCAGTCAGTGTGTCAGTCAGTCAGTGTGTCAGTCAGTCAGTGTGTCAGTCAGTCAGTGTGTCAGTCAGTCAGTGTGTCAGTCAGTCAGTGTGTCAGTCAGTCAGTCAGTGTGTCAGTCTCTCAGTCAGTCAGTCAGTGTGTCAGTCTCTCAGTCAGTCAGTCAGTGTGTCAGTCTCTCAGTCAGTCAGTCAGTGTGTCAGTCTCTCAGTCAGTCAGTCAGTGTGTCAGTCAGTCTCTCAGTCAGTCAGTCAGTGTGTCAGTCTCTCAGTCAGTCAGTGTGTCAGTCAGTCTCTCAGTCAGTCAGTGTGTCAGTCAGTCAGTGTGTCAGTCAGTCAGTGTGTCAGTCAGTCAGTCAGTGTGTCAGTCAGTCAGTGTGTCAGTCAGTCAGTGTGTCAGTCAGTCAGTGTGTCAGTCAGTCAGTGTGTCAGTCAGTCAGTCAGTGTGTCAGTCAGTCAGTCAGTGTGTCAGTCAGTGTGTCAGTCTCTCAGTCAGTCAGTCAGTGTGTCAGTCTCTCAGTCAGTCAGTCAGTGTGTCAGTCTCTCAGTCAGTCAGTCAGTGTGTCAGTCTCTCAGTCAGTCAGTCAGTGTGTCAGTCAGTCAGTCAGTGTGTCGGTCAGTCTCTCAGTCAGTCAGTCAGTGTGTCAGTCAGTCAGTGTGTCAGTCAGTCTCTCAGTCAGTCAGTCAGTGTGTCAGTCAGTCAGTGTGTCAGTCAGTCAGTGTGTCAGTCAGTCAGTGTGTCAGTCAGTCAGTCAGTGTGTCAGTCAGTCAGTGTGTCAGTCAGTCAGTGTGTCAGTCAGTCAGTGTGTCAGTCAGTCAGTGTGTCAGTCAGTGTGTCAGTCAGTGTGTCAGTCAGTCAGTGTGTCAGTCAGTCTCTCAGTCAGTCAGTCAGTGTGTCAGTCAGTCAGTGTGTCAGTCAGTCAGTCAGTGTGTCAGTCAGTCAGTCAGTGTGTCAGTCAGTCAGTGTGTCAGTCAGTCAGTGTGTCAGTCAGTCAGTGTGTCAGTCAGTCAGTGTGTCAGTCAGTCAGTGTGTCAGTCAGTCAGTGTGTCAGTCAGCCAGTGTGTCAGTCAGTCTCTCAGTCAGTCTCTCAGTCAGTCAGTGAGTCAGTCAGTCAGTGTGTCAGTCAGTCAGTGTGTCAGTCAGTCAGTGTGTCAGTCAGTCAGTGTGTCAGTCAGTCAGTCAGTCAGTCAGTGTGTCAGTCAGTCAGTGTGTCAGTCAGTCAGTGTGTCAGTCAGTCAGTGTGTCAGTCAGACTCTCAGTCAGTGTGTCAGTCAGTCAGTGTGTCAGTCAGTCAGTGTGTCAGTCAGTCAGTCAGTGTGTCAGTCAGTCAGTGTGTCAGTCAGTCAGTGTGTCAGTCAGTCAGTGTGTCAGTCAGTCAGTGTGTCAGTCAGTCAGACTCTCAGTCAGTCTCACCGTATGTCTCAGACATGGCTCCCCGTGTCTGGCTGTCCAGGACCCTCTCCTCCGCCCCTGGCCCCGGAGCCCGGCCTGGATCCGTGCTGACTGGAGGCGGTCGGTGCTGCCCACACACCCCGTACCTAGTGCCGGGCGGATCAATCTGCAGTGAGGAGCTTCCAATATGGCGGCCCTGGCTTCGCAGCGAAAAGTTATCCAGCCTGCATCGCGCAACTGCTTCCGCGATGTCACGTGTTCAGCATCATCCAATGAGAGTCCGAGCTGTGTGTCGCCGGAGAGTGGGCGGGACTAATAATCTGTGTGCTCAGTGAGCTGTATGTATAGTGCTGTGTCAACAAGTCATAGAATAATCATGTTAAATCATTAGATATGTTATATTACCCTATAATAATCATATTATATCATTATATGTGCTATATTACCCTATAATAATCATATTATATCATTATATGTTCTATATTACCCTATAGTAATCATATTATATCATTATATGTGTTATATTACCCTATAATAATCATATTATATCATTATATGTGCTATATTACCCTATAATAATCATATTATATCATTATATGTGTTATATTACCCTATAATAATCATATTATATCATTATATGTGTTATATTACCCTATAATAATCATATTATATCATTATATGTGCTATATTACCCTATAATAATCATATTATATCATTATATGTTCTATATTACCCTATAGTAATCATATTATATCATTATATGTGCTATATTACCCTATAATAGTCATATTATATCATTATATGTGCTATATTACCCTATAGTAATCATATTATATCATTATATGTGCTATATTACCCTATAATAATCATATCATTATATGTTCTATATTACCCTATAGTAATCATATTATATCATTATATGTGCTATATTACCCTATAATAATCATATTATATCATTATATGGGCTATATTACCCTATAGTAATCATATTATATCATTATATGTGCTATATTACCCTATAGTAATCATATTATATCATTATATGTGCTATATTACCCTGTAGTAATCATATTATATCATTATATGTGCTATATTACCCTATAGTAATCATATTATATCATTATATGTGCTATATTACCCTATAATAATCATATTATATCATTATATGTTCTATATTACCCTATAGTAATCATATTATATCATTATATGTGCTATATTACCCTATAATATTCATATTATATCATTATATGGGCTATATTACCCTATAGTAATCATATTATATCATTATATGTGCTATATTACCCTATAGTAATCATATTATATCATTATATGTGCTATATTACCCTATAATAATCATATTATATCATTATATGGGCTATATTACCCTATAATAATCATATTATATCATTATATGTGCTATATTACCCTATAATAATCATATTATATCATTATATGTTCTATATTACCCTATAGTAATCATATTATATCATTATATGTGCTATATTACCCTATAATAATCATATTATATCATTATATGGGCTATATTACCCTATAGTAATCATATTATATCATTATATGTGCTATATTACCCTATAATAATCATATTATATCATTATATGTGCTATATTACCCTATAGTAATCATATTATATCATTATATGTGCTATATTACCCTATAGTAATCATATTATATCAGTATATGTTGTATATTACCTTATAGTAATCATATTATATCATTATATGTGCTATATTACCCTATAATAATCATATTATATCATTATATGTTCTATATTACCCTTTAGTAATCATATTATATCATTATATGTGCTATATTACCCTATAATAATCATATTATATCATTATATGGGCTATATTACCCTATAGTAATCATATTATATCATTATATGTGCTATATTACCCTATAATAATCATATTATATCATTATATGTGCTATATTACCCTATAATAATCATATTATATCATTATATGTGCTATATTACCCTATAATAATCATATTATATCATTATATGTGCTATATTACCCTATAATAATCATATTATATCATTATATGTGCTATATTACCCTATAATAATCATATTATATCATTATATGTGTTATATTACCCTATAATAATCATATTATATCATTATGTGTGCTATATTACCCTATAATAGTCATATTATATCATTATATGTGCTATATTACCCTATAGTAATCATATTATATCATTATATGTGCTATATTACCCTATAGTAATCATATTATATCATTAAATGTGCTATATTACCCTATAGTAATCATATTATATCATTATATGTGCTATATTACCCTATAGTAATCATATTATATCATTATATGTGCTATATTACCCTATAGTAATCATATTATATCATTATATGTGCTATATTACCCTATAGTAATCATATTATATCATTATATGTGCTATATTACCCTATAATAATCATATTATATCATTATATGTGATATATTACCCTATAATAATCATATTATATCATTATATGTGCTATATTACCCTATAGTAATCATATTATATCATTATATGTGCTATATTACCCTATAGTAATCATATTATATGTGCTATATTACCCTATAGTAATCATTTTATATCATTATATGTGCTATATTACCCTATAATAATCATATCATTATATGTGCTATATTACCCTATAATAATCATATTATATATGCTATATTACCCTATAATAATCATATTGTATCATTATATGTGCTATATTACCCTATAATAATCATATTATATCATTATATGTGCTATATTACCCTATAGTAATCATATTATATCATTATATGTGCTATATTACCCTATAGTAATCATATTATATCATTATATGTGTTATATTACCCTATAGTAATCATATTATATCATTATATGTGCTATATTACCCTATAGTAATCATATTATATCATTATATGTGCTATATTACCCTATAATAATCATATTATATCATTATATGTGCTATATTACCCTATAATAATCATATTATATCATTATATGTGCTATATTACCCTATAGTAATCATATTATATCATTATATGTGCTATATTACCCTTTAATAATCATATTATATCATTATATGTGCTATATTACCCTATAATAATCATATTATATCATTATATGTGCTATATTACCCTATAATAATCATATTATATCATTATATGTGCTATATAACCCTATAGTAATCATATTATATGTGCTATATTACCCTATAATAATCATATTATATCATTATATGGGCTATATTACCCTATAGTAATCATATTATATCATTATATGTGCTATATTACCCTATAGTAATCATATTATATCATTATATGTGCTATATTACCCTATAATAATCATATTATATCATTATATGTGCTATATTACCCTATAGTAATCATATTATATCATTATATGTGCTATATTACCCTATAGTAATCATATTATATCATTATATGTGCTATATTACCCTATAATAATCATATTATATCATTATATGTGCTATATTACCCTATAGTAATCATATTATATCATTATATGTGCTATATTACCCTATAAAAATCATATTATATCATTATATGTGCTATATTACCCTATAGTAATCATATTATATCATTATATGTGCTATATTACACTATAGTAATCATATTATATCATTATATGTGCTATATTACCCTATAGTAATCATATTATATCATTATATGTGCTATATTACCCTATAGTAATCATATTATATCATTATATATGTTATATTACCCTATTATAATCAAATTATATCATTATATATGCTATATTACCCTATAATAATCATATTATATCATTATATGTGCTATATTACCGTATAGTAATCATATTATATCATTATATATGCTATATTACCCTATAATAATCATATTATATATGCTATATTACCCTATAATAATCATATTATATATGCTATATTACCCTATAATAATATATCATTATATATGTTATATTACCCTATAATAATCATATTATATCATTATATATGTTATATTACCGTATAATAATCATATTATATCATTATATATGCTATATTACCCTATAATAATATATCATTATATATGTTATATTACCCTATAATAATCATATTATATCATTACATAAGCTATATTACCCTATAACTCTGTAATCATATTATATACCGTATCATTATATCTCCCTGTAATCATATTATATACCGTATTGTTATATCACCCTATAATCATATTATATACCGTATCGTTATATCATCCTGTAATCATATTATATACCGTATCGTTATATCACCTTGTAATCATATTATATACCGTATTGTTATATCACCCTGTAATCATATTATATACCTTATCGTTATATCACCCTGTAATCATGTTATATACCGTATCGTTATATCACCCTGTAATCATATTATATACCGTATCGTTATATCACCCTTTAATCATATTATATACCATATCATTATATCACCCTGTAATCATATTATATACCGTGTCGTTATATCACCCTGTACTTGTATTATATACCATATCATTATATCACCCTGTAATCATATTATTTACCGTATCGTTATATCACCCTGTAATCATATTATATACCGTATCATTATATCACCCTTTAATCATATTATATACCGTATCTTTATATCACCCTGTAATCATATTATATACCGTATCGTTATATCACCCTGTAATCATATTATATACCATATCATTATATCACCCTGTAATCATATTATATACCGTGTCGTTATATCACCCTGTACTTGTATTATATACCATATCATTATATCACCCTGTAATCATATTATATACCGGATCGTTATATCACCCTGTAATCATATTATATACCGTATCATTATATCACCCTTTAATCATATTATATACCGTATCTTTATATCACCCTGTAATCATATTATATACCGTATCATTATATCACCCTGTAATCATATTATATACCATATCATTATATCACCCTGTAATCATATTATATACCGTATCGTTATATCACCCTGTAATCATATTATAAACAGTATCGTTATATCACCCTGTAATCATATTATATACCGTGTCGTTATATCACCCTGTACTTGTATTATATACCATATCATTATATCACCCTGTAATCGTATTATATACCGTATCGTTATATCACCCTGTAATCATATTATATACCGTATCATTATATCACCCTTTAATCATATTATATACTGTATCTTTATATTACCCTGTAATCATATTATATACCGTATCGTTATATCACCCTGTAATCATATTATATACCGTATCGTTATATTACTCTGTAATCATATTATATACCGTATCGTTATATCACCCTGTAATCATATTATATACCATATCATTATATCACCCTGTAATCATATTATATACCATATCATTATATCACCCTGTAATCATATTATATACCGTATCATTATATCACCCTGTAATCATATTATATACCGTATCGTTATATCACCCTGTAATCATGTTATATACCGTATCGTTATATCACCCTGTAATCATGTTATATACCGTATCGTTATATCACCCTGCAATCATATTATATACCGTATCGTTATATCACCCTGTAATCATATTATATACCGTATCGTTATATTACCCTGTTATCGTATTATACACTTTATGTTCCTTTTTTGTATCAATAATGATTTACCCTGGATGTTCTCCTTTCAACTTGTTTAATATATGTATGTATGTATTTCTTTTTCATTCTACTGTTAAATGTGTAACTGTGTAATTCCATTCTCGACATACTTAAAAACGAGAGAAATCTCAATGTATTCTACCTGGTAAAACACTTTCTAAATAAATAAATACAAATAAATAAATATACCATAAGTACTGTACGCTTGCATATTGTGTTTGTACCACCAGGTGGCAGACCTGACTGATTAGAGTTACAGCTTGGCTTATACAGTCTAGATTGGTGTTTGCTCTTATCTTATGTTCACCACTTGCTTGTAGGACAAATACACTATGTTTAACCCTTGCATGTCCTGCTGGTCCTGATTAAACCCAACAGTCTGGAGTATGATGCGCTGTAGTGTCAGAGAGTGCACAGCCAATCAGAGTGGGGAACTGGCTGTGTATACATGTCGTGGTGTAGTAGTGTGTGTACCTGTACTGTGTACACATGTCATGGTGTACTAGTGTGTGTACCTGTGCTGTGTATACATGTCATGGTGTAGTAGTGTGTGTACCTGTGCTGTGTATACATGTCGTGGTGTAGTAGTGTGTGTACCTGTGCTGTGTATACATGTCGTGGTGTAGTAGTGTGTGTACCTGTGCTGTGTATACATGTCGTGGTGTGGTAGTGTGTGTGTACCTGTGCTGTGTATACATGTCGTGGTGTAGTAGTGTGTGTGTACCTGTGCTGTGTATACATGTCGTGGTGTAGTAGTGTGTGTACCTGTGCTGTGTATACATGTCGTGGTGTAGTAGTGTGTGTACCTGTGCTGTGCATACATGTCGTAGTGTAGTAGTGTGTGTGTACCTGTGCTGTGTATACATGTCGAGGTGTAGTAGTGTGTGTGTACCTGTGCTGTGTATACATGTCGTGGTGTAGTAGTGTGTGTACCTGTGCTGTGTATACATGTCGTGGTGTAGTAGTGTGTGTACCTGTGCTGTGTATACATGTCATGGTGTAGTAGTGTGTGTACCTGTGCTGTGTATACATGTCATGGTGTACTAGTGTGTGTACCTGTGCTGTGTATACATGTCATGGTGTACTAGTGTGTGTACCTGTGCTGTGTATACATGTCGTGGTGTAGTAGTGTGTGTACCTGTGCTGTGTATACATGTCATGGTGTAGTATTGTGTGTGTACCTGTGCTGTGTATACATGTCATGGTGTACTAGTGTGTGTACCTGTGCTGTGTATACATGTCATGGTGTACTAGTGTGTGTACCTGTGCTGTGTATACATGTCGTGGTGTAGTAGTGTGTGTACCTGTGCTGTGTATACATGTCATGGTGCAGTATTGTGTGTGTACCTGTGCTGTGTATACATGTCATGGTGTAGTAGTGTGTGTACCTGTGCTGTGTATACATGTCATGGTGTACTAGTGTGTGTACCTGTGCTGTGTATACATGTCATGGTGTACTAGTGTGTGTACCTGTGCTGTGTACACATGTCATGGTGTAGTAGTATGTGTTGTACCTGTGCTGTGTATACATGTCGTAGTGTAGTAGTGTGTGTTGTACCTGTGCTGTGTATACATGTCGTAGTGTAGTAGTGTGTGTTGTACCTGTGTGTGTATACATGTCATGGTGTAGTAGTGTGTATTGTACCTGTGCTGTGTATACATGTCATGGTGTAGTTGTGTCAGTTGTACCTGTGCTGTGTATACATGTCATGATGTAGTAGTGTGTGTTGTACCTGTGCTGTGTATACATGTCGTGGTGTAGTTGTGTCAGTTGTACCTGTGCTGTGTATACATGTCATGGTGTAGTTGTGTCAGTTGTACCTGTGCTGTGTATACATGTCATGGTGTAGTTGTGTCAGTTGTACCTGTGCTGTGTATACATGTCATGGTGTAGTAGTGTGTGTTGTACCTGTGCTGTGTACACATGTCATGGTTTAGTGTGTGTTGTACCTGTGCTGTGTATACATGTCATGGTGTAGTAGTATGTGTTGTACCTGTGCTGTGTATACATGTCATGGTGTAGTAGTATGTGTTGTACCTGTGTTGTGTATACATGTCATGGTGTAGTAGTATGTGTTGTACCTGTGCTGTGTATACATGTCATAGTGTAGTAGTGTGTGTTGTAGCTGTGCTGTGTATACATGTCGTAGTCTAGTAGTATGTGTGTACCTGTGTTGTGTATACATGTCATGGTGTAGTAGTGTGTGTCGTACCTGTGCTGTGTACACATGTCATGGTGTAGTAGTGTGTGTTGTACCTGTGTATACATGTCGTAGTGTGTGTTGTACCTGTGTATACATGTCGTAGTGTGTGTTGTACCTGTGTATACATGTCGTAGTGTGTGTTGTACCTGTGCTGTGTATACAGATATTTGTTTGGGGGGGGGGGGTTGGGGAATGTCCCAGCTCCAGTATCTGCTAGCTGCCTATAAATCTCTTCTGTCATCTCTCCTTTGTAGGGCTGTGGCAGGGATTAGGGGGGGTGTATGAGCCTCTGTCTCTCCTACTGACAATTCACAGGAAATAAAAACAGTGACAGAGATAAATGAGCCATTGTTTCCCATGCGCGGCCTTGTGTGTGACCCAGCGTGAGTAGATCGTCAGTGCGCGGCTGTGTAATAAAAACATGTCTTCCTGTTATTCTCGCAGGTCAGGTTGGGAATGCTCTGGGATTTTGCCAAATTCGGGACAATCTTTCCAGGTTTGTGAAATTCTATAAAAACAAATTTGTACCACGTGCGGATCCAACGGGCTGAAAATGTGCAAATAGTTCCCACCAATCCCACTATTCCCACCAATCCCACTCTTACAATCAATCCCACTCTTCCCACCAATCCCACTCTTCCCACCAATCCCACTCTTCCCACCAATCCCACTCTTCCCATCAATCCCACCCTTCCCACCAATCCCACTCTTCCCACCAATCCCACTCTTCTCACCAATCCCACTCTTCTCACCAATCCCACTCTTCTCACCAATCCCACTCTTCCCATCAATCCCACCCTTCCCACCAATCCCACTCTTACAATCAATCCCACTCTTCCCATCAATCCCACCCTTCCCACCAATCCCACTCTTCCCATCAATCCCACCCTTCCCACCAATCCCACTCTTCCCACCAATCCCACTCTTCCCATCAATCCCACTCTTCCCACCAATCCCACTTTTCCCACCAATCCCACTCTTCCCATCAATCCCACCCTTCCCATCAATCCCACTCTTCCCACCAATCCCACTTTTCCCACCAATCCCACTCTTCCCACCAATCCCACTCTTCCCATCAATCCCACCCTTCCCATCAATCCCACCAATCCCACTCTTCCCACCAATCCCACTTTTCCCATCAATCCCACTCTTCCTATAAATCCCACTCTTCTCACCAATCCCACTCTTCCCACCAATCCCACTATACCCACCAGTCCTGTGATTCAGTTTGAATTTCTTCAAACCTTAGTTGCATTTATAGAAAAATGGTGTCTTGTAGATTACATCATATAAATATTTGCAGGGCCAATATACAGAGCTCTCCTGGGACCTGCTCATTAACAGAAATGTACAAAGAACAAGAGGTCACCCCCTGAGACTGGAAGAGCAAAGATTTCATAGACAGCAAAGGAAGGGATTCTTTACGGTAAGGACAATAAAGTTATGGAACTCGCTGCCAAGAGAGGTAGTGCTATCAACTACAATAGATGCATTTACACATGGTCTGAAGAACATACAGGGCTATTAGTAATAGAATAAGAATTAATAATAGAGCGTATTGATCCAAGGAGAAATCTGATTGCCCTTTGTAGTCAAGAAGGAATATTTCACCCCGAAATTCAAAATAGCTTCCTTAGGGGTCTATTGCTTCTTTTGGATGAAAAGCAGGAATGAGACGTACCAGGGTTGAACTTGAGATTCACAAAGCTGATTAATCAGTTACAGTATTTCATCGCTATTAGTTTAGTTCTCAATTATATGTTAGTTAGTAGGATAATCCTCCCCTCCACAGGGATTTGCCTCAGAATATCAGGCTCCATGGATATCCCAGGCCATGCTTGCTCCAGAGTCGGAGAGGATGCGTAATCCTATAGTCTTATTCCCGCTGTGCGCCAATTAGGGGGCGTGTGTTACCCACAAGTGTGTGTGACGCAGGCATTAAAAGTGTTTCACCAACAGTGTCACCCCCCCCCCCAAAAAAAAGAATTAATTTTAGCTAAGCGCGGCAGTAAATGTCTACCCTTAACACTTCTAGTCTCCCAAAAACTGGAAATAAAGTGTAATAGAGGTAGTTCTGCCGCTATAGTGACAGTCCAGCCTATCTCACTAAGCCCCTCCCATCTCACTAAGCCCCTCCTTTTTGGAATGTCACTGAATTTAGAAGCCCCGCCTATCTCGCTAAGCCCCTCCTTTTTGGAATGTCAGTGAATTAAGAAGCCCCGATGAAATTACATTCAATGTAAAATTACAGGAGATCTGGAAATAGTTTTAGAGTAAAGATAAGTGTATTTCACATGTAATAAACACGTGTGCAAGATACAGAGTATAGGCCTGGTGGTAGCAGAGCAGTCACTTGTACATGTACATTTGGCTCCTCCACGTAATGATTTACCCAAACATTACCTCATCTGCTCAGCTTGCTCTCACAGACATGTGACTACGCATCATGGCCGCCCCCAGGCTGCCGCACACAACCAAACACCGCTTTATCATCACATTTATGGCACGGCTCTCATCCCAGGGAAGAAAAACACCAGTAATTCTGACTGAAATCCTCAAAGAAAAACACTTAAACAGGTAATCCCTCCATTAACCATAAAGGGTTTAATTCATGAAAGGGGGGGCTTTGCAATCTTTAAGGCCAAAGTAGTCGAGTTAGGGCAATTCTCCCGTTCAGCTTGGAGAATTTTCTTCCAGCTCGGCTACTTTGGCCTCAAACTTGAGATTCCCTTCCCAATTGCCCGCAGCTCCCTCGTTCATGACAGCACAATGTATATTGTCATTCTGGATTTCTGTGATCGCAGAATACCTGCTTCAATCCTAAACACGGTCTATACTGTGACTGTAAAGAATAAAGAAATATACGTGTCTGGCTTCTGACATCAGCAGAACAAAATATTAGGAGGCAGAGCCCACCTAATGAGAGATGCATGGGCTAATCATTAAACCTGGGGTCAACGGACAAGCCCTGCTTATGACATCACCAGCGGCTTGATATGCAAATTACACATTTCCCATTGAAAATCCAGTCCATTTGCATGTCAGGCCACAGGTGATGTCATAATCAGGAGATGCCACAGATACAATTAATACTCATTCTTCTCCTAATTTATGTATTTTGCGGCAATTCTGCCAACACAGAGCGTAGATAATGTTTATTCTCTACGTCCGCGGGATAAGCCATGTGTGGGGGCGATCCAGTCAATTTACATTGTCCGCCACAGACCCCAATAAACGTCCACTAGGAGCAAAGCTGGGATCTACTGCTGTAACGACAGACCCATTCCAGTCGGGGGGAGACAGCAGACTTTACCTTCATGATTGCATGTTACTTTCCCCAAATCCCTGTTTTACATGTTGCAAACATTATGTAACAATGTATATATATATATATATATTAATCGGCTGTTAGAGAGATATCTGGATAACCTTTTTACTGTGTGACATGTTCCACGTCCCCCCAGTTTACACTTTTCTGATACTTTTTTTTTTAGATGTTTTTCTAGAATTTCCGCGGCCCTCCCAATGCATGCCGAGCTGATAATTGCAGTCCTTTTAGCATCTTGTTTTGGCTTGTCCACATCCACCGAGCCCCACCATCCAGAGAGGTTAGCCTTGTCATTCATGGACTGACCACCCTCGGCTATGTTCAATGCCCTCCGTTATTTACTAAGCAGGGGGCCTGTCATACTATTATTTTTGATTTTCTTTAGCAGACCCCACTTTGCTCTTTCCTCGGGGGCCCCTATAATCAACTCCCGAGGAGGTCAGAATAAGGAACAAAATGCTCGGCAACATGAGACCCCCCATCTGCACAGCATGATCCGCCAGAGAGACCACCTCCTGGGTAGATTTCCTTTATTCCACTCCCACTGACCAGGATCAACAGCACCACCTTACTGTCACCTAACCATCATTTATACTGCGTGTACAGAGATTAAACCATTATCGCAAATGAAGAAATTAAGAAGGAAATGTGTATTAGATGTGTCTGCAAGTCTCCTGCTTATGACATCATCTTGATATGCAGTTAATTTGCATATCAGGCCAGCAGGTGATGTCATACCCAGGTTGGTACCTTTGCTGGGTGACTGAGCAGATTTAGAGTGCTAGCTTTCAAGACCTCTTAGTTCTTCCCCCGGTATAACGTGCCCAAGGAAGTGATTTGAGAGGGGCCTGAAGCTAGCACTCTAAATCTGCTCAGTTAACCAATAACCGAATCACTTTGACTCCTCTATTAATCTGTACATTTGTTACAATTCTTCTAATATAATGTATAGATCATTTTTCTTTCTCTCCAGCCATAGTATAAATAGATTTAGGTGGCAGGGATGTAAAGTGATCTAATGTTTAATCATATAAGGCCTCATTAGTGAGGGATTAAGGCAGTAATGGGGGTTAATATTTACAGCTCATTAATATGTAAGGTGTCAGTTGCAGATTGGTTTAACACTGCATTGTCTGGTGTCAGTTTGCAGGTTAATCCCATACAGATGGTGCTGGAAACTCAGAAAAACAAAGGTAACTCTACCCCTGAGGCGCTGTCACTGCAAACACTGCCTAACTATTAAACCCATAAAGACCCCAAATGACATAATACAGAGGATAAGACTACTTAAAGGATCAGGCCGGAACACCACCCAAACCTGACAAAGAATGAACCTCACACATTATCGGGACAGGCTCAGACAGTGCACATTATCAGGACAGGCTCAGACAGTGCTGGGTTTGGATGTAATGTAGGGGGATCTCCTGACTGCACATTATCAGGACAGGCTCAGACAGTGCTGGATTTGGATGCAATGTAGGGGGATCTGACTGCACATTATCAGGACAGGCTCAGACAGTGCTGAGTTTGGATGTAATGTAGGGGGATCTCCAGACTGCACATTATCAGGACAGGCTCAGACAGTGCTGAGTTTGGATGTAATGTAGGGGGATCTCCAGACTGCACATTATCAGGACAGGCTCACACAGTGCTGGGTTTGGATGTAATGTTGGGGGGTCTGACTGCACATTTTCAGGACAGGCTCAGACAGTGCTGGTTATGATGTAATGTAGGGGGATCTCCTGACTGCACATTATCAGGACAGGCTCAGACAGTGCTGGGTTTGGATGTAATGTAGGGGGATCTCCTGACTGCACTTTATCATGACAGGCTCAGACAGTGCTGGGTTTGGATGTAATGTAGAGGGATCTCCTGACTGCACATTATCAGGACAGGCTCAGACAGTGTAGGGTTTGGATGTAATGTAGGGGGATCTCCTGACTGCACATTATCAGGACAGGCTCAGACAGTGCTGAGTTTGGATGTAATGTAGGGGGATCTGACTGCACATTATCAGGACAGGCTCAGACAGTGCTGGGTTTGGATGTAATGTAGGGGGATCTGACTGCACATTATCAGGACAGGCTCAGACAGTGCTAGGTTTGGATGTAATGTAGGGGGATCCGACTGCACATTATCAGGACAGGCTCAGACATTGCTGGTTTGGATGTAATGTAGGGGGATCTCCTGACTGCACATTATCAGGACAGGCTCAGGCAGTGCTGGGTTTGGATGTAATGTAGAGGGGATCTCCTGACTGCACATTATCAGGACAGGCTCAGACAGTGCTGGGTTTGGATGTAATGTAGGGGGATCTCCTGACTGCACATTATCAGGACAGGCTCAGACAGTGCTAGGTTTGGATGTAATGTAGGGGGATCTGACTTCACATTTTCAGGACAGGCGCAGACAGTGCTGGTTTGGATGTAATGTAGGGGGATCTCCTGACTGCACATTATCAGGACAGGCTCAGACGGTGCTGGGTTTGGATGTAATGTAGAGGGATCTCCTGACTGCACATTATCAGGACAGGCTCAGACGTGCTGGGTTTGGATGTAATGTAGGGGGATCTCCGGACTGCACATTATCAGGACAGGCTCAGACAGTGCTGGGTTTGGATGTAATGTAGAGGGATCTCCTGACTGCACATTATCAGGACAGGCTCAGACAGTGCTGGGTTTGGATGTAATGTAGGGGGATCTCCTGACTGCACATTATCAGGACAGGCTCAGACAGTGCTGGTGTTTGGATGTAATGTAGGGGGATCTCCTGACTGCACATTATCAGGACAGGCTCAGACAGTGCTGGGTTTGGATGTAATGTAGGGGGATCTCCTGACTGCACATTATCAGGACAGGCTCAGACAGTGCTGGGTTTGGATGTAATGTAGGGGGATCTCCTGACTGCACATTATCAGGACAGGCTCAGACAGTTCTGGGTTTGGATGTAATGTAGGGGGATCTCCTGACTGCACATTATCAGGACAGGCTCGGACAGTGCTGGGTTTGGATGTAATGTAGGGGGATCTCCTGACTGCACATTATCAGGATAGGCTCAGACAGTGCTGGGTTTGGATATAATGTAAGGGGATCTCCTGACTGCACATTATCAGGACAGGCTCAGACAGTGCTGGTTTTGATGTTGCGTATTCTTTTAGTGCAGGATGGAGATGTCTAGACTGTTGGTTTTGATGTATTATGTTATTTGGGGAGACGCCGGTCCTTTCAGGTGGTTTCCAGGTGTTTCTGGCTGTCTGAGCTGCATCCTTCCCATCAGCAGCTACAGTGACAACATGAAAAGCTTCCTCTCATCACTTCATCAACAGCCCCCATGTACTAATAACAGCCCCCATGTACTAATAACAGCCCTCCTAATGACTTCCCGTGTGTGCGGCCTCCTCCACACCGTGTGCCGCCGGAGATCATCTCACTTGTACCGATTACTGCTATGACTTTGTGATCTCAGGAAAGAAACAGAACTAAAGCCAAACAACGATGTATACAAACGTGTCGGCAGTACATGCCTCAAATCAGAGTCTGTGTCCCCTGCGTGTCACCTGGTGAACTCATTGCCAATTGGGAATGTGTCTGCGATAATGTTTCATAATCTTTTTTTACTCTTTACGGTTACGTTAGATTCGCAATCTCACCGGGCGTATGGTCTGGACGTTATCCAGGTGTTTGAAAATACGTCAAGTTCACTTTACACGTTTGCATGTGGCGCCCCTGATGATGTCATAATCAGGAGACTCCGCAGACATATTGAACACTCATTCTCCATTCATTCAGCTGTTGATAATCCTGCTGAGCTCAGAGTAATGTTTTGGTGCCTTGGATGCTGCACGTCTATGTCAAACATTGAATTCAATTAATCAGCGTCATCAGATGCACACAGTATTGCTAATCTGTTTGTTTGTTTCGTTAACCCCCCTTTTTTTTAACTCTTTAATATCGCCACATTTTTTTCCAGTAGGCTGCGGCATGGTGTGAAAATCCCAAAATACTTAGAGCTTTATTAGCGACAGAGAGAGAACTGCAGGGGACTGAGGAGAGAATTACAAACTCAAAGCCAAAGTTAGCCGAGTTTGATATTTGATTTTTTTTCTCCAATTCAGTGGCATGGGAGAATCTTTTTTCCAATTTGGACAGTTTGGTCTTAAGTTTGAAATTCCCTCTTCCGTGAATTCATGAGATCTTCTCAGCTAGATTTTCATTTTGATTATTATTTACCCTCCCAGCTCCCATTAAAGGGTCATAAAACCGTGCAAGAATCTTTACTTCCCCCATACATAGACATACGACACACCATCACAGAATGCAGTAAATAGCATTAATTCCTTCTATATATTAAGAAAACACCAGGATAACTATTTAAGATCTTGTTTTTTGTTCCTAGTAAATGTTATGACTGATTTCAGAATCAATGCTCTACGTCTTGCTTTCTCCATCTTCCATCAGTCTATTTATTTATTTATTTTATCAAAATTTTGCGGTTCAATAATTTCCTATAATATTATGGTTTGTGGGGTTTTTTTAGATTTCCAAATCCTTGCAGCAGTTCACATTCTCACTATTACATGTATAATTAATGGAGATTTTTGGCCAATCGATCATTAAGAGTATCGCTGGCAGATTTTTAATATTTTTTTTTTCATTTTAATTCTGTTTGTTTTCTTATATTTACGACAATAATATCCCAAATGTTTGTCATTTTTCCACACTGTCACCAAGTGCTATAATATCAAACCTCTATGGGGATGTAATAAATCTAGACAAAGCAGAGTGTAATGACCTATTGTGATTGGTGTAATAAAACAAATGATTATATTTTTTTAGATGACATTATTAAATCTCTGCCATTATATTGCACTTTGCAGTGTTGTTGTTTTGGTAAATCTAAAAGGGGGGTTGTGTTTGGTTTTTGGGAATCGAGCATTTATTTAATAATAATCTCCGGTGCCCTGACCTCCCAGTGGTACAGCTCTGTATTTATCCCATGTGATGTATCTGCCAAATATCCTTTTATCTGGCAGGCAGGGACTGGGTGCAATGTGTAAAGAGGTATTAGTCTTGCTTTCTATGGTTCCTGCCCTGCAGCGGTAATTAGGAGAACTGCTTCCTGGACTGACTGATAAAAGGGGGGGCTGGGGCCCACCCAGGTACCAGTTTGTTCCTTGTTTTTCTGTGTGTAATCTTAATAGCCAACTGTTTTAAATAGGCAAAAAAATGTCCTGGGATTTTGATTGTCAGCTCTTCTGCAGAATAATACTGGCCATGCTAGTTCCTGCTCATTACACCCTACCTGGGATGTAACTAAACCCAAGTTTATGGCACTCATTTTATCGAGCTCTGTTGGATTACCTTTGTTTACACAACTAGAGTGTTATGTAATTTCCATCATCCTGCATCATGAGAACGGTTATCCCGTGTTTGTATTCCCGAGAAGGGGGAAGGGGGGGGGGGGGGCTTGTCACTGACAAGTGAACTGCACAACCCAGGCAGTAATAGCAGAGTTGGGAAATTTCATAGCCATAGATGCAAAATAATACATTTTTAAAAAAGCTTTATAAAAAAAATAACCATTTGTAGAGAACAGAGAAACACAAACTGACTCCCCTTCTCACGTTCCTCCTTTTTCTTTAAATAGAGGTGAGTGCACTTTCCCCTCGGCATCATATATAGTACCAGGACCCCCAGCTAAGAGATATTTGTACCCACCCTAGCTCATCTCTATGTCCTTCTTTCACATCCCCAACCGGTTTTATCCATTTCTGCAATTATGGGGGAAACAGCCCGGCCACAGACCCTGACTTGATGGTGGGATTGGAGTGAATGACCATTGGATAAGCCGGGCTTGCCCCCAATGGCTGTGTATTAGGCACAGGGGAGATATTACCGGTATAGAGGGAGTCCAGGATGTCCTGGTGACATGTTGACCTTTATCTGTGTATTAGGAGTAGGTGAGACTCTGTACTAATACCTTTACACATAGGGTTGCCACCTGGCCGGTATTTTACCGGCAGGCCGGTAAAAAATTGTCATCAGGCCAATGTTAAGTCTATGGAGACAGTACCAAGGCCGGTATTTTTTTGAAGAAAAGGTGGCAACCCTATTTACACATGATATAATAGGTTTGTTTGTGGGTTTGTCTCTATATGTGCAAAGTGAGGATTTCTCTCTGTATTAGCAGACTCTCCTTCTCTCTGTGTATTAGGAGTAGGTGAGACTCTGTACTAATACCTTTACACATGATATAATAGGTTTGTTTGCATGTTTGTCTCTATATGTGCAAAGTGAGGATTTCTCTCTGTATTAGCAGACTCTCCTTCTCTCTGTGTATTAGGAGTAGGTGACACTCTGTACTAATACCTTTACACATGATATAATAGGTTTGTTTGTGGGTTTGTCTCTGTATGTGCAAAGTGAGGATTTCTCTCTGTATTAGCAGACTCTCCCTCTCTCTGTGTATTAGGAGTAGGTGACACTCTGTAGTAATACCTTTACACATGATATAATAGGTTTGTTTGTGGGTTTGTCTCTGTATGTGCAAAGTGAGGATTTCTCTCTGTATTAGCAGACTCTCCTTCTCTCTGTGTATTAGGAGTAGGTGACACTCTGTACTAATACCTTTACACATGATATAATAGGTTTGTTTGCACGTTTGTCTCTGTATGTGCAAAGTGAGGATTTCTCTTTGTATTAGCAGACTCTCCCTCTCTCTGTGTATTAGGAGTAGGTGAGACTCTGTACTAATACCTTTACACATGATATAATAGGTTTGTTTGCATGTTTGTCTCTGTATGTGCAAAGTGAGGATTTCTCTCTGTATTAGCAGACTCTCCTTCTCTCTGTGTATTAGGAGTAGGTGAGACTCTGTACTAATACCTTTACACATGATATAATAGGTTTGTTTGTGGGTTTGTCTCTGTATGTGCAAAGTGAGGATTTCTCTCTGTATTAGCAGACTCTCCTTCTCTCTGTGTATTAGGAGTAGGTGAGACTCTGTACTAATACCTTTACACATGATATAATAGGTTTGTTTGTGGGTTTGTCTCTGTATGTGCAAAGTGAGGATTTCTCTCTGTATTAGCAGACTCTCCTTCTCTCTGTGTATTAGGAGTAGGTGAGACTCTGTACTAATACCTTTACACATGATATAATAGGTTTGTTTGCATGTTTGTCTCTGTATGTGCAAAGTGAGGATTTCTCTCTGTATTAGCAGACTCTCCTTCTCTCTGTGTATTAGGAGTAGGTGAGACTCTGTACTAATACCTTTACACATGATATAATAGGTTTGTTTGTGGGTTTGTCTCTGTATGTGCAAAGTGAGGATTTCTCTCTGTATTAGCAGACTCTCCCTCTCTCTGTGTATTAGGAGTAGGTGACACTCTGTACTAATACCTTTACACATGATATAATAGGTTTGTTTGCATGTTTGTCTCTGTATGTGCAAAGTGAGGATTTCTCTCTGTATTAGCAGACTCTCCCTCTCTCTGTGTATTAGGAGTAGGTGACACTCTGTACTAATACCTTTACACATGATATAATAGGTTTGTTTGCACGTTTGTCTCTGTATGTGCAAAGTGAGGACTTCTCTCTGTATTAGCAGACTCTCCTTCTCTCTGTGTATTAGGAGTAGGTGACACTCTGTACTAATACCTTTACACATGATATAATAGGTTTGTTTGTGGGTTTGTCTCTATATGTGCAAAGTGAGGATTTCTCTCTGTATTAGCAGACTCTCCTTCTCTCTGTGTATTAGGAGTAGGTGACACTCTGTACTAATACCTTTACACATGATATAATAGGTTTGTTTGTGGGTTTGTCTCTGTATGTGCAAAGTGAGGATTTCTCTCTGTATTAGCAGACTCTCCCTCTCTCTGTGTATTAGGAGTAGGTGACACTCTGTACTAATACCTTTACACATGATATAATAGGTTTGTTTGTGGGTTTGTCTCTGTATGTGCAAAGTGAGGATTTCTCTCTGTATTAGCAGACTCTCCTTCTCTCTGTGTATTAGGAGTAGGTGACACTCTGTACTAATACCTTTACACATGATATAATAGGTTTGTTTGCACGTTTGTCTCTGTATGTGCAAAGTGAGGATTTCTCTTTGTATTAGCAGACTCTCCCTCTCTCTGTGTATTAGGAGTAGGTGAGACTCTGTACTAATACCTTTACACATGATATAATAGGTTTGTTTGCATGTTTGTCTCTGTATGTGCAAAGTGAGGATTTCTCTCTGTATTAGCAGACTCTCCTTCTCTCTGTGTATTAGGAGTAGGTGAGACTCTGTACTAATACCTTTACACATGATATAATAGGTTTGTTTGTGGGTTTGTCTCTGTATGTGCAAAGTGAGGATTTCTCTCTGTATTAGCAGACTCTCCTTCTCTCTGTGTATTAGGAGTAGGTGAGACTCTGTACTAATACCTTTACACATGATATAATAGGTTTGTTTGCATGTTTGTCTCTATATGTGCAAAGTGAGGATTTCTCTCTGTATTAGCAGACTCTCCCTCTCTCTGTGTATTAGGAGTAGGTGAGACTCTGTACTAATACCTTTACACATGATATAATAGGTTTGTTTGTGGGTTTGTCTCTGTATGTGCAAAGTGAGGATTTCTCTCTGTATTAGCAGACTCTCCTCTCTGTGTATTAGGAGTAGGTGACACTCTGTACTAATACCTTTACACATGATATAATAGGTTTGTTTGCATGTTTGTCTCTGTATGTGCAAAGTGAGGATTTCTCTCTGTATTAGCAGACTCTCCCTCTCTCTGTGTATTAGGAGTAGGTGACACTCTGTACTAATACCTTTACACATGATATAATAGGTTTGTTTGTGGGTTTGTCTCTGTATGTGCAAAGTGAGGATTTCTCTCTGTATTAGCAGACTCTCCCTCTCTCTGTGTATTAGGAGTAGGTGACACTCTGTACTAATACCTTTACACATGATATAATAGGTTTGTTTGCATGTTTGTCTCTATATGTGCAAAGTGAGGATTTCTCTCTGTATTAGCAGACTCTCCTTCTCTCTGTGTATTAGGAGTAGGTGACACTCTGTACTAATACCTTTACACATGATATAATAGGTTTGTTTGCACGTTTGTCTCTGTATGTGCAAAGTGAGGATTTCTCTTTGTATTAGCAGACTCTCCCTCTCTCTGTGTATTAGGAGTAGGTGAGACTCTGTACTAATACCTTTACACATGATATAATAGGTTTGTTTGCATGTTTGTCTCTGTATGTGCAAAGTGAGGATTTCTCTCTGTATTAGCAGACTCTCCTTCTCTCTGTGTATTAGGAGTAGGTGAGACTCTGTACTAATACCTTTACACATGATATAATAGGTTTGTTTGTGGGTTTGTCTCTGTATGTGCAAAGTGAGGATTTCTCTCTGTATTAGCAGACTCTCCTTCTCTCTGTGTATTAGGAGTAGGTGAGACTCTGTACTAATACCTTTACACATGATATAATAGGTTTGTTTGCATGTTTGTCTCTATATGTGCAAAGTGAGGATTTCTCTCTGTATTAGCAGACTCTCCCTCTCTCTGTGTATTAGGAGTAGGTGAGACTCTGTACTAATACCTTTACACATGATATAATAGGTTTGTTTGTGGGTTTGTCTCTGTATGTGCAAAGTGAGGATTTCTCTCTGTATTAGCAGACTCTCCTCTCTGTGTATTAGGAGTAGGTGACACTCTGTACTAATACCTTTACACATGATATAATAGGTTTGTTTGCATGTTTGTCTCTGTATGTGCAAAGTGAGGATTTCTCTCTGTATTAGCAGACTCTCCCTCTCTCTGTGTATTAGGAGTAGGTGACACTCTGTACTAATACCTTTACACATGATATAATAGGTTTGTTTGTGGGTTTGTCTCTGTATGTGCAAAGTGAGGATTTCTCTCTGTATTAGCAGACTCTCCCTCTCTCTGTGTATTAGGAGTAGGTGACACTCTGTACTAATACCTTTACACATGATATAATAGGTTTGTTTGCACGTTTGTCTCTGTATGTGCAAAGTGAGGATTTCTCTCTGTATTAGCAGACTCTCCTTCTCTCTGTGTATTAGGAGTAGGTGAGACTCTGTACTAATACCTTTACACATGATATAATAGGTTTGTTTGTGGGTTTGTCTCTGTATGTGCAAAGTGAGGATTTCTCTCTGTATTAGCAGACTCTCCTTCTCTCTGTGTATTAGGAGTAAGTGACACTCTGTACTAACACCTTTACACATGATATAATAGGTTTGTTTGCACGTTTGTCTCTGTATGTGCAAAGTGAGGATTTCTCTCTGTATTAGCAGACTCTCCTTCTCTGTGTGTATTAGGAGTAGGTGACACTCTGTACTAACACCTTTACACATGATATAATAGGTTTGTTTGCATGTTTGTCTCTGTATGTGCAAAGTGAGGATTTCTCTCTGTATTAGCAGACTCTCCTTCTCTCTGTGTATTAGGAGTAGGTGACACTCTGTACTAATACCTTTACACATGATATAATAGGTTTGTTTGCATGTTTGTCTCTGTATGTGCAAAGTGAGGATTTCTCTCTGTATTAGCAGACTCTCCCTCTCTCTGTGTGTATTAGGAGTAGGTGACACTCTGTACTAATACCTTTACACATGATATAATAGGTTTGTTTGCATGTTTGTCTCTATATGTGCAGTGAGGATTTCTCTCTGTATTAGCAGACTATCCCTCTCTCTGTGTATTAGGAGTAGGTGACACTCTGTACTAATACCTTTACACATGATATAATAGGTTTGTTTGCATGTTTGTCTCTGTATATGCAAAGTGAGGATTTCTCTCTGTATTAGCAGACTCTCCCTCTCTCTGTGTATTAGGAGTAGGTGACACTCTGTACTAATACCTTTACACATGATATAATAGGTTTGTTTGTGGGTTTGTCTCTGTATATGCAAAGTGAGGATTTCTCTCTGTATTAGCAGACTCTCCTTCTCTCTGTGTATTAGGAGTAGGTGAGACTCTGTACTAATACCTTTACACATGATATAATAGGTTTGTTTGTGGGTTTGTCTCTGTATATGCAAAGTGAGGATTTCTCTCTGTATTAGCAGACTCTCCCTCTCTCTGTGTATTAGGAGTAGGTGACACTCTGTACTAATACCTTTACACATGATATAATAGGTTTGTTTGCATGTTTGTCTCTGTATGTGCAAAGTGAGGATTTCTCTCTGTATTAGCAGACTCTCCTTCTCTCTGTGTATTAGGAGTAGGTGAGACTCTGTACTAATACCTTTACACATGATATAATAGGTTTGTTTGCATGTTTGTCTCTGTATGTGCAAAGTGAGGATTTCTCTCTGTATTAGCAGACTCTCCCTCTCTCTGTGTATTAGGAGTAGGTGAGACTCTGTACTAATACCTTTACACATGATATAATAGGTTTGTTTGCATGTTTGTCTCTGTATGTGCAAAGTGAGGATTTCTCTCTGTATTAGCAGACTCTCCTTCTCTGTGTGTATTAGGAGTAGGTGAGACTCTGTACTAATACCTTTACACATGATATAATAGGTTTGTTTGTGGGTTTGTCTCTGTATGTGCAAAGTGAGGATTTCTCTCTGTATTAGCAGACTCTCCTTCTCTCTGTGTATTAGGAGTAGGTGAGACTCTGTACTAACACCTTTACACATGATATAATAGGTTTGTTTGCATGTTTGTCTCTATATGTGCAGTGAGGATTTCTCTCTGTATTAGCAGACTCTCCTTCTCTGTGTGTATTAGGAGTAGGTGAGACTCTGTACTAATACCTTTACACATGATATAATAGGTTTGTTTGTGGGTTTGTCTCTGTATGTGCAAAGTGAGGATTTCTCTCTGTATTAGCAGACTCTCCTTCTCTCTGTGTATTAGGAGTAGGTGACACTCTGTACTAATCCCTTTACACATGATATAATAGGTTTGTTTGTGGGTTTGTCTCTGTATATGCAAAGTGAGGATTTCTCTCTGTATTAGCAGACTCTCCTTCTCTCTGTGTATTAGGAGTAGGTGAGACTCTGTACTAATACCTTTACACATGATATAATAGGTTTGTTTGTGGGTTTGTCTCTGTATATGCAAAGTGAGGATTTCTCTCTGTATTAGCAGACTCTCCTTCTCTCTGTGTATTAGGAGTAGGTGAGACTCTGTACTAATACCTTTACACATGATATAATAGGTTTGTTTGTGGGTTTGTCTCTGTATATGCAAAGTGAGGATTTCTCTCTGTATTAGCAGACTCTCCTTCTCTCTGTGTATTAGGAGTAGGTGAGACTCTCTACTAATACCTTTACACATGATATAATAGGTTTGTTTGCACGTTTGTCTCTGTATGTGCAAAGTGAGGATTTCTCTCTGTATTAGCAGACTCTCCTTCTCTCTGTGTATTAGGAGTAGGTGACACTCTGTACTAATACCTTTACACATGATATAATAGGTTTGTTTGCACGTTTGTCTCTGTATGTGCAAAGTGAGGATTTCTCTCTGTATTAGCAGACTCTCCTTCTCTCTGTGTATTAGGAGTAGGTGACACTCTGTACTAATACCTTTACACATGATATAATAGGTTTGTTTGTGGGTTTGTGTCTGTATGTACAAAGTGAGGATTTCTCTCTGTATTAGCAGACTCTCCTTCTCTCTGTGTATTAGGAGTAGGTGACACTCTGTACTAATACCTTTACACATGATATAATAGGTTTGTTTGTGGGTTTGTCTCTGTATGTGCAAAGTGAGGATTTCTCTCTGTATTAGCAGACTCTCCTTCTCTCTGTGTATTAGGAGTAGGTGACACTCTGTACTAATACCTTTACACATGATATAATAGGTTTGTTTGCACGTTTGTCTCTGTATGTGCAAAGTGAGGATTTCTCTTTGTATTAGCAGACTCTCCCTCTCTCTGTGTATTAGGAGTAGGTGAGACTCTGTACTAATACCTTTACACATGATATAATAGGTTTGTTTGCATGTTTGTCTCTGTATGTGCAAAGTGAGGATTTCTCTCTGTATTAGCAGACTCTCCTTCTCTCTGTGTATTAGGAGTAGGTGAGACTCTGTACTAATACCTTTACACATGATATAATAGGTTTGTTTGTGGGTTTGTCTCTGTATGTGCAAAGTGAGGATTTCTCTCTGTATTAGCAGACTCTCCTTCTCTCTGTGTATTAGGAGTAGGTGAGACTCTGTACTAATACCTTTACACATGATATAATAGGTTTGTTTGCATGTTTGTCTCTATATGTGCAAAGTGAGGATTTCTCTCTGTATTAGCAGACTCTCCCTCTCTCTGTGTATTAGGAGTAGGTGAGACTCTGTACTAATACCTTTACACATGATATAATAGGTTTGTTTGTGGGTTTGTCTCTGTATGTGCAAAGTGAGGATTTCTCTCTGTATTAGCAGACTCTCCTCTCTGTGTATTAGGAGTAGGTGACACTCTGTACTAATACCTTTACACATGATATAATAGGTTTGTTTGCATGTTTGTCTCTGTATGTGCAAAGTGAGGATTTCTCTCTGTATTAGCAGACTCTCCCTCTCTCTGTGTATTAGGAGTAGGTGACACTCTGTACTAATACCTTTACACATGATATAATAGGTTTGTTTGTGGGTTTGTCTCTGTATGTGCAAAGTGAGGATTTCTCTCTGTATTAGCAGACTCTCCCTCTCTCTGTGTATTAGGAGTAGGTGACACTCTGTACTAATACCTTTACACATGATATAATAGGTTTGTTTGCACGTTTGTCTCTGTATGTGCAAAGTGAGGATTTCTCTCTGTATTAGCAGACTCTCCTTCTCTCTGTGTATTAGGAGTAGGTGAGACTCTGTACTAATACCTTTACACATGATATAATAGGTTTGTTTGTGGGTTTGTCTCTGTATGTGCAAAGTGAGGATTTCTCTCTGTATTAGCAGACTCTCCTTCTCTCTGTGTATTAGGAGTAAGTGACACTCTGTACTAACACCTTTACACATGATATAATAGGTTTGTTTGCACGTTTGTCTCTGTATGTGCAAAGTGAGGATTTCTCTCTGTATTAGCAGACTCTCCTTCTCTGTGTGTATTAGGAGTAGGTGACACTCTGTACTAACACCTTTACACATGATATAATAGGTTTGTTTGCATGTTTGTCTCTGTATGTGCAAAGTGAGGATTTCTCTCTGTATTAGCAGACTCTCCTTCTCTGTGTGTATTAGGAGTAGGTGACACTCTGTACTAATACCTTTACACATGATATAATAGGTTTGTTTGCATGTTTGTCTCTGTATGTGCAAAGTGAGGATTTCTCTCTGTATTAGCAGACTCTCCCTCTCTCTGTGTGTATTAGGAGTAGGTGACACTCTGTACTAATACCTTTACACATGATATAATAGGTTTGTTTGCATGTGTGTCTCTATATGTGCAGTGAGGATTTCTCTCTGTATTAGCAGACTATCCCTCTCTCTGTGTATTAGGAGTAGGTGACACTCTGTACTAATACCTTTACACATGATATAATAGGTTTGTTTGCATGTTTGTCTCTGTATATGCAAAGTGAGGATTTCTCTCTGTATTAGCAGACTCTCCCTCTCTCTGTGTATTAGGAGTAGGTGACACTCTGTACTAATACCTTTACACATGATATAATAGGTTTGTTTGTGGGTTTGTCTCTGTATATGCAAAGTGAGGATTTCTCTCTGTATTAGCAGACTCTCCTTCTCTCTGTGTATTAGGAGTAGGTGACACTCTGTACTAATACCTTTACACATGATATAATAGGTTTGTTTGCATGTTTGTCTCTGTATGTGCAAAGTGAGGATTTCTCTCTGTATTAGCAGACTCTCCTTCTCTCTGTGTATTAGGAGTAGGTGAGACTCTGTACTAATACCTTTACACATGATATAATAGGTTTGTTTGCATGTTTGTCTCTGTATGTGCAAAGTGAGGATTTCTCTCTGTATTAGCAGACTCTCCCTCTCTCTGTGTATTAGGAGTAGGTGAGACTCTGTACTAATACCTTTACACATGATATAATAGGTTTGTTTGCATGTTTGTCTCTGTATGTGCAAAGTGAGGATTTCTCTCTGTATTAGCAGACTCTCCTTCTCTGTGTGTATTAGGAGTAGGTGAGACTCTGTACTAATACCTTTACACATGATATAATAGGTTTGTTTGTGGGTTTGTCTCTGTATGTGCAAAGTGAGGATTTCTCTCTGTATTAGCAGACTCTCCTTCTCTCTGTGTATTAGGAGTAGGTGAGACTCTGTACTAACACCTTTACACATGATATAATAGGTTTGTTTGCATGTTTGTCTCTATATGTGCAGTGAGGATTTCTCTCTGTATTAGCAGACTCTCCTTCTCTGTGTGTATTAGGAGTAGGTGAGACTCTGTACTAATACCTTTACACATGATATAATAGGTTTGTTTGTGGGTTTGTCTCTGTATGTGCAAAGTGAGGATTTCTCTCTGTATTAGCAGACTCTCCTTCTCTCTGTGTATTAGGAGTAGGTGACACTCTGTACTAATCCCTTTACACATGATATAATAGGTTTGTTTGTGGGTTTGTCTCTGTATATGCAAAGTGAGGATTTCTCTCTGTATTAGCAGACTCTCCTTCTCTCTGTGTATTAGGAGTAGGTGAGACTCTGTACTAATACCTTTACACATGATATAATAGGTTTGTTTGTGGGTTTGTCTCTGTATATGCAAAGTGAGGATTTCTCTCTGTATTAGCAGACTCTCCTTCTCTCTGTGTATTAGGAGTAGGTGAGACTCTGTACTAATACCTTTACACATGATATAATAGGTTTGTTTGTGGGTTTGTCTCTGTATATGCAAAGTGAGGATTTCTCTCTGTATTAGCAGACTCTCCTTCTCTCTGTGTATTAGGAGTAGGTGAGACTCTGTACTAATACCTTTACACATGATATAATAGGTTTGTTTGCACGTTTGTCTCTGTATGTGCAAAGTGAGGATTTCTCTCTGTATTAGCAGACTCTCCTTCTCTCTGTGTATTAGGAGTAGGTGACACTCTGTACTAATACCTTTACACATGATATAATAGGTTTGTTTGCACGTTTGTCTCTGTATGTGCAAAGTGAGGATTTCTCTCTGTATTAGCAGACTCTCCTTCTCTCTGTGTATTAGGAGTAGGTGACACTCTGTACTAATACCTTTACACATGATATAATAGGTTTGTTTGTGGGTTTGTCTCTGTATGTACAAAGTGAGGATTTCTCTCTGTATTAGCAGACTCTCCTTCTCTCTGTGTATTAGGAGTAGGTGACACTCTGTACTAATACCTTTACACATGATATAATAGGTTTGTTTGTGGGTTTGTCTCTGTATGTGCAAAGTGAGGATTTCTCTCTGTATTAGCAGACTCTCCTTCTCTCTGTGTATTAGGAGTAGGTGAGACTCTGTACTAATACCTTTACACATGATATAATAGGTTTGTTTGCACGTTTGTCTCTGTATGTGCAAAGTGAGGATTTCTCTCTGTATTAGCAGACTCTCCCTCTCTCTGTGTATTAGGAGTAGGTGAGACTCTGTACTAATACCTTTACACATGATATAATAGGTTTGTTTGCATGTTTGTCTCTGTATGTGCAAAGTGAGGATTTCTCTCTGTATTAGCAGAGTCTCCTTCTCTCTGTGTATTAGGAGTAGGTGAGACTCTGTACTAATACCTTTACACATGATATAATAGGTTTGTTTGCACGTTTGTCTCTGTATGTGCAAAGTGAGGACTTCTCTCTGTATTAGCAGACTCTCCCTCTCTCTGTGTATTAGGAGTAGGTGACACTCTGTACTAATACCTTTACACATGATATAATAGGTTTGTTTGTGGGTTTGTCTCTGTATGTGCAAAGTGAGGATTTCTCTCTGTATTAGCAGACTCTCCTTCTCTCTGTGTATTAGGAGTAGGTGACACTCTGTACTAATACCTTTACACATGATATAATAGGTTTGTTTGCATGTTTGTCTCTGTATGTGCAAAGTGAGGATTTCTCTCTGTATTAGCAGACTCTCCTTCTCTCTGTGTATTAGGAGTAGGTGAGACTCTGTACTAATACCTTTACACATGATATAATAGGTTTGTTTGTGGGTTTGTATCTGTATGTGCAAAGTGAGGATTTCTCTCTGTATTAGCAGACTCTCCTTCTCTCTGTGTATTAGGAGTAGGTGACACTCTGTACTAATACCTTTACACATGATATAATAGGTTTGTTTGCACGTTTGTCTCTGTATGTGCAAAGTGAGGATTTCTCTCTGTATTAGCAGACTATCCCTCTCTCTGTGTATTAGGAGTAGGTGACACTCTGTACTAATATCTTTACACATGATATAATAGGTTTGTTTGTGGGTTTGTCTCTGTATGTGCAAAGTGAGGATTTCTCTCTGTATTAGCAGACTCTCCTTCTCTCTGTGTATTAGGAGTAGGTGAGACTCTGTACTAATACCTTTACACATGATATAATAGGTTTGTTTGCACGTTTGTCTCTGTATGTGCAAAGTGAGGACTTCTCTCTGTATTAGCAGACTCTCCTTCTCTCTGTGTATTAGGAGTAGGTGACACTCTGTACTAATACCTTTACACATGATATAATAGGTTTGTTTGCACGTTTGTCTCTGTATGTGCAAAGTGAGGATTTCTCTCTGTATTAGCAGACTCTCCTTCTCTCTGTGTATTAGGAGTAGGTGACACTCTGTACTAATACCTTTACACATGATATAATAGGTTTGTTTGTGGGTTTGTCTCTGTATGTACAAAGTGAGGATTTCTCTCTGTATTAGCAGACTCTCCTTCTCTCTGTGTATTAGGAGTAGGTGACACTCTGTACTAATACCTTTACACATGATATAATAGGTTTGTTTGTGGGTTTGTCTCTGTATGTGCAAAGTGAGGATTTCTCTCTGTATTAGCAGACTCTCCTTCTCTCTGTGTATTAGGAGTAGGTGAGACTCTGTACTAATACCTTTACACATGATATAATAGGTTTGTTTGCACGTTTGTCTCTGTATGTGCAAAGTGAGGATTTCTCTCTGTATTAGCAGACTCTCCCTCTCTCTGTGTATTAGGAGTAGGTGAGACTCTGTACTAATACCTTTACACATGATATAATAGGTTTGTTTGCATGTTTGTCTCTGTATGTGCAAAGTGAGGATTTCTCTCTGTATTAGCAGAGTCTCCTTCTCTCTGTGTATTAGGAGTAGGTGAGACTCTGTACTAATACCTTTACACATGATATAATAGGTTTGTTTGCACGTTTGTCTCTGTATGTGCAAAGTGAGGACTTCTCTCTGTATTAGCAGACTCTCCCTCTCTCTGTGTATTAGGAGTAGGTGACACTCTGTACTAATACCTTTACACATGATATAATAGGTTTGTTTGTGGGTTTGTCTCTGTATGTGCAAAGTGAGGATTTCTCTCTGTATTAGCAGACTCTCCTTCTCTCTGTGTATTAGGAGTAGGTGACACTCTGTACTAATACCTTTACACATGATATAATAGGTTTGTTTGCATGTTTGTCTCTGTATGTGCAAAGTGAGGATTTCTCTCTGTATTAGCAGACTCTCCTTCTCTCTGTGTATTAGGAGTAGGTGAGACTCTGTACTAATACCTTTACACATGATATAATAGGTTTGTTTGTGGGTTTGTATCTGTATGTGCAAAGTGAGGATTTCTCTCTGTATTAGCAGACTCTCCTTCTCTCTGTGTATTAGGAGTAGGTGACACTCTGTACTAATACCTTTACACATGATATAATAGGTTTGTTTGCACGTTTGTCTCTGTATGTGCAAAGTGAGGATTTCTCTCTGTATTAGCAGACTATCCCTCTCTCTGTGTATTAGGAGTAGGTGACACTCTGTACTAATATCTTTACACATGATATAATAGGTTTGTTTGTGGGTTTGTCTCTGTATGTGCAAAGTGAGGATTTCTCTCTGTATTAGCAGACTCTCCTTCTCTCTGTGTATTAGGAGTAGGTGAGACTCTGTACTAATACCTTTACACATGATATAATAGGTTTGTTTGCACGTTTGTCTCTGTATGTGCAAAGTGAGGACTTCTCTCTGTATTAGCAGACTCTCCTTCTCTCTGTGTATTAGGAGTAGGTGACACTCTGTACTAATACCTTTACACATGATATAATAGGTTTGTTTGCACGTTTGTCTCTGTATGTGCAAAGTGAGGATTTCTCTCTGTATTAGCAGACTCTCCTTCTCTCTGTGTATTAGGAGTAGGTGAGACTCTGTACTAATACCTTTACACATGATATAATAGGTTTGTTTGTGGGTTTGTCTCTATATGTGCAAAGTGAGGATTTCTCTCTGTATTAGCAGACTCTCCCTCTCTCTGTGTATTAGGAGTAGGTGACACTCTGTACTAATACCTTTACACATGATATAATAGGTTTGTTTGTGGGTTTGTCTCTGTATGTGCAAAGTGAGGATTTCTCTCTGTATTAGCAGACTCTCCCTCTCTCTGTGTATTAGGAGTAGGTGAGACTCTGTACTAATACCTTTACACATGATATAATAGGTTTGTTTGCATGTTTGTCTCTGTATGTGCAAAGTGAGGATTTCTCTCTGTATTAGCAGACTCTCCCTCTCTCTGTGTATTAGGAGTAGGTGAGACTCTGTACTAACACCTTTACACATGATATAATAGGTTTGTTTGCATGTTTGTCTCTGTATGTGCAAAGTGAGGATTTCTCTCTGTATTAGCAGACTCTCCCTCTCTCTGTGTATTAGGAGTAGGTGACACTCTGTACTAATACCTTTACACATGATATAATAGGTTTGTTTGTGGGTTTGTCTCTGTATGTGCAAAGTGAGGATTTCTCTCTGTATTAGCAGACTCTCCCTCTCTCTGTGTATTAGGAGTAGGTGACACTCTGTACTAATACTTTTACACATGATATAATAGGTTTGTTTGTGGGTTTGTCTCTGTATGTGCAAAGTGAGGATTTCTCTCTGTATTAGCAGACTCTCCTTCTCTCTGTGTATTAGGAGTAGGTGAGACTCTGTACTAATACCTTTACACATGATATAATAGGTTTGTTTGTGGGTTTGTCTCTATATGTGCAAAGTGAGGATTTCTCTCTGTATTAGCAGACTCTCCCTCTCTCTGTGTATTAGGAGTAGGTGACACTCTGTACTAATACCTTTACACATGATATAATAGGTTTGTTTGTGGGTTTGTCTCTGTATGTGCAAAGTGAGGATTTCTCTCTGTATTAGCAGACTCTCCCTCTCTCTGTGTATTAGGAGTAGGTGAGACTCTGTACTAACACCTTTACACATGATATAATAGGTTTGTTTGCATGTTTGTCTCTGTATGTGCAAAGTGAGGATTTCTCTCTGTATTAGCAGACTCTCCCTCTCTCTGTGTATTAGGAGTAGGTGAGACTCTGTACTAATACCTTTACACATGATATAATAGGTTTGTTTGTGGGTTTGTCTCTGTATGTGCAAAGTGAGGATTTCTCTCTGTATTAGCAGACTATCCCTCTCTCTGTGTATTAGGAGTAGGTGACACTCTGTACTAATACCTTTACACATGATATAATAGGTTTGTTTGCACGTTTGTCTCTGTATGTGCAAAGTGAGGATTTCTCTCTGTATTAGCAGACTCTCCCTCTCTCTGTGTATTAGGAGTAGGTGACACTCTGTACTAATACCTTTACACATGATATAATAGGTTTGTTTGCATGTTTGTCTCTGTGTGTGCAAAGTGAGGATTTCTCTTTGTATTAGCAGACTCTCCCTCTCTCTGTGTATTAGGAGTAGGTGAGACTCTGTACTAATACCTTTACACATGATATAATAGGTTTGTTTGCACGTTTGTCTCTGTATGTGCAAAGTGAGGATTTCGCTCTGTATTAGCAGACTCTCCCTCTCTCTGTGTATTAGGAGTAGGTGAGACTCTGTACTAATACCTTTACACATGATATAATTGGTTTGTTTGCATGTTTGTCTCTGTATGTGCAAAGTGAGGATTTCTCTCTGTATTAGCAGACTCTCCTTCTCTCTGTGTATTAGGAGTAGGTGAGACTCTGTACTAATACCTTTACACATGATATAATAGGTTTGTTTGCACATTTGTCTCTGTATTTGCAAAGTGAGGATTTCTCTCTGTATTAGCAGACTCTCCTCTCTGTGTATTAGGAGTAGTTGACACTCTGTACTAATACCTTTACACATGATATAATAGGTTTGTTTGCACGTTTGTCTCTGTATGTGCAAAGTGAGGATTTCTCTCTGTATTAGCAGACTCTCCTCTCTGTGTATTAGGAGTAGGTGACACTCTGTACTAATACCTTTACACATGATATAATAGGTTTGTTTGTGGGTTTGTCTCTGTATGTGCAAAGTGAGGATTTCTCTCTGTATTAGCAGACTCTCCCTCTCTCTGTGTATTAGGAGTAGGTGAGACTCTGTACTAATACCTTTACACATGATATAATAGGTTTGTTTGTGGGTTTGTCTCTGTATGTGCAAAGTGAGGATTTCTCTCTGTATTAGCAGACTCTCCTTCTCTCTGTGTATTAGGAGTAGGTGACACTCTGTACTAATACCTTTACACATGATATAATAGGTTTGTTTGCATGTTTGTCTCTGTATGTGCAAAGTGAGGATTTCTCTCTGTATTAGCAGACTCTCCTTCTCTCTGTGTATTAGGAGTAGGTGAGACTCTGTACTAATACCTTTACACATGATATAATAGGTTTGTTTGTGGGTTTGTATCTGTATGTGCAAAGTGAGGATTTCTCTCTGTATTAGCAGACTCTCCTTCTCTCTGTGTATTAGGAGTAGGTGACACTCTGTACTAATACCTTTACACATGATATAATAGGTTTGTTTGCACGTTTGTCTCTGTATGTGCAAAGTGAGGATTTCTCTCTGTATTAGCAGACTATCCCTCTCTCTGTGTATTAGGAGTAGGTGACACTCTGTACTAATATCTTTACACATGATATAATAGGTTTGTTTGTGGGTTTGTCTCTGTATGTGCAAAGTGAGGATTTCTCTCTGTATTAGCAGACTCTCCTTCTCTCTGTGTATTAGGAGTAGGTGAGACTCTGTACTAATACCTTTACACATGATATAATAGGTTTGTTTGCACGTTTGTCTCTGTATGTGCAAAGTGAGGACTTCTCTCTGTATTAGCAGACTCTCCTTCTCTCTGTGTATTAGGAGTAGGTGACACTCTGTACTAATACCTTTACACATGATATAATAGGTTTGTTTGCACGTTTGTCTCTGTATGTGCAAAGTGAGGACTTCTCTCTGTATTAGCAGACTCTCCCTCTCTCTGTGTATTAGGAGTAGGTGACACTCTGTACTAATACCTTTACACATGATATAATAGGTTTGTTTGCACGTTTGTCTCTGTATGTGCAAAGTGAGGATTTCTCTCTGTATTAGCAGACTCTCCTTCTCTCTGTGTATTAGGAGTAGGTGAGACTCTGTACTAATACCTTTACACATGATATAATAGGTTTGTTTGTGGGTTTGTCTCTATATGTGCAAAGTGAGGATTTCTCTCTGTATTAGCAGACTCTCCCTCTCTCTGTGTATTAGGAGTAGGTGACAGTCTGTACTAATACCTTTACACATGATATAATAGGTTTGTTTGTGGGTTTGTCTCTGTATGTGCAAAGTGAGGATTTCTCTCTGTATTAGCAGACTCTCCCTCTCTCTGTGTATTAGGAGTAGGTGAGACTCTGTACTAATACCTTTACACATGATATAATAGGTTTGTTTGCATGTTTGTCTCTGTATGTGCAAAGTGAGGATTTCTCTCTGTATTAGCAGACTCTCCCTCTCTCTGTGTATTAGGAGTAGGTGAGACTCTGTACTAACACCTTTACACATGATATAATAGGTTTGTTTGCATGTTTGTCTCTGTATGTGCAAAGTGAGGATTTCTCTCTGTATTAGCAGACTCTCCCTCTCTCTGTGTATTAGGAGTAGGTGACACTCTGTACTAATACCTTTACACATGATATAATAGGTTTGTTTGTGGGTTTGTCTCTGTATGTGCAAAGTGAGGATTTCTCTCTGTATTAGCAGACTCTCCCTCTCTCTGTGTATTAGGAGTAGGTGACACTCTGTACTAATACCTTTACACATGATATAATAGGTTTGTTTGTGGGTTTGTCTCTGTATGTGCAAAGTGAGGATTTCTCTCTGTATTAGCAGACTCTCCTTCTCTCTGTGTATTAGGAGTAGGTGAGACTCTGTACTAATACCTTTACACATGATATAATAGGTTTGTTTGCACGTTTGTCTCTGTATGTGCAAAGTGAGGATTTCTCTCTGTATTAGCAGACTCTCCTTCTCTCTGTGTATTAGGAGTAGGTGAGACTCTGTACTAATACCTTTACACATGATATAATAGGTTTGTTTGTGGGTTTGTCTCTATATGTGCAAAGTGAGGATTTCTCTCTGTATTAGCAGACTCTCCCTCTCTCTGTGTATTAGGAGTAGGTGACACTCTGTACTAATACCTTTACACATGATATAATAGGTTTGTTTGTGGGTTTGTCTCTGTATGTGCAAAGTGAGGATTTCTCTCTGTATTAGCAGACTCTCCCTCTCTCTGTGTATTAGGAGTAGGTGAGACTCTGTACTAACACCTTTACACATGATATAATAGGTTTGTTTGCATATTTGTCTCTGTATGTGCAAAGTGAGGATTTCTCTCTGTATTAGCAGACTCTCCCTCTCTCTGTGTATTAGGAGTAGGTGAGACTCTGTACTAATACCTTTACACATGATATAATAGGTTTGTTTGTGGGTTTGTCTCTGTATGTGCAAAGTGAGGATTTCTCTCTGTATTAGCAGACTATCCCTCTCTCTGTGTATTAGGAGTAGGTGACGCTCTGTACTAATACCTTTACACATGATATAATAGGTTTGTTTGCACGTTTGTCTCTGTATGTGCAAAGTGAGGATTTCTCTCTGTATTAGCAGACTCTCCCTCTCTCTGTGTATTAGGAGTAGGTGACACTCTGTACTAATACCTTTACACATGATATAATAGGTTTGTTTGCATGTTTGTCTCTGTGTGTGCAAAGTGAGGATTTCTCTTTGTATTAGCAGACTCTCCCTCTCTCTGTGTATTAGGAGTAGGTGAGACTCTGTACTAATACCTTTACACATGATATAATAGGTTTGTTTGCACGTTTGTCTCTGTATGTGCAAAGTGAGGATTTCGCTCTGTATTAGCAGACTCTCCCTCTCTCTGTGTATTAGGAGTAGGTGAGACTCTGTACTAATACCTTTACACATGATATAATTGGTTTGTTTGCATGTTTGTCTCTGTATGTGCAAAGTGAGGATTTCTCTCTGTATTAGCAGACTCTCCTTCTCTCTGTGTATTAGGAGTAGGTGAGACTCTGTACTAATACCTTTACACATGATATAATAGGTTTGTTTGCACATTTGTCTCTGTATTTGCAAAGTGAGGATTTCTCTCTGTATTAGCAGACTCTCCTCTCTGTGTATTAGGAGTAGGTGACACTCTGTACTAATACCTTTACACATGATATAATAGGTTTGTTTGCACGTTTGTCTCTGTATGTGCAAAGTGAGGATTTCTCTCTGTATTAGCAGACTCTCCTCTCTGTGTATTAGGAGTAGGTGACACTCTGTACTAATATCTTTACACATGATATAATAGGTTTGTTTGTGGGTTTGTCTCTGTATGTGCAAAGTGAGGATTTCTCTCTGTATTAGCAGACTCTCCTTCTCTCTGTGTATTAGGAGTAGGTGAGACTCTGTACTAATACCTTTACACATGATATAATAGGTTTGTTTGCACGTTTGTCTCTGTATGTGCAAAGTGAGGACTTCTCTCTGTATTAGCAGACTCTCCTTCTCTCTGTGTATTAGGAGTAGGTGACACTCTGTACTAATACCTTTACACATGATATAATAGGTTTGTTTGCACGTTTGTCTCTGTATGTGCAAAGTGAGGACTTCTCTCTGTATTAGCAGACTCTCCCTCTCTCTGTGTATTAGGAGTAGGTGACACTCTGTACTAATACCTTTACACATGATATAATAGGTTTGTTTGCACGTTTGTCTCTGTATGTGCAAAGTGAGGATTTCTCTCTGTATTAGCAGACTCTCCTTCTCTCTGTGTATTAGGAGTAGGTGAGACTCTGTACTAATACCTTTACACATGATATAATAGGTTTGTTTGTGGGTTTGTCTCTATATGTGCAAAGTGAGGATTTCTCTCTGTATTAGCAGACTCTCCCTCTCTCTGTGTATTAGGAGTAGGTGACACTCTGTACTAATACCTTTACACATGATGTAATAGGTTTGTTTGTGGGTTTGTCTCTGTATGTGCAAAGTGAGGATTTCTCTCTGTATTAGCAGACTCTCCCTCTCTCTGTGTGTATTAGGAGTAGGTGAGACTCTGTACTAATACCTTTACACATGATATAATAGGTTTGTTTGTGGGTTTGTCTCTGTATGTGCAAAGTGAGGATTTCTCTCTGTATTAGCAGACTCTCCTTCTCTCTGTGTATTAGGAGTAGGTGAGACTCTGTACTAACACCTTTACACATGATATAATAGGTTTGTTTGTGGGTTTGTCTCTGTATGTGCAAAGTGAGGATTTCTCTCTGTATTAGCAGACTCTCCTTCTCTGTGTGTATTAGGAGTAGGTGAGACTCTGTACTAATACCTTTACACATGATATAATAGGTTTGTTTGTGGGTTTGTCTCTGTATGTGCAAAGTGAGGATTTCTCTCTGTATTAGCAGACTCTCCTTCTCTCTGTGTATTAGGAGTAGGTGAGACTCTGTACTAACACCTTTACACATGATATAATAGGTTTGTTTGCATGTTTGTCTCTATATGTGCAGTGAGGATTTCTCTCTGTATTAGCAGACTCTCCTTCTCTGTGTGTATTAGGAGTAGGTGAGACTCTGTACTAATACCTTTACACATGATATAATAGGTTTGTTTGTGGGTTTGTCTCTGTATGTGCAAAGTGAGGATTTCTCTCTGTATTAGCAGACTCTCCTTCTCTCTGTGTATTAGGAGTAGGTGACACTCTGTACTAATCCCTTTACACATGATATAATAGGTTTGTTTGTGGGTTTGTCTCTGTATATGCAAAGTGAGGATTTCTCTCTGTATTAGCAGACTCTCCTTCTCTCTGTGTATTAGGAGTAGGTGAGACTCTGTACTAATACCTTTACACATGATATAATAGGTTTGTTTGTGGGTTTGTCTCTGTATATGCAAAGTGAGGATTTCTCTCTGTATTAGCAGACTCTCCTTCTCTCTGTGTATTAGGAGTAGGTGAGACTCTGTACTAATACCTTTACACATGATATAATAGGTTTGTTTGTGGGTTTGTCTCTGTATATGCAAAGTGAGGATTTCTCTCTGTATTAGCAGACTCTCCTTCTCTCTGTGTATTAGGAGTAGGTGAGACTCTCTACTAATACCTTTACACATGATATAATAGGTTTGTTTGCACGTTTGTCTCTGTATGTGCAAAGTGAGGATTTCTCTCTGTATTAGCAGACTCTCCTTCTCTCTGTGTATTAGGAGTAGGTGACACTCTGTACTAATACCTTTACACATGATATAATAGGTTTGTTTGCACGTTTGTCTCTGTATGTGCAAAGTGAGGATTTCTCTCTGTATTAGCAGACTCTCCTTCTCTCTGTGTATTAGGAGTAGGTGACACTCTGTACTAATACCTTTACACATGATATAATAGGTTTGTTTGTGGGTTTGTCTCTGTATGTACAAAGTGAGGATTTCTCTCTGTATTAGCAGACTCTCCTTCTCTCTGTGTATTAGGAGTAGGTGACACTCTGTACTAATACCTTTACACATGATATAATAGGTTTGTTTGTGGGTTTGTCTCTGTATGTGCAAAGTGAGGATTTCTCTCTGTATTAGCAGACTCTCCTTCTCTCTGTGTATTAGGAGTAGGTGACACTCTGTACTAATACCTTTACACATGATATAATAGGTTTGTTTGCACGTTTGTCTCTGTATGTGCAAAGTGAGGATTTCTCTTTGTATTAGCAGACTCTCCCTCTCTCTGTGTATTAGGAGTAGGTGAGACTCTGTACTAATACCTTTACACATGATATAATAGGTTTGTTTGCATGTTTGTCTCTGTATGTGCAAAGTGAGGATTTCTCTCTGTATTAGCAGACTCTCCTTCTCTCTGTGTATTAGGAGTAGGTGAGACTCTGTACTAATACCTTTACACATGATATAATAGGTTTGTTTGTGGGTTTGTCTCTGTATGTGCAAAGTGAGGATTTCTCTCTGTATTAGCAGACTCTCCTTCTCTCTGTGTATTAGGAGTAGGTGAGACTCTGTACTAATACCTTTACACATGATATAATAGGTTTGTTTGCATGTTTGTCTCTATATGTGCAAAGTGAGGATTTCTCTCTGTATTAGCAGACTCTCCCTCTCTCTGTGTATTAGGAGTAGGTGAGACTCTGTACTAATACCTTTACACATGATATAATAGGTTTGTTTGTGGGTTTGTCTCTGTATGTGCAAAGTGAGGATTTCTCTCTGTATTAGCAGACTCTCCTCTCTGTGTATTAGGAGTAGGTGACACTCTGTACTAATACCTTTACACATGATATAATAGGTTTGTTTGCATGTTTGTCTCTGTATGTGCAAAGTGAGGATTTCTCTCTGTATTAGCAGACTCTCCCTCTCTCTGTGTATTAGGAGTAGGTGACACTCTGTACTAATACCTTTACACATGATATAATAGGTTTGTTTGTGGGTTTGTCTCTGTATGTGCAAAGTGAGGATTTCTCTCTGTATTAGCAGACTCTCCCTCTCTCTGTGTATTAGGAGTAGGTGACACTCTGTACTAATACCTTTACACATGATATAATAGGTTTGTTTGCACGTTTGTCTCTGTATGTGCAAAGTGAGGATTTCTCTCTGTATTAGCAGACTCTCCTTCTCTCTGTGTATTAGGAGTAGGTGAGACTCTGTACTAATACCTTTACACATGATATAATAGGTTTGTTTGTGGGTTTGTCTCTGTATGTGCAAAGTGAGGATTTCTCTCTGTATTAGCAGACTCTCCTTCTCTCTGTGTATTAGGAGTAAGTGACACTCTGTACTAACACCTTTACACATGATATAATAGGTTTGTTTGCACGTTTGTCTCTGTATGTGCAAAGTGAGGATTTCTCTCTGTATTAGCAGACTCTCCTTCTCTGTGTGTATTAGGAGTAGGTGACACTCTGTACTAACACCTTTACACATGATATAATAGGTTTGTTTGCATGTTTGTCTCTGTATGTGCAAAGTGAGGATTTCTCTCTGTATTAGCAGACTCTCCTTCTCTGTGTGTATTAGGAGTAGGTGACACTCTGTACTAATACCTTTACACATGATATAATAGGTTTGTTTGCATGTTTGTCTCTGTATGTGCAAAGTGAGGATTTCTCTCTGTATTAGCAGACTCTCCCTCTCTCTGTGTGTATTAGGAGTAGGTGACACTCTGTACTAATACCTTTACACATGATATAATAGGTTTGTTTGCATGTGTGTCTCTATATGTGCAGTGAGGATTTCTCTCTGTATTAGCAGACTATCCCTCTCTCTGTGTATTAGGAGTAGGTGACACTCTGTACTAATACCTTTACACATGATATAATAGGTTTGTTTGCATGTTTGTCTCTGTATATGCAAAGTGAGGATTTCTCTCTGTATTAGCAGACTCTCCCTCTCTCTGTGTATTAGGAGTAGGTGACACTCTGTACTAATACCTTTACACATGATATAATAGGTTTGTTTGTGGGTTTGTCTCTGTATATGCAAAGTGAGGATTTCTCTCTGTATTAGCAGACTCTCCTTCTCTCTGTGTATTAGGAGTAGGTGAGACTCTGTACTAATACCTTTACACATGATATAATAGGTTTGTTTGCATGTTTGTCTCTGTATGTGCAAAGTGAGGATTTCTCTCTGTATTAGCAGACTCTCCCTCTCTCTGTGTATTAGGAGTAGGTGAGACTCTGTACTAACACCTTTACACATGATATAATAGGTTTGTTTGCATGTTTGTCTCTGTATGTGCAAAGTGAGGATTTCTCTCTGTATTAGCAGACTCTCCCTCTCTCTGTGTATTAGGAGTAGGTGACACTCTGTACTAATACCTTTACACATGATATAATAGGTTTGTTTGTGGGTTTGTCTCTGTATGTGCAAAGTGAGGATTTCTCTCTGTATTAGCAGACTCTCCCTCTCTCTGTGTATTAGGAGTAGGTGACACTCTGTACTAATACCTTTACACATGATATAATAGGTTTGTTTGTGGGTTTGTCTCTGTATGTGCAAAGTGAGGATTTCTCTCTGTATTAGCAGACTCTCCTTCTCTCTGTGTATTAGGAGTAGGTGAGACTCTGTACTAATACCTTTACACATGATATAATAGGTTTGTTTGCACGTTTGTCTCTGTATGTGCAAAGTGAGGATTTCTCTCTGTATTAGCAGACTCTCCTTCTCTCTGTGTATTAGGAGTAGGTGAGACTCTGTACTAATACCTTTACACATGATATAATAGGTTTGTTTGTGGGTTTGTCTCTATATGTGCAAAGTGAGGATTTCTCTCTGTATTAGCAGACTCTCCCTCTCTCTGTGTATTAGGAGTAGGTGACACTCTGTACTAATACCTTTACACATGATATAATAGGTTTGTTTGTGGGTTTGTCTCTGTATGTGCAAAGTGAGGATTTCTCTCTGTATTAGCAGACTCTCCCTCTCTCTGTGTATTAGGAGTAGGTGAGACTCTGTACTAACACCTTTACACATGATATAATAGGTTTGTTTGCATATTTGTCTCTGTATGTGCAAAGTGAGGATTTCTCTCTGTATTAGCAGACTCTCCCTCTCTCTGTGTATTAGGAGTAGGTGAGACTCTGTACTAATACCTTTACACATGATATAATAGGTTTGTTTGTGGGTTTGTCTCTGTATGTGCAAAGTGAGGATTTCTCTCTGTATTAGCAGACTATCCCTCTCTCTGTGTATTAGGAGTAGGTGACACTCTGTACTAATACCTTTACACATGATATAATAGGTTTGTTTGCATGTTTGTCTCTGTGTGTGCAAAGTGAGGATTTCTCTTTGTATTAGCAGACTCTCCCTCTCTCTGTGTATTAGGAGTAGGTGAGACTCTGTACTAATACCTTTACACATGATATAATAGGTTTGTTTGCACGTTTGTCTCTGTATGTGCAAAGTGAGGATTTCGCTCTGTATTAGCAGACTCTCCCTCTCTCTGTGTATTAGGAGTAGGTGAGACTCTGTACTAATACCTTTACACATGATATAATTGGTTTGTTTGCATGTTTGTCTCTGTATGTGCAAAGTGAGGATTTCTCTCTGTATTAGCAGACTCTCCTTCTCTCTGTGTATTAGGAGTAGGTGAGACTCTGTACTAATACCTTTACACATGATATAATAGGTTTGTTTGCACATTTGTCTCTGTATTTGCAAAGTGAGGATTTCTCTCTGTATTAGCAGACTCTCCTCTCTGTGTATTAGGAGTAGGTGACACTCTGTACTAATACCTTTACACATGATATAATAGGTTTGTTTGCACGTTTGTCTCTGTATGTGCAAAGTGAGGATTTCTCTCTGTATTAGCAGACTCTCCTCTCTGTGTATTAGGAGTAGGTGACACTCTGTACTAATACCTTTACACATGATATAATAGGTTTGTTTGTGGGTTTGTCTCTGTATGTGCAAAGTGAGGATTTCTCTCTGTATTAGCAGACTCTCCCTCTCTCTGTGTATTAGGAGTAGGTGAGACTCTGTACTAATACCTTTACACATGATATAATAGGTTTGTTTGTGGGTTTGTCTCTGTATGTGCAAAGTGAGGATTTCTCTCTGTATTAGCAGACTCTCCTTCTCTCTGTGTATTAGGAGTAGGTGACACTCTGTACTAATACCTTTACACATGATATAATAGGTTTGTTTGCACGTTTGTCTCTGTATGTGCAAAGTGAGGATTTCTCTCTGTATTAGCAGACTCTCCTCTCTGTGTATTAGGAGTAGGTGACACTCTGTACTAATACCTTTACACATGATATAATAGGTTTGTTTGTGGGTTTGTCTCTGTATGTGCAAAGTGAGGATTTCTCTCTGTATTAGCAGACTCTCCTCTCTGTGTATTAGGAGTAGGTGAGACTCTGTACTAATACCTTTACACATGATATAATAGGTTTGTTTGCATGTTTGTCTCTGTATGTGCAAAGTGAGGATTTCTCTCTGTATTAGCAGACTCTCCTTCTCTCTGTGTATTATGCCAGTAGTGTGGGTGGTGGGGTATAAATCAGTGGCCTGTCCTGATGGAGATTATATTGTTTATACAGGGTAATGGTTTGACCCTCTCCCCACATGTTGGCTTTTTGATTGCCCACTCCAAAGCCTGGGTGGCCCTTGACCTTTGGGCTGATACCAGGAGCAGGTCAGAGCCTGGACCATGTCATCTGTCAGCACCATCCAGCCTGACACAGTAACCCTTTACCTGCCACTGCCCACTAACCTCCGCACTATACACTGAGCCTTGGGCTCTTTATTCTCAAAGGGGACCTTAACTAGCAGAGAGAGTCCCCTGGTCAGACAGCAGGACATGCCCCTGCCCTGATTGGCTGAGCATGTGCTGACACTGTTACCAGCCTCCTGACTGGCTCTGCCTCAGCTCTGAGGTAGAGCCAAGCATAAACTCCCATGTATCTCTGAAGATACACGTCGCCTTTACTAAAGAGAAAGGGGGCACTATGTTTAACCCTTCAAAGAAGCAATTTCTGGCAGCTGAATAAATTGTCAGTGAGGGAATATTACATTTACCTGTTTGGGCTTCTGGTTCCCCTGGATCTCTGCCAAAGCCCAGTCCCCTGACTCTATCTGCAGCTGGATTGGCTGAGACACAGGCTCCCTGTGCCTGTCTGGCCCCTGGAACAATGCAAACTGCAGAAAGAGAGTAGACCCCTCCATCTGATTCACCTGTTACTGTCACAGGAGTGTTTCCCATCTCTCTATCAAGTTAACTTAACACTATGTAACCGCTTCTCAGACCTGTTCCCTCCCATCTCCCTAGCAAGTTACCTTAACTCTATGTAACAGCTTCTCAGACCTGTTCCCTCCCATCTCCCTAGTAAGTTAACTTAACACTATGTAACAGCCTTCTCAGACCTGTTCCCTCCCATCTCCCTAGTAAGTTAACTTAACACTATGTAACAGCTTCTCAGACCTGCTCCCTCCCATCTCCCTAGTAAGTTAACTTAACACTGTGTAACAGCCTTCTCAGACCTGCTCCCTCCCATCTCCCTAGTAAGTTAACTTAACACTGTGTAACAGCCTTCTCAGACCTGCTCCCTCCCATCTCCCTAGTAAGTTAACTTAACACTGTGTAACAGCCTTCTCAGACCTGCTCCCTCCCATCTCCCTAACAAGATAACTTAACACTATGTAACAGCCCTCTCAGACCTGTTCCCTCCTATCTCCCTAACAAGTTAACGTAACACTATGTAACAGCCTTCTCAGACCTGTTCCCTCCCATCTCCCTAACAAGATAACTTAACACTATGTAACAGCCTTCTCAGACCTGTTCCCTCCCATCTCCCTAGCAAGTTAACATAACACTATGTAACAGCCTTCTCAGACCTGCTCCCTCCCATCTCCCTAGCAAGTTAACGTAACACTGTGTAACAGCCTTCTCAGACCTGTTCCCTCCCATCTCCATAGCAAGGTAACTTAACACTATGTAACAGCCTTCTCAGACCTGTTCCCTCCCATCTCCCTAACAAGTTAACGTAACACTATGTAACAGCCTTCTCAGACCTGTTCCCTCCCATCTCCCTAGCAAGTTAACTTAACACTATGTAACAGCTTCTCAGACCTGCTCCCTCCCATCTCCCTAGCAAGTTAACTTAACACTATGTAACAGCTTCTCAGACCTTTTCCCTACCATCTCCCTAGCAAGTTAACATAACACTATGTAACAGCCTTCTCAGACCTGTTCCCTTCCATCTCCCTAGCAAGTTAACTTAACACTATGTAACAGCCTTCTCAGACCTGTTCCCTCCCATCTCCCTAGCAAGTTAACTTAACACTATGTAACAGCTTCTCAGACCTGTTCCCTCCCATCTCCCTAGCAAGTTAACTTAACACTATGTAACAGCCTTCTCAGACCTGTTCCCTTCCATCTCCCTAGCAAGTTAACTTAACACTATGTAACAGCTTCTCAGACCTTTTCCCTACCATCTCCCTAGCAAGTTAACATAACACTATGTAACAGCCTTCTCAGACCTGTTCCCTTCCATCTCCCTAGCAAGTTAACTTAACACTATGTAACAGCCTTCTCAGACCTGTTCCCTCCCATCTCCCTAGCAAGTTAACTTAACACTATGTAACAGCTTCTCAGACCTGTTCCCTCCCATCTCCCTAGCAAGTTAACTTAACACTATGTAACAGCCTTCTCAGACCTGTTCCCTTCCATCTCCCTAGCAAGTTAACTTAACACTATGTAACAGCCTTCTCAGACCTGTTCCCTCCCATCTCCCTAGCAAGTTAACTTAACACTATGTAACAGCTTCTCAGACCTGTTCCCTCCCATCTCCCTAGCAAGTTAACTTAACACTATGTAACAGCCTTCTCAGACCTGTTCCCTCCCATCTCCCTAGCAAGTTAACTTAACACTATGTAACAGCTTCTCAGACCTGTTCCCTCCCATCTGACTAAAATACGACTAAGCTAAAACGGCATTCTACTCAAAAGACAAAATGACTAAAACGAAATCAAAATTTGCCGTCAGAATTAACACTGCTATGGAGGCGATCGTTTTTGAAGAAAAGGTGGTGACCCTTAGCCTGTCACAAGGAATTACCTCGGGCAGCACTCCTGCACACGTGTACAATACTGCACAGGCGCAGTATGGATTCTCTGGTATCCCAGACAACGGAGAATTAAATTGGCATTATGGCACGCTATGTATTATTCAATCCATTATGGGCCACGCTGTTACAATGCATTGAGCGCCACTGGGCTGCAATGCATTATGGGCCACGCTGTTACAATACATTGAGTGCCACTGGGCTGCAATGCATTATGGGCCACGCTGTTACAATGCATTGAGCGCCACTGGGCTGCAATGCATTATGGGCCACGCTGTTACAATACATTGAGCGCCACTGGGCTGCAATGCATTATGGGCCACGCTTTTACAATGCATTGAGTGCCACTGGGCTGCAATGCATTATGGGCCACGCTGTTACAATACATTGAGCGCCACTGGGCTGCAATGCATTATGGGCCACGCTGTTACAATACATTGAGCGCCACTGGGCTGCAATGCATTATGGGCCACGCTGTTACAATACATTGAGCGCCACTGGGCTGCAATGCATTATGGGCCACGCTGTTACAATACATTGAGCGCCACTGGGCAGCAATGCATTATGGGCCACGCTTTTACAATGCATTGAGTGCCACTGGGCTGCAATGCATTATGGGCCACGCTGTTACAATACATTGAGCGCCACTGGGCAGCAATGCATTATGGGCCACGCTGTTACAATGCTTTGAGCGCCACTGGGCTGCAATGCATTATGGGCCACGCTGTTACAATGCATTGAGCGCCACTGGGCTGCAATGCATTATGGGCCACGCTGTTACAATGCATTGAGCGCCACTGGGCTGCAATGCATTATGGGCCACGCTGTTACAATGCATTGAGCGCCACTGGGCTGCAATGCATTATGGGCCACGCTGTTACAATGCATTGAGGGCCACTAGGCTGCAATGGATAGTGGGGTGGTAAGCTGCAATGCACTATGGGTAGCTGGATATTATGCACTTCAAATCCCGCTGGAATCCCTCAGTTATGCTGCCTTTTCACTAAACTCTTCCTGTTCCGTAACATCCCCTCAGGCAGGGAATATAGTACCTGCCTTCCTGCTCTGTAATCACCTCATCCTCAAAGTGCTTTTTCCAGGCTTTTAAGTAGGTGCAGAGGGGGAATTAAGTGCTGAGTGCCCGAGGCTGCCTGCAGGAAACCCTGTATCCCACCCTTTCATTTATCCCTGGACTTAACCCGAAACAGAAGCTGTATCCGACCTCAATCACTGGACCTGGGCTTCTAATCCCGGCACAGTGCTGTATCCGGCCTCAATCACTGAACCTGGGCTTCTAATCCCGGCACAGTGCTGTATCCGACCTCAATCACTGAACCTGGGCTTCTAATCCCAGCACAGCGCTGTATCCGACCTCAATCACTGGACCAGGGCTTCTGATCCCGGCACAGCGCTGTATCCGACCTCAATCACTGAACCTGGGCTTCTAATCCCGGCACAGCGCTGTATCCGACCTCAATCACTGGACCTGGGCTTCTAATCCCGGCACAGTGCTGTATCCGGCCTCAATCACTGAACCTGGGCTTCTAATCCCGGCACAGTGCTGTATCCAGGGGCTTCTAATCCCGACACAGCGCTGTATCCGACCTCAATCACTGGACCTGGGCTTCTAACCCCGGCACAGTGCTGTATCCGACCTCAATCACTGAACCTGGGCTTCTAATCCCGGCACAGTGCTGTATCCGGCCTCAATCACTGAACCTGGGCTTCTAATCCCGGCACAGCGCTGTATCCGACCTCAATCACTGAACCTGGGCTTCTAATCCCGGCACAGCGCTGTATCTGACCTCAATCACTGAACCTGGGCTTCTAATCCCGGCACAGCGCTGTATCCGACCTCAATCACTGAACCTGGGCTTCTAATCCCGGCACAGCACTGTATCCGACCTCAATCACTGGACCAGGGCTTCTAATCCCGGCACAGCGCTGTATCCGACCTCAATCACTGGACCAGGGCTTCTAATCCCTGCACAGTGCTGTATCCGACCTCAATCACTGAACCTGGGCTTCTAATCCCGGCACAGTGCTGTATCCGACCTCAATCACTGGACCTGGGCTTCTAATCCCGGCACAGTGCTGTATCCGACCTCAATCACTGGACCAGGGCTTCTGATCCCGGCACAGCGCTGTATCCGACCTCAATCACTGAACCTGGGCTTCTAATCCCGGCACAGCGCTGTATCCGACCTCAATCACTGGACCTGGGCTTCTAATCCCGGCACAGCGCTGTATACAGGGGCTTCTAATCCCGGCACGGCGCCGTATCCAGGGGCTTCTAATCCCGGCACAGCGCTGTATCCAGGGGCTTCTAATCCCTGCACAGCGCCGTATCCAGGGGCTTCTAATCCCTGCACAGCGCCGTATCCAGGGGCTTCTAATCCCGGCACAGTGCCGTATCCAGGGGCTTCTAATCCCGGCACGGCGCCGTATCCAGGGGATTCTAATCCCGGCACAGCGCCGTATCCAGGGGCTTCTAATCCCGGCACAGCGCTGTATACAGGGGCTTCTAATCCCGGCACAGCGCTGTATCCAGGGGCTTCTAATCCCGGCACGGCGCTGTATACAGGGGCTTCTAATCCCGGCACAGCGCTGTATCCAGGGGCTTCTAATCCCGGCACAGCGCTGTATCGAGGGGCTTCTAATCCCGGCACAGCGCTGTATCCAGGGGCTTCTAATCCCGGCACAGCGCTGTATACAGGGGCTTCTAATCCCTGCACAGCGCTGTATCCAGGGGCTTCTAATCCCGGCACAGCGCTGTATCCAGGGGCTTCTAATCCCTGCACAGCGCTGTATCCAGGGGCTTCTAATCCCTGCACAGCGCTGTATAAAGGGGCTTCTAATCCCGGCACAGCGCTGTATACAGGGGCTTCTAATCCCGGCACAGCGCTGTATACAGGGGCTTCTAATCCCGGCACAGCGCTGTATCCAGGGGCTTCTAATCCCGGCACAGCGCTGTATCCAGGGGCTTCTAATCCCGGCACAGCGCTGTATCCAGGGGCTTCTAATCCCGGCACAGCGCTGTATCCAGGGGCTTCTAGTCCCGGCACAGCGCCGTATACAGGGGCTTCTAATCCCGGCACAGCGCTGTATCCAGGGGCTTCTAATCCCGGCACAGCGCCGTATCCAGGGGCTTCTAATCCCGGCACAGCGCCGTATCCAGGGGCTTCTAATCCCGGCACAGCGCCGTATCCAGGGGCTTCTAATCCCGGCACAGCGCCGTATCCAGGGGCTTCTAATCCCGGCACAGCGCCGGATCCAGGGGCTTCTAATCCCGGCACAGCGCTGTATCCAGGGGCTTCTAATCCCGGCACAGCGCTGTATCCAGGGGCTTCTAATCCCGTCACAGCGCTGTATCCAGGGGCTTCTAGTCCCGGCACAGCGCCGTATCCAGGGGCTTCTAATCCCGGCACAGCGGTGTATCGAGGGGCTTCTAATCCCGGCACAGCGCTGTATACAGGGGCTTCTAATCCCGGCACAGCGCTGTATACACGGGCTTCCAATCCCGGCACAGCGCTGTATCCAGGGGCTTCTAATCCCTGCACAGCGCTGTATACAGGGGCTTCCAATCCCGGCACAGCGCTGTATCCAGGGGCTTCTAATCCCTGCACAGCGCTGTATCGAGGGGCTTCTAATCCCGGCACAGCGCTGTATACAGGGGCTTCTAATCCTGGACACTTCATCATCGCACTATATACAGAGAAAGAGAAAATAATGTACAAATGACTTTCTGTGATCCTTTTAAATGGGAAAGTGATGGGAAATGCATACTACCAATGCTGGCTTAGATGTGTTACAAGCACTATATAGAGACTGGCATTATACTGAGGCTGGCACTATACATGGAGTGGCACTATACAGAGACTAGCATTATACAGAGACTGGCACTATACAGAGACTGGCATTATACAGAGGCTGGCACTATACAGAGACTGGCACTATACAGAGCCAGGCACTATACAGAGACTAGCATTATACAGAGACTAGCACTATACAGAGACTAGCATTATACAGAGACTAGCACTATACAGAAACTGGCATTATACAGAGACTGGCACTATACAGAGCCTAGCACTATACAGGGACTGGAACTATACAAAGCCAGGCACTATACAGAGCCATGCACTATACAGAGCCATGCACTATACAGAGACTGGCATTATACAGAGACTGGCACTATACAGAGAC